>CM062811.1:943452104-944052104 GCA_031772625.1 Pinus tabuliformis | reverse complement strand
AAATTGTGTGTATGGGAAGCAGAATCGTGTGAGTTTCCCCTCTGGTGGTAAGAGGGCGAAACAGATATTAGAGCTTGTGCACAGTGATGTGTTTGGACCTGTGAAGTTTCCATCACTAGGTAAGTCTGTGTACTATGTATCATTTATAGATGACTTCTCAAGGAATACATGGATATATTTTCTTAAGAAGAAATCTGAAGTCTTTGACAGGTTTAAAGAATTTAAGGCTCTGGTGGAAAACCAGACAGAGAAGAAGATAAAGGTGTTGAGGTCAGATAATGGTTGAGAGTTTTGCTGTAAGGAATTTGAAGAATTTTGTAAGAAGTTTGGTATAGCACAGAAAAATACTACTCCATATACACCTGAGAAAAATGGAGTTCCAGAAAGAATGAACAAGACATTGATGGAAAGGGCAAGAAGCATGCTCAGTGGTGCCGAGTTAGGACAAGAATTCTAGGTAGAGGCAGTGGAGACATCATGTTACTTGGTCAATAGACCACCTTCATCAACGTTGGAGGATAAGACTCCACAAGAGGTATGGATTGGTAAGAAACCCTCTCTTTCACATCTGAGGGTATTTGGATGTGATGCATATGTACACGTTCCAAAGGATAAAATAACCAAGTTGGATAGTAAATCTGAAAAGTGAATCTTTATTGGGTATAAGGATGGTTTAAAGGGTTATAAGCTTTGGAACCCAGTAACAAGGAAGGTTGTGTACAACCGAGATGTGGTGTTCAGAGAGGTGAAAGATGTTATTAAACATGAATTCCAACCAAAGAAACCTGAGAAGATAGAGTTTGAGCTTAAGGAGGAAGAATCAAACTCTACAGAGGAGGAGGAATCAGAAGATGAAGAGCCACAAACTCCGGGTGTGAGAAGATCAGTTCAAGAAAGAAGGAAGCCAGAAAGTTATAGTCCATCTACTTTCTATTCAATTTTTGCTTTATCTGTTACTGATGATGATCCTAGAACTATGAAGGAAGCAGTAGATTCTGAGGATGGAAAACTCTAGAAATAGGCCATGGTTGATGAAATGACATCTTTGCACAAAAATGAATCTTGGGATCTGGTGGAGTTTCCAGCTGGAAGGAAACCCATTGGCAACAAATGGGTGTTCAAGACGAAGACAAATGCAGAAGTAAAGTTGGAGAAATACAATGCTCGGTTGGTAGCAAAAGTTTATTCCCAGGTGCCAGGAATTGATTTTGGTGATATTTTTTCTCCTGTTGCCAAGGTAGTTACTATTAGATTACTTTTATCTGTTGCTGCTGCTTTTGATTTTGAGGTAGAATAGATGGATGTGAAGACAACATTTCTTCACAGGGATCTGGAAGAGGAGATCTACATGAAGCAACCTGAAGGCTTTGTGATGAAGGGTAAGAAAGAACTGGTATGCAAGTTAAAGAAGTCTCTATATGGGTTAAAACAGTCACCAAAGATGTGGTATTAGAAATTTGATACATTTATACGTGGACTTGGCTTCACCAGAAGCAAAGCAGATCACTGTGTATTTTAAATTAATTGGTGATCGTGTTATTTATTTGGTCTTGTATGTGGATGATATACTGCTCGTTGGAAATGGCAAAGAAATTATCTAGGATTTAAAGACCCAATTATCCTCCAAATTCGACATGAAAGATCTTGGTACTGCAAACTATATTTTGGGCATGGAAATTAAAAGAGATCGGGCAAAGAGGAAGCTCTGGTTAAACCAGAGGAAGCATGTTGAGAAAATACTACAAGGTTTAATATGCAGGATAGTAAACCGGTGAAGGTTCCTATTCCTATAGGTGTGAAGTTATCTGTTGAACAATGTCCCAAGACACAAGAAGAGGAAAAGGACATGTCCCGTGTTCCATATGCAAGTGCAATCGGTAGCCTGATGTATGCAATGGTCTGTACTAGACTAGAAATTGCACATGCAGTGGGAGTATTGAGCAGGTTTATGTCAAAACTAGGAAAGGAGCACTGGACAACAGTGAAGTGGGTTTTCAAGTATTTGCATGGAACTAGTGATTATGGTTTATGCTACCAAGGAAGACCAAGATTGGACAGAGTGTTGGATATTCATGGCTTTGTTGATGCAGACTGGGTTAGAGATCTGGATCAGAGAAGATCTACAAGTGGGTATGTGTTTAACCTATTTGGAGGTGCAGTTAGTTGGATCAGTAAGAAACAATCTGTAGTGGCACTATCAACTATAGAGGTAGAATACATGGCAGCCACTCATGCAAGCAAGGAAGCAGTTTGGTTGTAGATATTGTGTTCAAGTATGGGGTTAGTACAGGGAGCTATAAGGATAGACCGTGATAGCCAAAGTGCAAGTATTGATTACATTAATAACTATTAGCATGTAACCTAATACTATGTAACACTTCTAAACACTACCACTACTTTCATAACTTTACATATTTGGTAGTGGTCATAAAGAAATTTCCACCTTTTTTCTTCACTCAAGACTCTTTAGCAATGTTTATGGTCTTTCTCAATTGTTTAACTATCCTCCTTTCAAAAGGAAGGTTTATTTTTACTTTTTAATCAATTATTAATGTCGCCAATGTTCTTCAATTATTCAACTATCATTCTAGTTCCTATTACTAGTCTCCTTATTATTTTCAATCTCACCCTACATTATGGAAAATTGTGTTGGCCACCATTAAATCTCAAGAATATATAATAGAGGAACTATGAGTTATTAATGTTTATGAATTATGTTTATTTTCAAAAATTGAGAGGTGATTTCATATTATGAACACTTCCCACATCCTTCAAGTAACTTTTAATGAGTCAGAAACAAGTTTTCATTGCAACATTTTCTTCTTTCCCAAAACTAATACAAATCCTCTATCATATTCTGTTATTTTAATTATAATGTGAGGTGTTCCATATCTAATAGATTAGTAATAGCATTAGACATTGCCATAATTGAAGAGATACCCGTATTTCCTCTTTTCTATCCTCATTCAAGGTGATAACACTTGTTTTTGCTTGTAACCTACATGCAAGGTGGTAACTTTAAGAGTGAGATACATACCCCTAGGGAGTGTGGGGGTATTTTTGATTATAGACACTTCAACAATAGAAACAACATCATAATAATAAAGGAATAGACACTTAAAATTCAACATGAACTATGTTCAATGTTGTGTAATCAACCTTATAGTAGTAATGGTAATCATCATATATGTGATGTATATAAGCTTGTATCACTCATTGAATAAATAGAATAAGGATGATCCAAATTTATGAAGGGAACAAAATGAATACATATTTATAACCAAAACACATAGATAGAGTGAAACTTGACTTGAATTAATAAATGGAAAATGATGAAATTGTATATGTCATGCAGAATGAACAAAAACTATACCGAACAATGGTAGCTTATCTCTGAGAAGAGGTGTAACAGCTATGCGCTTTCCAACCCTGTTATTGTCAGCATTGTTAGGTTGGAATATGACATTGGTTTGTTGGTATTGATGTAAACTTGCTACATTGGTGCGTTGGCATCGATGTCAACCTGAGTGTAGTGATGTCTAACCCAGTGCATGAATGAGGTAAATATATCAAGGGAAGTGTTGGATTGGTGATGTGGCATTGAATTGGATACGTTTTTGGAAAAGTATTGTCAAGATATCAAAGGGAGTTGCAAGGTAGTTGAGGTGTTTGATTGAGAACCATCACAATAGTAGGTTAGGTGGTGAAGCTAAGAAATATTATAACTATAATGGTTGGATGAACTAGCTTTGAAGGCAATTTTGTCTTAGAAGATCAATGCATATGTTCATGGAAGTAACGTAATTGGATAGTGCTTGGAAAGAGCTTTTTGAATGGTGTATGCCACTATGAAATAGACCTTTGGAATCAAAATTTATGGATGGTCAAAGCTCATACGAGAAAGGGCCAAAGTTCAAGGTTCTAGGCTTATGTGGTTCCACATACAACTAATCAGAGGGACTCATTGGTGTATAGGTGGCATGGAATAGGATAGTGGGACAAACTATGGAAGGACACAATGCACACTTCCATTATCTAATGATAATGTAGCATATTCCTTGAGCTTCACCCTAAGGAGTCATTTTGTTAAGTTTTCCCATGTTAAAAGGTAGTCATGCCTTCTACCTAGTCAGGACCTCAGCTAATCAAGCCTATTGTAGGAGTACAAACCACACAACCCTTGACTCCCAACCTATGTGGGAATTGGTGCAGACAAACATATGGTAAAACGTGATTGGCTGGTAAGGATGATATGTGGCACCACTTGAAGGTGGCCACATGGTGTCGTTGATGTCATCAATATGGAAGCATGACTTCATCTAGGTATTCAATAGTCAGGTCTTGCAACAGGATTTAATGGTATAATTTTTCCCAACATCCGACTCGTTGACTTAAGCTCCTTCTAGTTAGCATCTGGTTCTATCCCCTCAGGCATATGATGCCAAAATATTAAAAGTGTAGGAACCTGGAGTGGGAATGATTGTTAAGTGCATATGCTATTCATTCAAAGGTCATGGTGCTTGGTCATGTGCACTAAAGGGTTGAAGGCATAAGATCTCACTAAAGTCTAAACATGGAAGACTTGCCGTTTGAATTTGACAGACTTGGAGTTAATGTCGATTGACAAGAACAGGGAAACAAGGAAACAAGGACAATGATATATAGAGATATTAATGGAGCTCTATCTTGAGTATGGAGATTCATACAAGGAAATTAATGGAGCTTTGTCCAAAGCATGGGTGAGCCAATCTGAACATGTTGTTTCATATAGCAGATCAACTACATGAAAAGTCTGCCATACCAAAGAATTTAATAATTATGATGGCACGCTATAGTTCTTTCTCCTCGATCCCTGTGAGTTTTACAAAAAAATACTAAATACCATGCTTGTTCTTGTGGTGGAGTAAATGAAGCCCACTTTGTTGGTATTGTTAAGGGAGGACTAACCTACATAATCACAATGCCAATGCCCAATAATCCATGCTAGAGTTATGTAATAGAATACTAACTCTATCCCAAGAAGAATGAACCATGCCAAAGGACCATGAACTCTATGTAAATGATATAAGTCCTAAAATTGATCCTTGTGTTACAGAGGAGAACTAAATGCATGATTACAATAGTGCAATTAAGGGGGAATGCAACATAGTTGAGGGATGAGTGAAGGCAACAATGAGCGAGTAGAGCTTTGTGTCCATGTGAGTAACTAAGAGAGGCCAAGAGAGCTCATGGAAAAACCAAGGTCGAGAATCGATATGTGGAATATATGAGGATTGAATCCATTACACTAAGGTTGTTGAGGTGATGAGGGCCAAGTGTTGAGTGTGTGATACTGAAGTGAAAACGTTGAATGCTATGTATGAGTCTATTGCTAAAGAGTGGGAAGTATGATCAAAGGAATAAGAGTTGTTGGGATGGGTAAAAGAGTATGTTGATGAAGAGAAAAGAGGGCCAAGAATTGGCTAATGCAAAGATAAAATTAGGTAAAGGGGATACCATAACATAAAGTATTCTTTTCCTTATGAAGAATAGGTTGAAGCCTACAAAATGAGGAGTGGGGGCTTCCATTTGAGTAAATGTTTGAAGGAGATATTGGAGGTTGGCACCTCCTGCAAGTTTGTACTTGCAATAAATCCAAGAATTTGGTGCTTCTAGTAAGTTGATGAGGTGTCTGCAAAGAAAGAAGTCAGGGCTTCTTGCTAGTGGTTGCTAGCAAAACATTCTAAAGGTAGTTAGTACTCCATATGAGTGGTGACTAACAAATATTGATGTAAAGAGAGTAGGAGCTCATATTTTACATCATAACACACAAGATTTGTGGTTTCCCCTTTTAGGTTTCCACTTTAAATATTTTTGTTCATTTATATATGTTGCTCATGGTGTTGTTGAGTATGTTCATGTGTTGAGTTAATTTGTTGTTTACATAATATGCTAGTGTTTCCTCACAGGAGTGATTGCCAATACTAAGTGAAAATACAAATTGGAATTAAAAGAGAAATTATCCTTAATACTGACTAACCACCCCTCTCAGTATTAATATTGTTTCCAATGATTAGTATTAGTAGTAGGTTCCTTCAGAAACAACATAATTGCTTGAAGGTAGATCAAGAGGAAAAATGGTTAATGAAGATTGGCTTACACTGGACTAACATTTTTTAATGGAGTAGATTATGTGCTCCAAAAGTTTAGAATGGAGGCTTATATAATGACTCAAGATTTAGATGTATGGTGCTCTATGGTGAATGGAGAATGTAACAGCCCCTAGTTGATTTTCCATGTAAATAAAATAAAACCAAGGTCATGGGAAATGTATTCCAAGCTAAATGGTTGGAAAACATTATAGTGGGAATCACTTGTGGTTTATTAATGACTATTGAAATTGGCAAAGGCAAAGAGGCAATAATTGGCATTTAATTATGAAAATAAAGGAAAATAGGAGAAAAGGAAGGTGAAGAGACACAAATATTCATGCAAAGGAAGTTAAGGGAAAAATGAAGTAAAATGAAGAAAATAAAGGCATCATAAATGAGAAGGCATCATAGAAACAATTGCTAGCTTTTTGACAGTTTTGGAATCAACTCTTATTCATTCTCTCATACACTCTTGCACACTTAGAGCATTCTTGGAGCAATCTAACATTCACTTGGATTGGAGAAAGCAAGCAAAGGATAAGCAAGGAATTGGTGGGAAACAAAATAGAAGGTTCGATCAACATCTACAATAGGAATACTTTGTAAGTAACAAGTTTCATGTGTGGTTTCCTTGTTATTTTATGGATGCATGATACATGAATGTGGTTCCTTGGTTATGTGATCTCATTGGCATGGATATTTTCCTGGATTGGCAGTGGTTTCAACCTTGCCTTTGCATTTCCTGGATATCCATGATGTAGTGGGTTCCCCATTTAGATTTTTGATTGGTTCTTAAGTTCCCTATGGATGTGGGTTTAGATAGAATCTATGGAGCCCTAGAATGGCCCCTAGAAGGTTGTGGGTTGAGATGGTAGTTCTTTGGAGCCCTATAACAACTTGGGTTGTTTATGACTATGGGTTGAGATAGAATCCCTAGAGCCCTAGACTCCTTCAAAATAGACCAATCTAGTTGGTATTAGTGATTTTTGGACTGGTTATGTGAAATAAATGTAGTTGAGGGTTGAGGGGGTTTGGCCTTTGGAAGCCCTAAATTGGTTCTATTTTGGTTTAACCCATATGATCCCACATTCATGCTTGGAATATGGCGTGGGGGTGATTGACTGAAAGAGAGATTTGGCTTAGCCTAATCTATGGTCAGGTGGTATGTGGAAGTCCATAACTTGGTTGGAATTTTTATATGATAATATGAGTAATTTTCCTATTATTATTTGTGAGCATTTGTATTGATTATCATGATGATTGTATGTCTAATTGGTCATGGTTTCTATTCTGGTTATATGTATGGTTCTATGATTTTCTTTAGCTATGCCTCTTATTCATGATTGGATAAGTTATTGAATGGTTGATAAATGCATGGGCTAAAAAGTGTTGTTGCAGCTAGCTTGAGAGGGCGTAAAGATTTCTTGGTGTTTTTTAGATGAATATTAGAAGTTTATGATTAGATATGCTTTCATGACCTGTAGCTTCCTTATTTACCATATGCTTGATGAAATGTCTATCATGTAATAGGCATGTTCTGGTCAATTTCTTGCTCAAGTATTAATTGTTTACACTTGTCATCATCATTGTCATGTTTCTTGGAATTTCTAGGTACTTCTGGGTAGTGGATTGAAGGATAACCCTAAAAAAGTGGCACAGATCTCGCAACCGCTGGTATAAAACAAGGGATCTGTTGTCATAATCGTGTGGACATAAGCTTATGGGTGCAATTATATCCTTCCAACAGCATCGATGCTATGTTATGGGTGTGGTTGGGGAGTCTAGTTGGTGAAAAATAGTTCTAGCTCAATGATTGATCACCTAGAGTGGTTGGTAGGCTCATGAGTGATTTGTAGTCTTTGAGGGATGTCAATTTTCTTTCGTGTTATCAGCCCCACTACCATAACTATAACTTGGAGTTTGGGTCATATCATAGTGACACTTAGCTCATGTTTATCCTGGAGAGCTTGTAAAAGTGGGTAAATGTGGGGTGAGGGAGTTACAGAGAAAAGAATGAACATAGTTCGGAAGGAAAGAAGATTATTATAAAAGGGATATCAAAGCCAAATTAAGATAAGGTGAGGCATTGTGAGTCCACAAGATAAATGTGGGATAAGATCCATTGTATATATGTAGAATATTGTCATGAAGTTAAAGAGAAGGTCAATTAACCTTGTTGCTAAAGTAGTGAACCAGACCCTATTAAAGTTCTTGTCAGTAATAAAGGTAAGAAAATAAGGAGAAAGGGGAAGAAGGCATCCCAGAGTAAAGATGCTCAAAATATTGAATATATTTCTCCCAATTAGGAAGTTCTTTCTCATCATTCTCAAGATGATGAAGCATATGTGAAAATTCCTTAATTGCAACAACTAGAATATAATCTTCTATTTACTAGAGATTATTTGTCCTCGAAAATTAATTATGAAAAATAATGATTAAATCACTACTTCAATATTAACAAATAATAATAGGAACTAAGAAATAACGCACACAAAAAATAGATAACACTGGTATTTTTAAATAAATTGTCCCTAGAAAAACCTAGTGTGGGGAAAACTAGTTCTGTAGATGAGGGTTTTATTATTAATTCTTCATCGAAAATTGAGAATTACAATATTCTTTCCTTTCACTGCCAGAGCTCTAGAAAATATTTTTCTCTTCACAAAAATAATCTAAAAATACAAATGTTTCCCTCTGCAGGTGAACTCGACCTCCTTGTGCAACTCGTACTCCTCCCAACAACTCACATTAATTTGCTCCAGAAATTAACTTCCTATGCGAAAAATTATTTTGCCAGAAAAAAATTCCTCAACATCTCATTTGTCTAACTCACACTGCCTCCGGGTGATAGATCTGGCACTAGAAACTAAAATGAGCTCCTCTGTCACTCACACTAACTAACTGGCTACTCACACTATTGAATTCAACCTCCTCTTTTGTGATGAAATTGATCTCCTTTCTCTCACTGGAAACTAGAAATCACTAAGAAAATTCCTCTGCAAACCCCCCGCCAATATTCTCTATTGAAACCTTCTGCTGGTGTTTCCCTTGTGCAAACATCACCCTTTCTAATCACTGCAAATAGGTAAGTCAAACTCCTTTGTGTGTCTCCAACTGACCCATCAATATGCTCTTATAATCTCTTCTTGATAAATCAACTACCACGGTCTAATCTTAATCAATGGCTAGTATCATCTTGACCCCATGAAGTGAATTTTTCGAAAGTATCTAGAGAAAAAACAATTTTACCTCAATTAATCTAATTTAATTAACCATTTTTCCTAAGTTAGACTCAGAAAAATATTTAACAATTGGATAATGAATCTAATTAAGGCATTTCCTTAAAAATGTTTTCTAGGTCTTGGAGATAGTTATTCTCTCACATTCCTTAGCCTCATAAACACCATATATACTAGAACACATTTCCGGTACTACCAAAAACTAACAAAAGACTCAAAAGAAAGGTCATGTAGTTTAAAAGGTAAGCTACTGCTTTATAGCAAATGTAAAGGAATAAGTAATTTATCTTCTAGATGCTCAAATGATGTTTTTGAAGAAAAAATAGATATGCATCTTAATGGTGAAGAAACATCTACAGTTGTAGTAATAATAGATGAAGGTACCTCTTAGGAAGAGGGAAGAACACTTCATGAGGAAAATGAGAATAGATCCCATGAGTTTTCATTCATAGGAGAAAATGAGAACATCCCTTGTAGTGATGAAAAAAGCGCTAAGAGGGAAATAGATCTTGGTTGTAGGTATGTCAATACTTCTGACAAATAAGAAATGGATCTAGATGAAAAGATCTATTTCAAAAAGAAGCTCATCTCTACTCTTGAAGAGATCAAGGAGCCTTCAAAAGCAAATATTAGGTAAGAGGAGAAGTTGCAAGAATATGAGCTTGAGAATGAAAAAATGATATATTTTTTTTATATTATTGATCTTAATTCTCAACAAGGTGAAGTCAATGGATTGAATGAGATGTTGAAAAATTATCTCAATGAAAGAGAAGATTACTATGAGATATTACAAGCCAAGTTGGTCTCATTGAGACATGACATAGAAAAGTCCATTGGAGAGTTGCCTCAATATCAAAAGCTTGTGAAGGGCTCTAAGATATTGGATGAGATTCTCAATAAGAAGAGATCCCCTCTCATTAAGGCTAGGTTTGGATTCAATAAAGAATCAAGATCTAAGAAATCAGAAGGGAAATAATCAACTAGCTAGGTTTATATAGTTAAAAATTCCAACAACAATAAAGAAAGAGGAGTTGTTGGACAACAAAAACAAGAAGAAAAGAAACAACAACAACAAAATGCTAAGCAATACCAAAGGCAAGAAAATTAGCAACAAATAATTACTCGAGGTAGCAATTCAGACAACCATGGAAGACACATGAAGAACCAACAAAGGCCCTTTCCCCCTCAAGGGAAAAGGACTCAAGAAAAAGGTATCCTCAGTTTTCAAAATCCCTTTCATGGTTTTTTTTCTTGCAACAATTATGGGCATAAAGCCATAGATTGTAGATGGAATGCAAGAAAAAAGAATGTGTTGGGTGGCAATAACCCAAGAATACATAAGATTCCTAGGAATTAACATGGTAGTAGCAAGAGAGGACTAGGTAAAAATGTTGTCAAGGATAGAAATTCTTTTGCCCCATTACCATGTTGAATGCTACAATTGTGGAAATTTTTGGCACAAAGAAGTAAGCTGAAAATATGAGAATACATGGCATCCTTCTTAGAATATGCATGAAAATGTAGTAGCTCGACCGTTAAAAAAAGGAAGAAATAAAATGGCAAAGGAATGCGAGTTCATCTTCAATACTCTGTGTAAAGGAAAGAGAATGAATAGAAGAGGAAGAAATCATCATAGATCGGATTTCTCTTTGAAGAGAAATTATGGAGAAATTAAGAGGAATGGTCCTCATATTTCAATGGTGAACCCATCTATGATTATCAACTACAATGAGCACAAGCTTCAAATAAGAAGAGGGAACAAAAACCCAATCAATTCGCCATTGCACAAAAAGAAAAAAAGTAGCAAAAATATTTGGATGAAGAAAAAAGAATTATGGGAGGAGCGTCATCTAGATTTGTGTAGTCAAGATAAAGACCAAAGCAATATGAACAAGAAGGTTGAAAGTACTATCCTTGTTAGGAATTATCCTACAAAAATTTGAAATAAAAAGGAGGATAATTTACTCAGGGGGAGTAGATCCTCAATCTCTATTCATTAAAAAGGAAGAGAATGGCTTCAAGTGAAGCCAAAGAAGTCAAATGCAAGCATCAAGAAGGAGTATATATATAATGTTGGATCTAAAGGTTTGGGTTATGATTGTCCATTTGTTGTTTTAAACATGAAATTTTTATTTATATACATAAAAACATTGTAGGAGAAAGAGAATGTGCAACCTGCATGGTCTGAGGGGGAGAGTTGAGACATAAACACTACATGTTGCATTGTGAAGATGGGTTGCAGTAGAGGTGTGGAGTGATAAGAGGCCAAAAGTTAAATCAAGTCCACTAGATTAGTCCCCAAGTTGAAGCAAGGAGGAAGATGCAAAGAAATCAAAGAAAAATAAGAGATCACAGGCTCAAGGGGAGCTGCACTATTAGCAGAAGAACACATCACCCATTGGACTAAAAAAGAGTTGATTTCTCAACTAATGGATGATTTGCATATCTTATATGAAGTACTCTTATTTCATTTAAGTAGCAGATTTAGTTTTTTCCCATTAGTAATGAGTTCATGTCAACAAGTGGTTTTCTTTGCATGTTCCTTAGTTGTCAATTGGGATCGCTATGTCAATTGGTATCCCTTGGTTCAGTTGGAGTAACCTTATGTGCTATGGACATCTCTTTTTGAGAAAAAGTCATGGAGGGTTCATGGTGCATTATCTAATTGGTATCCAATTTACTGGTACAATTTGTGTTATTTAATCAACAATCTCTAGTTATAAAAGCATCATCTTAGGGGTAGAAGAGTTGGGGCCTCATGTGAGTAGCTTCTCACAAAAAAAGTTGGTGCTTTTGATTTACACCATAATAAAATAGGCTTTTGTGAGTTTTTCTCCTAAAAAGATTTCCACATTAAATCAATGTGTACAAATGTCATGTGAATGTTGCATTGCTATTTGTTATTTGAAATTGATTGAATGATTGGTTAAATAAGTGTAAAATTTTTAGAACACTGATTTACCCCACCTTGCTATTAGAATTCCTTCATTCCCAACACATGGTTGTTGATGTATTGAAAAGAAAAATTTCCATGGGTAAAACCATGGACTTATACCCATGGTATTCAATGGGAAAAACCTATAAAAGAAAAAGGAAAACAAAGCACAACTTTGGTTGTTCGAAAGTATATTAGAGATTGAGTGAAATAAGAGTACTCTAAATGAAAAATCTTAATTCTCAGATATCGAAAAAAAAATAACTAAAGAAGATTCGTGAGCATCTAGGATCTGACAATTATAAAATAAAATATCATTAACAGATCCGAAAAAACTTGGATCTAGCAGTTAACGAGAGAATAATACTAGATATATAAGAAGTAATTGTTGATGTGATCATGTGTGTGGTTGAAGATTAAATGTAGGTGTTGCAATAAAGAAGCTAGTGCTTTGTACTTCAGTGAGAAAAAGAAGAAAATGACCTAGCTAGATCACAAATGATGCTCAGATACATATCAACAAACAAAGGTTTAGAAATTAGAGTTAACAATGCATAGAAGAAAATGGAACTATGGTCAATTTATGAAGTGGGGATAATATTGAAAATTTTAGATTTGAAGCGTGAGATTCAATTAGTAGAAAAGTAAATTAAGAGAATATTGACCGAAAATAAGATTCTCAAGGATATTTAATTGAATCAACATCGAATAAAAGAAAGAATAGTTAGTCACATAGAAAAGGATCATAGATCTGACCATTTGAGAGTCAAGTTGTAGAAAAGAAACTTATCAAAGAGAAAATCAGAAATCTAATTTGTGAGGATATTTAACTGAATTAGAGAATAAAAAAGGAATATGTGGGTGTAAAGCAAAGAGAGATATATCAATTATGTGAATGAATAAATTAGTCACATATTTCAGTAAAGAAACTATAATTTTGAGTTTTAAAATTGATGAAAGAGGAATCTAAAAGGTTGTGCAAGTTGGTGTTTGCAGATTAAGAAGTTGGAGCCTCTTTCATGTTGGTTCCTATAAATATTAGGAGGTTGGTGCCTCTTGTAGGATGGTTCCTACAAATAATTGGAATCAAAATTTTCAGCAAGTTGGTGCTTACACAAATCAAGGGGGTTAGTGCCTCCTACAGGTGGGTGCTTACAAATTAGGGAGTTGATGTTTCCTTTCGGTTGGTGTTAGTAAATTTTACGTAACAATAGATTGAAACTTGTGTTAAGAAAAAAAAATAAGATTTGTGGTTTTCTCCTTTTATGGGTTTCCATGTAAAAATATGTGTCTCATGTGTATCTATTATTTGAATTAGGGTACCTAGTGTTATTCTTGATTGCGATTTAAATAATTTCAAATATTTTTAAGAAGTACATAATATTAATTCACTGCCTTCTAATTATTATCCTGTTTAATAACAATTGGTATTAGAGATAGTTCCTTCAACAATAGTTTAGCAACTGGAAGGTAGATTTAAGGAAATGGCTAGCCAAGAAGAAGTTCCACCAACAAAGCCCCATTATTTACCAGAACAAATTATGCATTTTGGAAGGTTTGAATGAGAACATACTTAATGTCTCTTGGTGTAGATATCTGGGATGCAATACAAAATGGGTACGAAAACCAAATTGTATTAATGAGTAAAGATGATTAACAAGTATTCACCAACAATTCTAAATCTATGAATGCAATCCTAAGTGGAGTACTTGAATCTGAGTTAGTCAAGGTTATGCACTGTAAGAAAGCTAATGTCATATGCAATAAGATAATGATTAGTTATGAAGGTGATAATAAGGTGATGAAAAAAAAACTTCAAGGCTTTAGAATGCAATTTGAAGCATTAAAGATGAAAGAGGAAGAGGATACAACCAAGTCTTTCCTTAGAGTGGATGAAATAGTCAATACATTCAGAGAGCTTGAAGAAAAATGTGGATGATTCTTTTGTAGATCAAAAGTATTTGAGATCTTTTCCAACCACATTTGATGCTAAGGTATTGGCTATAGAAGAGATGAAAGATTTCAACACAATGGCATTGGATCAATTGCATGGAACATTGATAGCCTATGAAATGCAAGCTTTCAAAGATAAATCTATATCAAGGGAGATTGAATTCAAAGTGGATAAGAAGAGGAAGGAAGAATTACGTGACCGCAATTGTGAATATAATGAGGAAGAAGAAAAGTTCATAAGGAGGTTAAAGAGAGGTTCTAGAAAATACAAAGCTAAGTCACCCTTTAAGTGTTTTAAATGTGGACAAGTAGGCCATTATGCATCAAAATATTCGTACAAAATGGAAAAGCATGGAAGTGATGAAAGTGACCTTAAAGGGAAGAACAAATATAGGAAACTCAAAAAGGAAAAAAGAGGAAAAAAGAAGAGTTTATATAGTTAAGAAGATAACCCTTCCTTAGAAGAAAAAGATGAGAAAGTCTTTAGCGAGGAAGGAATAAACAAAACAAGGAAAGAAATGAAGGATTTTATGCTTTTGGTCTTGGATAATTTAAATGAAGAAAAAATGATTTCGATGAAGAAGAGGAAGAAGTATACGTGGAGGGTGAGCTAATCAGTGCTCTAACAAAAATACAAAGACTTAAAAAGAAAAAAGAAACAAAAGGATATGATTGCAAAATTTGATGTTTAAAAGGATGAAAAAGAAGATCCATCACTTCTATTACACTATTACAACAAATTAAAGAGAAAATCGAGTGTGAAGAGAGAGAGGAAGAATTGTCTTCCTGAGAAAAGACTTAGAAAATACCAAGGGTTAGATGAATCAAAATATACAAATTATTAAAATATCCAATAAGCTAAATGAGATTCTAAGTATCCAAATATCTCCTCTCATCAAAATTGGTCTGGCTATGAAGGAAATTTGAGCAACAAGGAAGTTGGAAATAAAGAAACAATTAGCTATGTTAAAGCAATCAAAGGATTAGTCAATAATGCACCCACATAAAATGAACAACTAAGAAAAGTAAAGGACATTAATTCATCGCAGCAACATCAATTAAAGTTTCATAACAATGGTTTAAAAAATTACATAAAGCAAGTAAAAAACCAACAAATACATCGTTTCTATCAAAGTGAAACTTATTAAGGAATAAATATATCATATCCACAAAGCCAATTTCCTTCAGGTAGCAAAATATTTTTAATGGTTACTATTTTTATTATACAAAATTTGGACATAAAGCTATAGAATGTAGAGCTTATCTTGAAGTGAATCAATTAATAAATAACATAAATGAATATTGTTAGTCACACAAAGGTGGTAGAATTGTAAATTCATAGGAAAATAGTTTAGGGATAGCAATCCATTTGCGCCCTTATCTAATCATGTAGAATGCTATAATTGTCACAATTATGGACTGTGGCATCATGTTATATGCTCAAAATCAAGGGAGCCACTGTGATGTTGATATTGGATGGTCCAAGCACATGAATGGAGACAAGCAATTTTTTATCACCAAATGAAAATAAGATAGGAAGTGTTATTTTTAGAAATAATGCATGAGGAAACATTGAGGGAAAAGGAGTAATGGGTTTGGATAATGGAAGAGATAAAGCCAAAAATCTTCTCTTTGTAGAAGGGCTCAAGCATAATATTTTGAGTGTGAGACAAATGCACGACCAAGGGTATGATGTTACCTTTCGATCCAAATTTTAGGAGATTAAACTAGAAAGCAACATAGAAGTAATAGAAAAAGGTGTGAGAACCACAAACAATGTGTACATACTCAAGGAAGAAAATGAAAATTGTTATCATGGAAAGCTTGATGAGAGCTTGTTATGGCATCGAAGACTTGGTCAGTTGAATTTTAATCACATTGTAATCTAAGGAAAAAGAATATATGAGGGATTTACTAAGGATTACGAATCCATTCAACACTATCTGAAAATCATTTCAAATTGATAAGAAAATCCAAGTGCCTTTCAAGACAAAAGAGAATTTAACCACTAGACCACTTCAACTTGTTCATATGAACTTATATAGTCCTTCTAGGACTAAGACTAAGTGGTGAGATATACTTCATGCTGATAATAAATTATAATACCATATTTACATGGGTTGCCTTTCTAAAGAAGTATGCAGCATCCAAAACATTTAAATTTTTTAAGGCAATGTATAAAAATCAAATTGGCTGTAGAATTAAGTGTGTAAGGTCAAACTGAGGTGGATAATTCACTTCAAATGCATTTAACAACATCCTTGAAGAACATGGCATAAGGAGATAGTTCACCATTGCTAACACACCACAACAAAATGATGTCGCTGAAAGGAAAAATAGATTAGTACAATAATTGGCAAGGGAAATGATGGATGAAATAAGTTTACCAAAAACCTTTTGTGCTGAATTTATTCATACATCATTACATATTTTAAATAAAGTTCCATTTAGGCCAAAGAATGATAAGGCTCCATATGAATTGTGGAATGGAAAACTAACCACAACAAACTTTAAATATTTTGGCAACAAATGCTACATCAAAAATATGTTAGCCTCACACTCTCATAAAAATAATAATAAGTCCAAAATAATCAAAATAATTAAAATTGTAAGACTTGGATTTATTCCTACCTATCTATTCTAGAATGAATTAGTTTCTCAAACTTGGGAGTTTGTTTAGGTCTAGTTGGTTGGGAGATTCTCTCCAACTAATTAGACTCCTATATTAATGTGTGATTGAGATATTCCCTCAACTTTAAAATAGACGCACTATCTTGAAAAATATTCTTGATGTATTTATATGGTATGATTATTTTCCATAGTATGAGAAAACCCGTAACTTATAGATCAGGTTTAAATAGAGGCAGTACTTTTCAGGACATGCTAAGGGATGGCCAAGCCTATCCATCATGCCACCGTTCAAGAAACTCTTGTCGTTTCTGCTCCAATTCCATAGATTTCATATTGCACTTTGATGCGTTTAATTACTGGAGAAGCCTCAACGCTACAGTTAATCAATAACTTAAATGGTCTGCCATAATTACTTCATTCGAGGCAGTACTTTTCAGGACATGCTAAGGGATGGCCAAGCCTATCCATCATGCCACCGTTCAAGAAACTCTTGTCGTTTCTGCTCCAATTCCATAGATTTCATGTTGCACTTTGATGCGTTTAATTACTGGAGAAGCCTCAACGCTACAGTTAATCAATAACTTAAGTGGTGCTGTGAGTGGTCTGCGATAATTACTTCATTCGGGATCGAAGTGTTGCAGCGGAATCGAGTTCGGCTTGTAGATATTGTTATAGTTTGCGAAATCTGGTTTCTAGATCCCGGATCGAATTTATTCAGGGGTACCAATAAGGGTTACTAGCTTGAATTTGCTAAAAGACTATTATTTTGAACTGTGTGACCCCGATTCTGTATTTGTTACTGCTTCAACTAGAATTACTGCATGTGCTATAAATGGTAGAACCCATTGAATGCAATATCGAGTGTGGTGTTAGCTAACCAATTTAAGGTTGCACTTACTCGGTTACCTTCCAATTGATCAGATAGTTCCCGAATGATTGTATTCGTTGTCCTGATTGCTCTAATGTGGTTTCCTACGTGGCCTTTGCTACCGGTATAACCACCTGCTGCTGTGGCGTATTTGTCTATTCCTGTATAAAACAATAGCTTGTGGCGTATTTTTAACAAGAGCTCATAATGTTGATTTGTAACTTGAATTTTTGGGTTTGATTTCCATGATCTATGTATATGGTAAGCGAAGGGATTTTGCTAATGTTACCTTGGTTCGAGGCATAGGAATGTTAGAAAGACAATTTTTTTGTAAAAGGGGATAACATTAACATAACATGTTTTTTTGGTTTGATTTCCATGATCTATGTATATGGTAAGCGAAGGGATTTTGCTAAGGGTGCCTTGTTTGGAGACATAGGAATGTTAGAAAGGCAATTTTTTTATAAAAGGTGATAACATTATCATAACATGTTTTTATTGAAGGTATAAGACATGGTAAAATATTAAGGTCAAAGTCAATTAAGTCAAAGTCAAGCTAAAAGTCATTGATAGTAATTGGGTGCATTCTCAGTTGAACTCGACAACCAAGGTTTAAATTTTATGGTTTGGAGTCAAAAGTCAAATTGACAAGGGAATGAAAGACAAACACGAAGTCAAGTTAGTCAATCATTGTCGTTTTTAAAGTGAGTAAGTCAAGTCATTTAATCATTGTAAAAACTATTTTGGGTGCATTTTCGGTGGTATCCGACACCCTCCTCTTATTGAAGCAAAAAGCAAGAGACGGTGAAAGCAAGCGAGCGTGATAATCAAGCAAGCGAGTACAAATGAGCATGTTACAAACCAAAATGGGTAAAAGAGGAAAACGTCTTCAAAATGCAAAGCTACAAGTGAAAGAATTGCAAGAGCGCAATCATGAATTACACAACAAAATTGAAGTGTTTGAGTGGAAGTTAAAGCAAAATCAAAACTTAATTAATCAGATGACCAACACATTAGAAGCAACAAAAGATTTTCAAACAAAGCTAGATATGAAACAAAAACTCATTAATGCACTCTAGATTAAATTAAGTGAAAAACAAGATCTACTTGATGCACAATATACAGAAAATATAGATGCAATGTGTGACACAAGACCTCATCCAAACAACAAATGCAAGTTGTGACACAAATGACCTTATTTGGCATATTGATGAAAGTTATGAAACAAATGATCTAATCCACCAAGTTGACGTAAGTTGCGACACAAATTATCTTATCCAACACTTCTGCTACTAAATGATACAACTAGTAGTACTGAAATTCTAATTGGAAAGTTTGATGCAACATGTGATACAAATGAATTGTTAATAGGGATGATTGATGCTCAGTGTGGTACATATGACTTAATGAATCGAACACAAAATGTCAGCAACAACATCAGGTGTGAAAAACAACAAGAAAATGATCTTTTCAAGAAGGTGATCAGACCTTGGGAAGAAATTTATTTCAACAAAGATTGACATGGCTTGGGATAAAAAAAACAAAACATTTTTTATGTTCCAGATTTCTCAAAACTAGTTCAGATTGTAAGTGCAAGTTTTCTAGAAAATTGTCAAAATATTGTTAAGGGTAACCATTGTAAGAGAAATGGTCATATGGAGTGTAACTGTTTCGACCTCCATCCTTGTCATCATAGTGGCAAGAAAAATCATCTATCTGAGAAATGTCGTATGCAAACTAAAGTGACAGTTAATTATGGCTAAATAAACCCTTGGAGATGGAATCTAGAAATGAAGAAACTGCATAAGTCCTACAATATACTTAAGACATAGTTAAAGGTAGAGTTTCCTGAAAAAATATCCTACACCTTAAGGGGGGAGGGTGAGGGGGGTTTAATGTGGATGATTGTCTCTCCTTTTAGTTGACAAAGGGGGGAAATGATAATGGAATTGAAAATGGTTGTCAAACTAAAATTTCGACAACATCAACTAAGCAGCCAGTGGGCATCAACAAATCAGCCAGTGGGCATCATCAAAGCAGTTAGTGGGCATCAACAAAGCAACCAGTGGGCATCATCAAAGAAGCTAGTGGGCATCGTCAAATTTTCCAGTGGGAAAGCGATTGGGAATCTGAACTTCATCAAATTCGTCAGTGGGCATCATCAATATTTTGTCAGTGGACAAGCAATTGGGATACTGATTGTGGACATTTTGTTGTTCACTTGGATTGTTTTTGGCTACGTGGGGCTTGACCCAGGTTCAGCAGTGAGTTTAACCAAGCAAATCCTGGTGCTACCGGCCCTTTCGGCAACAGTCCGCAATGCGCGGACTGAGGTCTCACCCGAGGTAGTATGGGAGCATGATGGAACTAGATTTCTGCACCCTAGGGATGTCTTGATGAAGTCTGTGGAGTTCGTGTATCGATCCTGCGCACTTGCGTTGCTCCACGCAACCGTCTGTCATTCTCAGCTTGTGTAACTACTTTCATGTAGCTCTATAAAAAGTGCAAAGGGGTGTTGTCTAGATCCTTTATCCTTGCTGTGTTATTATTATAGATCTTAACTTAAGTGCATATACCCAATATTCTTATTAATCATTCAACATTCATAACCATTGCACGCAATCATAAACTATAAAGAGATGCATAAATATGATAGAAGCAATAAACACACAATATTCCAGAATCAACTTATCTTTTATTAATCCTCTTGTTCAAGTACAATCCCAACTCCGCCCTGCGCACTCAGCTGCAGGGGTCCGCGCACACAGCTGTGGACTCTACCAAGCCTCTGCGCACTCAGATGCAAAGCCTCTTACTACTACTATGACCCAAGGCTTGGACTTACAGACTCAGAGCGAATTCCTCATTCAAAAACCCATATTACTTCTCCGAGCTAAGACTTCCTTTACACTTAGAGCCTCGCTCTATTTATACAATCCCATGGTCCGCAGACCATGGGTAGGCTGACATATTCTCTATTAAATTACATTATTTTAGGGCGGACAACCCTAGACTCTTCGCGCTCCGCGCCCGCATTTTGCGGGGCCTTTACATTACATTGACCAAAACTCGGGCTTTAAGCCCCAAAAACATGCTATGGGGGGATTCGCTTCCCAACGGGCCCCCAACACAATCATCGTGACTCATCCTGAGTCACTCGGCTGGTGCGATGATCTTCGTGTGGAGTCCATCTAACAACTTCTGTGCTTCGCTTACGTCCGCAACACATTCTTTCACTGTCCATTGTACTAGTTGTGCGTGTATCTCTGATGCATCGTTGTTAGGTGCAATTCCTTGCCTGAGTGCATATATGCCCTACATCTGTGCCAGCTTTCCCTCAATCTTGGCGGTGACCGTGAATGCTTCCTCGAGCCAAGGTTGGATACATGCTTTAAGCACTGCTTCTTTCTGACACACAACGTTCACCTGTTCCTTTAGAGCATAGGCCTCCCTCATCTTGGCCAATCGCTGAGTAAGGGAGACTATCTACGCGGTCCCCCGGACATTGTCATAGGCCTGCTACAACTCCAGCGCTTCTGTCTCTAAACGTTGTAGTGTTGGGTCTTCTTGCAGTGAAGTGAGGGTGAAGAGTGACTGATCTAACAAGCCCGTTCAATCCTGTATGGCGCGCTCTATTGCTTCCAACCATGATTAAATGGTGTGGTGGCGCTGCTCTTCGACTTCTAGGGGTGTAGAGGGCTGTGCCTTCAGCCGCAGTTTCATGATATACAGGTTGAGGTCCAGCTGGATCCTCGTTGCTTCCTCCTTAGCCTCGCAGAATCCACTGGCCAATTTGTGGATCCACATACCTACTGGTAAGTCTATTGCAATCTCTAGCTCGGAGACGCGGCAACATTCTTCCTCGACAATTTGCTCCAATTGTTGAGTCTGCACTACCGCTTCATCACGTTGGAGGCTCAGTTGCTCGATGTTGATTCTTTTCTCACTGAGCATTTGTACTGTGCATCCTTCTCTAGCATGGAGCTCTCTCGTCGCTCCATCCTACAGCTGGTATAATATCTCTCGTAGAAGGGCAGCTAAGTTTAGGCCAAGTCCCTTGAGCCAGCCTACCACGGTTCTGTCCTCCGTGTTGTCCACTGTCCGTGCTCCTTCTGGCAGCATGACGGTATTAGCCATTTTGGCCCACAACAACTACTCTGTTGCTAATGTATCCGTAGCCCCGTAGACAGCTGTCGTTCCCTACTGTGGGGGCTGTTGGGCAATTTATTGGGCTTAAATTGTTGCATTAAATTATTGACCAGGGAAACTCGTAAGCTTGTAATGGTGCCAGCAATATATATGCAGGAGTAGGCAACTAACTCTATGTCTAACTAAATTATTTACGATTCAATATAATATGCAAGGGAAGAGGCTCCTAACTAAGGAGGTTTTGGCTGTCCTTCCCTATAGTATCATAGAGAAATAATGGATTACATAAAACTAGAAACTTGAAATGAAGACAAGAGAATGAACTTAATTGTTGTTTAGATTCAAGTAGAGAAAGAAAGACTAACTTAGTCTCTTGATTGTCCTCTCATGTACTAATCCAAACTAAACTAAGATTCATTCATAAGCATAAGAAATGAAATGACTTGAAACATAAAAGCACAAAAGAATGAATTTCAATTACCATATAAATCAATGGAGAGAGAGCCTAACTTAGACTCTTGGTTATCTCCTCATATTATACTTGAAACATAAAAGCAAAAGAATGAATTTCAATTATCATGCAAATCAAATGGAGAGAGAGCCTAACTTAGACCCTTGGTTGTTCTCTCATATGCTGATAAGATTCTAATTTAAAACTCATTCATCAATCACAAACAAATCCTCAAAAATATAAGCAATTAAATGAAATAAGATCTAATATGAAATAACATGTTTCTCTCATCCTTTTAGAGTGAGCTCAATTCTCTTTAGAACAAGACAAATTATTCCATATACTACATTAAGGAAACTTATATCTAAAAACTACATAATGGAAATGTATGTAAAATGGAGCTTTATTCTATTCCATCATAAGCTGGATACATGCTCTAAGAGTCCTCCCTTTGGAATGGAGGAGGTACTCCTATTTATACAATGAGATGAGATAACAAACTCATAATGATGATCCACTAATCTCTCTTTAGTTCCATACATTTCTCAACCATCTAGACACATAACCCTATCCTCCATAATCTCCTCCATGAGGTCCAAGATTTTCTCCATGATCTTTTCCATGAGGCTTATCTTATCAAATTCGAATTTGATCATTCAAGGCCACATAAAGATGCCCTGGAAGCTTCCTTTGTGCCTACACATGTCAACAAACTCATTCTAATTGTTAGGTATAAGTATAAGCATCTTATTTTCTAAAGTTTAGCCATAAATTCACTTAAAAATGTTAAGAATTAATAAACTTTGGAAAAGCATTGTTATAACCCAATAATGAGGTAAATGTAATGATATGGAGGTGGAATGGAGGTGACATGAAGGTAAAATGTGAAGATATTGGTGAATAATGGAGTGAAAATAGGGACTATTTTGAGGCCCAACATCTCCCCCAAACTCAAGATATTGCATGTCCTCATGCAATCTATTACATTACTTTTTGAGCTTTGGCTTAAACTCTGCATGATATCATTTACTTAACTTTTGCAAAGCATTATTTTGATGAACTACAACTTGGTTGGTTCTTGTGTTTCAACCATATTTTGTTTGTTGCATTCAATGTATGATCTTTGCATATTGATAATGTGATTTTTATTGCAGAGTATTTTTGTTGGAATGCATCATGGTTGGTTCTTGTGTAACAACCATGATTGTATTGGCATCCAATTAACTTTCAAATACTTTTGTCAAAGCCATTTGTATGCTCATGTAATAGTGGCAGAGTATTTTTGTTGGAATGCGTCATGGTTGGTTCTTGTGTAACAACCATGAGTGTGTTGGCATCCAATTAACTTTTAAATACTTTTGACAAAGCCATTTGTATGCTCATGTAATAGTGAATATATTTTGAAGGTAAGTGGGGTTAAGAATGTGATATATGAATGTGGATGTTATATGAATGTGATATATGAATGTGGATGTATCCTTCCCCTTAAACGGATGATTTGGGCAATTATGTGAAATGGGGAAAGCAAGGAAAAAGGAAGTGAAGTTTTTCCAAAAATTATTATTCTAACTTTTCAAGGAATTTAATGGTTAAAAGTTAGAAAATATCATACCTTAACTTACCCTTCCAAAATGGATGAGAGTTGTGCACGTGTGGCTGCAAAAACTTTTGTTCATGGTCTTCTTTACTTGGTTGGGAAAATGGTGGATGAATCATGCATGTTCAGCTGCCACAATTTTGTTCTGAAGCTTCTTCTTCACGCTGTGGATGAAAGATGGATCTGTGTTGTCGTATCGGCTACTGGATCCTCTGTTACTAGATGATGAATCTGAGGAGTCTGCTGAACATGGTTGAAAGTCCTATCTGCTGCTGGATGATAAATCCAATGAGTCTGCTAAATATGGCTGAAAATCTATAAGGCTTGGAAGGTATATAAAATATATAAGTTACATTTCCCTCCAAACCTTATTGATTGACTTGTCCTCAAGTGATGACAAACTAAAAAACAATGAAAAGAAATTGGCTTCATCTGCTACAAAATATGGGTCTTCAAGTCTTCAACGTTCGATGGCACAAATCTTACTATGTGATTAAATGTGTCGATGTCGAACAAAAAAGAAGTTGTTGACTTAGTGGCTGTTAATGAATGCCCCTAGCCAACACAAGAGCTCCCACCATTGATTCCAATGGGAGTCAGGATGCCTAACACATCTTTGTAGGTACGAATAAATTTGTCGTGGTCGAGTCACCTACAAGATCCAATGAACAAGGGATATTAATGTACTCCCATTGTTCATTGGCAAGAGTACTTGCCATTAAGGCATGCAAGCCTCTAGGTGTTTTTACAAAGATAATTAGACTCTAGGACTTTGACTCAAGCAGGGTTTTATTGCAGAAATGAAGGGGAATGGTAATGACATGAAAAATGACAATAAGCTTGTAAGATAATGCATGGTGTATGAATAAGAACTCTTGCTGTGAAAAATGGATATAGGAAGGTCATGGTTTATGGTTGGACAATTGGTGGAATTCAAAATCTTTTGCAAAAGGGAGTGCAAAGTAATGGTTGTAGACATGGATTTGTCTTTTAGAATTCATGAAATTAGTCGTTTGAAGACCAATTGTGCGCACAATGTAATCTCCTTATGATCACTTGATTATCCTGTAACCTGTAAAAAACTTGGTACAAAGAAAACATAAGTGTGCTCTAGAAGAAATGGCCAGTTTCTTCATGATTCTTACGCAAAAATTTCATACCAAATAAAACAAATTAAGGACAAACAAAGTGTTAAATTTGACTTAATCATGATATTAATATCAATCCATTTGTGAAAATAACCATGAAGAGTAATACTCCCTGTTTGTGTCAGCTGACTTCTGTGCATGGCGAAAAGTTTGGCATCATAGATTTGTTGTGTCCTACAGATTAGTACGTTATAAAAGCATACAACAATATCAATTTGTAAACTCTAAACAAGTTACTCAGCATTTAAATAATCCACCAAATGTTCTTTTAAATTATGTTCCATTCTTTATTTTCAAGCCTGCGTGAATTTTGTGAAAAGTTTTTTTTTTTTTGCCCTTGTACAAACTGTTGCACTTTCAATCAATTCCTGTAATTTTCATGATTCTCTCAATTTTCATGCCACCAAAGTTTTGTTTCAAAAACAATCACAAAACACTTAAATTTTTTTATTTATTTTTTAACAATGTATTAAGACAATCATATATTAGAACCACATAATAAAGAAACATAACGATAATCAAATAACAAGAAATTATAACTATATTAATTAATGCAATTATAAAACACATTAATATATTAATATAATTAATATATTAATACAATTTTTACATCAAACATTAATTAATAATTAAATAAAATAATTAACAAATATATACAACAACTTATAAAAGAAAAATATAACAAATTAACAAATATTAATATTTACAATGAAAATACAACAAAATACAAATATATACAAATGCAAATATAATTATAAATTAATATATTAATATTACAACAAAATAATAATAAATTAATATATTAATACAATTAATATATCAATATATTAATTATAATAACAAACATTAATAGATTACAACAAATATTGAAGAAATCAAAACAAAATAAATAAAAACAAAATAACCCTAAAAATACCAAACAAACCAAAAGAAATGCAAAACAAAACGGATGGCAGCGTTCTTGAAGATTTTGGATGGATTGAGCGTTTTCAGTGAATGAAATGGAATCGGAGTCCATGGGCGGCATGAAATGGATCCGCATTCTTGAGGTTCTCCTTGACTTGTTTACCGATTTCCACAAAGCAATCTTCCACAGTGAGGGCAGCTGCATCAACATATTGAATGTTCCTTAGGGCAGCTGCATCAACATATTGAATGTTCCTTTCTTCCGGCTTACGAATCTGTGTGAGCGCATCATAGTCGAGAAAATTTAACCACATCCCACATGAAATGGCACATGGGACCCCCTGCCGAAGGCTAAATGGGTACCCTCTCACAAAATCTGACCCTTTCCTGTGAGTTCAACATTCTGCTCAAGCTCAGGGTCCTGAACTATGATAAGATGGTAAGGGGATAAAAAGGGTCTCCATGCTTCTAAGAAACTCAGATCAGGGTGAATAGCAGAGATCACGACGTCTACCTCCTCTGGATTGATATCCAATACCATCTTGAAATCTTTCTGGGTATGTCGAGACTACTTTGTTTTAAGCAGATCTGAGCTTGAAAAGTGAAAAATTGACAACTGGGTTTTTCAGATTGAGGTCTGAAATAAGAATGTGTACCTGATTTTTTAGCTGATTTGGGCCTGACAGTGACGCTGGGACTTGTTGATATTAGTGGTGAACAATCCTATGTTGTTTCTCTCTTGAGACCAAAAAGGGCATAAGCCTCTCCTGCAACAATTTAGCCTCACACTTCAACTTCAGCTGCTACCAGGCAAGGTCCCTTTTAGTTTCAGCGCTACACTAAAACTCCCGCTGATCTACCTTGCACTGTGAACTCCCATCTTCTGCTCACCAGGAACTGTTACGTATCGATAAACACTCTCTGTTCGAACAAGTACGTAAAAATCTTTATTGCTCACGCTGCAATGGCTCACGTTGCATACAACAGGAAGCTGCATATGCAAACATTGGGGGTGGCCCTGGACAATAATGAAAATGGATCGAAGCTAACGGTTGCAAAGTTCAATCAGCCATGCTCGGTACCTTCCTTATATATCCTTGCGGAGAAACATAAGGACAACGCCAAATTATAGACCGTATGTAGTTTTTTCAATTCAAAATCCTGTGCAACTCGATGGTATTTAATACCATTAACAAAGTCCCTTCAGACTTTTGGAGTCAAATCACCTTGGGGTTGCGTTGACATTTGCAGTCTATGATACTGATCTTTCTCCGGATGCTACAGAAGAGGATCGAATTAAAGCAACTGCAGGATACTTGGGTGGAGCGTTTGATGTGGAATCATTGGTGGAGAATTTGCTCCGGCATTTCGCTGGTAATCAAGCTTATTGTGGTAAACGTATATGATATTACCAACAAATCAATGCCATTGATAATGTATGGACCCTAAGTGAGAGAGAACGGCACATCACATGTCAGTGCCCTTGATTTTGGAGATCCATTCCGAAAGCATGAGATGCGCTGCAGGTTTCAACAGAAGCCTCCTGTTCCATGGTCAGCAATTACTACCTCCATCGGTGTATTTGTGATTGCTTTCTTGATTGGGCACATATTATACGCAGCAGTAAACCACATTGCCAAAGTGGAGGATGATTTTCGCAAGATGGAGGAATTAAAAGTGCGAGCTGAAGCAGCGGATGTTGCGAAATCTCAGTTTCTTGCTACTGTTTCTGCAAACAAACTGAAAGCATTACCCGACAGGATTTTGAGATGTATTGCATTGATTGAGCTGGATGCTAGTTTCAACCAGTTGGCCAAACAACTGGGAATGAGCTTGTTAATTTTTTTTTAATAATATATATATAAGTATGGGGGATTTACGCAGTGCATTATATTAGATATCATTTTTGGGATTCAACTGCGTTAAGTAACTCATTCAAACGTATGACCATTTCCATGAGAGGTAGTATGGGGGATTTACGCAGTGCATTATATTAGATATCATTTTTGGGATTCAACTGCGTTAAGTAAGTCATTCAAACGTATGACCATTTCCATGAGAAATTAGTCAGTTACGACTACCTCTCATGGAAATGGTCATACGTTTGAATGACTTACTTAACGCAGTTGAATCCCAAAAATGATATCTAATATATATATATATATATATGAGATATATATATTATTACTATATGGGAATTTTTAATTTTTAATTTTTATTTATTGTTGTTTTTATTTAATGTTTTGCTGTTTTTTTTTCTTTTTTTTTTTACATCTAAAAAAACAAAGAAATGGTTAGTTTTTGTTTTTGTTTTTTTTGTTTGTTTTTGTTTTGTTTTTTTTTTTA
Organism: Pinus tabuliformis; assembly: GCA_031772625.1. NCBI lineage: Eukaryota > Viridiplantae > Streptophyta > Pinopsida > Pinales > Pinaceae > Pinus > Pinus tabuliformis. Next base: position 944,023,750 of record CM062811.1, on the reverse strand, counting down.
AAAAAACCTAAATTGCATCTAAAAATTTAAAGATGTTTTTTTCATTCACAAAATTCTTTATTGTCGTTTTGCAAATTAGTTCTCCAGCAAGAGTATTTTTATTTGAACAAAATCAATAGATTTTCTGATCTTCCTAATCGCACGAAGCGCAGGAAGAGAGCATACTAATCGCTTGATTTGTTTTTATTTATGCAGGGGGGTGTTTTTGAAAAGACGAAATTTAAAACTAACTAAACACTAAACCATCAGAAAACTCAAACTTAAACTTCTTTGTGAAGATCCTACTGTCATCAAGTCTCACAAGTTATTTTGTCTAAAGAAAAATACTAGTACTAAATTAAATTTCTAATGCCTAATCCCTTAGCACCATCCTCGGAAATGGCGCCAAAATGTTGGGCAATTTATTAGGCTTAAATTGCTGCATTAAATTATCGACCAGGGAAACTCGTAAGCTTGTAATGGTGCCAGCAATATATATGCAGGAGTAGGCAACTAACTCTATGTCTAACTAAATTATTTACGATTCAATATAATATGCAAGGGAAGAGGCTCCTAACTAAGGAGGTCCTGGTTGTCCTTCCCTACAGTATCATAGATAAATCATTGATTACATAAAACTAGAAACTTGAAATGAAGACAAGAGAATGAACTTAATTGTTGTTCAGATTCAAGTAGAGAAAGAAAGACTAACTTAGTCTCTTGATTGTCCTCTCATGTACTAATCCAAACTAAAATAATATTCATTCATAAGCATAAGAAATGAAATGACTTGAAACATAAAAGCACAAAAGAATGAATTTCAATTACCATATAAATCAATGGAGAGAGAGCCTAACTTAGACTCTTGGTTATCTCCTCATATGATACTTGAAACATAAAAGCAAAAGAATGAATTTTAATTATCATGCAAATCAAATGGAGAGAGAGCCTAACTTAGACCCTTGGTTGTTCTCTCATATGCTGATAAGATTCTAATTTAAAACTCATTCATTAATCACAAACAAATCCTCAAACATCTAAGCAATTAAATGAAATAAGATCTAATATGAAATAACATGTTTCTCTCATCATTTTAGAGTGAGCTCAATTCTCTTAGGAACAAGACAAATTATTCCATATACTACATTAAGGAAACTTATATCTAAAAACTACATAATGGAAATGTATGTAAAATGGAGCTTTATTCTATTCCATCATAAGTTGGATACATGCTCTAAGAGTCCTCCCTTTGGAATGGAGGAGGTACTCCTATTTATACAATGAGATGAGATAACAAACTCATAATGATGATCCACTAATCTCTCTTTAGTTCCATACATTTCTCAACCGTCTAGACACATAACCCTATCCTCCATGATCTCCTCCATGAGGTCCATGATTTTCTCCATGATCTTTTCCATGAGGCTTATCTTATCAAATTCGAATTTGATCATTCAAGGCCACATAAAGATGCCCTGGAAGCTTCCTTTGTGCCTACACATGTCAACAAACTCATTCTAATTGTTAGGTATAAGTATAAGCATCTTATTTTCTAAAGTTTAGCCATAAATTCACTTAAAAATGTTAAGAATTAATAAACTTTGGAAAAGCATTGTTATAACCCAATAATGAGGTAAATGTAATGATATGGAGGTGGAATGGAGGTGACATGAAGGTAAAATGTGAAGATATTGGTGAATAATGGAGTGAAAATAGGGACTATTTTGAGGCCCAACAGGGGTTGCACCTAAATTTCCTGGAGTTGTGCCTTGAGCGACCCCAACACATTCTGTTGCTCTGTCATTGCTTCCTGGAGAACCTCCAGAGTGACCTCGTGAACTGTGTCGCCGATGTCGTATAGGTCACCCTTAGTCAGTGTAAGAGGTTCCCCATCTAATTTTGACACCTTGGTCTTTTTCCTAGGCCCTTTCTGTTCTGTACTGTGCGGTCGCTTTAGCTGTGCTGAAGATGTGTGTGGGTCCATGTCTGCCGTTGTGTTAGCTATCCCTTGTCTTGTGGTCAGGTCCAGGCCTCGTCCTTCCTGTGTCGTGGTTGCCTCAGATGTTGGTGCTGTTGTTGCCTTTTTCGTGGCGGCCTTCACTGCCTCACGGGAAGCCTGTACTTCTTCAGCTAGCTGCTTGTTCCATTTCTGTTGTGCTAGCAACTTGGCGACATCCTTTTGTCTTTGAATCGTCATCTCATCGTGCACCTCCAGATCTGGTGCATGCCATTTCGGTGGCCATGAGTCGAGCACCGCGAAAACAACGTCCTCAATTGCAATGAAGGGGAGTGTTGTCCATTTCTACTCTAGATCCTTCCACGCCCTGATATACATATTGTGCATATCTACTTTAAAGTCTGCAAAGCTCCACAGATTTTCGTATACCATGGGGGATAGGCATAGTCGTTTGTTGATCCACATTCGTATGCTTGCCTCCATGAGTATCCAGAAGATATTGATCTCGCAGATGCGCTTGGCGTGCCTTGTCACCCAAAGCGATGCATATTTTGCTGCCTCGGGAAAGTCCTAGTTAAGGGGAGGAAACTGACTATCCTCAGGTAATTCTCCTGCAACCAACAGGATGCATAAGAAAAACCACGCGTAGTGGAAGGTCTTACCCTACTCCTGGGCCTCCCTGCAGTTCATCAGGAACTCCTCGTAGAGGAACTGTGCCCAGTTGAACTATACCCCTTCTACGCATTGCTCGGCTAACACAATGACCATTGCTGGTACCATGTTCCCATGACATTTTCTCATCACTTTTCCTGCCAGCAACTGGGTAGCAACTCGGACCCCTTTGTCTTGAATGCTAGTAATAACGTAACCCCTCTGCTTTTTCTCCAACTTATATTTCTTTTTCATGGCCTCTGCAATCGCCAAGTCTCCACTTGTGCTAGCTATTTCCGCGGGGTCCCTTCCTGTACAGGGAAGCCGAGAAATCTTATGAATAATCTCCGCCGTGTTGGGAATGGGTTCCTGCAGCCACAAGTATCTATCGTGCACCAGGCAAAGTAGTTGCCTGATGACAAATATTGGGATTGGTGCCCGATGAAAGTGTGGAATCCATAGGAGGTGGAGTAGCCTGGCCTCCTCCACCCTACACAGCCATTTCTGTGGCTGCAGTGCTGTAACTACCCCCTCCTTGCTTTGTTTCATCAGTTGGCTAGTTTCCAAATGAGGGAACTTTTCACTATCCGCGAGGTCCCAGTCTTCAAACTTCATCGTGGGTACGCGGCCCACAGTTGAACCTTCAAATAGAATTCCCTCAGGGAGGAACGGGGTTTTGAGTGTGCTTTTAATGACATCCAAATCTTTAGGTACTTTTACCCTCCCTTTCCACGGAGGGACATACTTGGGCAGCTTTGCTGCGGTGTGTACTGGCTAGATGTCTTCCTTAATTTCAACCTCTGGTTCAATCTCTTCTACGAGTGCCTGGAAATCCTCCTCCTCATCATCGCTCTCAATATTAACCATTTTTCCATTCTCTTCCATAGACAACTTACCAAACCGCGGGTTTCGTAGAGACATACAGACCGCTCCTGCTCCCTGTGGGTCCTTTTTAGGCCTCAGCATTCGGGGCGATTTTGGAATTTCTGGTGCATCACCCACTGGTGACATAGGGCTCGGTGCGGCTTCCTCAGCTGTCGACATCACTCTGTTCAGAAGGTCCTTCATCTCTTTCGGTAATGGTTCAAACACTGAACTTGCTTTCAAAGCCTCTAAAACTGTAAAGTCCATACGCAATAACTGAATTCTCAAGATGCAAAGGGTTGTTCGGTGGATGACCATCTATGATTTATAGGCTTGTCGGAATTCAAATTCGACCATTCCCATCCTTTGGCTAATTAATGCCATATTAGTGGTAGATCGGTTCAAATCTAGTTCTGACTCCGTGTCTTAATTTCCCACCGCCCGCTCCTTGTTGTCTTAAATGGGATATCTTATCATGAACAATGACCCCAACGGTCACTTCCTAGTCTACCTGCGTGACAGCGTGGCCTCCCATGCGTGGGCGTGACCTTTGGGACCGACTGACCTTGCGCGCAATCCTTCTATCACACTGCTTCCATACAAAATCTTTTATAGTCCCATGCTCTCTTCCAACTGCTTGGAGTGCTGAGACTATGCTTTCTACGGATAGTCAAGTGGTTACTCCACTTGTGCGAGGCTTCCCTATACCTTCCAGCCTAGTCTATGGGTACCCCGCAATTACCCTGATGTCAGTCAGCACTTTGTGTTCTTCTTTACACGATGTGCTCCCCCGATTCCTTTGTCTATTGAGGTGCAGCCACAGCCATGGTAGCAAAATCACAAATCCTTCCAATGCGATAGTGTGGCTGCCTACCTTTTGTTCTTTCGGGCTTAGTTTCTCGGCGTGGCCTGCCTGTGTAATTTTGGTTTCCAATTTGTTGATTTCTTCATCCAAGATCCTGCTTTTCTTCCTCAGCCATACTTGATCTTCTTCGAGTTCGCAAATTTTCAAGTGCCCTTACCGAATGGCTTCTTGAATCTGCATATGTTTGGCCCCGCATGGCGGCATAATTCCTTCGTCCTAGTCCTTACGACTCGTTCCAATTATGTGAGGATTCCTTCCTCCCAAACCTATGGCCTCGACTCTGCTCGTCATCTTTAGGATCATTTCTGCACTTAGAGTCTTGTACATGGCCCTAGAGGCCCATTGAACAGCTCGTACGCGCTGGTCCCAATCAGTTCATCTGGCCTGGTGAACTTTATTCAAGATCCTGCGTACCCTCTTGAATGGTTCTATCTGGAACTTTTGTGGTGCGCGGTGCTTTTCCTGTTACTGTAGCTAGTTCTAAGTGCTGATCCTTAGTCTGGGATGTGCTTGCACAACACACGACTGCACCCATTGACACAGGTGGGCACGCAAGTTGCTTCGTCCTAGTTGCTTTGCTCTCATTCAATGTTGGGGACTTTCAAACCGTAAGCACATATGTCTTCTACATTCGCATCAGTTTCCAATAGTCTTCTGATGTGTACTCCACCATCATGCAGGTGTTGCGCGCAGTGCCCATTCCAGCGCATCACATTGCTACTGTTCCGGTACTGCGGTTTCAAATATGTCTAGGAATTCATACACCAATATTACTCCATCATATGTTGGAAGTTCCCTTGCTTTTGTCGTCACATGCTGCGGTGTTCTAATCATCATGTTACAATTCAGTTTTGTCACTTCATGCAACCATTTCTGCCAGCATTCTACTTCTTCATCTGAATCCAAAGTACAGGAAATATCATGTTCCCATGAGATTCTCCCATCTGCAGTTGGGTTCACCCGATCCTAGTCTTGCACCGTTATCTGGTAAATGCAATCTATCTCATCGTCACTGTCATCGTCGCACACAGGTTCAGTGTAGCACACTCCTTTGACTGGATCTAGTGGCACTACTATGCGTAGGGAGTTTTTCTCAAATGTCATCTTCCACTTCTTTAGGTTGATGACTCCATTAATATCAGTCGCCCAATTGATTCTGAACAATGCGGGATAAGAATTACTATCATTGACAATCTCTACACTTCAAAGTCCATTTGTGTGCTCGTGCCTTCAATATCGACTGTTACTCCTTGCAACCTTCCCATGGGCACAATCTTCTATTGGTTTTCCATTTGTAATTGAATAGGGGACCACTAGAACATGAGCCTGCCCATGCATTCCCAGGTTGCTTACGTAACACATTTGTGTCGGACCCCAGGTCCAAGATTACCTGATCCATCGCGTATTCACCAATCTGCACCGTTAATCTCATCTCCCTTCTAGTGTGCAATGTATGCTTTCCCAGTCTTCAGACTACACACAGTCCACTTGACCCTGCGCACCTAGTGATCATCTCTTGTAGTCCTTTAACTGCCCTATTATTGCGCAGCAACTTCATGCACGTCTCTAAAAAGGTAGTAAGCATAGAAGGATCCATTCCTGGATCTGGTTGATCCTTACTAACTGAAGTAGAGGCCTCCGTGAAGCTCTTCTTAGCTTCCATAAATGACTCCTTTGCGCATTCTAAGTCGAACTCAGGTTCCTTTACAGGAGCCTTTCAAGCCCATGTATCTTCCTCGGGCTGCTTCCCCTTATCTTCCCCTGTGGTCGTGCCACTTCTAAGCATCATGTTCACGTTGGGGTCTTCGTCGTGGGGTTCAGATTTCATCATTTGGATATTCTGAGTCGGAGGGGATTGGAGTACCCCTTTCTCGCGCATCTGTGTTATCAATGTAGGACAATCTATCATTTCATGATCAAACTGATCGCAACATGAACAAGACATTCTCGTTGGATTAGTACAATCGTGGGTGTAGTGTCCTGGTCCTTCGCAATTATAGCAAATCAACTGTCTGCAGCCCCTTCCTGGACCCATTCCTCCTCATCCTCGACCTCACCCCTGAAATCTAGTGCCCACCATCCCTGCAACTAGGTTGAGGCCTCGCATTTCTATCTTCATTCTATAGGCTGGGTTCTGCTCCATCATCAACTCGTAGCTACAAAACGTACGCTCGTCGTGGCCCACCGATCTACAAAAATTACAAAACAATTGTTGGGGAGTCTGTGTATACTTCTGCAACAAATGATAGTTATTCGTCATGTGCTTTCCCTCTATCTGACAGATCACACACCAGAGTGAGGGTGTTGCACTTGGCCCTGCCTGTGCCTCTGGCCTCAACAGCATTGGTCCCTCTCCTGCCAAGTAGTTTGCGAATACTGGACAGTGATCCTTGTTGTGGCCCCGACCTTTGCATTTTATACATCATACTTCATTGTGCGCCTCTGGAAGTAGTGCCCTATTTTGCTTCAAACTCTACATCTCCAAGCATAAATTATATAGTTGTGCATGGATTTGTTGAACTCCCAACCCAAGGTCTTGTATCAGGGTCTCATGCAACCTCATTGCCATTTCCAATGCTTCGGCCTGGGTTGAAAGCTTTTGTTGTGACAACACCATCCTCAGGTGCGGTGTCAAGGATGCCACAAACCATGCGCTGTGTTGCGCGTCTGTGAGCATCATATTAGCCTTTCGTATCGTTCTCTTCAATCGTTGATCCAGATCCCATGGGGTCTTGCCTGAAAGCATTGTGATCTCTTTAAATCTAATGATTGACTGCATCTTTGATTTCGGCCAGCTAAATTCTCTGTTCAACGCATTTTGGATCTCTGTTATTCCTGCATTTGGGTGATCATTGGAATGCTTGATATACCATGTCAATGCGCGATCCTGTAGTGTGCTCACCAATGTAGCCTTCTTAATGTTGTCGTCTGTGACCCCTTGTGCTTCCCACACTGTTCTTACCATGAACCAGAACTAATCTGGATCCTCATTTCTTACTCCTCTGAATACGGGTAGCTTGATTGCGCTTGCCATGCTGAACTGTGGGGGTGGTGGAGGTGGAGTGGGTGGAGATGGAGGTGAAGGAGATGAAGCGGGTGGTGGCATAATTGGAGGTGGTAGCTCCGGAATGCGCTACCTTATCAAACTGACCGCACTTCTTTGAGAGACCCGAGCGAGCTCTTCCTCACTCTCTCGCGAAGGTGAAATCAAGGGATTGTTTCCTAATTCCCTGCTACCTTTGTAGATTCTTCCGCTCCACGTTGTTCCAAACATTAATGTATTCGCACCACCCTTTTTTCACATAACAGCATCTTAATCCATGTATTCAGGGATTTAATGTACCTACCTCGACGTCCCTTGAGAAAACGTCAGTCTACTTCGCTGTAGCTCACGGTCGTGTCCATCGCAAACTCAGTGATAAATCCCCCTATTATCTAGTTGAGCCAATGGTCCACAGCTCGCACCATCTTATCTTTTGATGTCTCTAGTCTGCACACTAATTCTGGAGTCCACACTATCGGTTGATCGAGCTTGTACCTTCCCTGGCTATCGGCTAACCTCGTGATCCGCTCATACATTTCAGAAGGGAAGGACACAAAGAAGATCTCGTGTACTTCCATATATATGTAGCGATCTAGCCACCTCTTCTTGGATATCTACGGAGTTCTGTTTTCCTGTGTCACGAACTCATGAAGCTTCTTGTCCAGCCACTCTTCAATTTCCTCCTTTGTAGGGTTCCAATGGCACGACATCAGACATCCCTTAGGCAGATCTTGGTCCTGGCAATAGAACCATTTTTTGGCTACATGGGGCCTAACCCAGGTTCAACAGTGAGTTTAGCCAAGCAAATCCCGGTACTACAGGACCTTTCGGCAACAGTCTGCAGTGTGTGGACTGAGGTCTCACCCGAGGTAGTATGGGAGGGTGCTGGAACTAGGATTCTTCACCCTAGGGATGTCTTTATGAATTCTAGGGAGTTCGCGTACTGATCCTGCACGTTTGCGCTGCTCCACGCAGTCGTCTGTCCTTCTCAGCTTGTGTGACTACTTTCGCACAGCTCTATAAAGAGCGCAAAGAGGTGTTGTCTAGATCCTTTATCCTTACTGTGTTATTATTATAGATATTAACTTAAGTGCATATACCCAATAATCTTATTAATCATTCAACATTCATAACCAGTGCACGCAATCATAAATTGTAAAGAGATGCATAAATATCACAGAATAAATAAACACACAGTATTCCAGAATCAACTTATCTTTTATTAATCCTCTTGTTCAAGTGAAATCCCAACTCCACCCTGCGCACTCAACTGCAGGGGTCCGCGCACACAACTGTGGACTCTACCAGGCCCCTGCACACTCCGCTGCAGATCCTCTTATTACTACTATGACCCAAGACTCGGACTTACAGACTCAGAGCGAATTCCTCATTCAAAAACCCATATTACTTCTCCAAGCTAAGACTTCCTTTACACTTAGAGCCTCGCTCTATTTATATAATCCCATGGTCCGTGGACCATGGGTAGGCTGACACATTCTCTATTAAATTACATTATTTTAGGGCAAACAACCCTAGACTCTTCGTGCTCCACGCCCATATTTTGCGGGGTCTTTACATTACATTGACCAAAATTTGGGCTTTAAGCCCCAAAAACATGCTGTGGGGGGATCCGCTGCCCAACAATTGTCATTGGACCAAGCAAAGGACATATGGATACTTTTGCATTGTAGCTTGGCATTTCATGGAGTTGTCAAGTAATTTTCAGATATGTATCAGACTTACAATTGATTCATGTTTCTTGGTTTTTTCTCTTCAAATTGGAGTTTTTAGCATCCACTTTTGGTGGGTTTCTAGGCAGTTTTTCATTGAGGATCATCTTTGTAGTTCAAGCATGAGGACTTGGAGATGGTACCAAGTTCTTACTTTTGACTTATGATTGAGGGGGGAATGTTAGCCTCACACTCTCATAAAAATAATAATAAGTCCAAAATATTCAAAATAATTAAAATTATAAAACTTGGATTTATTCCTACCTATCTATTCTAGAATGAGTTAGTTCCTCAAACTTGGGAGTTTGTTTAGGTCTAGTTCGTTGAGAGATCTCTCTAACTAGTAAGGCTCCTAGATTATTGTGTGGTTGAGATATTCACTCAATACAATACAATACATTGAGGCTCAAAAGCCTTTTCCACCATGTCTCTGTTATTATATATCTCTATGATATTTTAATTTATTAGTTATTAAATTCTTTTAAAATAATGATGAAAACATAGGTAATTTAGATGCAAAAAAAGATGAAGTAATATTTTAGGACATTCTACTAAAAGAAAGGGCTACATATGCTAAAATAAGAGACTATGTAAAATTGTTTACTGCGTTGATGTTATGGTGGATGAGGAGTTACCTTTCAAAATCCAATAACCAAGATTTATTAGTCTACCTAATCATACTAGTAATGAAGATAAGGTAGATCATGCTGAAGACTCAGAAAAACAAGCAGAATGGGAAAAATGTTTTCACCCAAAAACTTTCTCAAGGTATGTACAAAAAATTCATCCTACAAACATAATTATTTGCGATAAGGAATCTAGAGTTTAAACTCAAAGAAAATTAATGAATACTTCTAGTCAAGCACATATCTATATGTTGTCTATGATTTAGCCAAAATATTTTTCTCAATAAATCCAAGATGAACATTGGGTAAAATCCATGAAAGAGGAATTGGATCAAATTGAGAATAATCAAACATGGGAATTGGTCTCAAGATAAACAACTAAAAATTTCATTGGAACTAAACAAGTCTTTAGGAAAAGATTGGATGAGAATGGAAGAGTTGTTAGTAATAAGGCTATAATGGTATGCAAAGGCTATGCTCAAGTAGGGGGATTATATTTTGAAGAGAATTTTGTAGTTGTAACACAATTAGAGGCAATAAGAATGTTCCTAGCATTTGGAAGTTACAAAAATTTCAAAGTATGTTAGATAGATGTAAAATAAGCCTTCTTGAATGGTGAGCTTGAAGAAGAAGTTTACATAGAACATTGTGAAGGCTTTCAATTGTTAGAAAATCTTCAGGAAGTACGTAGGCTAAAAAAGGATTTATATGGAATCAAAAAGTGCCTAGGGCAGATAATTCCATACTGGACAAGCACATACAACAACAAGGACTGAAAAGAGGAACAATAGACAATAATCTATATATCAAATCTAAGAATGTTAATCTATTAATCATTTTGGATTTAAGAGATCTGTGGTTTGTACTTTTCGAATCATTGACCGGAGAATCCACAGTATGCACATTTTTATACCAACGCTTCAAATCCTAAATGGGATCCATCATCAGGGTTAGAGAATGATGATAAAAGAAGAGCAGAATGGATAGAATAAATACTCATGAGGACACAATTTTTAAGGAACAGCACATGGTCAGCTTGAATCTAAATTTATTTTAATTTTAATTTTATTTTTTAATTTATTTTTCATTTTTAATAAATTACTTTTATTTTATTGAATTTTTATAATTTTTTTTTTTTAAATCTAATAATTATTAGGTTTATAACCTATAGATTAAAAAGGAATTAGAACTAATACTAAAATTTTTGATAATAGATTGAACTAAAATATATTAATTTCTATATAAATTAATTTAATATATTAAATTAATTCATATTAATAATTATAAATAATAAATATTTATAATTTATCAATATAATAATTAATATATTAATTAATAGTTATATAGAAATTATTATATTAAAGTATTAAAAAGTTAATTATTAGGTTAAAGGAGCTATTTTAATAAAATGAAGGGATAAAAAATTAATTATTATAGAAATACTAGGGAATATATCAATTTCTATATATAAATTAAATTAATATATGAACCAAATTATATTAACAATTATAAATAATTAATTAATATAATAATTAATATATTAATTAATCGTTATGTAGAAATTAATATATTAAAGTATTTTAATGTTAAAAATTCTAATTATGCTATAAATAAAAAGTACTGACCAATAATAATAGGATAGGAGAGGGAGGAAAAACTTACCTACTTGTTGTTTATGTTGATGATATCATTTGTTGGAGTGATGTATATTACTCAGTCGGAAATTTGTTGCAAACATGAAAAATGAATTTGATAAGTCCATTCTTGGAGAATCCTCATTTTTTCTTGGGTTTCATATCACCCAATCATAAAAATGTATATTTATCTCCTAGAACAAATACATCAAGGAAATGCTGAAGAGATTTGGAATTAAAGAGTACTCTATTGTCAATACCCCTATGGTCACTCGATGCAATCTCAACAAGAATGATGGGTCACCAGAGGTAAATCACATGATATATATATCAATAATTGGTAGTCTTTTTTATCTAACAACCTCTTAGCCAGACATTATGAAAATTGTTGGTGTGTTTGCAAGGTATCAATATTCCCCCAAACAAACTCATCTTTTAGTTTCCAAGAGAATTTTTAGATATCCAAGAGCTACCATGGAATATGACCTTTGGCATCCAAATGTCGAAATATCTCATTAACTACGTACATAGATGTTGATTGCAATGGAAGTATAGATGATAGGAAAAGCACAAGTGGTGGTGCTTTCTTTCTTAGCAATGATTTAGTGGCTTGGTTCAAGAAAAAACAATGGCATCTATCTCTCTTTCTATTATTGAAGCTATGTGTACATTATAGTTGTAGAAAAATGTACTCAAATTTTGTGGATGAAACAAACACTATAGGCCTTGAAGGTAACATATGATCAACCTATTCCTATTATTTTTTATAATACAATCACTATGAGTATATAAAAGAATCTTGTTCTTAATTCTAAGAACAAGCATATCCCTATCAAGTACGATTTCTTTAGAGAACAAGTGGCTGAGTAGATTGTTAAGTTGGAATATATCCCAACAAAATAACAAGTTGATGATATTTTTACCAAAACTCTTGCTAGAGAACCTTTTGAGTATTTAAGGAAAAAGTTAGGAGTGATGTCTCCCTCTTCTCTTCATTAATTTTTTTTACAATTAAAGAAGGAAGTTGTCCACAAATGTACTAGGATCCTTTTAGTGATTTAAGATAAGATAGAACAATAAAATTTAAGGGGAGTCTTCAAATCAACTGGAGGAGTATGAGTTTAAGGGGAGAAATTTAGCAAACAACACAACATAAGTCATGATTCCAAAATGTGATGGTGTATTTATGATCCATTGGTCATAGCCTTGTTAGGAGAAGCTTTTAGATAGGTCCATATGGATCTAATATTAGCTGCAACAACATCCAGTTGCTAGTTTTATGGTTCAAAGGAACATAGGTCACATGGGAAGTGTCGAAACTATTTTCCATTGATGTCAAAAGTGGAGAACAATGTGCAAACATTGTAGACCTTGCTGATGGAAAATTCTTAGTCAATAAAAAGGGGAAAATGAGCAAACAATAGTATTGAGCTAATTCTCAGCATGATAGGGAGTGTTACCAAACAATGGTGTTGTCATTATTGAGCAAAAATGTTTAAGAAGCGTTTCCATGAATGCCAAAGGGGAATATTGTTGAGTAGTGGTTTTCATTGATGACATGCAATATCAAGCTTAGGGGGAGCTTTCTGAAGTGAGATTTTTGAGCATGTCAAGTCTCAATCATTGTTGTCAAGTGTCAATTTTAGGAGGAGCTTGGTAAGTGAGTTATCATTAATGTATTGTTGTATATATTGTGGTCAAGGATAAAGGTAAAATCTTTGAAATATTTTTTTCTTCAATTCCTAAATTTCAATGAGACAACTAATTATTTAGTTTGATAGTTCTCTTAGAAATATTTCCAATGGTATATGACACTTGATCCAACTCCAAAGGAGTGAAGAGAAAGATAATGTTAAAGTCGGAATTTTAATTTAGTGGTTTAAGAAGGGTTCCAATGTTCATAATTCCAGTGAGCTATTAAATGACCCAATGATTAGTCTAATTATGGATTCTTGTTAATATGTGGTCTTGATGTCATGGCAAGTTTCAAAGGTTTGGCGAATTGGTTTTCCCAGTGTTAGCGTAAAATTTTTGGAGAAGTGTACCAAAATCCCTTACTTTAGTTATAGGTGACTATAACCATAACAACAATAATTTGGTTGCTTCTATGCTTCATCTCTATTGAAAAAATGTAGAAAACCTTGTAACAAATGATGTGATGCAAACCCAAACACATAATAGCAAAAGAAGGTGTAATAACCCAATGGAGGACTTTAAAAGAATGATATTAACTATAACACCTAGTGAGGAGAATTTACAACAATGGGTTTGTATATCCCCCTCCGTGGGATGGGCCCTTTTTCTCCTTGTGCTTCAGATACATATCTTTCTCTCTCAACATGAAAAAGAAAACCAAAATAAAAGGATAGAACTCAAGTGGGAGATCAAATGGTAAATGATGATAATGATGACGATGATAATTATCATGGTGAAGAATTAATGGAAAAACCCTCTATTTATAGAAAATTATTGGGCTAAATTATGAATTAGGAAATAATAAAATATTATTGACTAATTCAAAATATAACCATTGGGAATACTTTATTAATTTTTTTGAGAGGGAAAATAATCTGAACTTAAACAAGAACACAACAAATAATAGATATAACCATAAATACGTAGATGCAATAGAAATAACACTTCATTCAATAATATCAAATACTGAAATATGCTTACAAACAAAATGGAAATAAACTAGCTTGGGCGATGGTAGCTTATCTTCGAGAAGAGATGTGGTGGCAACATGCCTCTGAACTTTGTGTTACAATGAGGCTCAAAGACCTATTTATTATTTAGAAATAATGGAAAACCCTAAACATCACAAAACCTAACCCTAGGAGATGAAGCGCCAAAACAATCAACCCTGTTTGGGTAAATTGGTACATCAACTTCCCGGGGTTGTAACTTTGGCATACGATCTTCATTTCATGTGCACCTAAAAATGGCTTTGGAAGTTCTAGACCCGAAAAACTACCAAAAGTAGTAAACTCTGCTACAATTAAGGAAACCAAAAAACTGAAAGAGACAGTGGTGGGGGTCCAAGTGGAATAGGAGGGTGTCCACCAACATCCAGCTGGATCAATCCTTCCCCATTAGGAAGAAAAGCTCCCATTGTGTTGAGTGCCTCCATGAGATGGGGAAACTTCTTTTGAATTTGGTCCTTGGTGAGCCACTTTCCTTAGTGCAAGATTTGGCTAGCTTTGACAACACGATATAGTTGGTTATTCTGCTGGTGAGTGTTCTTGATATCTATGTCCATGATCTGATTAGTTGTGGCATGTTCCATGTAGTCTGGGTTTAGCTCTATTGGTGTGATTTTTTCTGCAATGTTGGATGTGTCCAACAATGGTGGAAAGTGTGGCCGAAGACAATCTACATTGAACATTGGTTACAAAACAAGGAACGATGGAATGTTGAGCTCGAAGGAATTGTCCCCTACAACCTTGGTGATGGTGTACGACCCATATCAAAGCAGGCAGAGCTTTTAGTGGGGTCCAGCGAGGCACCCCTTCTGTAAATGTATCCAAACTTTGTCACCCACCTAGAACTTGTGCGATACCCGATGTTGATCATGGCACCACTTGTACTTAGCATTGGCCTTGTCTAATATATCATGGACCTACTGTGGATGTGTTGAATGCGCTCCATGAAGTTGTTAGCCCCGTCAGCATTGGATTGGTCGTGAGATGAATCTGCCTAAGTAGTTACAAATGGTATGACCACATCAATGGGGCATAATGGTTGAATTCTCAGCCCTACCTGAAAGGGGTTGTTGCCCATTGAGCTATGGAGAGCTCTATTGTAGCTATGTTGGAGATAGGGGAGGCTTTCATCCCATGTGCATCGATTCTTCGAGTTTTACATGCGTAGAATGTGTACGATCATCCTGTTGGAGACCTCTTTTTGGCCATCGGTTTGGGGATGGAAAATCGTGGACTTAGTGATTTTGGTATCCAACATCGACCAGAGACTTGACCAAAATGCACTTAAGAATCTACTGTCCTTTTGGTGAGCACCAGTATTGCAGCAATAATGCTGCAACTCCTGGGCTGCCTACTTTACTCTTATCAACTCGGTAGTTCGTAACAAACTTGGAAGCATCGGTGTTGTATGCACAAGTACTAGTTATTACTGCAGGTTGTCACTTGGTCAGCCGGTGCAAGATCACTAGGAGCTCAGGCCAACTTTTATGGATTCCAGAAGAAGCTCTATATGTGATGAAAGGAGAGAAAGATTACCCTATAGATACTACTCTAACTGCAGAAAGGAGAAAGACTAAAATGTAAAGCAAACCTAATAAATCCTAATTACCCAACTAATTCTACTTTTGCAGAAAATACTATGAAAACCATGAAAGGAATTCCATTACCTACTCAAGGAAGTAAGCAACATCTAACTATGCTATTTCTGGAAGTAAATAAGCAGAAAACATATTTTTGGATTTTTATGTATTTTTATGTGAAATTGACATGCATGTAATTTATTATGTGAATGTGGCAGCGAATAGGTGGCGTTGGAGGGTGGTTTTGGTACTTGAGGGGATGTAGGATGGTGTGGATGGGTCCTAGGAGGTCTCAAGTCACCTTCTGGAGGCTTTTCCCACACTTGGTCTTCAAAAAAAATCCTACAGGAAAATCTACAGGAGGACACAGGAAATCTACAGGAGGAAAAATAATGTTCTACAGGAGGCCTACTGGAGGAGGCCAAGAGAAGTTTTCACTATTTTGAGGGTGTGAGAGGGGGTGAAAAAGGTGGATGAAGGTTGTAATGAAGTGTTAGGGCGCCTATGGACTACCATGAACCACCAAGAGAAAGAAATATGATTGGATTTGCTCAAGGAGAGAGGAAGAAGTTCTATGGAAAATGTAGGAAACTAAGGCAGAATTGAGGTGAGACTTGGGTGACTTGTAGGGCATGGATCAGATGGAGGATGGGATGGCTGATAGGCTCGCCTGCTGCTAGAAGAGATCTACTTGCAAAGGAACTGACATTCGACCAATAACATCAAAAAAGAAATGAAGTGAGTGCATCTAGAAAAACAAGGTTTTGCATCAAGCTAGTCTAAACTATTATCTATGAAAGGAAATGAAAATAAATACTATAGGAAAGGAAAGCATGAAAGAAGACTATTGCAAATAAAGAAGTGAGCATGGTGAAGAAGATCTAAAACCAAGCAAAAACTGCAAACACTAGAAGTCTTATGAATGAGGAAAATCTGCGTTTTTGGGGCAACAAGAGGGTCTTTGCCTCAAATCATGGTCCCAAAGGGTGGAAGAGAGGCCAAGGAAATATTGCTAGCCTTTTGAATATTTTTTGATCACTATTTAACCTGCTACAGAAAGCACAAATGGAAGAAAACTACTAAATCATCAAAAGCAACTTATTCTTAACCATAAAAGAAATACATCTAACAGCAACCTAATCTATAACTGAAATAAAACATACAAATACAAGTAAAGAGGAGCTTGGCTACTTGGATTGGGCCCTAACCCAAGAGATTCAGTCCTCTGAGGTAACTTAGTGCTAACTCAAAAAGGATTCCATCTTTATTTTCAAAACAATAGCAAGATTACATGAAACTGTCACAAAATAATAAGCTCGAAGTTGAGCAGAGTTTACATAAGCAAAAATCCAACAAAAATCCGACCCTAGTGAGGCCCTAGGCCTCTCTACTTATACAACTGAAGCTACCAACAGCTTCCTTAAAATCATGGAGACTTGGCTCCCAAAACTTGAGATAATCATTAGTCATCCTCCACTTGCTCAACTGCCTTCTAGTTCATGATTTGGCTGCCTGTACTCAGAGCTGAATGAAGGAGAATTCGAAGTGAGGAGTAATAAATGAGGGGGATTCCCTGCTATAAGTCCTCTCCTTTGTCTACTTTGAGCTATTGCTTCCATTTTTCCACTGTATCCTTGACTTTGACCTCAAAAATCATCAATAATCTGCATTAAATACACATTAGACCACATGGCACAATAACTAACTCAAATCACTCTATAAGCATCAATATAATCAGAAAATCATGTAATAAGCTAAGAGAATGGTTGGTTTGACTAGGTTAGGAGGTAAAATGAACCCATATAATTACCCATTTATGAGGCTCATCACCCAATCTGAGACAATGGACTATGGGATACCAAAGTGTACCCACACTCACTCAAAGGAGAGCTTAGCAGTGGCCTTTGTTGTGATACTATTCATATAGGCTATCATAATGGAAATCTTAGAGACTTTTTTGATGACCATGAAAATGTAGTCATTTCCGTGCTTAGTATAAGGAAGGCCCAACAACTAATCCATGGAAATGGATTCCCAAGGATGACTAAGAGTAGGTAAAGGAGTATATGGGCCTTACTTCTTGATGGTTGGTTTTTCAATGGTGCATGTAGTGTAGGATTTAATGTACCTCCCAACATCCTGATGAATATTTAGCCAATAAAAATACTTCTACAATACTGCCACTACTTTCTCTACTCCGAAATGTCCAATGACTCGACTGTAGTGTGCCTCCCAAATCATCTTAGCACACTCACTTGAAGGAACACATATGTGTCCCAGGTGGCATAACAATGCATCCTGGAGGTGAATATTTGGAATTTTCTTACCTTCTAGGAGTGTTTGGTCTGTGCTGCCAAATTATGGATAGCTCTCATAAAGATGTGGCCTCCTCGAAGTCTTGTTCCCACAAGAGTCAAGCATAGTGATTAGTGCCATGACTAGTGGTCGGCTGAGGCAGTCTGAAACATTATTGATGCTTCCCTTCTTGTACTTAATATTCAAATGGAATTGTTGCAAGTATGTAGACCATTTTTTATGGTGATCTTTCTGCAACTTCTCTTGCATCTATATGAACTACAGGGGACGATGGTTTGTGTGGATGATTGTTTCCTTCCCCATAATGTAATGCTTCCATTTATGGCAGAGCTACGCAATGGAATACATTTCTTTGTCATAGATCGGATATTTTTAGACTGTGTCTGAAAGTGTCTCACTATGGTAAGCCACTAGATGCCCCTGTTGAGTAAGAACTACACCAATAGCATAGTCGGAGGCATTTCTCTCAATATCAAATGGTTGTTGCAGGTCTAGTAATGTGAGCACTAGTGTAGAGAAGAGGTGTTGCTTCAACTCAGAAAATTCCTTTTGTTGGGTTTCAGACCAAAAGAATATTTCTTTCACTCCGCCCTTGGTGACTTGAATTAAATTGCAAGTGATATGAGAGAACCCCAACATGTTCAAATTGGCAAGGCACAAAAAGCTGTGGAGCTCTGTTAGAGTGGTTGGGGTTGGCAAATCCTGAATGACTTGTATCTTGGATGGATCCACATGCAGACCCTAATTATCAATGATGTACCCCAGATATTGAAGTTGGGTCATGCCAAAAATTCATTTCTCCATATTGGTACACAACTTGTGTTGTCACAGGGTTTGGAGTACCTGTCGAATATAGTGGAGGTGCTCTTCCCAACTCTAGCTAAAAATCAAGATGTGATATAAATACGCCACCATGAATGCATTGGTGAAGGATTGAAATATGTCTTCCATCAATCTCATGAAGGTTGAGGGGGGCTTCGTTAACCCAAAAGGCATGACCAACCATTCGAAAAGGTCCTCCTTGGATTTGAAGGCAGTCTTCCACACATCGAAGGATTCGATAGGCATCTAGTGATAACCAAACTTCAAGTCAATCTTACTGAAATATTTGGACCCTTAAGCTAGTCCAGAAGGTCATCATCTGTGGGATTGTGTACCTATTCCTGACAGTGATCTTATTCAGCACCTGGTAATTAATATCGAGTCTCCAGGTCCATTCCTTCTTTTGTTCCAATACAATCAGGTTCCCATAGGGTGATGAGCTTGGACTGATGTGCCATTTCTACAACAACCCTTGAATCTGCCTCTTGATCTCACGTTTTCTATAACAGAGCATCGATAGATCAGTCCATTAGATAGCAGTGCACCTGGGGTCAGATCAATGGAGTGCTTGACCTGACAGTGAAGAGGTACCCCCATAGGTGAGGGAAAAATATCCCTGTACTTCTCCATGGCCATATCCATCTGTTATTGTTGTGCGAGGAGCCTTGTTTGGAAGCCATGGCCATAATATTCTTCTTTCCCTGAAGGCAAATCATAAGGAATACAAATTCAATGGTTTATGAAATGATCTTACGACATTTCTTTATAGAGATTAAAGATATGGCAGTAGGCGGGGCTACCTCTAGTAGCCTGTACAACTTATTAGCCAGAGTAATAATCACAGAGCGAGGTCTAGACTCATATACAACATGTCGCTTCCACAAGTGTGGTTGTCCTAATAATACATCACAAACTTGAAGAGGAGAAACATCACACAGTACCTCATCCGTGAAGGGCTTGATGTTGTAGGGAAGGTGACCTTGCTAACTGATGTGGAGATCTCGTCCTTGGTTAAGCCACCCAATGGTATATGACTGTGGATGTGTTGTGGTCGATAGATGACCTTTACTGAAATGAGGTTCTTTTAGCTACTATTGTCAACAATGAACTGCAGCAGAGAACCCTTCACCCACATCTGTGCGTGGAAGAGGCATTCCCCCTCCTCTAGATCTTCAGGCTCATTCTTATGGATCTTGGTGGTGGTCACAATGGCATTGGGCTCCGCGTCAATGATATGCTTCCCTTTGTCATTCCCTTGTTGGGTTCTGACTTAGAGTCAGAACATGCATCTGACTCGGAAGCCTTTAGCTCAGCCACCAAGACTACTTGACCCAACACTCACTTGTGTTGTGAGTGGAGCTCTCATGGAACTCGCACCAGTTTCCTATGTGCTTCTTTTTCTTTGAGGTATTTTTATTTTCTTGCAGCTTCAGTGGGTTGTCCTAGGTCACTGCATCTTAGCTTTTTCCTTTTCTCTATGGTTTGGGGTGCCTTTCCCTTGCTTCAGATTTGTAGGTCCAAATTCTTGCTTCTTCTCTTTAAACTTCTTCTCAATATTGAAAACATATCGGTACGTCGTGTTGAGTGAAGAGATGTCCATGAACTCCATCTCTTCCTCAATATATCTGTGTAGATAGTTTTGGTACTTGAGTACCAAATTTCGCTCAGAATCCTTGATACGGAATTTTATGCAAAGGCTTAAAAACATTGGTAAACTCCGACATGTCTTGGTCCCTTCCCTACTACATCGTGGTCCACTTTATGTATTTATCCTCATAGATCCTGACAGGGTAGTACTGCTCCTTGATTACATCCCAGAATGAATTCCAAGTGGGTGCGGCCAAAAATAATGATGGTGTACTTTCATCCTTCTTCTCATAGTAGGTTTCCCACTAGTCCTTGACATGGGGGGCAACTTTGAGAAGTGCAAAAGCAATCTTTTCCTGATTGGAAAAATCATGAACAAAAAAATATCCTTCTAGCAGATTTAACCATTTATCTATGACGTCCGCATCTATTTGACATTCAAATATGGGGATGTAAAATTTAACTTGTACCTTAAATGTTGTGGCGTTTCCTGATTAGCTACTTGAAGAAGATGTGTCGCCCTTGGGTATCCGCTGAAGGATCTAGGAAAAATTTTCCATCGTTGTGTTCCTCTGTCACTCGAGGGCTTCTTCAAGTAAGATTTTGAAAGAATCTCCTACCCCCTCGTCTTTCTTCTCTTTCACCATGGGAGGCCATCAGGATTTGCGGGGCTAGTCTTCTAAAGGTTTGACCAGTTCGAGCCCTAACTCCTTATACTCTGACCTCATTGGGGACATGCAAAGAAAAACAGAGAAAGAGAAGATTTTTCTAATATCACTGATCTGAACTTAAACAAGAATGCAAAAAATCACAGATATAACCATAAATATAGAGATGCAGCAGAAATAACACTTCATTCATTAATATCAAATACTAAAATATGTTTACAAACATAAAGGAAATAAACTAGCTCGGGTGATGGTAGCTTATCTTTGAGAAGATATGTGGCGGCTACATGCCTTTGAACTATGTGTTACAATGAGGCTCAAAGGCCTATTTATTATTGAGAAATAGTGGAAAACTCTAAACATCCAAAAACCTAACCCTAGGAGATGAAGCGCCAAAACTATGGGCCCCGTTTGGGTAAATTGGTACATCAAGTTCCCAAGGTTGTAACTTTGGAATACAATCTCTGTTTGATGTGCACAACACCTCGTTAGAAATATTTATCTGAGGACCTTTATTTTTTCAAAAAAGATTGTTTAGGGCCTCAAAATGGCTCCGGAAGTTCAGGACTCAGAAAACTATCGAAAATAGTAAACTATGCTACAATTAAGGAAACAGGAAAACTGAAAGAGATAGTGGTGGGGGTCCAAGTGGAATAGGCGGGTGGCCACCAACATCCACCTAGATCAACACTTCAATCTCCCCATAAAGATAACCATAGTGGAAATTCAACAAGGAATCAAGGGTTGTCCCATACAATTGAGTCATCATCAAACATGTTGTCTCAAAGGTCTACTGTTAGGGCTGCTATGGAAGGAGGACACTTTACAAAAATTTATGTCACAAGAGAAAGTTTTCCCAAGTCAACACAAGGTTTCTTGTCACCACAACTTGAGAAAAGGCTTATTGTCATCACTGCTCATTAGTATTAATCCTCACACAATATCTTCTTTAAACTATTTCCAATAATATATCAAGAGAAAAAAATTGTACCTCAAATGTAATGATGCTTTTTCCTTCTTGTAGATCTACTTCGTTGATGCGCTATCAAAAATTTTACTCTTGTAAGTTTTCAGTCACTGGATTTTCTTCTAGTTAGCAAGGATCATTTATATTTCCTTCAATGTGGTATATAAGCATTACTTTAGAACCCTTATGGGTCACACAATTTCTAGAAGGGTTTACATTGAGCTTCTGATGTCTTCAATTTTATGTCTGTAATACAAGAATGACTGTCTGAAACTGATGTTTTTGCTCAAGATGAGTGTTTTTTGATCTAGAACCCTTGTTAAACTTGTATGGACATCAATGTGCATGAATATATTTTCAATAATCAGACCAGTTTGCATTGCTTTCCTATTTTTGGATTAAGAATTTGAAACAAATAAAAATCATTGATGTCTAGATTCCATATTGTAATTAAGGTTAAAGCAATATATAGCCAAACTCAAAACCTTTAGAATTCCTTCACCCAACTTTACGTATATTGGCCAGATATTATAAGACAAGTTCAACCCAAAATGTTTCAAAATAGAACTAATATATCGGGGATCAAGTTGTCAATGCTTGTAAGAGTTGAACCCTTGATATTTTGTTACATAATTTCTATAATATCTTGATATATTTCAGTGTTTACATAAACTTAAATGTGGCTAACATGGTTCACAAGTAAATAAACTTTTTAGAGACACCATGCACTTGAGATATTATGCACAAGAGAGACCATTGTACTCTTAGCTCTCTACTCCAACAATATGTAAATTCTATCATAGAGTTGGTAAGTATGATCAAAGGCACAATTATTTACCTTTACCTACAATATACCTAATATTTTGTTTCCAGATTTGAGCATGAAACCACTGGTTAGGGCACAGGTATTAGATTAGCCTTTGGATCTAGCATGTGATTTCTTCTAATAGATATGTCCATCGGTTCCACAGATATATAAGGACTCACCAACCATAGAGATCTAACAATGCTGATGTAGCTCCAAAAAATCACCATGAGCAAAGGATAAACCCCAAATATTGGATAAGGTATTGTGGAGGTATCTGTAAACTTTAGATTAATGCATCTATGAAATGGAGGGCACAGTCAAGCTTAAGATCTGTGTTGAATAAAGGCCTCTCTCATCACCTTAAATACTCAGACTTAACCTTATTACAAGGTTGAACCCTCTCAATAGGATACCTCAGATATATTGTTGCTTCATGTGTATTGTAACCATAAACCCTAACCCATTTAAAGGTTTGATATTCTTGTCACAATAGAGAAAATACCCTTGATATAAGTCTCAAAGCTCCATGCAAGTTTCTCTTAGACTAGTACTTAGGGTTACAAATTTGGGCTTCTAGTTCATGCAAATTTGTGCTTCAAGAGGTCTTGAATCATCTAAATGAAAGGACTTTAAGGAAAATCACATTCCAAGGACATCAAATACAAGCCAACCAAAACCTTCATGTTTAAATCTCCTTATACATGACTATAGGTATGAACATACATAGAGATATATTTTGTTCATAAAATCATATCCCTATCACTGGATCAAGTTGCGTCCATGACAAAATCAAGGAATTATTTTTCTCTTAGCTCCTTATTTGTGCTCAAAATTTTGCACAATATTTTCTCCAAAGAGAAGTTTGAATGGCCTTGGATGCCCAACATAGCCTTGTACCAAGCAACCTGAAAAAACACCCCTTACTTACGGTCAAGAGGGAAAAATAGAGTTAATCTCATTCACTGATCTATTTCACAAAGGCTACAGAGATTTATTGATGAAGAAAAATAAATGTAATTTCTCTATTCAAGCTTCTGTGATCCATAATGAATTAATCAAAGTCTTTCGGTAGAAATCACATAAGAGAAATTTTTGGCGGGTGCATTTCGAACCAACAAGTTTGGTTCATCATCATAACCAAATGAAGAGGTAGACCATGGCAAAGGCTTAAATAGAGGGTAATGTAGAGACCTAGAACAAATAAATATAACCCAGTGAAACCATTAACACAAATTAACCAAAGAACCATACACACTTCAACAATGCTTTGACCTCCTTCAAGAATAAACAAGATTACCCTAGCCGTAGAGACTTATTGCCTTAAATCAGTGTTCAAATCATTTCACTTGTGATTAAGGTGAGTGGATTTATAGATATTTTGAGGGAGCCTTATGAAGGAGTTTACTTATAGTTTGGCGGGCAAGATTTTAAATTTAAAATTTCAAATTGGAGCCAAAAACCTCTTCTTAAATGTCGGTCGACTTGGTTTAGAATCCCTTCGTAAATTATTTTTCTACAACAACATTTGAATTAATTCTTAAATAAAAATTGTTTTTGATCCACATGAATTGAATAATGTTCTAATCAATGTCAAGCTACCACCTCATATCCTTTGGGGGATTTCAACCATAAAAGGGGCCTTCATCTTTGAACAAGAATATTTCTCAAACCGTTAGGACCTTCATGACATTTAGCATACCATCGGAATCAACATGACAAGGAGAATCCAATAAAGGTGATTGTGGCCACAAATACCCTAAAGTTTCTTATCATATTTGTGATCAAAGGCAGGGCATGTGTGGTGTATAATAATCTTCCAAGAGATCCAAATCCTATAGCTAGGGTTTCATCAATGCAAATTCTCATCCATTCATGATAACATATCAAGGACTGCTAACATATTGATGTCATGAATGATGATGTCCTACACCTGCTTTGAAATTAATGATAACATACTCAACAATCTACCCCTTTGTTATTGATGTCAATACATCGATCATCACCTGAAATGCTACATAATCTCCCCTTAACTTCATGTTTTTTTTATTCTTTTCTTTCCAAAATTATCTCCCCATTTGACATCAATGGTAAAGTGTGGTTGATGCATGATTTTCATTGACGATATATTCATTTGACATGGGATCCCCCTGACATTGTTCTCCCTTGCTTCATCAAATCTTCCATTACATGAAATCCCCTTAACAATATTCTTTCTTGTTCCATCATCTCTTCCATTACATAGGCTCCCCCTGACAATGCAATCTCCTAATGCATCATCTTTTCCATTACATAGTCTCCCTCTAACAATCTGCTTTCATGCTACATCATATATTCCAATTGTGTGAGAGTTATTATGAAACATTTTTTCTTTGCTAGACCCTAGTGGTATTTTATTCTTTCTTGATGAATTCCTTTCCTGCCTGCGTTGGGCCCACTACATGCCAATTCTGCAGTCCCGTGCAATATGGCCAAATTGTGACACTAGAAGCACTATATGTTTTCTCTAAATAATGCAGTAAATGGAATGTAGTTTCTATTATCATAGGCATATAGAGCTTTGTATCGTCTTCCAACAAACCTACCTCTAGGGTTTTGATAGAACCCTCCATAATTACTCTTCAAATATTTGTCTCTGTGTCCATAGAAGATGCAAAACAATAAATTGAAAATGTATTGACATGCCTAGGAGAATAAAATGATGGTCTTAAGAAGGTGTTCTACTTTGGAGGTCGCTCAAAGTCTAGTTACCCATCATTCTTGGATGTTCTTTTGTACTCTTCATGGGTACCCTTCGTTGGATAAATAGAGTCATTATTGGTTGACTTGTGAAACACTTTGACTTGAAGCTTCTCTTCATCTTTGGCATGAAACTTCTCTTCAATTTTGACTTATATGGACTTGGAGACAACATCTTTGCTACTTGAATATTCACTTATATGGCCAAGACCACTTTTGATACAGGGTGATCTTTAGCATTTAAGAATATCATCCAAGACTTGTGAGCTTCTCAACATCTCATCAAGCTTGCCGACTTCCTTCCACAGTGTGACAGTTTCTTCTTCTCATTTCTCAGAATCTTCTTCCTTTTTCTTCAATTGGTTTCTTACATCATCTTCGATCTTATTGAATTCTTCAAGTTCTATCCTCAATGATGAGATCTTCACCTAAGTTCTTTATCATTATTGTTTCCTTTATTATATTTTTTTGAGCTAGGATGTCAAGGTACTTTATCTTTTGTTTTCTTCTTGTAGTATGCCCTTTAGACAATCCACTTATTTTCTTACTTCATCAAGTTCACGATCCTTTTCTGGTGTTTGTTTTTTATCTATTTGAATTTTGAGAAAGATAGCTCTAGTCATTACTAAGTTAAGTTCATCTTGTGTCCATGAATTATTGGTCATCAACTCTTCATGTTTTGAATGAAGACTATTATACAAAACTTTCAAATTTCTATTGGCCTTTTCCAATTGATAAACTTTTCTTTTGAGGGATTCAACATATTCTTCGGCAAAATGTTCTTCATCAACCACCCACTTTCCATTTTACTTCCATATCTTTGCATCCATGGATCTACATTCCAGTTGTAAGACTACTCTTGAAGGAACCTACTCTAATCCCAGTTGTAGGAAATACATATAAGGGGTGAATTAGTATTTCCTTTAATTTTACAATTGATTAGGTTCACATAAACAGTGCACACAATATTTCCCTCAACAAAAAAAATTATTATGTATGGTTACATACATTTTTACCAGTCAAGATTGGAAGGAAGTAGAATACTCCCTGGGTTTTTATAAGCAAAGTTGGGAGGAAGCAGTTTCTCCCTAAGTCTTAGGATGTTTGAAAACTAAATCTAAAGGGGTATTCAATCCCCTATTACATTCTACAACAATATTGATGTACCTCAACTCAGTCACTCTTCCCCACACCACTTTGTTTCCATACAATGATCAAGACTAATCTTGGGTTCTTGTACCAACGACAATGACCAGACTGTAATTTCAATGCGTTCAAATGTACTTGGACTATAAACTATAGTTGAAAGGGTGACATTTCAATCTCCACATAAAGCTAACCATAGTGCAACTTCAACAAGGCATCAAGGGTTGTCCCATACAGTTGATTCATCATCCAACATGTTGTCTTAGAGGTCTCCTACTAGGGTTGCTACGAAAATAGGACACTTTACAAAAATTTTGTCACAAGATAAAGTTTTCCCAAGTAAGCACAGGATTTTTTGTCCCCACAACCTGAAAAAAAGGCTTGTTTTCATCACTATTCATTAATATCAATCCTCACACAATATCCTCTTCAATTTGTTGCCAATAATATATCAAGAGAAAAAATTTGTACCTAAAATTTAATGATGTGTTTTCCTTCTTTTAGATGTCCTTTGTTGATGCCACTAACCAAAATTTCACTATTGTAAGTTTTTGTTCACTTCCTTTTCTTATAGTTATCACTACTCTTTTGCACTACCTTTAATGTGGTATATAAGCATTGCATCATAACCCTTATGAGTCACACAATTTCTGGAGGAGCCTACCTTGAGCTTCTGATGTCTTCAAGTTTATGCTTGTAACATAGGATTGGTTGTCTTAAATTAATACTTCTGCTAAATATGTGTCTCTATTGATTTGACCCTTGTTCAAATTATATGGCCACCACTATACTTGAGTATATTTTCAATAATCAAACCAGTTTGCATTTCTTTCCTAACTCTACCTTGAGAATTTGAAACATATAAAAATCACAAATATTTAGGCTCCATACTATAATTGAGGTCAAATAAATCTACAAAAGAACTCATAACCTTTACAATTCCTTTACCCAACTTCAAGTATACTAGCCAGATATTATAAGGCAAGTTCAACCCAAAATGCTTCAACACGGAACTAATATGTCAGGGATCAAGTTGTCAATGCTTGTAAGGGTTAAACCCTTGACATTTTGTTATAGAACTTATATCACAAGTTGAAATATTTCATTGTTTCCACAAACTTGAATGCAACTAAGGCATTGCACAAGTAAATACAATTTTTAGAGACACCACACATCTGAGATCTTATGCACAAGAGAGACTAGTGTATTCTCACCCCTCTAATCAAGAAACCTGTAACTTCTATGATAGGGTTGGGCCATGAATCTGGTAAGTATGAACTAAAGAAAAATCATTAGCCTTGAGCTACAATATACTTGAGATTTTTTCTCGGATTTGAGATGCATGAAACTACTGGTTAGGGCACAAGTCTCAAATTAAACTACAAATATATCACATGATTTCTTCTAGTAGATATATCCTTCAATTCCAAAGATATACTTAGACTAGCCAACCATAAAGCTCCAACAATGCAAATGTTAGTCCAATGAATCACCATGAGCAAAGGGTAAACATTAGATATTGGAGGTCTTGTGGAGATATGTGTAAACTTCATATTAATTCATCTATGAAATGGAGGCCACGATCAAGCTTCATATTTGTATTGAATAAAGGTCTCACTCATCACCCAATTTCTCAAACTTGGACTTATTACAAGGTCAAACCCTCTCCATGGGATACCTTATATATATTACTTCTTCAAGTGTAATGTAACCATAAACCAAAACCCATTCATAGATTGCATCTCCTAGTCATGATAGAGAAAACACTCTTGATATCAGTTTCAATGCTCCATGCAATTTTCTTTCAGATGAATTCTTAGGGTTACTGATTAGGGTTTGTATTTCATGTGGTTTTGTGCATCAAGAGGTTTCAAATCATCCCAATGAAAGTACTTTAAGAAACATATTATTCTAAGGATATCAAATACAATCCAACCAAAACCTTCACATTTAAATATCCTTGTACAAGACTATAGGTATCTAAATATCCACAAACATATATTTTGTTTATAAAACCCTCACCCTGTCACTAGAACAACTCAAATGTATTATCAGATAAAGACATTATTTTTCTCATGGCTCCTTATTTATGCTTAGAATTTTTCATAGGATCTACTCCAAAGAGAAGGCTTAATGGCCTTGGATTCCCACCACATCCCTATACCAAGCAACCTAAACAAACTCACCTTACTTATTTCAAGGGGATCGAATAGAGTCAATCTCCTTCGTTGATTTATTGCATAAAGGATGCAAATATTTATTGATAAAGAAAATTAAATGTAACCCAGTGAAACCTTTAATCAAAAGCAACCAAAGAACCATACACCCTTTAGCAATTTTCAACATCCTTCAAGAATAAACAATATTACCCCAACCAAAAAGCTTTCTTGCCTCAAATCAGTTTTCAAATAGTTTCACTTGTGAATAAGGCGAGTGGCTTTATATAGATTTTGAGGGAGTCATATAAAGAAGCTTACTTGTATAGTTTGGAGGGAAAGACTAAAATTTCAAATTTCAAATTTGAGCCAAAAAACCCTTCTTAAATGTTGGCGGACTTGGTTTAGAATCCCTCCATAAATTATTTTTCTATAGCAACATTTGCATTAATTCCTAAACAAAAATCCTTCTTGACCCATATGACTTGAATAATGTTCTAGCCAATGCTAAGCTACCTATTATAGCTCCAAATCTCATTCTTGATGTTTGTGATGCTGCACTCATGGCCTAGGGCAACCCCTCCTTCCAAAACTAGTCCAAATACTTAAAAAACAGTGTTTTACTCCCTATACTCGACATTGCCCTGAGCTAAATGCGTGTGTACGTGGGTCTGTGTATACCCAACCCGCGTATATGTCTTAAAACACTTAAAAAAATTAAATATCCTTAATTTTAGGCGGATATCACGCGTTTTACCTGTTGATTACCTATTAGTGCCCGTGGCCCAACTGTTCCCAACGAATTCCTAACTAAAAAACTACTTTGGGAGAAGTATAAAAGGCTTAAATGGGAAGGCCTAAAAGAGGAGAGAAGAGAGAGAAAAATCACTCTACTGAGATTATCCCTGATCAGGTCTGAAGATCCTTGTGCTTCCGTCACTTCCCCCCATTTTAGGAAACTCTTGTTTCCTTGAGCTTTGATTTTATTTCACTAGTTGAGATACTTTGGTATGAGTCAGGGAAGGAGTTTGTTGAAGGCTTGAGATTAGATGGACTCGGAGGACGGTTTTGCTTGGAGCCAGCAAGAGGAAGACTCAGGTGAAATCATTCCTTACTGTAGTTTAGTTATTTGTAATAAAGAAACACTTGTCTCATTCCTGAAGTTAATCTTCTTCATGCTTATGATGTTAATGTTATGACTTGCATATGAATAGTTGTTTCAATTGTATAACTAACTACCTTTCAATATGCTATGAAGTTGATTTCTTTATGACGCTTGGTCCATATACTGTTGTGCTTCTTTGAATTGGTTTTTTTGCAGGTTAAAGGATAGAAAGGAACTCCAAGAGGGTTTGGACCCTGGCTAGATCTACCTAAACGAAGGACCCCCTGGTGCACCTCTCTTCGCGTAGTTTTTATATTAGTATCATGGCTGTGTGGAATGCTTTTTTTCATTGTAGATAACCCCCACTTTGCTAGGGTATTGACCCAAGACCCTAGGGGACTTTGTCCCCCAACAGAATTGACAACTCCACTGGAGACAACACTATTGTTGTTCCTAGTTTGGGATAATTTAAGCCAATCAGGGCTCAGCCATTGATTTTCTTGTTGTAACTGAGTTGTCTGTTCCTATAAGAACTCAGAATTTAAGTCTGAATAGTTTCTTTAGACCCCTTTTTTTCTTTTCCTTGTGAACTGTTATATACGTAGTTTTGCTAGGTTACAGAAGCATATGTACGCAAGTTTCCCCATATGAACCGGCATATACACAGGTTTCTTTGGGCCGAATCACGTATACATGTAGCTCTGAATTGACACAGTCGTGTATACCCTAATTTTCCAAGATTTTTGCAAATATTTCTTGTTCAGTAGATTTGTTTACTGGTCTGAGTGTTTCCTGAGCAGTCAATTTTGGTTGTTATTTTGTGTTTTACAGCAAGTTTCCGGTTTTGAATTCTCTCCGTTTGTGGAAAGTTTTGGTCTTGTTTTGTTTTGTTGCAATTGTCATCATTTGTGTTCAAGAACACGAGATTTCTCTCTGAGAATCTTTCTATTCTGATCTTCTAGAACAGAAAGATTGGTTTCAATCTTTGTGGCAAACTTTATCTTTTTGACCTTCCTGCTTTGTGTCAAAACTGCATCTTGTGACCATTTGCTTTTATTGCTTTTGAAAGTTGTTGAGTGACAATTTTCAGACTTGTCTTTCTTGATCTTTTGATCATTGTCACCCAGCTCCTTTTTTTGCTTTTTGGTTGTTGAGAGCATCTTGAAACACCTATTTTGTTGAGTTTGCGCCCATTTTGAGTTGATAACTTGCAAATTGTTTTGGTTGCTTATTCTTTGGTCTCAAAGTTTTCAATAGTATTTGGAGCACTTTTGAAAAGTCATTTTTGTTTTTGCTTTTGAAGAAAACTTCTTGAAAACTTGGTTTTTGCTTTCTTTGGCCTTGTTTTGATTTAGTTTCTTTTTTGCGAGTGAAAGTGCATTTTTGTTTGTCTTGTGATTTGCTTTTAGTGTTTGGACGAAAATGAGCATTAGCAACTTATATTCTATCTAAACATCTTAAGTGGCTAATTAGAATTGATAAGCAAGTTACTTTCATTCTTTGATTTAGAGTAGTCTTAAGTTTTGCATTAGCATATACTCATTGCATTAGGATAAACTTGTGCATCTTTTAGGGCATCCATAGTTTTGTTAATTTTTGTGAGTGTGAAGCTTGAGTAAAAGAAAAGAAAAGAAAAATTTATTGCTTTCTTAGAAGTTCCTTAGAACCTAGTAGAAATTTCTTTCATCGAAGAACAAAATGAGTGCATTTGCATATAGTTTGGTTTTTATTAATTTCTTTTGCGTCGAAAAACACCACAAGTTTCATTTCCACTTATCCCTTGACTTAAGAACAGCCCATTTAAAAACAAGCATTAATTAAAATGTACTAGAACCTTTTTATATATTGTCAATTTAGACACACCAACAAGTTTTAGGATATTTTAGGGCCTTGGATTAGGTGTGTGGAGAGAAAACTCTCCAAGGCCATTTTAAGCTGTCAGACATAGAAGTCTGAATAGCGAGTACAAATCCAATAGCATTAGGGAGACCAATAAAGCTTCGGATTTGGGAGTTAAGCACGAGGGTTTTTGAAGATAAGGAAGAGAGACACCCCCTCTCCTACTTGTTAGATCTTACCTCAAGACTGTTCCGCGTGGCTTCTGACACAAGTTGGTAACCTTAGATGCTTCTCCTAGGGATCTACATAGGTGGCTGCAGATGGGAATCCGGTGGCACCTGAGGTCGACGTTGTATCACTCTCAACGGTACTTCTGGAGGGCACCCTTGCGAAGCTTGGGGGCTTGCACCGGCACAGGCTGTTGCTTGGAGGTCAGCGTAACTTCCTCTGATACCTTCACTCGTAGGCCTAGGCCGTCATTATCCCAAACTATCTTTGGAAGGCCCCTACTTCACTTTCTTGTATTTGGTGTCTGGTCCTCATCACCCAGAGCGGAAGTACTTGGAAGTTGCTTGATTGGTTATATCTTTAGGGACTTTATAGTTGAGTGCTCTTTGCTCCTTGTATATAGTTGGCTTTAGGTATTTTTGTCTAGTCACTTTTGGACTTTGTATTCTGAGTGACTGACTTACCACTCCACCGATCTTGAAAGGCTTTTGGTCATTCTTTCAAAATTTGTGGAGTTGCCCCCTCAAGGGTAAAGGTTTTGATTATGTGTCTATCTTCCTTGAAAAGTCATTTCTACTTTCCTGTAAGGGAAGGGTCTATGAATCAGTTAGATATGGCCCATATTCCTGTGGAAACCAACCAAGGTACCCTCCCAAAAAGGGATCCTTGTGCTTTTCCTTTCTTTGGAAACGTTGGTACTCCCTTGATGGCCACTTTGAATATTCCTGGATTGAATTTTGGACTACCAATTTGGCTGTGGTCGACTCCGAATATTCCATATGTTCTTGAAGCTTCTCAAGTGAAAGCTTTATTTCAGGGGCATCATATGGATGTTAATTGTTCATCTTCTTTCAAAGAGAAATTTCGAGATTCCTTTTTCTCCTCCTTCTTGTAATAAGAAATCTAAAAAGAGGAGAAAGAGGAAGTCAAAGATGAAGAATAATTCTATCCATTCATCTTCAACCTCTACTAGCCATGTTGAAGATGAGCCTTCGGCTACTGCAAGTCATGCTGGGGGCACAATTCTAGTCACTATAAGTCATACTAGCACTTCATCATCAACCTCTGCTAGTCATGTTGAAGATGAGTCTTCAGTTGCTGCAAGTCATACTCGGGGCACAAGTCTAGTCACTGCAAGTCATACTAGCAAAGAGTCACCGACCTCTGCAAGTCATGTTCAGGACTCTCTGCAAACCCTTGCTAGTCATGTTGGTAGAATGGAGGTTAATAAGAAACCTGGACGTAGAAGTTTTAAACCTAAGTTCCCTTGTAATATATGCAAGGAAGACCATCTTACTCATTTATGCCCTAGTATTCCAAAGGTACAAAGGATATGGTCCAAGTCTGAAAGTTCTTCTACTCCTGGATCTGATATGGTTTCTCATCAATCCCATCAACCATTGGTTGATAATGTGGTAGAGCCAGTGCAATCGCTAGCTGATTACACTCCTCTTTTGGGGGGTGAAGTGCCTAACAAAAGAGTCTGTTTGATCTCTAGTATAGAGTCATCTAGTACAGGGGGCATTCTGGTTTCTTCGAATGTTGCCCCTCCAAGTTCTAAGAGTGTTTCCTTTGATTGGGATAGTCTTGTCAAGCCTTGTCTTCCTTCCACTGCACCTTTCCAAATAAAGGTCAGATTTAATTCCACAAACATTTATTGATGTATGGTGGATGAAGGATCCTTTGCAAGTATTATATCCTCTTTGACTTGGAAAGCTTTGGGTTCCCCAAATTTGTTGACAACTCAGAGTCAGTTGTTAGCCTATGATAAAGACTTGGTGAATCTATGGGTATTCTTCCTCAATTTCCTATTAATTTAGGTGGGAAGACTTTCTTAATCAATATGATGGTGGTTGATAGCCCTTTAGACTTTAATATGCTACTTGGGCGTGATTATGTCTATGGTATGAATGTAGTGGTGTCTTCACTCTTTCGAGTGATGTGCCTTCCTCATAAAGGGAATATTGTCACTATTGATCATCTTTCATATGATAATCACCACCCTAATTCAACTTTACTGCAGAATACCCCTTGGTTTGTTCCAAGTGTTCAAGTAGACTCTACCCTGCCACGGATGAATTATGTGGCATTGAATCCTCAATGTTCAATCACTTCTAAGAAGGATCCTTTGACCTATTATTCTCCTTCTTGGGACTTAGTCCCTACAGTTGATTGAGAGATTCTTCCTATAGGGACATGGGACCCCTTAATTCCCTCTTTTGATCCTTGTAGTCCTCATGATTTCTCAGAACTTGATTTTCCTTCACAGGAGGAACTCTTTGAAGCCATGAGTTTTGACTACCAAAGGAGTCCTTGGCCTAGACCCTACAAGTGGTTTGTCCAGAAGAACTATTACGCGCAAGCCGCAAGGTTGCGTGGTTCCCTGTACAATATTGTATATAAAGGTACGCATTTTCAAGTTTTGCATTCTATAACACAAGATTTTGTATGAAGTTTATATGTGGGATGTATTAACATCTTGTCTAGTGTTCCTTTTTATGTATACAAAACTTGGAAGATTTCTCCTTTGGAAATTTTTATGGTTGGTCCGTTCTGACAGGTATTGGTTCTCGAAACTGGCATATAGGTTAGGTTTTTCTGCCTGCATTGTGCACTTATTAGTTTCCTTTCCCATTTTGGCCTTAGGATCGACCCCACCAAGTTATGATGCAGAACCTTCTCATTGCTTAGAAGTATCATGACTTGTGTGGTAGAGCCTACCTTATCATGGGTGCCCTAGTTAGTACCTTGTTGTCACTTGGCACTCATGCCGATTTTTTGTCCCTAGGCTCGGGAGTCCTCTTTAGTCCCGCCATGACTTATGCACTGAAGACTCATTCTTCTTTGCTTCTTTGCTTCGTTCTGGCCTTATACCCTAGAGGTTCCTTTGTGTTGAGTTGTACTACTGTATTGCATTTTGTCCATTTTCACCTTTTGGCCTTGAGCCAACTTCACTTGGACTTGTGTTTAAGCTAACTTTTTACCATGACATCTACAAAATCAAACTTGCATCCACTTGACTTCTACAACTTGACACACCCTGACTCATGGAAGGAACATACCTTTGAGTGTCTTTGACCAGTTTTCGCCTCCCTTCATTGAGCATAGGATTGTTCCAATCCCAGGAACTAGAACATCTATTTCACTGAAACTCGTTCTTTCCATTGTACTATAGCATTCTTTTATTCTTTTTCCAGCTTAAAGAGAAAGACAAAAAAATTATATATTCCAAAAAGAGCGGGAATGGGACAATATTTCCATTTATTGTTGGCAGCTAGAGTCAGTCGTGTCACCCTTGAACAAAGCACTCAAAACAAAGTCTCCTCCATTTGGGTGGGATTTAGTTTGACTTAGGTACGCCTTAACCTAGTTATTGAGTCAGTTCTCCTCCGGTTGGTTATCTCTTCCAATTATATGGAGGGTTCATTCGTGCCTCCTGCATGATGAACTTATACAGAGTCATCATATGCTGCCACATAGTCACACTGAGTCGTGCTTTTGTTCAAGGGAAGTTAGCCTGAGTCAACCTCTCTACGGTGTCTCTTGACTCATTTTTTAGTCATCCATCCTTGGTTTTCAGTGTCTTGTCTATCATCACATCAGTTATATTGGTCCTTTACTCATGCCGGTTTGAGAATGTCTCCATTGACTTCTTGCTAGTGGGTCTTTTCCTTATCGATGATGACATCTTGCTCTGAGGACAAGCCTAGAGCCACACCCTAGCCCTATTTTCATTATTGATAGGTCACCTTGTGGTCAGCATCGATCAGTATCATGGGTATTTGTCTGAGTGGTTTCCCTTGTGTTCGACATCAGCTTACACTATCACACATTAGGATTCGTGCAGTACCTTGGTTTCCATTTGACCGTATTGGTGGATACCTCGCCTCTGTGTCAGCTTTCATTATTAGTTGGTTCAGAGGGTTTCTGTCATGTGCTAGCCACATCTTGTGTACGCTGGAAACGTGCTTCGGTCGGGTTACTACATCTTTTTCGTCTGATTCCTTCCACATTATTGGCCTGCAGGTTACACTCATGCTAGATTGATGAAGGATGCCTTAATGCCTTCCTTCTAGCAGATCTTTCCCCGTTGACTATGACTCATTGCTCCGGGGAAAAGGTCTAGAGTCCATTTGGCAATACCTTGGGGTTTGCAGTCATTAGTGGTAGATCCTTCACTATCGACAGTGGGAAATCATCATTGTCTCCTGATTCATAGATTCTTACAGGTGTTTGACTCCAGCTCATCTATTCACACTTGTTAGATTTTACTGGGTACCTTGATGCTCATTATCATTATCGATGAGTAGTCTCATGTTTGTTAACGGTATACATCAATGACCGGTAATCAAACGATTTCTCACCTAGTTGACTTCAGATCATTTATTCCTATGGTGTAGAAATGTACCACGGCGGTCGGTGAAGACCTCGGGTTGCATCAGCATTCATTGGTTCACTTGAAAGTTGCTCCTGTTGCTTCCAATTGATACCACTCCACCTTATATGTTGCATTCATTCATGGCGACATTTTATATGATGCCACCTGAGTTTGCAGTGTAGTACCACCTTACTCCATCACGTTCATTTGGCACTTTTAGGATCAGTCTTTGATATCAGTGATCAACTTCATCCTTCAGCATCATTGACATTCTTATATGTGATATTCAGACATGTACTTGTTCGATCGTGATCAGATGATCCATTATGTATTTTCCAGTCTTCTATACTTGTATACTTAGTGGATACGCCTATACTTGATATGCGGACATGCTTTACTTTCTCTGAGCATGGGTATGCCCGCCTCAGACAGTGTTTCTTTCTGATCTCCTTTTGTGGCTTGGTAGGCTGAACTCTGGTGAAGTCCTTCTCAATTTTTGACAGGTTTCCTTTCCATGCACTTACTTAATACATTTCGGCCATCATGTACCCTTTTTTACCTCATATATTAAGGGGCATCTGTTATAGCTCCAAATCTCACTCTTGATGTTTGTGATGCTACACTCATGGCCTAGGGCAACCCCTCCTTCCAGAACTGGTCCAAATACTTAGAAAACAGTGTTTTACTCCCTATACATGACATTGCCTTGAGATAAACGCATGTGTACGTGGGTCTGTGTATACCCAACCCGTGTATATGTCTTAAAACACTTAAAAAAATTAAATCTCCTTAATTTCGGGTGGAGATCACGGGTTTTACCTATTGGTTACCTATTAGTGCCCGTGGCCCAACTATTCCCAATGAATTCCCAACTAAAAAACTACTTTGGGAGAAGTATAAAAGGCTTCAATGGGAAGGCCTAAAAGAGGAGAGAAGAGAGAGAGAAATCACTCTGCTGAGACTATCCCTGATCAAGTCTAAAGATCCTTGTGCTTCCAGCACTCCCCCCCATTATAGGAAACTCTTGTTTCCTTGAGATTTGATGTTATTTCACTAGTTTAGATACTTTGGTATGAGTCATGGAAGGAGTTTGTTGAAGGCTTGTGATTGGACAGACCCGGAGGGCGGTTCCATTTGGAGCCAACGAGAGGAAGACTCAGTTGAAATCATTCCTTACTGTATTTTAGTTATCTGCAATAAAGAAACACTTGTCTCGTTCCTGATATTAATCTTCTTCATGCTTATGATGTTAATGTTATGACTTGCATATGAATAGTTGTTTCAATTGTATAACTAAATACCTTTCAATATGCTATGAATTTGATTTCTTTATGACTCTTGGTCCATATACTGCTATGCTTCTTTGAATTGGTTGTTTTACAGGTTAAAGGATCGAAAGGAACTCCAAGAGGGTTTGGACCCTA
The DNA here is from genome assembly GCA_031772625.1 of Pinus tabuliformis. Taxonomy (NCBI): domain Eukaryota; kingdom Viridiplantae; phylum Streptophyta; class Pinopsida; order Pinales; family Pinaceae; genus Pinus; species Pinus tabuliformis. The sequence continues at coordinate 943,985,939 of CM062811.1, read as the reverse complement.
GCTGGATCTACTCGAACGAAGGACCCCCAGGTGCACCTCTCTTCGTGTAGTTTGCTTATATTAGTATCATGGCTATGTGGAATGCTTGTTTTTCATTGTGGATAACCCCCACTTTTCTAGGGTATTGACCCAAGACCCTAGGGGACTTTGTCCATCAACACTACCACCTCATCTCCTATTGAGGATTTCGACCATAAGAGAGGGTGTCATCTTTGAATAAGCATATTTCCCAAACCGTGAGGACCCTTGTGACGTGCCACATACTATTGGAATCAACATGATGAGGAGAATGTAATAAAGGTGACTTTGACTATAATGACCTTAAATTTCCTTAGCATATTTCTCACCAAGGCAGGGAATGTGTGGGGTATGGTCATCTTCCAAGTGGTCCAAACCCTAGATCTAGGGTTTTGTTAATGCATAATCTCATCCATGCATGCAAGCATATTTAGAATTTCTAGTGTACCGAGGACATCAATGACGATTTCCTATACTCACTTTGGATATCGATCCCCCTTTGTCATTGATTTCAACACACTAGTCATCACCTAACATGCTACATAAGGTCCCCTTAACTTCATGCTTCTTTATCAATTTCATTTTAATATTCTATCCCCCTTTGAAATCAATGGAAAAGGGTGGCTAATGCATCCTTTTTATTGACAATATCTTCATTTGACATGGGCTCCCACTAACAACATGCTCTCTTGATGCATAATCTCTTCTATTACACAAGATACCCATAACAATGTGCTTTCCTGCTACATCATCTCTTCCATTACACAAGATCCCCTTAACAATCCACTCTCCTACTACATCATCTCATCCATTACACAGGCTACCCCTAATAATGTGCTTTTATATTACATCATCTCTTCTAATTGTGTGAGATTTCATTGTGAAACTTGTTTTCTTTTCCAGGCCCTAGTGGTCTTGTCTTCTTTCCTAGTGAATGCCTTTCTTTCCTAGCCTAGGGCCCACTTCATAACAATTCTGCAGTCCTGTGAAATTTGAGAAAAATTGTGATACTAGAAGCACTCTATGTTTGGTTTTAAAAATGGAGCAAATGGATTGCAGTCTCTATGTTATACATAAATCTCAAGGTTTTGGACAAGAGTGATATCCCTAGACTTAGTGGCCTATTCTAGAACAAATGTTGACAAAGGAAAACTAGTAATTCCTTAGAGAATGTGGAATATGGAAAGATTTCTTACCCGAATCCTTTCGCAAGCTATCCTTTCTCCTTCACTTGTTAGCTCCAATCCAAGCCACGAGATCTATATTTAGAACCTACAGATACATACAAGACGATCAAAGATATACATCATATGTGCAACATAAACCAAATAATCTAATCAACATATCAACAAAGCATTAAAACATATGAATGCAAAAGTACACACATATATAGGAAAACGAATATACACACATATATTAAAATGGAAAGAGAGATGTGTTTACAACCAAATATAGTTGATCTTATAAATATCCCTCCAAGCTGAATCGTCCTTCCTTATCACAAATTATGCCTTCACCACCAACCCTAATGCATGAGATGATGTTTCTCCAAAGTTCATACAAGCAACATGAAGGCATAATCAGTCTCCAAAAGCTAACAAAGTGCTTGTGATAGGAGGAAAAATTATAAGAGGTAGAGGTATTTTAGGGAAACTTATCCATTTACCAATCTTATCCTTAGATCCATAGAAGAAGGAAGGATGAGATCAAGAGATAAGAAGTGAGCTCTCCAAGGTGGGATTCGAATTTCTAATCGAGGTAAACATGTAAAACAACCTATGCAATCTTCTAGAAGAGGAAGCTCCAGAGAGAAACTCAAACTTTCTCGAATTTCTAGAATCAACACAAGTGTACTTTTGAGAAAATTTCTTTGATCAATGCTAGTGCAACACTTATAAACTTTCACTGAACACATGCCATCAAGAGGATAACATGCGTTGGGGCTTAAAATGATAATTGTTTTACAGTTAGTCCCAGAAACTCATGTGATTTGGAAAGTTTGGGCTTGAGGCTTTGCAAAGGGATTGTGACAAGTTATTCAAGAATTTTGAAAGATACAATTTGTAGGCTCATTAACCAGATGGGACAAAATGGCCTGTAATAGTTACCCCCCAAAGGACAAAGTCAAAAGTGACATATGATGATTGAAGTACTTTCCTTTGTGAGAAGTCCAGAGCAAAAATAATTAGTCAGGGTCATTATATGGTACAATACATTTTTTCATGATATGATTTTCATCATTGTTGAGGGAGGCATACACATGCTCATCATATAAGCCAATTATTACATGTACAATGATCAATAATTATCATCCAAGGAAGACAGATGGTGGACTTATGTTCATACAACTGTTTGGATGATCATAGCTATCATGTGTTATGATGTTGTATGAATCCTCAAAATGGATCCTGGATGGATGGAACTAGATACAGGGTCTTCTACCTCGTGTTAGTGAGAAATTCCTTGGAAGGTGTACCGAAAACACTTCACTTAAGTCATTAGGTGACAAGTGACCCTAACAACAATTTGTGGTTGTTTAGGATTCAATATGCAATAAAAAATGGAAAAACCTGCAACAAAAATAACATATACGATCCAGAATAACCAATAACAGTAAAGATATCCAATGCAATAACCCAAATGGAAAGACTTTAATTGAATAAATTCTTTATGGATAACACCTAGTGAAGGAGAGCTACAAAAAGGGTTTGCAAATCCCCTTCTGTGGGATGGGTCCTTTGATGTCCTTGATGCTTCATTAATCGATCTTCTCTATCAATGTGTGAAAAATAAAAAACAATGTGTGATCTAGGTGGATGTTGGTGGCCAGCCACCTATTCCATTGGGACCCCCACCACTGTCTCTTTCTATTTTTCAGTTTCCTTAATTGTAGCACATCTTTCTAACAAGGTATTGTGCACATCAAACATAAATCATATGCCAAAGTTACAACCCTGGGAAGTTAATGTACCAATTTAGACAAATCGGGCCCATAGTTTTGGCGCTTCATCTCCTAGGGTTATGTTTTTGGATGTTTAGGGTTTTCCATTGTTTATCAATAATAAATAGGCCTTCGATCCTCATTGTAACATAGTTCAAAGGCATGTAGCTACCACATCTCTTCTCAGAGATAAGTTACCATCACCCGAGCTAGTCTTATTTCCATTCTGTTTGTAAGCATATTTCAGTGTTTGATATTAATGAAATGAAGTATTATTTCTACTGCATCTCTGTATTTATGGTTATATTTGTAATTTGTTGCATTCTTGTTTAATTTCATATTAGTGGTATCAAAGCGGTCTTCTCTTTCTTTGTTTTTCTTTGGATGTCCCCAACAAGGTCGGGATATAAGGAGTTAGGACTTGAACTGGTCAAACCTTTACAATACCAACCTCGCAAATCTTGACGACCTCCCATGGCGAAAGAGAAGAAAGACGAGGGGGCAGGAGATCCTTTCAAAATATTGCTCAAAGAAGCCCTCAAGTGAAAAAGGAATGTGATGATGGACAAATTTGTTGAGATCCTTCAGCATCTACCCGAGGGCGACACATCTCCTTCTAGTAGCTACTCTAGAAGTGCCACACCCTTTAAGGTACACGTTAACTTTGACATCCACATATTTGAGGGTCAGATAGATGCAGGCATCATAGATAAATCGTTAAATCTGTTAGAAGGATATTTTTATTTTCATGATTTTTCCATTCAGGAAAATATTATTTTTCGGCTTTTCAATGCCACCCCACACGTTAAGGACTAGTGGGAAACCTACTGTGAGAAGAAGAACGAAAGTACACCCTCACTATTTTTGGTTGCACCCACTTGGAATTTGTTCCAGGATGCTATCACGGGAAGTACTACCCTATTGGGAGCTATGAGGATAAATACATAAAGTGGACCACACTGCGGCAGGGAAGGGACCAAGATGTGCCAGAGTTTACCAATGTTTTTCATACCCTTCACATAAAGCTAGGTATGAAGGATTTTGAGAGACATTTGGTACTAAAGTACTATGGTTGTATACATAGATAAATGTAGGATGAAATGGAGTTCCTGGACATCTCCTTGCTCGGGACGGTGTACCAATACACTTTCAAGATCGAGAAGAAGTTTAAACAAAAGAAGCAAGACTTTGGATCTATGAATCCGAAGAAAGGGAAAGGTTCCCCCAAACTGAAGAACAAAAGGCAATGCCAAGGTGGGGTGACCCAAGACAACCTATTGAAGCCACAAGAAAAGAACAATTCCATGAAGTTGAAGAAGGACACAAGAAAGTGGTGTGAGTTCAATAAGAGCCCCACTCACAACATAAGTGAGTGTCGGGCCAAGTAGTCGCTAGTGCCTGAGTTGAAGGCTTCAGAATTAGATGGATGTTCCAAATTTGAGTCAGAACCCAACAAGAGGAATGAAAAAGGGAAGCATATTATTGATGCAGAACCAATCACCATTGTTTCCACCACCAAGATCCAAAAGTATGAACCCGAAGATCCAGAGGAGGGGGAGCGTCTCTTCCACTCATAAATGTGGGTGAAGGGTTCACCACTACAATTCATTGTTGATAGTGGGAGCCAAAATAACCTCATTTTAGCAGAGGTTGTGAAGTGGTTGGGCCTACCAACCACACCACACCCACAACCATACAACATCGTGTGGCTTCACCAAGGACAAGATCCCTAAGTTAGCCAATAGTGTCGCCTTCCCTATAACATCAAGCCCTTCACAGATGAGGTATTATATGATGTTGCTCCTCTTGATGTTTGTGATGTAATATTAGGACAACCATACTTATGGAAGCAACATGTTGTATATGAGTTGATACCTTGCTCTGTTATTATTTCTTTGGGTAAAATTTATACCAAATATCGGAGGTAGCTCCGCCTACTGCCATCTCTTTGATCTCTGTTAAGAAATGCAGTAAGATCATCTCCCAGACTAGGAGATTTGATTTCTTTGTGATTCTCTCACAACTTAAGGGGAGGAGAGTAACCACATCCATGGCCCCTAGAAAGGGTTCCTCCACGCAGCAGAAGAAGGTGGGTACAGTCATGTAAGAATAAAGGGACATCTTCTCCTCACCCACAAGGGTACCTTTCCACTGTCAGGTCAAGCATTCATTCGATCTAACTCCCAAAGCACCTCTACCCAATGGGCTGATATATTGCTACTCTATTCTGGAAAATTCCAAGTACAAGTAGCGACATGATCAACCTTAGGTGCCACACAAGTTTGAGGTGGGCGACAAAGTTTGGTTACATTTGAAAAGAGAACGCCTTTCTGAAGCCCATTAGAGGCTCAGACCACTCCGATATGGTCCTTACACCATTACCAAGGTTGTGGGAGACAATGATTTTTAGCTCAGCATACCCCCATTCCTTGTCCTGCACCTAGTGTTCAATGTGGACCGCCTTCGATTGTACTTCCCACCATTACTGGACACATTAGACATTGCTGAACAACTCACACTGACATAGTTAAACCCAGACTGCATGGGACATGCCAAAATTGATTGGATTATGGACACACATGTCAAGAGCACTTTACAACAGAAGATCCAACTATTTCGATTTGTCAAAGCTAGCCAACTCCTGCACCAAGGCAAGTGGCTCACTAGGGACTAGGTTCAACAAAAGTTTCCTCATCTCATGGAGGCACTCAATGCAATGGGGACCATTGATTCCTAGGGGGGGGGGGACTAATTCAGATGGATGTTGGTGGCCACCCACTTATTCCACTAGGACCCCCACCACTGTCTCTTTCAGTTTTTCAGTTTCCTTAATTGTAGAACATTTCACTATTTTTCGTAGTTTTTCGAGTTCTGAACTTTCGGAGCCGTTTTGAGCCCCTAAATGACGTTTTTTTTTTTGGGAAAGCCGAGGCTAATACAACTGCTAGACTTGTGTTGGCCACTTATAAGTTGTAGTCCTCAGATAGATATTTCTAACAAGGTATTTTGCGTGTCGAACAAATATCATATGCCAAAGTTACGACCGTGGGAAGTTGATGTACCAATTTACCCAAACAAGGCCCATAGTTTTGGCGCTTCATCTCCTAGGGTTAGATTTTTGGATGTTTAGGGTTTTCCATTGTTTCTCCATAATAAATATGTCTCCGAGCCTCATTGTAACACAGTTCAGAGGCATGTAGACGCAACATCTCTTCTTAGAGATAAGCTACCATCACCGGAGCTAGTCTTATTTCCATTCTGTTTGTAAGCATATTTTTGTATTTCATATTAATGAAATGAAGTATTATTTATGTTGCATCTCTGTATTTATGGTTATATTTGTAATTTGTTGCATTCTTGTTTGAGTTTAGATGAATGTGGAGAACTCAAATGGGAGCTCAAAAGAAAATAGATGATAATGATCATGTTGAATAATGGATGGAAAACCCTCCTATTTATAACAAAGTATTGAGTTAATCTCGAAAATGGAGAATAATAAAATAATATTGAGAAGATCAAGATCTAACCGCTAAAAATATTTTATTATATTTTTTGGAGAGGGAAAATATATTCAAAATGTTCAAATATCTTTATTTAGAAATAATTAACAAATAAAATGATTTATTAATTATTTTACGGGGATTAATAATGGTGTGAAATTGAAATAATTATTAAATAGTGATTTAACAATTATTCCAATAATGGAAATAAGGAATAATAAACGAATAGTGATTTATTTAATTATTTCTAGGGGATTTAGTCGAATGTGACAAGGAATAATTATCAAACAATAATTTAATAATTATTCCTAAAGAAAATTATATAAATAATGATTTATTAAATTATTCTCATGGATATTTTGATTTTAATAAGAAAATAATTTAATAAAAGTGGTTTACTAAATTATTTTCCACATTGAAAGTGATTTTACTATGGTAAAATGAATCCTACATGGTGTATTTTGATCCACCTAGTTAGAAGTGACTAGGTGATAATTTTTTGGTGATAAAAAAATGCCCCAGAATGTATGAGTGTTAGGAGAAAATTGTATGACTGAAATACGTTGTAGGTTACACTTCCACGAGAGACCAAAGGGGAGTCAAAGAGAGAGATAGAGATAACTGAAGCAATGCAAGGACAAAAAAAAATGGAGGGGGTGAGACCTACCGAACTGATATAAGTCTCTTTTTATGTGGGAGTACATGATCTCAAATGAGGCGAGGGAGGCATACCCTTACCCACCGAGATAACTATGTACAAATAATAATGATGAGCCCATCAATGTGGGATTGAGCTACAAAGTACATGATACATGATACACTGGCATCAATAGGCTAGAAAATCATAAAATGGATCCCATATACATAATGCGCCTGGAAAAACATAGGTTAAGACTGAATAAAATAACATATGACTACATGAGAGATGATTCTCCTCAAGCTAACATGGTGGGGGGGGTCACAACCAAAGAAGCCCTGTTGAACAGGAAAGGGCTTTGAAGATCTGAATGGATCATTGAAAGGAGACATCCATGCTTTCGGTGCTGCAAGCGACGAAAACTAAACTCGTCACATCCGTGGAACTGCATCTAAGGTTGGATCAACATCTGTGGTCATCCAGGCATGTGGAGGGCTACCTAAAAGGCCACCCCCTCATGAGGTCTGGAACATCTCATACACACTCGGGTATCACTAGGACAATCATCTGGATCACAAAACTGTCAAGTGTACGAATCTCAATCATGTGATAAGAAGCTGGCGTCGAGCATGGCAGAAACAACTAAGTCAAAGGGAAATGATGATTCCTTTTGCTTGATCTGAGGCACCAAAAAAAGATGGAAGCTGGAAGCAAGGTACTGATGGGCCTCTATGTTAGACATAAATTAAGGCCCATGCCTTTAAATTAGACATTGATTAAGGCTCATATGACTAGCCTTCAACACATTAAACCTCTCTTTTTGCATTAGATAATGTATTTTTAACTTTAATATATTCATTAGGAAGGTTTATGGGTAATTTCTTATTTGTGCCTAATATTATTAATTTTTGTGGAATATTGTGAGAATATTGGGTAGATTGTGGAGATTTGGAGGAGAAGATAATCTAGGGACCTGCTCCCTACTATAGGAAGATCAATATTAAATAATAAATCAACAAGATATTATGGAATTATCGCATAGATTGTGGAGCTCAAATGATTGAGAAAATCTAGGAATGTGTTCCCTGCCATTTAATGCACATTCCTAGTATTGGGAACCAGATCCACTAATCAAGGGATTTTGGTGGGAAAAGCTTCCTCCTTTCATGGGAAATGATTCCTAATCATTTTGTATAAGTACCAAGTCTAATTTTCCTCTAGGGGTGGATTTTTATTAGTCTTCTTGTGGAGAGAACTCGTATTTTTGCAGCTCCACTGTCATTTCTTGTAGGGATGTAATTGTATTGATGGAAATAATGAAGATTGGTGTCATGTTCAGCTTCTAAACATTGATCTCCTACATAGTACTCTAATTTTCCTTGGGCTTGGCCATCCTAGGAGCCTCAGAGCCCTTTTGTATCATTTATGTTTCTTCCTTTCACTTCTTATTCACATGCATCTCTTATTCTTGTTTTTTTTCTATTTCTGCATTTAGTGTTAATGATTTCTTGTTGTAGGATTGGGTTAAATGGTTGAAGTAAGTTATTTTGCAGGATAAAAAGTATCATTTCATCCTTGGAACAGATTTGGAAGGTCATAGTAATCATTGAGCTACTTGGATTAGTTTGATTATTCCCAAATCTAGATTTCCGGAAGTCTTTTGTGGCAAATAACAATAAATTTTTGTTATTTTTTAGAGCATTCTAATGAGCTTCAATCGAGTTGATTCCACTTGCATTAGATCTAAAAATAATTCTAGTTAATAAAAAAAAATACCCCATTGAATTTTCACTTGATTAGGTTAGGCATTTGATAGATGTACTAGCTCACTAGTTCTCGAATTTCTATATTTTAGACTAGTAATTTTTGCCATTTTTTAGCATGGGTTAACAGAGGTCTTTTTGAGTGATTCCACTTGGAATGGAGACCTAAGACATCTTAGTCAATTAAAAAAATTGTCCCATCCAGTTTGGATTTTATTTGGTTGGTTATTCGTTGAATTATAACTCCCTATGGAAAATATGTTGTTTCTTGTAGTACTCCTATAGTAGCTTTCCAACATGCGTATACTTGCCCAGATTCACTCAAGAAGCTTGGTTATTGTCCCTTAGGGTTGAATCAAGACCCATAGGATCTAAATCAATTATTATGGAAGACTAAAGCACACTTAGGACTTGCCTCTTTCCTCATGTAAAACATTTCAGCGATTTGGGCTAATGGATAGATTTATGAAATGGGTAATATAATGATGATTTTATTGATTTCCACATCCAATGAACTTTGTTAATGGATCCAAAGTATTTGAAATGAAATGGTTGAAATTTAGTTCATGATATTTACTTATGAAATTAGAATAGGTTTCTTTCATTGTACTTTATTTCTTGCAATAGGTTGAGGTTTCCATTTCGAGCATTTCATTTTCTGCAATTAGTTTAGGATTTGACTTCAGTACATGCACTCCATTACATCATGACAGTAAAGGAAGAACACATAGTATGTTGCACATATAGTGCCGATATCTCTTAATTTTGTATGAAACCCAAATTGATAATTAAATTCAATAGCTTTGGGAGTTGCAACATTCTTGTTGCAATATCAAGGCTCATCAGGTACACCGCCCTCTAGACCACTCTTCTGGAATAAATGTGCTTAGGTTGACAAAAGATGTCCCACTAGAGTTAAGGCAATGAGGAATCCTTAACAAAGGAATGAGGTATCATAGTAGAGTGATTGATGGACTGACACTATGGATGATGATGGAAGGAAGCAAGATGAATGGTGGACTAACAAATTCCCTTGTAAAATCATGATATATCTAGTTGACCTACTAGCAACTGACTCGATTCTGGAGGGGAAGGTCAATGACTCAAACGGGGGTTTAGCAAAGACGAAGTAATAGAGATGGAGGCCAAATAGGAATAAAATGGGATGGATGTGAAATGACGATGTATGGAACATTGTAAATGGACTTAAAGGGACTTAGAACATACTCCATATATACAAGGGTGATTCATCTCGGATGCTTTGAACAAGGGTGACTCGATGATGCTGCCACATGGGGAGGGCCTGAAGGGGACCATAAGAACATGAGTAAATGATGGTTACTCATGATGAAATTTGATAAATGAGTCAACGAGTGCAAAGGTAAAGTGATACCAGAATATGGGTGGCTCAAATGAAGAAATTTGATTTTAATAGGTGGCAAAGTGAGACCTCATAGAAAAAATGGCTTCCTAGTGAAGTTTCAAATTACCCAAAATAAATGGAGACCCATTATAGAAATCAATGAGATATTTCTAACAATGCTAACATTTTGTCAATAGAGCTACGGTTTGGTCGCAATGGGAGATGGAAAAACTAGACTTTTTCTTATAAAAGGGCTTTTTGCCCCCAAATCCAATTCATTTTCATAGTGAGTTGTAGAGAATTTGGAGAGGAGGAGAAGGCCCTAAATCTTGTGGAGATTGTAGCAGAAAAACCAACCATTGGAATTAGGATATGTAAGTTGGAGGTAGGTGGCCTAACCTTACTCATCATTTTTGGTGGATTAGACTTTCATATTAGGGCTTCAGTTCATTGTACGGGACCCCTTCTCATCCTCACAGTGGCAACGTACATTTCAGGGCCTTTTCTGCATTTTGGAACAAAAAAACTAGGACCACAAGTGCTTCCAATGTAGTTTTGAGGGCAAAATATGTATTTTGGGTTGAGGGGATGGGCAGGATTGGTGGTCTATGGTCAGAAGAAGCTAAGTACTAGACATGCATGCCTTTGACTCTGGACTAACAAAACATAATGGAATTTTACAGGTATGGAAGATTTGAAGTTTTCGTGGTGAGAGAGAGATTTGGAGCCCCTTCATGCTGAGATTCAGAGGAACCAAGTAGTGAGAGTGGGGTTAGAGAAATATGGCTTGTTGAAGTTCTTAGATAACCCTATCATGAGAGTTGGTGAGCCCTTGCCATCGAGGATTGTGAGTTACTGGAACCAAAATCAGGAGGCCTTTATAGTATGGTGGTACAAGATTGAGATCACGATCCAAGACATATTTTATGATAGGATTGCCCCCCTTGGGGGTGGTAGGGGAGATACATCTAGTTCTGCCTCGTGGGAGGTATATAGGTGAGTTTGTTGATCACCACTATGTACTGAGGAGTCGTTCAAAGGACACAACCATTTAGATTAGTGACCTAGATAGGATTGAGACACGAGCTATAGCCATAGAAATGTTGTGGATCTTGGATATTCATGCCTTCCACCATATCATTGGGGGGTAGATGATGTTGGTGGAGAGTGTGTTGGCAAGGACCTACTATGGGTGCGCTTAGATGATGTTGTAATCATTGAAATGACAGTTGACAATATGCAGATGGAGGACCCATGATAACTGTTCATTTGGGACAATATTATGCTCACTTTGCTTTGAGATTATACCCACTATTCGACCTCATGTACAAATCTATTATGGGGGGCCATAGGAACCTAGGATGCACCACTAGGGGCAGCTACTGAGATGAAGTGGAGGAGGGGGAGTCAGACAAGTGCTACGACTTGAGTTTTTTGCTCATTGGGACCAGATGCAACTATACACAGATGATTATCCGTACAATGGCATGAACTATCAAGGGGATCATGCCTTACCACTTCTGCCAAGACGAGCACGGTGTTCATATGGTAAGTGAAATTTTCTATATATTTGATGCATTTATAGTTTAAGAAATATATGTATATGGTACTAATTTCTAAAATTGGTGGTATACAAATATAACTGGTGAGGTCGACGCGATACATGAGATGAGCTGCATTACTTGGGGCTGCAGATCAGGGTGGGGTCACATCATAACAAAGATCAGGGAATGATTCTCTAATGGAGGATATTTGACATAGATTCGACATGTTACTGATCGGGGTGACAGAGCATGGGTGGCATGAGCTAGAAGATTGATATATAGATGAGTGTATGGGTCTTCCTTCATAGTGGCGAGGAAAAACACAATGCATTGCTATGGTCGGTCACGAAGTATAAGATCTACGGGCTAGGGGGATGGAGCCATTATTTGAGAGCCTCCAAATGATATTGACTAGGCATAGGGACATGTGGGTCCCCCTTTTTTTATGATAACATGCGAATGAGCATGTCAAATGTATTTAGAGTAGTGGACTCAAAAAACGGTATGACAATACATATTTATGATTATGCATACTTTTGTGACAATTGTAGTTCTCCATTTGTTTATGGATATTTTATTGTATATGCATGTGATAAATGCCAATCTAGAATGTTAATTTGCAATGGTATCTACATAGTGATTATGGTCTCTAGGACATGATTGAATGAAATGGATTCAAATTCACGTGCCAAAATCTTAACTCATATATATTTTTCTAAATAGAGCAAGATTATGCACATGATAAATGTTGTTCAATTTCATGACAAGTAGCAAGAAATCAAGACAAACATGAAGGTGAAGGATGTGAAGATCAAGGGAATTAGCTAACAAACCTATCACAACATCATATTTGGCCTGGTCATTGGTGGTAGATCATATGTAGACACCATTGGAGAGGACTAACGAATGCAAGGGGGTGAAAATGGCCCAAATTGTTGAGGCTAGATTCTTGGTGAAGCAACTCGCACCATCAGAAAAAAACGATATAAGGTGTGGATGATGGATCCATTTGAAAGATGCCAGAATACAATGTATAAGAAGGTGGGGAATGAAAACTACTTAAATGCAAGGAGGAAGAAAGAGATACACACATTTCAATGGGAAATGCTATGGGTAATATTTCTTAAAGTAGAGTGAATTTCAAGGATTGGGAAGGATTTCCCCTTCTGGAACCTCTAAAAGGTATGCCCCTTTGCCCAAACACTTACGAATGATGTAAGGTCGTAGCCATAATGGTTCAAACTTTCTAAGCCCTAGGAAATCATGATCTTGGTTATAAACAAGAACAAGGTCACCTTCATGGAAGTTACGAGGGTGGAATTTTCAATCATATTGAGATTTGGTGCGCTTTTTGGCTACTTCAATGGTTTGAAATGCAAGATAGAGGTCTTCACTGGTGCGCTCAAGCATGATAAGTCGTTATTCTAAAGGTTGGGTTTCCGAAAGGAGTTTGATGACAAGGTGAAGGGATGGGATTTTGTACTCAATTGGTAAGGTTTCCTCCACTCTGAAAACAAGGTGGAAAGGAGTGAACTCGGTGGTGGTCTTGAAAAAAGTTCTATAGGCCCACAAAGTAGGGAATATCATTAAATTCTAGTTGGTATTTTGTTTATTCACTGTCCAATGAACCATAGTCTTAAGGATATTGTTGACAAATTCAACTTGGCCATTTCCTTTGGGGTAATAAGATGATGAATACTGGTGTTCGAATCCCAACAGAGAGGATAGCTCATGCCATATCTCATCCTCAAAGTGTCGGCCATAGTCAGAGACTAATTATTTTGGAACCCCAAATCGAGTGATAATGTGGTTAAAGAAGAAGGGGGCTGCAGTAGGCATGGTGTTATTGAACATTGGCATGGCTTCAGCCCATTTGATAAAATAGTCGATGACCATGATAATATACTTATGGTTATTATAGATGGGGGTCAACACTCCATGAAGTCAATATCCCATTTACAGAAAGGATCGGCTATGATGCGGGATGGAGGGGAGCAAGTGGAGCTCGTGCCTTAAGGGGGAATAACTGGAAATTGGGACAATGTTTGATGGCCTCAATACAATCACTAAAGAGAGAAGGCTAAAAGTACTCGATGTGCATGATTTTCTGAGTAGTTACCATCTCAGAGAGGTGACCACCACAAATGTCACTATGGCAGGCATTGAGCACTTGCTCAACTTCAGCAAGGGTGAGACAATGACAAAGGATAGTATCGACACTGGAACGATAAAGATCGTTACCAGTGATGAAGTAGTGAGGGGATTGATGTCAAATACGTCTTTGATCATCACGAGTGAGGTGGGAGGCAAATTTTTGGATTAGAAGATAGGTAAGAATGTCACCATACCAAGGATCATATGAGTTAATAGCGAACAAGTGTTCATCTAGAAGATCACCATTTACTGGCGGATCAGGCACACCCTTGGGAAATTCAAAAACGAGTTTAGCTAGGGCTAAACCTTTCTTACTCTCGAGTGTGACAAATTTAAGATTGAATTCTTGAAGGATAATGACCCAACAGGTGTACTTCCCATTACTGATCCATCTACTTAACAAGAAATACATGGGGTTGGAATTGGTCAGAACTTTAGTGGTATGCATGAGGATATAATGACGAAGCTTTTGAACAAAGAACACGACATCCAGTTCCAACTTTTCTTCTTGGGAATCAGACATAAGGGGGTCGTTAAGGTTCTTACTGACATAGTATATGACATGCTCATTTCCTACATAATATTCTTGCATGAGGACCCCAATGATTGAATATGTAGTATACCTAGGTGGGATAGTATGGGGTACAGAGGGAGGTACGCAAGGAAATAATGTAACAATGGGATGGGCCATAGTTATAAGGTAAGACCATGGTATTAGATATATGGTATTGAGAGAACCATTTTAATGACCCATGGTATTGTATGTATGAATCATATATAGAGGCTAGAGACTCCCCATTGAGAGATGTCAAGGATTATTGTATTGGAAAGCATATGGCTTGTGGAGTATTATCCTTCCTTAAGGAGTGATAGTATTGTGTTACCCTACTGGTTTTGGGAAAATTGGTGTCTTTTCGAATGACTAACCCTCTAGGTTTGGTAGCTAACCTAGAAACAACAGTAAAATCAATTCAATATCTTTCCTATGAGTGACAGATAAGAAAGATATTATGAAAGACCAACCTGTAACTTTCGCTTGAATCCTCGTTTGATCTCCCTCTCCTTTAGCTAATCTCGTAACTCCTTCCCGTACTTCACACTTTTGGAGAGTACCTGCACAGCTACAGAAACAAAGACCTGTCAAAGCATAATGATCCATCACAACATAAAAATCATAAAATCAGAAATATGATAAAAAAATGAATGCATTTACAGTTAGCACAATCAATTGGGAAAAATATTAAAGAAATTTATTGATATCAAGGAGAATTACAACCCATAAGAAGTCTGATCCAGTGCCATCCTCCTAGCTTCAAGCCTTCTTCACCTCATGAATCAGCAAGAACACATCAACGAGAACACAATGCTCTCTCCTCAATACTGAAACTAGCAGCAATTCCTTACAACTCAGAATAATTCAGCCCCCTGATCTCTTGGATGAGAGATCCTTTTATAGATGTTTGCAGGAGGTTGAGTCATCAATGGGGGTGATGAATGCCATTCTATTTTTAGGAATTAGTGCCATGAAAGAGGGGAACAGGAGTTGGTTTCCTAGTTCCTTTAGTCATCCTTGGGCGAATTCAGGAGGGCAAGTGGCACAGGAGAAGTTTCTAGAAGTTTCCATGAGCAACCAACTCTCAAAGACTCCCGGAATTTTGTCCTACCTCGCCCATCGCACCTACTAGAGGTAAAAACTACAATGCATAGCACTTTGACAGTGTAGTACCTACTATGCATAGCACCCTAACACAGGGCTTTTGGTAATGGTTCATTTTAGGCACTTTGTGGATGATTTTTGAGATGGAACTTTTGGGGAATGAGGCATTCAGATGACTTAGTTCTTTTAGGACATAAAACAACTATTTTAGGGGTTGATGAACCCTAATACATAGACATGTAAGTTTGGGTTTGATGTGCCAAAATATGTCTATAACAGTTGCCCCCTAAAGCATGAGGTCGTAAATGTTCATGTCGGGTGAAATGCTTTATCATGAGGATCGGAAGTTTCAAACTGGAAGGTGACCTGCATCAATTACAATACAATACATGATAATATGACTTTTCATGATTTAGCTGAGGGAGGCATCCCTATGCTCAAATTTATAAACTTTCATTACATGTATATAGATCAGACAGTTGTCTGTAGATATAGACTTGTAATCCATGATTGGATGACCATCTGTGTAAAGCCTGTGTACATTTGATGCTTTTGTACTCCTGAATATATCACAACCCAGATGGATGAAACTAGATCCGATGTCTTCAAACTCTATCATTCTTCTCTCAATGTACAAGTCAAACCATGCGAAAAGATGTTCTGAAGTAGAACATGGAGAGACATCGTCTGATTACCAGCCAATGATGTAAGCTGTTAACAGACGCGAGAGGAATCACCGATAATGAAGATGATCCTCAAGGTACAATAGTACATTTCGCATGGTGTGAATAGATGATTTGATGTTGAACATCATGCAAAATATTTCGGTCGAAGGCAATTGATGTCAACCTATTGTCGGAAGAGAGAAACTTGCCATTGATGTATGCAAGCTTCAAAGCACTGAAAGGGTGTTTCTAAGTCAACTTCTTGGATAATGAGCAGATGTCGACAAGAAGCAACTCGTCGTAAGAGGGCCTTGATGTATCCCACATTTACGACACAAAACGGAGCAAATGATTTTGGAGATGAAAACTAACTGACGACACAAGGTTAGGGAATGGTGGTCATGAAAATGAAGGTTTACGGTATTGCAAGGGATGAGACTTTAACTGGATGACTTCTTAACTGGATGACTTCTTAACTAGATGACTTCTCAACCGGATGACTTCTCTTGAACATGTCAGTGACACTGAGATGAATTGGTAGCATTAACTCAAAAATATGGATGGTATGATAGACCAATGGTATGATGACCAGTAAACGGAATAACCCAACCCAACTCGATCATGGAGATGAAGTGAAAGTGTCATGTTCAAGAGCGACTTGCTACCATTAGTTTTTCAAGATTTTTCCCCTTTTTCCCCAGTCATTGCTGACCAGTACTTCTTTATTTTTTATCAAGCTCGAGGATGATAACATATGCTTGTTCTATAATTCGCCCTTCGGGCAAACCCATCACTATTTAATGTTTTAACAAGTCTAGCGACGGTGAAACTCGGTCTTGTCTAGATGGACGAGTTTGTCACTATTATTTTAATGAGTTTAACAACAAAGATAACTCGGTCCTTTTCATGTTTAGAAAGTTTGAAAAGAGACGAAAAGAAAACTCCAAAAGTTCCTTTTTGTAAAATAATCCCTTAGATCCGAAAAAGGATAAAATAATACAAGAGGGATGTCGTTTCCAATACTTTAACGAGCTGGAAGAGACAAGTGCTCGACTATCTTTTCTTGTTTAAAGAGTCTGAAAATAGTTTAAAGAGGACCCTATAGTTTTCTTTTCATTTTTAAATCAAAGCTCGAAAAGAAAATGAAAAGTTTGCTTGGTGGTCAAAGATGCTCAATTCACTGTTAGCACATTAGATTCCGTTCTCAGTTGTTCACCCTGCTCAAAACTCCATCAAAATGATTAAACATACATATTTATTGATGAAAAATGAATAAACTCAATATTTACTTGATGTACATGAAAAAGTAAACATAAAAACAATTTTTATCATTTCATTTTCACCATTTCATTTTAAACATTGGATTTTGGAGCTCTGAAGCAGTTTTTGCCCCCAAATTTCACCAGTCAATTGCGAGAGATTCCGTGGATCATTTCACTCGCCATTAGGACTAGGTAGGAGCTAAACTTATGCTCTTCAATTCTATTGCATTATTTTTCAGTTCTAGGTAGCTTTTCTCAGTTTTCTGAGCCTCTAGGGTTTAAAATCTCGTTTTTCAACCATCGCACCCTACCCCTATTGAAAAGTACGATGCATACTAG
This sequence comes from Pinus tabuliformis, assembly GCA_031772625.1. Classification (NCBI taxonomy): domain Eukaryota; kingdom Viridiplantae; phylum Streptophyta; class Pinopsida; order Pinales; family Pinaceae; genus Pinus; species Pinus tabuliformis. The sequence continues at coordinate 943,968,096 of CM062811.1, read as the reverse complement.
GCTGCCAATGGACAACCTGCTATGCATAAAACCTTCCTCAAGGTCTAAGTGCGATGGGCACAGAACACCAACTTTGAACAATTGTTTTTCCTCAAATTTTGAACTAATTTTTACCCAAATTGGATCCTAATTTTCCTATTGATTGTATTTCAGGTATTCATTGGATCAAAATGGTCGTTACATGGTGAAAACAAGAGCATGAAGAGTAGGACATGATTGCCTTAAATGACCAGGGCAGAGTAAATGCATTAAAGAACTGTGGTTTGCTAAAGTTTTTCCGCTTGTCCAGCATGAGACAACAGATGGATTTGCTGCAGCATCTTGTTCATGCTTGTGATCCTATTAACCAGGTGTTCCAAATCAGGGGTAAATCTATTCCTATCACATAGAGGATATTTATTTTCTGACGGGTTTATCGAGGTAGGGTGCCCCACTTTCATTATCAAGACTTGCCCGAGGAGGCGAATCAGTGAGAGATTATATCCGTCAGTTCTGTTGAGAAGGATCCCAACCCAGCAAAGATGGTAAGATTCATATCTGGGATGTTATTGATTGACCTTTGAGGACTATTCTCTTTACCCTTGCTAGATTGGTTGGCAGTGCAGCTTTACATTTAGCAAACAGATCTTACATGCAGTATGCCTTGGAATGCCTGGAACCGAAGGTATTCAACTGGTGTGAGGTGGTACTTCCACTTATGAAAGATCAACTGTCCAAAGTGAAGGTTGGAAGGACCAAAAATTTTGGTTATGGGTCCATTTTGATTTCCTTTGCTTTGGAAATAATCCCGCTCATGCAACCACAGAACATTTCTCTGGCAGTGCCTGGATCGAGAGAACCACAGATGCAGTGATGGGTAGACCTTATGGCTAGGCATGCTGGCCTGTCACAGATCTCATTTTCATATGCCTTCTTCGAGTGGTTCGACCATCAGGAGATGGATTTGGTGGAATATCCACATGTAGGGATGGATTTCTGAGCTGATCCAAATTTAGCACTACCAGTCAGGGAGCAGTGGAGCGTTATCGGTAAATTGATTTGACCACACTTTTTGATTTTGAGTTTTGCATTTTTTTTGTTTTTTGATTATTACCAAGACTAAAACGAACTCATATGTGTATGCAGATATTGGACCAGTTCAACCTGTGGCACGCCCACAGGAAGCAGATGCTCCAGTGGAGGGAGCTGTCGAGAGGGAAGTCCTTAGAGATTTGGACATAGCCGAGACCTTGGCACACTCTCGGCATCCTGGATGTCTAGATTGATGAGTTACCCATGAGGCTACAGTGCCATACCACTGGTGTGCCGAGTCGTTGGATGAGGCTCTTGCATATGATAGCACAGGCGGTGACCTGTTATCATCAGCAACACTAGTCTAGGATTTTTTTCTACATTCATTTTGGGTTTCTGGGTCAGATGACCAATTTTGCCTCGGACACAAAATATTTTTGAAAACTTATAAACAGCTATCTATTTGACTTTCGGAGTTTTATTATGGTTAAGTGATGAAATCCTATGCAAATGATGATGTGAAATGCTTTCTTTACATATGTTGCAAATGTTTATTTAACACATAGTTTGCTAAAGAGTCAGTCAATGTGTTTAAATTTCTGGAAATATGTTGATATTGAATGAAATCAAAATGTCTTTCCAAAATTCTAACTCTTAGGAACATGTGATGAATAGCTAGGTTTCGGACAAAATAAATGCCAATAAGCTGTAGAATGACAAGTTGTGAATCTAGCCTAACAATGATTCGGCGTATGCCATGTGAAATGGCATTGGAGAGGAGTTCAATCAACGCACTATACTTAGCGATATTGTTTGTCGATCGACCAATACATATCCCTTTGAAACTCACTAACTCGCTGTTTGGAGCGAAGATGGCCCAGGCTACAGAAGATAAGTTCTACGTACTACGACTAGCTCCATCGGCATACCCAACAAATGGTTCCAAAAAGTTTGACATCTACAACAAATGTGAAGTGGATTACCTAACCAAATTGAAACTCTAAAAGAAAAACTAACACACAAAAATGAAATGAAAGCATATGTACAGTGAGTTTCTACTACACTTAATCAAGCATAGTAACATTTAAGATACAACCCATTCCGGGACTACGAAAATGGAATCCCATCATAATCGACTAACTCGTAGGCTCCTTTTGTCAACACATGTTTAACAATATAAGGGCCCATCCATAATGGTTCAAATTTCCCTGCTCCTAATTTGTCAGAATCCTGATCGTAAAGCAAGACCAGGTCACCTTCTGAGAAGACATGAGGCTTAACATTTTTGTCATATTGTGCCTTGATGCGTTTCTTATGTGCTTCGTTAGCCAATGTGGCGTTACAATGGGTTTCATCCAGATGGATTAATTCTCAGAAACAAGCTTCTTCTTCAAAAGTGTCGGGTAGCAGGTCAATTGTGGGTTTGAGGGATGAGATTTCACATTGAATTGGTAAGACTGCTTCCAAACCATACACCAATTGGACAGGCATAAATCTAGTCGCATTTCTCACTGAGGTCCGGTATGCCCACAAAGCTAAGTATAGGAATAAATGCCAATTCCGCTTATGGACTCCAATCATTATTTGCAGTATACGCTTAAGGAGCTTGTTGATTGCCTCAACTTGTTCATTAGCCTGCGAATAATATGGAGTAGAACTATCATGAGACAGTCCTAACTTGTTAGTTAATTCGATCATCATGTGATTTTGAAAATGTGACCCATGATCTATGACTATCACTTGTGGCACAACGAATCTAGAAACCACATGATTAAAAAAAAAAAAGAGCAGCCGTTTCACCACTGTTGTTCAATGTAGGCATCACCTCGGCCCATTTGGTAAAGTAGTTGACAACAACTATAATATACCCATTCCCCCCGACCGAGGTGGGGTTACATGTCATGAAATCAATGCCCCATTTTGCGAATGGGCCAACAACAATGACTGGATGCAGTGGTGCGAGTGGTAATCTGGTTTTATGGTCAAAAATCTGACAAGCATGGCACTTTCTGACAGCAAGTATGCAGTCTTTGAATATAGTTGGCCAGAAGTAACAAACTCGTAGGATTTTTTGTGTAGTTGCACAACCAGATAAATGCCCCCCACAAGCACTTGAATGGCATTCATTCAAAGCTTTTTCTGCCTCCTCATGCGTGAGGTACCTTCTTAAAATTGTATCGACACCACGACGATAAAGCGTATCACCAATGATCAGATAATCTTTGGCTTGGTATCGAATACATTTTTGTTCAAAGCGAGAGGTGTTAGGCCTAAAAGCTTGGTTCTGAAGATAGATCAGTATATCCCCATACCACGGATCACTTGATGATATCATAAAAAAAGACTCATCCAAGATTGATGCTTCTGATGTTAAATCGTTGGAGGACGAGGGAAGGTCGCAAAGTATCTCTGCAAAGACGAGAGATTTCTTTGATTTGGATTTGATGAATTCCAAATAAAATTCCTGCAAAATAACTATCCATTTAGAATATTTTCCCCCCAGCAATTGACGTGACAAGATGTATGTCATAGGGTTGCAATTTGGTATAATCGTAGTTTTGCGAAGGAGAATATAATGTTGAAATCTATGCACGGCTTGAATCGTTGCTAAAGCTAACTTTTCAACATATGAATATTTACTTTTTGTATCATTAAGATTTTGACTTAAATAATATATAGGATGTTCAGTTCCATTATCTTCTTGCACTAAAACCATACCGATGGTTGTATCTGTAGTGGCAAGATATAGGTAAAAGTCTTTTTGATAGTTTGGGGAGTACATTAATGATGCTTTTATCAGGGAATCTCTGAGAGCATCAAAGGAATCTTGCGCAACCTGATCCCAATGGAAGGGTACCCCTTTCTTCAAAAGACGTGTATAACCTTTAGCTAGCTCAGCATAATTTGGAATGAACCTCCTCAGAAAGTTTGCCTTCCCTTGAAGTCTCTGGATCTGTAATAAATTTGAAGGTGGAGGCATGTCAAGAATTGCCTGAACCTTTATTGGGTTGAGATGAATTTCGTCCTTAGAAACTACACAGCCAAGCAGTTGACCAGATCCAACACAAAACACACATTTGTGTGGATTGAGTCTTATTTTGTAGTGTCAGCAACGTAAAAATATGGCTCTCAAATGTTGCGGGTGATCAGTCCGTTTTCGCAAATGAGCAGGCAGATCGTCAAGATATGGTTGAACTATGTGTTTGATGTCATGGAAGGCATAATTCATTTCCCTCTGAAATGTCGCCCCTGCATTCTTCAAACCGAAAGGTAATTTACGATATGTGAATGTGCCCCATGGACATATAAATGCAGTTTTTGATTGGTCCTGTGGGCGGATATTGATTTGATTGTAGCCAGAAAAACCATCCATGAATGAAAAGATTTCACATCTGGCACATTCATCAATAATCTGGTAGATAAAGGGTGTAGGATAGTTGTCCTTCAGACATGCTTGATTTACATCCCTATAATTGACGCACACTCTTATCGTTCCTTGTTCTTTCATCACTGGAACAATATTTGATACCATGCAAAGACATCTCTGAATTCGTGAAAAAGAGCACAGTAATTTTCTAGTTCTGATGGAGAACAAGATTTGCCAACGTGAATATTTTCTACAACATTGGGTTTGGTCGAAATATTTATGGAGATAGTTTCTTCAATGTTAGACAAATTTTTCTCAGAATCGACTGTATTTACAGAATTCAATAAAAAATCAATGATTGAAGGGTGATTGAGTTCTTTTGAATAATCTTCATTTTCATCTCGAAGGTGGGAATGATGATGATAATCTTCCCACGGAATCTCTCCTATCATCATTGATTAGATGATTCCTTCATCTGTAGAATGTATACAAGACCAAGGATTAGAAGAGGTGCCATATTCTAAATACCTATCTACCCAAACAATCGTTGAGTGAGGATTAGGGTTTGCCACACAAGCCCAATAAATTGATTGCTACAAAGATTCGATGGGGCTTGGCGGCATCGCCTCGCTGTGATAATCACTCTCAAAATAGTTGGGACTCTTCTTAAACTCAGATGATGTAGAAGATGTCATGTGTTGTTGGGAAAAGTATCCAATTCGGAATGCCCCTATCCCACTCTAAGGTGTGATAGCGCCTTAGCAAAAAACAAGGAAAACTATCTGAGTATTCTTCTTTATGAAATGTAAATAGAGAAGAAGGATGTAACTAACCGATGTCTTCCGCTAGTTTGTCGATCCAATCGCTCTCTCCTTTGTTCGTTTCCCGCTGCTTGCTCCTTCACTGGTCCAGCTTCACTAAGTTCCTGCAAGATCACAAGAGAGGAAAACTACACAAAAGACATGGATTTACATTCATAACTAGTTTAGGATCAGATATAAACTAAATATGCAAATATAACAAAGCATCATTGACATACAAGCATATAGGAGAAACTCAAATAGCTTTATTGATATGATAACAAAGTCCAAGAGGAGATACAACCAAGTGAGTCACGATCCAGCATCTACCTCCCAGCAAAGGAATCCCTTCCTCTCCTCCAACAAAGCATAAATCACCCAATGTACTAATCTCAATCTCAAACCAACAGCAATTCTCTGCAAAGTACAAAATTCCAGCCTCTTGAACCTCTGGGTGAGAGATACATATATAGATGTAAGTAGAGAGGATGAGTCAGCTTATGTTTTGACTTGTGGCTTCTCTCTGTCAGTTCTTGCTTCCACTTGGAGGTTGAGAGCCTCTTACTCATCACTAGTCGAATTCATTGAGGCAAGTGTCATTGGAGAAGATTCTGGAAGCTTCCAGGGTCTTTCCACCTCGTTGAATGAGCTTGCCATTTGTCATTTCCCGCTCAGCGCACCCTGGTAGTGCATTTAGGTGCGTTGCAACGCACCTAGCTAGTGTACTGGGGTGCACTGCAACGCAGGTAGCTAGAAGAGCTTCTGAATTGATCCTGAATTGACTGTTTCTGAGTGGTTTTTGGTGGAGAACTTCTGGGAGAAGCTGTCAATGGTTGACCTTGTTCCTTTAGGGGAAGGAACAACTCTTTTAGGGACTTTGGATCCCTTGGATTATGGACATTTCATGCTCAATGCTGTAAGGCACAAAAATGTCTATAACAGTTGCCCCCTAAAGTATGAGGCCGTTTATCGGGTGAAATGCTTTATTAGGAGGATCCGAAGTTCTTTCAATGCTGGGAGGAGGCCTGTAATAAGATACAATACAATACATTATTTTTCATACTGTTTTCATGATCTAGCTGAGGCAGGCATTCCCATGCTCAGCTTTATAAATTCATTTTTATGTACATAGAACAGACAATCGTCTGATGGTAGACTGATGATTTTGATGAAATCATCATCCTTTTGGTAGGATGATTATCTGTGCTGCAATGCTGTACATGTCAATGTCTTTATTTTTCCTAAATATATATCGCAGCCCGGATGGATGAAACTAGATCCGGGGTCTTCAATCTCGTCCGATCTTCACTCTAAGTACAAGTCGATCCATGTGAGAAATGTTCTGAAGTCGAACATGGAAAGACATCGCTTGATTACCAGTCAATGATGTAAACTGTTAACAAGCGCGAGAGGAATCACCGATAATGATAATGACCCTCAAGGTACTCCAGTACAATTCACGTGGTGTGAATAAAGGACTTGGCGTCGAACACCACGCAAAATCTTTTGGTCGAAGGTCATTGATGTATACCTATCGTCGGAAGTGAGAAACTTGCCATTAAGGCATGCAAGCTTCAAAGTACTGAAGGGGGTGTTCCTAGATCAACTTCTTGGATAATGAGCTGATGTCGACAAGAAGCGATCCGTCAAAGGAGGGCCTTAATGTATCCCACATCAGTGACACGGAATGGAGCAAATGATTTTGATGGAGGTGAAAACGATCTGATGATATATGGTTCGGGGTGGCGGTCATGAAAGGATGAAGGATAATGTATGGTAGTGGATGGGACACGGTTGACTTCTCTGGATGACTTCTCTTGAACATATCGGTGACACTTGTGTGATGGATCGGTAGCATTTACCCCAAAGGTGGATGGTAAGGCGAGACCATGGTGATGTGACCAGTGAATGAAACAACCCAACCCGACTCAGGCACAGAATGGAAGCGTCATGTTCAAGAGCGACTTGCTACCAATAAAAGTTCTTTGAGTTTCTTCCCAATTTTTCCCCAGTCATTGCTAACCAGTACCTCTTTATTTTTGTCAAGCTTGAGGAGGATAACATATGCTTGTTCTATAATTTTCCCTTCGGGCAAACCCATCGCTATGTTTTAACGAGTCAAGCGATAGTGAAACTCGTTCTCGTCTAAAGACAAGTTTGTCGCTATTAATGTTTTTTAACGAGTCTAATGACAAAGATAACTCAGTCCTTTTCATTTTTAGAGAGTCTGAAAAGGTACGTAAAGATTACTCCAAAGTTCCTTTTTCGTCATCTAATCCCTTAAGTCCGAAAAAGTATAAAACAATACAGAAGGGATGAATTTTCGATAGTTTTAACGAGCCGAACAAAACAAGCGCTCGATCTTTTTGTGCAATAATCCCTCAGGTCCAAAAAGATTAAAATCTAGAGGAGGGATAGCACTTCCGGTCGCTTTAACGAGCTGGAAGGCCAAAACTCAGCAATCTTTTCATATTTTACGAGTCAGATGAAAAGAGCTTAAAGAAGACTCGTCTTTTGAGGAACGAGTGATAAAACGGGTAGCAGTTGATTCCAGGTAAGGGTTGGAATTTTCCAATCAGGGCAGTGTCACAAGGATGGCTAGTGAAATCACTCTTCGCAGCTGTTCCTCAAAATGGGTAAACAATCAAATGGAGGTGAATGATCGGCCAAATGAAAAGTGGAGGTGACGGTGCAAACACGACCAAGGCTTTAATGGCTGATAATGTTACATTCACGGCGGTTATTTAGCGGAGGGTAGTTCATTTTTTAACGAGCTTAAACGCGGATTGCAACACTTGCTCGATCTTATGTTTATTTTTTAACGAGCATGAACTATGTGCTAAAACTGCTCAATTAATCCAGTCATATGATAAGAATGTCTCATTTAAGATGCCATTTTTTATAGAGCTTGCGCCTTACAAAGCTTTGCTCCTGGAATCCTTTCTTTATGCAAGTTCGGAAACGACTAATCCTATGAGTTTAAAGGGTTAGACCTACAGGTTTAAAGGGAGGACCTAAAAATTTAAAAAATAAATAGCCGCCCCTTGCTTGCACTCCAAAAGGTTTGCATGCCCCCAGGTATAAAGTACGATTTCAAGGTTACCTCTCAATTTGCAGATAAAACATTTGTTTTACCAGGAAAGGCCTACCTCTTTTAGGTTATCCAAAGATTGTCTCATTTGCGCAGCAAATAAAACACTTCTTCGGCGATGTCTACCGAGATAAACAAAGGTAAGCAGCGCCGACCCAGCTTACATAACTTTGACAAAAGAATCTTATTCTAGAATAACCCTCTTCCAGCATGGGCGGGGTACAGACTAGTCATATTCTCCCGCAGAAACCTACCCTATACCCAAAGTTTTCCTGCCGAAGCAGACCAGGACGCATGCCCCCTGGGTTCCAGTCATATCCTTCCAAATCACTCGCGCTCATCGGGAGGACGGACCGTGGGTTGAGACATTTCTTGTTTGAAGAGACCATTTAGGGATGGTATATGACTATTTGCGATGCGTGATCTAGGAAATGAAAGCTGGTCCACGAGCTTGACCACTCTTCCTTCGTGCGGAAAACACATTACTCTAAAGAGTGAGGAGACGATGGCTCCCATGCAATATATATAGTCTCGTCCAAGGAGTAGGTTATAATCCAAGGGTCCTTGAACGAGCATCACGTTCATTTGAATGGTCTTCCCTTTCAATGTGATAGGCACATTGGGGAGGATCCCTAAAGGTCGACTGGTTCCTTTATCGAAGCCTGTCAGATTCCTCATTTCAGGCAAAAGTGCTGGCGAACCAAGCGCTTTCCAAGCAATAGAGGAAAGGATACTCACAGATGCCCCCTCATCGATGATGGTGTCAGCCATGACCATTCTGTATATTTGAACGATAATTCGGAATGGTGTGCTTGCTGGCAACCGGGGTCTGCCTAGTTGGTTCCAGTCGAAGGATACAACTAGGTTTCTTGGTGGTGAGACTGAGTAGATGGCCGGATATCGCTCTGACGAACTTCCTTCCTGCGATAAAGGAATGGGTGCATTGCCCCCGTGTTCGTCGGAGTCTGTGTTGATGAAAAGAATCTGGATGGTGTCATCCTTATCCTCTTCAGTGACTGTATCATTCGAAGATAAATCCTCTGAAGGCAAGACCGGGTCAACTGCCGCCTCGACCTTTTGACTTTCGTCTGGTATGGATTCAGTCGGTTTATCCTCAATGATAGACGCTTCAGCTGACCACTTGAGCGGGCCAGCTGGATTCTCAACTAACGAAGGACTTGGCAAGAGTTTTTTATATCCAGGAGGAAGTCGTAACGGTGAAACCGGACGATCTTCCAAGACTCTTTTAGCCTCGTCTAAGAAGGGACAATGGTGGAGGGCATGGTTGCCTTCGTACAGTCTACAGGGAGGTCTAGCCCTCCCTTTTTGTCCAGGGACTTCACTTTCGCTAGTTGACGGTGTACTTTCAACATGGCTATCAGAGGTTGATGACACCGGATTGTGCAAACGGGGAGACCAGTCCCTTAGTATCCGAGGGATGCAAGGACAATCTCTGTGAAAGTGGTCTCCCTTGCAAATGACACATGGCGATTTAGGCCTGGTCAGTGCTGTGTGTGGATTTTCATTAGACGACACTTGTTTTCCCTTATTTGCCTTTGGCTCCTTCTTCTTTTTCTCCTTCTTCTTCTTTTCCTTTTTCTCCTTAGGAACTTGGTTTTTAGCTTTACCAGTCCCGTCATGCGAAGAGGAAGGAAGAGAGGAAGAATTGGAGGAAGTAGAAGGTTGGTGGGAAATTTTGGACTCGTCTAACTGCTGATTCAACTGTTCAGGAATAGTGGTGTTATGAATGAAATTGGTTGAGAAGAGCCAGACCGGCAGGCCAATTATCAGTCCTGGAAGCGACAATGTGGCCATATGGGGCGCACCAACATCTCCCCAAGAGGAGAAGGGACTAGGATTTCCACCAAGGGGAATTCCTTGGTTGGTGGGCTCCATTTTCTCAACCTAAAGATCAACGCAGGAAAAAGGGGTGATTGTTCCATTTAAAATAAATTTTAATGACGCTTAGACACAACTTGCTTTTTCAATTTTAAAGAGTCGAGAAAAAGCAAAAGATGACTCTAGTCTCCTTCGATTTTTAATGAGCCCGAAGTGACAAGTGCTCAGATGGACCTTTTCCATTAAGGAGTCTGAAAAGGAATGAAAGGGACTGCTCTGGAGTTCTAGGTAGAGGGTGTGCCAAACTTTTCGCAAAACCGCAGAATACTTTTTAAGGTACGGGCGGTCAATCTTCCCAAATGCTGTGTTCAGTGCATTGCGATCAGTAGGGCGGCCGACACGGCTTCCTATGGATAAAGGTTTTATGCCTATAGGGGTCTCCCAATATATACTCGACGGTACGTGGGAGCACAATCTGTACTGGCACTTATCGTCTCTCAGGAGGAATCACCCAACCATCAGTGAGGCGACCAGTGACCAGGTTTTATGACGTCGGAACACGTCTCTAGCCTGGACCTCTATGTTGTGCGTTAAGTTACAAAGTGTTGTTAAGTTCATTCAATTTATTTTAGGTTGATCTTTCTTAGAAGTTTGCCTTTTTGGATCACCACGAGATGTATGATACAATTCCTAAATGCAGTCTAAAGATGATAAGCAAGCTTTTATATCTTTTCAACAATGAAAATCCTAGCTACAAGGGGAAAACAAAGACACCATCTTTTCTCAAAGAGCATAGAGCACACTGTAATGCACTTTTCCTAAATCAACATACAAACTATCAAAATGCAAATGCACATATGCATGTATTTGTTTTCACTTTCTTAATATTGATGCCTAAAAAGAAAGCTGTTGTACAAATTTGAATTCGATTTCAAGTGAAAAACACAAACAAGTTCCTTTTTTGGAATCAAAAAGACGATTACGACACTTTATGATTTACTCGTTTCGACACTTGAAATGCATAAATTCAAACCAAAAGACAAAAGTAAAAGCGTAATCAACTGTGAACAACAACAAACTCACTCCTAAGATCAAAACGACACTTACGACAGGTCTAGATCTAAGGGCGACAGTATGACTAGTTTACTTTTGTAATGGGAAACTGCAAATGATGTAACAAATACACAAAGAACAAATACAGTTTCTTTATACAACTGAGGTGGAATTGAGGCAAAGAAAAGGGGATTCAGATAGGTACATTGACTGATAACAGGCTGCAAAAACAGAGATAAAACTAAGCAAAAGGAAGCAGGGAACCACAGCTGCACAAGGCAAAGGCTGATCAGCGCACCCTCAGCACAGAGAAACTTAACTTCAGCGCAGGTAGCCTTCATGGGACCTGCGTTGAAATGCAGAACCTCTTCACAGAGTCTGCGCTGAAGCAGAAACGAGAATTGTCTCTGGGTTCTGGGTCACGGTTTGCAGTTTAATCTACGGTTTTTGGCCAGATAAAAGCTATCAATTAGGTACAATTAGAGGGATGATTTAAAGGAGGACTAAGATCTATCACAAAGGGCTGTTAGAGCACTTGTGGATCAGCTGTTCAGATCATAAACAGGCCCAGCGAATGGACTAGAGTAGCAGATCTCTACTTTGCATCTGTAAATGGCAAATGCAGTTCGATTCGGCACTCTTGAGTTTATGAGATGAACAACAATAGAAACACAAATAAAATAACAAGATACTCTCCCCAGCGGAGTCACCAATTTTTTGTTGGGAAAGGTATCCAATTCGGAATGCCCCTATCCCACTCTAAGGTGTGATAGTGCCTTAGCAACAAACAAGGAAAACTATCTGAGTATTCTTCTTTATGAAATGTAAATAGAGAAGAAGGATGTAACTAACCGATGTCTTCCGCTAGTTTGTCGATCCAATCGCTCTCTCCTTTGTTCGTTTCCCGCTGCTTGCTCCTTCACTGGTCCAGCTTCACTAAGTTCCTGCAAGATCACAAGAGAGGAAAACTACACAAAAGACATGGATTTACATTCATAACTAGTTTAGGATCAGATATAAACTAAATATGCAAATATAACAAAGCATCATTGACATACAAGCATATAGGAGAAACTCAAATAGCTTTATTGATATGATAACAAAGTCCAAGAGGAGATACAACCAAGTGAGTCCCAATCCAGCATCTACCTCCCAGCAAAGGAATCCCTTCCTCTCCTCCAACAAAGCATAAATCACCCAATGTACTAATCTCAATCTCAAACCAACAACAATTCTCTGCAAAGTACAAAATTCCAGCCTCTTGAACCTTTGGGTGAGAGATCCATATATAGATGTAAGCAGAGAGGATGAGTCAGCTTATGTTTTGACTTGTGGCTTCTCTCTGTCAGTTCTTGCTTCCACTTGGAGGTTGAGAGCCTCTTACTCATCACTAGTCGAATTCATTGAGGCAAGTGTCATTGGAGAAGATTCTGGAAGCTTCCAGGGTCTTTCCACCTCGTTGAATGAGCTTGCCATTTGTCATTTCCTGCTCAGTGCACCCTAGTAGTGCATTTAGGTGCGTTGCAACGCACCTAGCTAGTGTACTGGGGTGCACTGCAACGCAGGTAGCTAGAAGATCTTCTGAATTGATCTTGAATTGACTCTTTCTGAGTGGTTTTTGGTGGAGAACTTCTGGGAGAAGATGTCAATGGTTGACCTTGTTCCTTTAGGGGCAGGAACAACTCTTTTAGGGACTTTGGATCCCTTGGATTATGGACATTTCATGCTCAATGTTGTAAGGCACAAAAATGTCTATAACATCATGTTGCAGGTTTCCACTGTTGCCACTTCCGCGAGACCAGATGGTGACGGCAGGGTAAAAGTACCCATCAAGGAAGGATCTTTTAGGAGACCTACTCCAACATTTTGAAGCGATTGTGAATTTCCATGTATCAATGGAATGCTTACAGTAGCTTGTGAACTATTAGTAGAAAAGGCTAGTTGGTCGATGATTGTGATTCCACCTTTGAAGGGAAATTCAATCGTTTGAAGGTATGTGGACACAACCGCAGCCATAGCATATACCCAAGGCCTTCCCAGTAAGATATTGTAATCAAGGAGTCCATCAACGACCTCGAGTTCAATATCTACTGTTTTTCCCCCTAGTTCTACTTGCAACCTATTTAAAATCCCGTACGAAGTGTACGTTCTTCCATTAAAAGCTTTTAGTGTCGTTGGTGATCGTGACAAGGGTGGTGAACAAAGATTTTTCTAGAAACTCATTGACATGATATATGTAGATGCCCCCTCATCAATAATGGTTCGATGAACATTTTTATTGAGGGCTTTTACCTATATAAGGAAAGTGAGTTGTGCTGGTAACTGTGGTGTATATCCTGTATGATTAAAGACTACAAGATTGGAATCCATAGGATCGATCCCATCTATCGTTGATAACAAAGCCTGCTTTTGGGAGGGACAATTTTGCAATACCTCAAGTGTTGACATAGCGGAAGGTGATTGAGCTAGATCCTCCACTATATTATAATTTTGGGCTACTCGAGCATGAGGATTAAATGTCGATTTATGTACAACTCCCTTCAGTGGCTTAATTGTTAATTCAGGAATAATTGGTGGAACAACTTCTCATGAAACCAGAGATTTTGGGTTCGATCCACAGTGGAGTCACCAATTTTTTTTTGGGAAAAATAGTGTCTTTTCAAATGACTAACCCTCTAGGTTTGGTAGCTAACCTAGAAACAACAGTCAAAGCAATTCAATATCTTTCCTATGAGTGACAGATAAGAAAGAGATTATGAAATACCAACCTGTAACTTTCGCTTGAATCCTCGCTTGATCTCCCTCTCCTTTGGCTGATCCCATAACTCCTTCCCATACTTAACATGCTTGGAGAGTACCTACACAACTACATAAACAAATACCTGTCAAAGCATAATGATCCATCACAGCATAAACACCATAGAATTAGAAATATAATAAAAAAATGAATGCACTTACAGTTAACACAATCAATTGGGAAAAATCTTGAAGAACTTTATTGATATCAAGGAGAATTACAACCCATAAGAAGTATGATCCAGTGCCATCCTCCCAACTTCAAGCTTTCTTCACCTTATGAATAAGCAAGAACACATCAATAAGAACACAATGCTCTCTCCTCAATACTGAAACTAGCAGCAATTCCTTACAACTCAGAATAATTCAGCCCCCTGATCTCTTGGATGAGAGATCCTTTTATAGATGTTTGTAGGAGGTTGATTCATCAATGGGGGTGATGAATGTCATTCTATTTTTAGGAATTAGCTCCATGAAAGAGGGGAATAGGAGGTGGTTTCCTAGTTCCCTTAGTCATCCTTGGACGAATTCAAGAGGGCAAGTGGCACAGGATAAGTTTCTAGAAGTTTCCATGAGCAACCAACTCTCAAACACTCCCGAAATTTTGTCCTACCTCGCCCATCACACCTACTAGAGGGCCAAACTGCGATGCATAACACTTTGACAATGCAGTACCTGCTATGCATAGCACCCTAACATAGGGCTTTCAGCAATGGTTCATTTTAGGCATTCTCTGGAAGATTTTTGAGATGGAACTTTTGGGGAATGAGGCATTCAGATGACCTAGTTATTTTAGGACATAAAAAAACTATTTTAGGGGTTGATGAACCCTAATACATCGACATGTAAGTTTGGGGTTGATGTACCCAAATATGTCTATAGCACCTACCTCAAGGATTTGATATTAATAAAGATCTGAAGTTTATCTATTTCTCTCTTTTTATTTCTTGGTATATTTGTTTTACTATATTTTTGTAGGCCAAATCTATTACAAGTGGTATCAGAGCACTTTCTTGGGCAAAGTGGAGAAATTTGTTTTTTTTATTGGGTGGCGATTTTGCAGATCATATATGTAAGTTCTGGTGCACACAAAATATAATTGTATATCTGGGTCCTTTAAAGAAATATACCCAATTTCAAAAAAAAAATCGGCCGAATCAGAGTCCGAATGAGGGAGATATCGTTGATTTAAAAATCAGTTGTGTTGCAGAAATTTTTTAATGAAAATTCGTGGACAGTGGATCTCTAGTTAATTTTTGTCATTTATGTGGGAAATTTTGAGAAACATATTGTATATTTGAGGTCCTCTTGAAAAATTACCCAATTAAAAAAAAAAAATGATCGAATTTGAGTCCCGATGAGGGAGATATCGTTGATTTAAAATCAGCCATTTTTCATAAATTTTTGTGACGACGAGACAGTTGCAGTGCGAATCTGAAATTCCAATGCCTAGATTGGGATTTCTATCACATAAGAAGATGCATAATGATCATTCCATTTCCGAAAACAGGTCATAATAAATATTCTGAACAATATTGATTAAACTATGGCCACTTTAAATTTTCGCCAAGTGATTTTTTTTCAAAACCCTCTATGTGGCTTCTAGCAAGATGTTTTTTTCAGGAAAAGATGATGACCCTACTATTGAAGAATTCATAAGCTGGGAAATGTTAGCATATGAGGAAAAGTGGAAAAATTTAGTATGGCTTGGTTTGGAGGATGAGGTTGTCAAATGGTTTAGATCACTTGACAGCAAGAAGTTGTACAAACTTTTAGATGAAGAATTTGAAAAAGTATTTTTAGACAAATGGTCTCATGCTAGAAAACAAGAGAATGAGACATGTAAGGGGTTATTTTCTACTGGTATCTCCTTATTGCAGGTTCATGGATGTATTTAGAAGGAGATGATCATTGTGTCTATAAATCCTAGTTGCAAGCAAAATCTTATAAATGTTAATATAGCAAAAAAATTTCAAGTTCAAGCAAAAAACATGGAAAACACACAGGTTGATGATGAAGATGTTCAATTTTATAAAGATTTGAAGATTTCTATGGATAAGTATATATTGCATTCTAATTTTTATGCTTCAGATATGGATAATGTGGATGTTGTTTTGGGATACCCTTGGATGGAACCTATTGGTACTATCAATATTAATGTGCAGAAGAAATTCTTGAAGCTCTGGTACAAAAAGAATAAAATTACATTACAGGATATTTCCATCAATAAACAAGTAGAGTCCAAGGAGGCTGAAGCAGAAGATGTTGCAGGTATGGACACATCTGATGAGGAATCAGTTGTTGAAGTAATACTGGAAGATAAGAAACAACAACAAGTGCCACAACATGTACCAGATACCAATCAGGCTCAATTAGGTGGTGAATTAAAGCAAGATACACCATTGGTTAAAACTTCAGCATATCACCACCCACATCACCCAGCAAGAAAAAAACCTACAAGATGGCAACGAATCAGCAACAAGGAAAACAACTCCCACATGATAGATAGAGAGGGGCGACGATCCACCCACAACACATCAACACAGAAGAGCTGCCAGGGTCAACTTCCATCTCAAGTGAGAAAGGCACCAGCTAGAACAAGGGCTCACGTTTCTCTTGGATGGATAGATGCACGTACATGGTACCAGTGGACTACTCTTTTGAGTAGATCTTATTATTTGTGTTCTTGTTATGTTTCGAGGACAAAACATGTTTAAGGGGGGTGGAATGTAGTATACCTAGGGGGGATAGTATGGGGTACAAAGGAAGGTACCCAAGGGAATAATGTAATAATGGGATGGGCCATAGTTAATTGGTAAGCCCATGGTATTAGATATATGGTATTGAGAGAACCATGGTAATGACCCATGGTATTGTATGTATAAGGCCTATATAGAGGCTAGAGACTCCCCATTGAGAAATGTCAAGGAATATTATATGAACAAGCATATGGCTTGTGGAGTGTTCTCCTTCCATAAGGAGTGATTGTATGGTGTTACCCTACCTCAAGGGTTTGATCAATAAAGAAGCATTTATATCTATATTCAGATCTTGTTATTTCTATATTTTGTATTTGTTTATAGTTATTGGGTATATTTACATCATTTCATATCTTACAGGTTAGATCTATTACAAGGGGGGTGGAATGTAGTATACCTAGAGGGGATGTATGCGGTACAGAGGGAGGTACCCAAGGGAATAATGTAATAATGGTATGGGATATAGTTATAAGGTAAGCCCGTGGTATTAGATATATGGTATTGAGAGAACCATGGTAATGACCCATGGTATTGTATGTATGAATCATATATATAGGCTAGAGACTCCCCATTGAGAGATGTCAAGGATTATTGTATTGGCCAGCATATGGATTGTGGAGTGTTCTCCTTCCTTAAGGAGTGATTGTATGGTGTTACCCTATCTTAAGGGTTTGATATTAATAAAGATCCGAAGTTTTTCTATTTCTCTCTTGTTATTTCTGGGTATATTTGTTTTATTATATATTTGCAGGCCAAATCTATTACAGAATAGGTGGATGCAGAGATGTACAAGATGAAATCCCTCTCAAAGTTAGGTGGAATAATCAAGGGCACATAAGTGAGAGCACATTTGAGGGAATCAAAAGACTGTTGATCTTGGTCATCCCAAACAAATGGAATGTTAGATCGAAGGAGTCTAAGAAACCCATGAGCCATGGTGGCATAGTTAGGAACAAACCGATGAAGAAAGTTAGCTTTGCCTTGGAGGATTTGTAACTAGCAAAGGATACGAGGAGGAGGAAGTTTGAGAATGGCTTAAACTTTGAGAGGGTCAAGAGTGATACTATCTTTGGACACAATGAAGCCCAAAAGTTGGCTGATAGGAATGCAAAAGACACACTTAAGGGGGTTGAGGTGAATGTTATACTTGCGACATCAGAGAAACACAATACGCAAATCATGAAGGTGTTGCGACCAAAGTTTGGAATGAGTAGTGAGATCATCTAGATATGCAAGGATAATATGAGCCAAGTTCTGAAAAAGGTAGGACATGGCACGTTGAAAAGTGGCCCTAAGATTCTTTAAACCAAAAGGCATGACCTTCTAAGCAAAAGTTCCTCACACACTAGTGAAGACAGTTTTAAGATGATTGACATAATGAATACATATTTGGTTGTATCTGGAGAATCCGTCCATAAAGGATAAAACCTCATGACCCACGCACTCATCAACGACTTGGTCTATGAAGAGTGTGGGAAAGTTGCCTTTGGGACAATCTTTGTTTAGATCATGAAAATCTGTGTAGACATGAATGGTGCCTTGTTTCTTAAGAACAAGAATAGGATTGGACACCGAGGTGGTGTATTCAATGGTATAAATGAAATCGGCATGTGTGAGCTTACCGATTTCATCTTTGATAGCTTCATGTTTGGAAGGATGGATAGGCCTTTGCTTTTGGTAGACAGGGATGGCATCAGGCCAAGTGTTGATGTGATGTTCAACAATGGCGAGATCAAGTCTGGGAATTTTAGAATAAGACCAGGCAAAAACATCACAAAATTATTTGAATAACTTGGTGTAGGCATCAATTTCTTCTGAGTTGCATTGTGCCCCCAAGATGATATTTTCTTCGATCCCCGGTTTATTGGAAATATTAATTTTGATGGTAGGGGAAATGTTAGCCATGTTTCCCTCTTCAAAAGAATCTAGTGCAGGAATGGGATTTCTACACCAATTGAATTCACCATGAATGAAGTCTTTGGACTCCACAATATATTGGTCATGGGTTTTCTACGGAATGAAGTATGCACGATGGTGCATATCATCCCAAGGATAATCAAGAGTGGTCATGGCTTCCATGATGTCTTCATCAGAATGGAAGATGGGGGGAACTAAGGGAAGAGGGACCACATGATGAAGAAGAGTTACCTGAGACATCTTCATGAGAGACAAGTTTCACAAACGCATTGTCAAGGTTGGGAGACATATGAATCGTATATGGAATATCTACCAATGTTCAGACTGGGGTGTTCGTTGAATAAGGTTCAACATAATCACAATAGGAGACATCAAGGGATTTCAAATGCATCGATCTCATGGATGACGAAAGGTAGAGAATGATAGTGGTACTATCTGTCATCGTGACATCAAGGGGAGGGATCACAATGGATGTTTGAGAGACCTCTTGTTCCAGCGTAGGAGTGGGACTAGAGTCCGCATGTAGAAGAGAGGTGCACTCACTATGAGCGACCTCTAATTTGTGAAGAACATGAAGTGTATCACGAAAATATTTGAGACAGGGACAACAAAGCACATGGGTGATATGTGCGTAATGATCTATTCTTCTTAGCTGACTTAGGTAAGGTGACATGGACCTCAGGAATGTTAGAATCAAGGAAGGTGTTAGAGACCACATTATTGACATGATAGAGTTCAGGAAATTTATTGGTGGCATGACCAACAACATCACACAAAGCACATGGAGGAATAGGCTTTTTCGGCTTAGGAGGAGTTGGAGTTGGTGGGGGTACCCTGTCTTTGGTTCCCTTTTTCTAGGCTTTTCCCCCCTCGATATATGCTTTCACAACAGGAGTAGGTTATTGTTGAGGTTACTGTGGAACTGAAGCAAAGGCAAGGGTAAGAACAACAGGTTGGACCAGGGTCAAAGCAATGTAAGGTTTGAATTGATTGGGGGAGGTGTTTAAGGGAGGATCAATGTATCAGACTGGGATCCCCAAGGTAATGTTATTCAAACTCAACGTGGTCATGATAGGTGTAGAATAAACACCTGGGCGTGGAAATAAGAACGATATCTGACCAGAATGATAATGGCTTGGAGGAACTACTCCAAGATGGTTGAGGCTTAGGGGAATGGTTCCAGATGAAAATGGACTAGGAGAGATACCAGCAGAAGGAAATGATCCTTGAGGTGTAGTACCAGAAGGTTGGGTTGAGTTGGGAACAATAGTTTGTGGAGGTTCTGGCTACTATGAAGGAATACCAGACTATTTTTAGGTAGTCTGTGATGCTTGGAGCATGTAAACACTGGATGAGCTAGGATTAGATGGAGTTAGTGTTGGACCATAATAAGCACCAAGTAGAGTGGAACTTTTGTATACTCCAAGACAAACATTGGTCAGGGACGAGACAGTATTATTCTCACTCATGGAAGAGATGTTAGACTGAGGTGAAGTCTAGGCTTTGGGATCATATTATGTCAACTAATCAATGGTGATGATCTTTCCATTATGGGGAAATCACATATTACGGTGAATTTCAGGCACGACAACTAAAATAACATAGGTATAACTACGACCCAAAATGATGTTATAGTCTAAGGGAGCATCAATGACTTCAATGTCAATAGAGACAGTCTTTCCAACAACTGTGATTGGACAGTTGTGATATAATCCAAGGGGCTGTGAGGGATGATTGTCCCAAGCACGAAGAGTGATGGTGGATGGGGAAAGGTCGAGGGAACCAAGTCACTTCCAAACACTAGCATCCATCACATAGGTGGAGGCATCTTCGTCTATGATACACCATTAAGAAATGGAGTTTCTAATGGGGACTGGTATTTGAAATGCAACAAATGAAGCCAAGGGAAGATTTTATGACTTGTCAACATGAAATACAATCATATATTCGTCTTGGGTATCCATCACACCCAAAGCAGAGAGTAGATATTTATGTTGGGATGTGCACATCTGGAGAACTTCTAGTGTTGACATGGTAGTAGGAGGTTGCGCCAAGTCATCTACTATGCTATAAGTATGGGCGGCTTTAGTAGAAGCAACGTCTCAATGTAATGGACCTTTGGGGGTCTTGGGAATAACCTCGACCTTAGGCTGAGATATTTGTAAGGTAGAATTGGATGATGATAGAGGCTCAATGGAAACTTGGGATTAGGACTCAGTCACTGACTTAGCAGGTGGCTTTTCGCATTGATGCGATCGAGTTTGGAGGTTGACCTTCTCGGTATTGACCTCATCAGAATTCATCATAAGAATATGATAATCATGGTGACCATATCGTGAAGTTGGCAGAGCTTCCTAACTTGGTGTAGTTTGGAAAACAATATATCCTTTGTGAGGAAATTTATTAGTAATCACTGTTGGTTGAGATGAAGTAGGAGAGGGAGGAGGAGTGATGGGCCTCGTTCCTTGAGAAGCAGTTGCTTGAGATTCCCATACTTGACGCTTCTAAGGTAAAAGGGGACACTCATAAATTTAATGACCATATATGCCACAATAGGCATAAGGTTTGTTCGTGTGAAGACCCTTGTTTTTCTTTGGTTGTCTACCCTGTTGCTCAGTTGCGAGGTTAGGCTGTAATCCCTGAGGTGCATTGGGTGGTGGACCCTAGTTGCCTTGATTACCTTGAGATTGTTGATTCTGGTTACCATTCCCCTTGTTCCTTTTCTTGGGGTTGGGGGGATTGGGTTTGCTCTGCTAACTATACACTTGACCTTGTGGAGGAGGTTGTTGTTGCGGCAAAAGGGGGACATCCATGGAGGGTTGGGGCGTTGGTGCCGAAGGGGCTGGAGTGCTAGGTGATGCATATAGATAATAAGGAGAAGGGGAATAATTGGGATAAATAGGTGATGCAACAGTTGGACCTCACATCTATTGATGCACATGGGGATATAAATATGGTACATTGGGACCTGGATAAGAGTTTCCTTAGGGAGGATTGGGGGAGGGATAAATGTAAGAGAAACGGGTCCCTCCCTGAGGTGGACCATAAATCATCGGAGATGGAGAATATGGTTGAGAGTGTGAAATAGTTCTAACTATGCCATCCATGGCATGAGATGCCCATGATGCATTAACAACACCAGGCTGAGGTAGATCGAGGTTGAAAATATAAACATAACCTGACTTGGTGTAGATAAGATAAAAATTTAAGAATACTTGGAGCGCATCTTCCTCGAACTAGGGAAGTGTGATATGGCATATTTAGAAATAGGGGCCAAAAGTGGTCTAAGGATCCAATACACATAGATGTGGTATTAGAATTTAGGATCTCTATCGATGCTCCTCCTCATATGCCATTCCTGAACAGGGTCAGATAGGCGAGTGGTAGAAGTTTGATGAAAATAAGTTGATAGTTCAGTACTAGTGTCATAACAAAGAGGTAACTAGAAATAGGAAATAAAAGCTTTGGCAAGGGTTAAAAAAGTAGAACGAGTGGCTCTAGGTTTATCGACATACCACTTAGCAGAAGCTCTAGTAAGCGTGCATTGCAACAGATGAAGATGGATGGATTATTTCGTAATGGAATTTGATGAACACCACATGTGGAATGTGTGAACATGTTTTGTGGGATTTTCTCCAGGATTACCTTCAAACTTTGGGATGTATAAAGGGAGTTTTGTAGGCATAGCTGGCCAAGTGGGATCATGGAGAAGAGGATCATTGATGAGCTAGCTGAAATTGAGGAGACTCAAACCAACCATAAAAGGAAGTAATGGAGGAGTGACCACACCTGTGAGTGTTCCGCTGGTGGGGTTACACTGGTTGGTACATAGGTTACCACCCTGGTTTCCCGCACCCATGTTGGTGCCTGAAATGGTGGCGGTACGGGGTTGAGAAGATGTGGAATCAAAGGAAGAACTTGATGAATCAGTAGAATCAAAATCAGAATGATGACTCGAAGGAGGACTGGGATGATGTACTCTAACTCGATGAGGAGGAGTAATATGTCCTAATGGGAATTGATGGTGAAGACCTCAAAGTCTCTATGAAAAATGCCTAGGAGGTGCAATGATGTCAAGACAATAATGACCCTAAGGACTAAAGGATGATGATAGGAATAAAATAGCAACAAACAACAAGTAAACAACTAGTGCAGTGGTGCCAAGTGTAAACTAAATATAATAATGATGTTACTCTAATACAAGCAAACACGTCCTATGAAAGAAAAAGACCTCTAGCCTATAGGTGGTCTAAATCCTCAAACAATCCTAAATCTATTGTTTTAGATGGCCTTCAAAAGAACTTTTTACTTGACATAATCTCATCCCCATAAGCAAGGTTGTCCAGAGAAAGGTAGGGTAGGGAACTATCTACTTCCCATAGCCATTCCTATAGGGTGTTTTCCTAAGATTGGTGACTACTATTTCCTTCATCTCACAGGGTTGGTCAAGTCTTGAGCTTCTTGGTGATAAGCCAATGCAAAAGATTCCCTACCACGGGTTGGGTAGCCCCAAGGAGAACTGTTCGTATGATGACCTAGCCTAACACCCTCTGAATCAAGTTTCTGGTGCACTTTAGTTTTGGACCGTGGGATGGTAAAGGATTTTAATCGTATGCCAAATTCTATGTCTCAATGAAAGTGATCGATGGGTGTTATTGGAAGCCTAATCCTACACCTACACTACAAATATTGTTTGGCCCTGGTGCCCAAGTGGGCTTAATCTATGTATGTTGAGTTATTAAGGTGTAGTGTTTCAAGTCTTGGATTGGTGGTGTTAACCAAGCTCGCGTTCGCTTAGGGTGTGTGTGTGAAAATAATGTGTCAAGTGGATGAGTTAATTGAGCATGTTTGATGATTCCATGTTTTGCTGAAAATAAAATGTTGAAATATTGTAAATAAATCTAAAAATGATAGAAAAATAAACATCTAATCAAGCACAAAAGTCCCCACCCGCAAAGTTTACCAAGCAGTGAAGAAATATAGGGAAAAAGAGCTACTCAAAGAGACATAAAAATGCCTAAAAGATCTAATTTCAAGGGACTGAGATCTAGAGGCACTAATCTGTTGTAAATGGTGCAGACAAACAACAAAAATCAGAGGTGAAAAATGTTGCAAAGGATAGGTGTGAAGCTATAAAACCTAGGATGCTCAAGGGGATCCTAAGGGGGAAAAGGAAAAACTCAAACTCTAAAGAGAGAAAAGGTAAAATAAACCTATAAAAAAGAGTTGAAAAGTAATGGATCAGACTCTGAAAAATAGTGGTTGAAAATGTCAAAACCCTAAACCCCTCACTTAGTCAATCTCTTCCTAACATTGTGGAGGTGTACTCTAAACCTTAGGGGGATCTTCCTTCCTCAAAGAGAAAAACTAAGAGACTATAGGCCTATGGGGGATTGAAAACAAAGGTGAATTACCCTGCCCAGTCTATAGACAACACTCTCAGCAATTTGGAAAAAATTCTGGAAAAGGACCAAAACATAGGTATTGACCTAGAATGGTGGAGAACACAGTTTCTGGTCCAAGTAGTGCACTCTGGAATGCAGATTAAGGGCTGAAAAGTGAGTTTTTCTCTTGAGACTCTCAGTCAACAAATCTCAGACATATTTTTTTGTTTCCTGCTCAGCTAATACCTGTGATCTACATAAAGAACTGGAAAACCACCAGAGTCCGAAAATTTGACAAAAATGAAATAATACTATAAAGAGAAATTGAGAGGCTAAAAATAGTTGTAGAAAACCCTGAAATTTACTGAAACTTCAATACCTAAGAACAATGTTATTACACCGGTGGAGTCACCATTTGTTAGTGCGAAATTTCTTGGAAGGTGTACCAAAAACACTTCACTTAAGTTAATGATTTAATAATTATTCCTAGAGAAAATTAAATAAGTAATGATTTATTCAATTTTTTTTTTGGTAGGTAAGCACCCACGGGAGATTTGAACCAGTGACCTATCGCAAGAAGTGCCTTAATAGTGCACCCATTCACCGTCAATCCAAAGCCCCGTGGGCTAGTAATGATTTATTCAATTATTCTCATGGGGTTTTTTATTTTAATCAGAAAATAATTTAATAAAAGTGGTTTACTAAATTATTTTCCAAAGTGAAAGTGATTTTACTATGGTAAAATTAATCCTACATGGTGTATTTCGATCCACCTAGTTAGAAATGGCTAGATGATCATTTTTTGGTGATAACACCTCATTTCTCGATTAGTATGAGTCTAACCATGTGAATAAATGATTTGATGTCAAACATGGTAGACACCATCTGATTATCATCCAATGATGTAATTCATTAATAGATGCGAGAGGAACCACCAATGATGTTTATGGCCCTTAAGGTACTCTAGTACAATCTGGATGGTGTGAATAAATGAGCTGGAGTCGAACACCACACAGAATCTCTCGGTCGAAGGCCATTGATGTTAACCTATTGTGGAAAGCGAGGAGACTTTCATTTGATGTATACAATATCCAAGGCACTGAAGGGAGTTTCTAACTCAACTTCCTTGATAATGAAGTGATGTCAAAATGAAGTGACCCGTCACATGAGGGCCTTGATGTATCCCCCATCAATGACATGAAACAGGCATCAAGAGTTGAGATGGAATTGTGGTGATTCAAACTGGTTCAGGGAATGGTAAACATGAATGGAGGCTTAGTGTATTGTAGTAGATATCGACTGAAGGACTTCTCTTGAACATACCTGTGACACCGCGTGGAGTTGGAAACATTGACTCAAAACCAATGATGGAGGCTTTCATATGGTATGGTGAACCAAAGAGGTAAGCAGATTACGTAACCCTGAAAATCATGAAGATGAAGTGAAAGAGTTTCATGTTCAAGAGTGACTCGTTTCCATTATTAATAGGTGGAGTACCCAGTTTTCCCAATTTCCCAGTCATTTCTGACCAATACCAATTTATTTTTTAACAAGCTTAAGGAGGATCATAACATGTGCTTGATCTATAGTTCATCCTTCGGATGAATCCCTTTGAGTATATTTAACAAACCCTAAGAAGGAGTAGTTCAGTCCCATCATGGTTGATGATTCCTATGCTATTTGATGTTTTTATGAGTCTGGCGAAGGTACAACTTGGTCCTTTTTCATGTTTAGAGAGTTTTAGAAAGAGATGAAAATGAAAACTCCAAAAGTTCCTTTTCGTAGATTTGTCTCCCACGATTAAAAAAAAGGCGCAAAACAATACCCAAGAAAACCTCTTAGACATGTTTAAATAAGGTGTTCCTTTTTCGTAAATAGTCTCACTCATTTCGAAAAGGGCTAAACTTATTTTCATTTACTTTAACGAGTTCGAAAAGGCAAGTGCTCGACAATATTTTCATGTTCGAGAGTAAAAAAAGAGCTGAAATTTAAATCCATGGGGTTCCTTTCTCGTAAGTTTATAGAGCACGAAAAAGTGATAAAGTATGCTCTCTCATCAAATTGACCCATTTCGTTGTAAAATCATCACAAAATCCTTCATATTACCTTAATACTACTTAGAACACCACGAAAGATTAAAATATATGATATTTTGGTAAAAATTAAGTCAAAAGGAAAACATAATAATAAATTAATCACAATTTACTATAGATAGGTGAAAAGTAATTTCATTTTTACCATTTCATTCAACCTTGGTGAAAATTGTGCTCTAACCTTCATTTTACCCTCGATCTTCAGTTGTTAATTTTGGCCAATCTAGTGGACCATTTTGGACATCGTAAGATCCATGTAGAAGCTCTTCCCTTAATATTCTTTTCTACGGTTTCTGTTTCTGATTTCATGTAAAAAACTTCAGGTGTTGAGTTCCTTTTAGGACTTAGAAATCACTCTAAGGTCAGCGCACCCCCAGGCTATCGAGAAGTGTGCTGATTTAACAAAGGTTGTACTGATGTGAGCGTTGTAGTGTATGTGCAAAAGAGGTTGGCCTGCATCGACGCACTCTATTTCATTTGTTTGGAGTGCACTTGGCATAGAGAAAATTGGGGATTTCTATTTTTCACTCAATTTTTTATGATTTTTTGCATAAAATTTTTCTTGACAATCTCTTTTATTGTATTTCAGATTTCCACCAGAGAAAAAATGAGTTTGATTTGGAGAGAAAGGGAACATGGAATCCAGGACATGGATGTTGCCCATGACCCTGCTACCATTCTTGCTTTGAGCTATGGGCTCATTAAGTTATTTATATTTCCAAGGATGTGAGCTGAACTAGAGCTCTTATAGTATCTTGTTTGTTCATGGGATATTTCGGCAAAATGATTCCATCTTGGTGCTCATATCATCACTATTGAGGTGGAGGATATCTATTTATTGAAAAGACTGCTAGGTGAGGCACATTGATTTGTTTGTCAGGATTGAGGCGTAGCACCAAGAGTGACAAGGATTATGTGTATGCTTATTGTGGGCCTCGTGTTGAAATGTGGCAACAAGAATATTCCAATTTAATTTTTCCTTGAATTAAATTGTGAATTAAAATCGAATTTAGTCTTAACAGCTACTTGGATGTAATTAATTAAGTCATTTTGACTTAATTAGTTATAGAAATTCAAGTTAGAAGTCTTTCTGAAGTCATGCAAGAGTTATCCCTTAAATTAAGGAGATAAGATTGAGTTATATTTGAGTTGCAATTAGTTAACTTAGTTTGCTGAGTTAAGTCTAGTTAAATTAGTTCCAAACTATTTGAGGAACTAATGGTGAGTTAACAGTCAGTTGATGCATGCATGCACTCAACTAGTGTACTCCAGTTAACTAAAGATTCCCTCATCAGAAACTTATGCATGTCTATTCGAAGAAAGACCCAGTTAAGATTAAAGTCAAGGATAATGTACTATCAGTTGCATGTGTTTTCCTATAAAGAAAACTCATGCATGTAGAAGGAATCAATTCCTTGAGGATTGCACAGTTCTGACAATCTGTGAGATCAGGTGATCATCCATTGGGTAGAAGAGGTTTTCCACTTGGTTCAAGGAGAATCATCCTAGAGGAATAGCGCAAGGAAATAGGAGCTTGGAGGGAAAAGAGGAAGGCTTGAGAGAAGCCAAGATTTCTTGTGAGCATCTCTAAGAATTGCAATGAGAGCTAAGGCTTTGTATAATTCCTATGTATTTCCACCTTGTATGATAATACAGTTAGTGGGCCTTTTAGCTGAGGCTTTCCACAACGTATTTTCATGTGTATTGTGCATTGATTCTTCTTCTTCTGGTTATATTTTTCAGCTCGATCTTTAAGCTTCCACAAATTGATAGTAGAAGTAGGTTATAGTATTCTCCTTTGATTTATATTGCATTATCGGGTTAACCTACAATCAGATTTTCTACACCTCGTTCCCATGATACCAGATATGGGAAGATTGAGATCAAGGATATTGTCCAATTACCTCTGAGTACTATCATGTTTCTGATTATGAGATTGGTTGGTAGTGCTACCCTTCATCTATCCAACAGGACCCACAAGCAGTGTGACTTAGAGTTTGTTGAACCCACAATGTTCAACTTGAGTGAGGGAGTGCTAGTTAATATGAGGGAGCAACAACATAGTGAAAAGGAGGGAAGATTGAATAACTTTGGCTATGAAGCCATTATAATTTATTTTCCATTGAAGAGCATTCCATTTCTTCACCCTCGATACATTAATTTAGATATTTGGGATCCCTGAGATCCATGCATGAGGAGATGTGTGAAACTAATGTCTAATCATGCAAGGCCATCGCGGTTATCTTTCCACCAACATTCTTCTAGTGGTTGCGGATGCAGCTAATTATGATTGACGACTATCCATATGCCAAGGTTGATTTTAGAGGAGATCTAGATCTTGTGCTTCCAGATGGCAAGTAATGGGGTGCCATAGGTAAAACAAATTCTTTTGATGAATTTGATTTTTTTGTTGATTTTACATTTTGTTATTTTTTGGGATTTTAAATTTCAGAAACTAACTTTTGATGTTTGTACATGCAGATGTTGGTCTAGTCTGACCAATAGACGCTTCTTACCCATAGAGATGAGGAGAGCTAGACATTGTACTAGTAGCACAGGTAGGACCTCAGGTCATCGTAAGATTTGAGGAGGATATGCGAGACCTTAACAAAGTTGAGATCTTAACGGAGGTCGAGCATCATTTAGAGGTGTTGACCCACATTATTCCTAAGACTAGAGTTACACAACTACCTATGTGGTTGCAACATTATACTATTAGTGTACCTGAGAGGATTGGCGAGCTACTATGCAAAGTTGGCCGATCAATCATCTTTTATAGAGATCATCACTGGGATTAGATATTAGGTGGCCAAAGAGCCAAATTTTGTTACTTCATGTATATATTTTTTGAGGCCATGGAGCCATTGATGTCTCAGACATGATTTTTTGTGCAAAACAAAACTTATATATATCTATGTATATATATATATATATAGATATATATATATATAGATATATATATCTATATATATATATATATATATATATATATATATATATATATATATATATATATAATTTCTATCTCTATTATCTTTTCAATGTGATGTGATGTGAATTGATTTTTTTTTTGTTACATATGTTGCAAGTATCTATCTAGTATATAATTGGCCAATGCATCTGTAAATGTATTCAAATTTCTAGAAATGTGTTGAAATTTAATGTATCAAACTGTGTTTCTAGAAGATGAACCATTAAAAACATTCTAAGCATGGTTTGATTTCTGACAAAATAAACATTTTTGAGTTGTAGTACTATGAGTTGTGAGTCCAATACGATGATCAAGTGACAAATATCACATGAAATAGCGATAGATAACACTTCAATCACCGCACTATATTTAGTGACATTATTGATAGATCAAACAATACAAATCCCTTATAGGCTCATTAACTCACCTTTGAGAGCGTAAATAACCCAGGCTGCAGAAGAACAATTTTGAGTACTACGACTCGCACCATCAGCATAACCAATGTATGGTGATAAGGGTGTCAACATATGCAAACTAATGTAAGCTATAATTAACAGAGATGGTAGGAATTGTCAAAGCTAACAGACTACAAACACACACAATCACACCTATAGATAGTATGTACACATAGAACCATGCAAAGATCATCTAGGCATAATGTTTTTTGAGGTGCAACCCATTTCTAGGCTCTGCCAGAGGAATTCCAACAACATCAACCAGCTCATAGGATCCTTTATCAAGGACTCACTTGACTATATACAAGCCTAACCATAATGGTTCAAACTTTCCTATGCCTAACTTATTAGCTTCTTGGTCATAAAGGAGAACTAGATCACCTTCCAAAAAGGCACGCATTTTGAAATTATTGTTGAATTGAGATTTCACACATCTCTTATGAGCGTCGTTAACTAAAATAGCATCACGCTGAGTCTTATCTAAATGGGATAGATGTAAAAGATGTGCTTCCTCTATGGAAGTGGCAAAAAGGATTTAAACAACAATTTTTAATGACGTAATTTCACATTCAATTGGAAGGATAGCCTCCAGACCATACACGAATTGAAATGGTGTGAATCCAGTGGCAGTCCAGATAGAAGTTCGGTAAACCCATAAGGTGGCATGGAGGATAAGATTCAAATTATACTTATGTATCCCTATCCTTTGTTGAAGAATCATTTTCAAGAATTTATTGATTGCCTCTGCTTTCCCATTTCCCTACGGATAATAGGGAGTGGAGCTATCATGGCATATCCCCAATTTGGCAGTAAGGTCAATCCTCATGTGATTGTGAAAATGCTTTCCATGATCAGTCACAATAGCTAGTAGGATATCAAACCTAGAAATAACATGGTTGAGAAATAATAATTCCATTGCTTCACCATTATTATTGCATGTAGGCATCACCTCAGCCCACTTAGTAAAGTAATCTACTGCTACGATGATGTAGCCATGCCCCCCCTATAGAGTGAGGGTTACATGTCATGAATTAAATGCCCCATTTGGAAAATGGGCCAATGACGACAACATGGTGTAATGGAGAAGGCAGAGAATGAGGTTTGTGGTGAAATATTTGGCATGCATGACACTTCTGGATGACAGTGATGCAATCATGAAACACAGTATGCCAGAAGTAGCCAACTCGTAAAATCTTTTAAGCAGTGGCATAACCAGAAATATGTCCACCACATGCTCTGACGTGACATTAATTTATATTTTTTTCGGCCTCTGAACACGTGAGACATCGTCGTAAAATGGTATTGATACCACGGTGGTAGATGGTGTCTCCAATTATCAAATAGTGATGGGATTGGTAAAAAATAGTGTGACGTTTATTCGAACGAGAGGTATTCAGCTGAAAAGTATGGGTCTAGAGATAAATGATTTTATATCCATACCATGGATTGGATTAATCTATTAGAAACAATGCATCTTCAAGTATAGAATCATCAGAGGTTGACTCTATCTCTGACGTGGGAAGATCGCATAGAAACTCAACAAAAACTAAGGACTTTTTGTATTTGGATTTGATAAATTCCACATCAAATTCCTGCAAGATGGCTATCCATTTGGAATTTTCCCACCCCAGCAATTGACGGGACAAGATATAAGTCATCAAATTATAATAAAAAACAACCATAGTTTTTCAGAGTAAAATGTAATGGTAGAATATCTAGACAACTTGCAAGAATGCTAGGGATAGATTTTAGTTGTAGGTGTACTTAATCTCTTTATCATTCAGGTTTTGACTCAAATAATAAATACGATACTCATCTCCAACATCATATTATTGGAACAAAACTATGGTGATAGTGGTTGTGGCAGTAAGGAGATATAAGAAGTAATCACGCTAATAATCAGTAGGATATAGAAGTGATTCTCACATCAAGAAATATTTAAGAGCATCGAATGACTTCTTGGTGACGTTAGCCCAATGGAAGGGAACTCCATTTTTCAAAAGACCAATGAATCCTTTTGTGAGTTTGTTATAGTTAGATACAAACTGACATAGAAAGTTAGCCTTCCCCTAAAGGCGTTGTAACTGTACAAGAGAAGAGGGAGGAGGTAAGTCCAATATGAATTTAACTTTAAGTGGATCTATTTCAATTCCTTCTTTTGATATAACAAAACTCAGCAGTCTATTAGATCCAAAAAAAAAGACACACTTATGCGGATTTAAGTGAATTTTGTAGTGTCGACAATGAAGAAATATGGCATGAAGATGCATGGGATGATCGCTTCGATGTTTTGAATGGGAATTTAAATCATCCAAATATGGTTGAACGATAGGTTTGATATCATCAAATGCATAGTTCATCGCACGTTGAAAAGTGGCCCCCGTGTTATTTAGACTAAAAGGGAGTTTACGATAGGTGAATGTGCCCCATGGAAAAATAAAATGAGTTTTGTGTTGGTCTGATGGGAGAATATTGATCTAACTGTAGCCACAAAAACCTTCCATGAAGGAGAAAATTTCATTTCCAATGCAATCGTCAAAAATTTGATCAATAAACTGAGTGGGATAATTATCTTTCCAAAAATCCTTATTAATATCCCTATAATCCACATAGATGTGAATTGTTCCTTCTTTCTTCATGATAGGGACAATATTGGAAACCCAATCAGTCAAAGGAAAAAGATAAATGAAACCAACACGTAATAAAATTTCAACTTTTGCCTTGATTGCGATAACCTTCTTAGGATGCACAAGTCGTAACCATTGACAGACAAGTTTGGAATCCGGGTAGGTTTGGAATTCAGGTAGGAATCTCTTCATAAGACCATGAGAAAATGTCCTGGAATTCTTGGAGTAATTCCTTATATATCTTGATCTCATATGTAGATCAACAAGCACCAATATGGACATTCTTGATAATACTGAGTTTTACAAAAATATCAAGAGGAATTGTCTCCTAGATATTCAATAGGTTTGTTTCATAAAATCAAAAAGGAACTCGTAAAAATTTGAGATGAATTGGGTAGGTGTTCATGATCAGACACATGCTCAAACAATTTAGATGATAAGTAACAATGATTATGAGTGTCCAAAGGAGTCTCACCAAAATATAGAGTCTCCAGTATGCTCTCTTCAGTTGCAAATATGTGATCGAGAGGATCAAAATCTGAATTGAGAGTATGGTCAACCCATTTAATCGAAGTACCAAAAGTAGGGTTTGCCAAGCAGGCTACATAAATGGCTTCATATTCAAGCTCAATCGGGCTGAGCAACATAACATTTCCAAATGTATCAATGTTAGAGGCATTGAGTACGATCCATGGGTCAATCTAAAAAGTACAAGAAGAAATCATATGTATTTGGGA
Organism: Pinus tabuliformis; assembly: GCA_031772625.1. NCBI lineage: Eukaryota > Viridiplantae > Streptophyta > Pinopsida > Pinales > Pinaceae > Pinus > Pinus tabuliformis. The sequence goes on along the minus strand of CM062811.1, from coordinate 943,935,196 downwards.
AATCAATTTTAAAGTGTACGGAGAAGGAAGAGGAGGAGGAGGAAAGGAAAAAATTCCCATTAGGGAAGAATATTTGAGCAATACCACTTCGACTTGATGGTAATACGATGAAGATTCACTGACAAGAGGGATTCTTCTAGTTACTTGCAATTTATTTTCAAAGAAGGTGAGTTGATCAATAATGATGATACCCCCCTGGTGAGGGAAAGAAATCTTGTGAAAGTAGGTAGAAACAACGACGATGATGGCATAAATCAAATTTTGTCCTAATATAAGATGATAATGTAAGGGACTGTCGATGACCTCTACTTCAATTGACATTGATTTACCAACCAACTCGACACCTAAGGAATTCAGGATTCCATATGGTTTAAAGCCTCTTCCATTGAAAGCTTTCAAAGTGGTCCATGATTGAGTAATTATGGGAGAACTGATGGCCTTACAACAAGCAAGGGACATGATGTAGGTTCAAGCCCCTTCAACAATGATGTGATGGATGGTATTATCATGAATGACAACCTAAATCATAAAAGATAATTGTGGTGGAAGATTGGGCACATGATTCTCATGGTTAAAGACTACAAGGTTAGAATTGGAAGGATCGATTTCTCCAATTGTGGCAAGGAGATCCCTCTTTTGGGTAGAACAATTCTACAACACTTCAAGGGTAGACATATCATAAAGATATTGTGCTAAGTATTCTACTATATTATATTTTTTTGCAGCTCACACACAAGGATTGAGTGCATATTTATGGATTATAGCCTTAGGAGGTTTGATTGTTAACTCCGTAGGAACCACATTTGGAGATGAATCCGATGGGGTAGAACTAGTAGGTTGATTTATAGCTTGCCCAATAGACAGGTTCAGATGAACATAGTCCTTATTACAAGTAGACACCATGGTGACTTCATTTTTCGATTGTGAGGAAGAAAGAATCATTACTTGTGAAGAGGAATCTGAATCACTACTGACCATCTGTGACTCCTGATGAGGAAAGGGACCTTTCAATACAACAGGTGCACTTGATGAGGCCTTAAGAAGTTGATTTATTTTATCCCAATGAGGACAATCCTAGGTAAAATGTTCCTCGTTACAATTCAAGCACGGATAATGAGGTTTACAGTTCTCATCAGAAGGAGGAGCGTTCTGTGTATCTTGGGATGGAGTTTCTTTCTTCTTCTTTCCTTTTCCTTTCTTTTTGTTTCCAGATGTTTGGGATTTTCCCTTCGAATATTGAATAGCATTAACCTTTGAAGTGTTCCCAGATTTAGTGGGAGGTTGGTTTTGACTAGGTGCAATGGAAGAAGAACCATATGATTTAATCATAGACTACTGGCCAACAAAACCAATCACGCCATTAGAGGCATGTGATTCTTTTGCAGGAGGTTTAGGAACATTATATTGTGGCTTTTGTGTGGCTTTGGTGCATTGGGTATTTTGTCATAAAGCGTGCTTGATTGCGTACACATAAGATCTAGATACTAAGCACGAGAAATTACTTTCTCTTCAGTGACAACTATGCCCTTAGCCACATATTTAGTTATTATCGGTAATAAATATTTGACAGACCATTCTGCTAATAATTTATCAGGAACATACTTTTTGACCAATTGACGACATATTTTCCACTCGTGAATATGATCATAAATGTGAGTGGAATCAAACTGTTTAAAGTTAGTCAAAAGTTCGATTCTCGTTTCATAATGCATGAGTAATTGGAAGTGAGTAAGAAACGTGTTGGCTAAGGCACTAAATTTGGAAAACGAATCTCGAGGTAATTCTATGTACCACTTTGCAACCGTACCAGTAAGAGTTCGCTGGAAAAGACAAATATGAATGGAATCATCATTTAGTGAGTTGGATGAACACCAAAGATGATACGTCATAACATAAGTAGATAGGTCTTATCTAGGATTTCCATTAAACTTAAGAATACCACTAGGCAACTTCGTCAAAATTGCCGGCCACTAAGGAAAATGATAAATGGGGTCATTTGTAAGCTGGGAAAGGTCTGGGAGCTCCAAAGTTGCTACAACTGGTAGTTGTCCATTAAATTTGACCTAGGAGGATTAACCTTGTTGGGGTTGATTAAACATGGGTGGAGGTGGATATCCTAGATATGATGGAATCTTATGAGCAACGACAAATTTCATTCCTGCGTACAGAAGGTTTGGAAAACCAGGGTACACATATCTAGGTTGTCCAGGGTAAGGATAATTTTGGAAAGGTTTTTTCTGGTGGAATGGATGTGCATAAATTTGTTGGCCTTGACCAACATGAATTCCTTGCTAAGGATTTCTAGGGTAAGGATAACCTTAGCAAGGTGTTTTATGGTGGAATGGATGTGCATAAATTTGTTGGCCTTGACCAACATGAATGCCTTGGTAAGGTTTTCGATAAGGAGTTTCAGTTGTTCCAACATAAGGTTAACCTTTAAATGCCGAATTATGGACAGGTTGTTGGGATTGTGTTTGATACGTAGGTTGACCAAGTGGTTGAGATTGTAATCCAACATGTGAAGGATGGGTAATATAAAATCGAGGTTACACTTGGGATGCATCTTGAATGGGTTGAATTGCTTGATTGATAACATGGCCACTATGAGGTATCAGTTAGCAAGTCAGAACCTGCGGTATGATTGGAACAGGTTGTGAGGTTAGTTGTTGATTTAAGGTCATACCGGGTTGGATCGATAATATAGGTTGCCAAGGTTGAACAATCATTTTAGAAAAAGGAGCATCAATCAGGTACAAAATCAAATAGGCGGTTGAACATGTTTGTTGTACTTAATTTAGGAGTGGATACATGCCATCAATAGGTTTCCCCCTTTGTAGAGGATGGAATCCAGTATAAGGTGAAAAAATTTGTTGAATGTGCTCCATTCTAGTCGAATTTGGACCATATTGTGCCTCCATAGATGATTGAGGGGAAATAGATGCAATAGGAGGTTGTGGCAGGCTGATGACAGGAGTGTCAAGAGCCACAAGAGTCCCATATGAAGGATTTATTCTAGACAAAGAAGGGGTGGAAGGTGTCCAAGCACTAGTCGAAGCACCAGAAAAAGTTTTGGTTAAAGCATGATAACCAGGTGGCACATTTGGACCACCATACAAATGGGTCTCTGGCTAGGTCACAAACATGGAAGTGGTCGTGATTTCAGTCAAGTCACTCATGAAAAAAAATATTGATGAAGTAATTGAATCAAAATCATTCATGATTGGATGATTTAATGTAGGAGGAAACTGAAAACTAGGAGCAGAAGTAATTGCATGAGGATATTCTTTAGTAATGTCCTCAGTTTCAATCAAATAAACGTAGGGTAAACCTATCAAAAAAACTTGAAGATTCAGGAAGTGAGTGAGAAAAAGGTAACTAATCTAGAAGAAGAGTTTCTAGAGAAGTGGGTTGAAGAATTTTTTTTTTCAGTATAAATGACTTTAGGAGATAAATATTTTGAAACAACAAAGTCAGACTCAACAAATTCAGGGTCTATTGTGTTAATAATCTTGGTATTAATTTCACTGATTCTGAGTGACGTAGCTTCAAACTCAGTACTTACGAAAATCTCATATATAGTTTCAGAAGGGACTTCATAACTGCTCTCGTCGATAGTTTGTGTTTGTTTATTCCTAAAACATCCATGAGTTGCCTCAGGTGGAAGTGGAGGTAATCTTCTTTGTCTTCATAAATTACAAGGGGAAGGGGGATTTGTGTTCTCCACATTTGATTAATTGATTTTAACACAAATAAAAATGAAATGAAATAAAAATAGGGTAATCTAGACAAAGGGATTACCAAGTAATTGTGAATTTCAATACACTGCCTTAGAAAACCAAGGACTTATGTATGGGTAGGAAATCTTTCCGAATTTTGTGTTCGGTGTATCATGATATACAAGGCAACCGACTTAGTTACCTATGGATTGTTTTCAACCTATGGTTTTCCTCCCAAATATACTCGAGGTATGTGGAGGCCCCAATCTATGCTAGTGTTTCCTAATGTGAAATCTTATGATGAGAGTGTTCCCATATAATTTTCATGCGTGGAGCACCATGCAATATACCTGAAGGTACATGGAGAACAATCCTATACACTTACTTACGTGGAACGGGATATCACCCTCGGAATGTATCGCTAACAAAAAAAGAAAGTTGCTATGTTTAATGACATCGGAACACATCTCTAGCATTAACCTCTATGTGTTTGCATGAATGTTACAAATGCTCCTTAGGTTAATTTGGTGAATTTTAAGGTTGATCTTCACTTATGTTTTAGTTTCAAGGGCTCACTGCACATTCACCTGTATTCCCTAGATGAAATATATATGACAATGAAAACTCTTTATTCGATGAATTCTATCTAGAAAAGGGAGAGGAGATAAAAAAAATTATGCAACAACCAATATTCGTATCCACAATTCAATCTCATTGCTCCAATTTCCAAAATGTTGATGCAAAACCCTAGATGCTAAAGATGTAAGATTTTCTTTTCAATTCCTCTTAGTTTCAAATGAAAATGATCACTAAGATGTAACGTGAATTTCAAATCACTAAAGTAAAGGAATCACATAGACTGTAACTGTAATATCAATTCTGTCAAACACTCAATGATCAAGCAGACTATGTGAAAATTGACCTAATGATAAGAGAAATAAAATCCAAGAAAAACTTATCAAAACCAATCAAAACCCAAAAAACACTAAATGGTGGCTTTCAAGAGACTAAGATTAACTCAAAGGACAAAGTACTACATTAAAAATCTAGATATATCAGAGAGCAAGGACATAAGATGTAAGATTTTCAACTTAAAGAATCATGTAGGTGCAGTATTGACACCAGTGCTCTATAGCGCAGGTGAAAAGAAGCCCAGAGTGCACTGAAGTACTTTGTCTTCAGACTAATGGGTGCACTAAAATTGGTTAAGTGAAAAATTCGACACTAAGCACATCCAATCTCAAGCAGAATGTTTCCTCCAGATCAAACATAGTTTGAACAAGTCAATCACAGTACTTTACAGTGGTGAAGGTGAAACTAAGGCAAAGGATACCAGTAAGGAAAATTGATCCCCACTATGGTCACAATTTTCTATATGGTAATCTCATAGTTGTAGACAAGAGTGAGCTCCCTGGACTTAGTGGCATAGTCTAGAACAACTGTTGACAAAGGAAAACTAGTAATTCCTTAGAGAATTTTGAATATGGAAAGATTGCTTACATGAGGCCTTTCACAAGCTATCCTTTCTCCTTCACTTGTTAGCTCCAATCCCCTCTATGAGAGATATAATTAGAACCTGCAAATATAGATAAGAAGAGAAAATATCTATAATATATGTGCAACATAAACCAAATATTATAATTACATACCAGCAAAGAATTGAAACATATGAATGTAAAAGTACACAAATATACAAGAAAACTAAATTATCTTTGTATTAAAATGGAAAGAGGGATGTGTTTACAACCAAATATATATGATTTTGAAGATATGCCTCCAAGCTAAATCGTCCTTCCTTGTCACAAAGTAGGCCTTCACCACCAACCCTAATGCATGAGATGATGTTTCTCCAAAGTTCATACCAGTAGCATGAGGGCATAATCAGTCTCCAAAAGCTAACCAAGTGCTTGTGATAGGAGGTAAATTTATATGAGGTAGAGGTAGTTTAGGGAAACTTATCCATTTACCAATCTTGTCCTTATATCCATAGAAGAAGGAAGGATGAGACCAAGAGATAAGAAGTGATCTCTCCAAGGTGGGATTCAAACTTCTAATCGAGGTAAATAGGTAAAACAACCTATAGAATATTTTGGAAGAGGAAACTTCGGAGAGAAACTCAAACTTTCCCGAATTTCTAGAATTAGTGCAGGTGTAGGTCTGAGAAAATTTCTCTTATTAGCGTTGTTGTAACACTGAGAACCTTACACTAAATGAAAGTTGTCAAGAGGAAAACCTACGTTGGGGCTTAAAATGATGATTTTTGTGCAGTTAGTCCAAGAAACTCAAGTGATTTGGAAAGTTTAGGCTTGAGGATCTGCAAAGGGATTGTGACAAGTTATTCAAGGATGTTGAAGATTCGGTTTGCAGGCTCATTGACCAGATGTGAAAAAATGGCCTATAACACTCTATATCATAGGCATATAGATCTCTATATCGTCTTCCAACAAACTTCCCTCTAGGGTTTTGATGGAGCCCTCCATAATTACTCCTACAATCTCTAGCTCTATGTTCATAGTTAGAACAAGAAAATAAATAACCTAAACATTTATTGACATACCTAGGAGCATAGAATGATGGTCTTCTAAAGGTGTCCTTCTTTGGAGGATGTTTAAAGTCCAACTGCCCGTCATTCTCAAATATTATTTTGTGTTGTTCATGGGTAGCCTTCCTCAAGGAAATAGAGTTAGTGTTGGTTGACTTGTGCAACACTTTGACTTGAAGCTCCTCTTCATCCTTGGCATGATACTTCTCTTAAAATTTGACTTCTATGGAATTGTAGCTGACATATTTTTCTTTTTAAGAAAGTTGGGTATTTTTATTTTCATTCCAAAATAAAGAGGGAAGTTTCGCTTCCAGTTACAAAATTTTTGAAGAGAGCAAGGAAGGATTTGAGAACAAAATCCTTACATCTTTTTTCCCAGTTGCTAAGTTTACTTCATAAATTCCTATTTTACCTACAGTGCCAAGCTTAAATATCTTGACAAATTGTTGGAGCAGTAATTTACATTTACATTTCATAGAAAAAGATATATATCAGAAGATTATTAGTTCTGAGATTTCATATGACTGAATACAAAAATGATGCTGATATAGTAGGTTCATGAATCCTTTTAATATTGATTGACTATTTTTTCCTCTTTTGGTTGGTTCTTGTTGCTTTGATCTAGAGTATTGGAGCTTTCCCCTGAATTATTTGCTATGAAGTCTATGAGAAAATTGACTATGCTCTCTAAGTGTGTGCATCTATTGTTGATCTTTTCGCACTCCTCCCCGTGAATTGCTGAGTTGTTGGATGATGAAAGCATGATCTTATGTTTTTTTTACTATATATCTACTCCAACATTGATTTAATATGCTCCAACACAATCTTATGCGCTTTGTAATGGGTGCAAGGATGACCCTTAGAAGTATTGTCCATCAGATCCATTTGGAGGAAAGGAGGATGACTATTGGAGGAGATGAGCATTGCGCCAAAAAGGGAAGCCACTGCATAGGAGGAGAGGGGCACTGTCTTCTCAGGAGGGGGACACTAAGAAGAGGGAGGCACCATGCTAAGGGAAAGAGAGGAGGAGTTAGAAGAACGACCAACAAAAGAGGAGGGGACGTGATGCAGGGGAGAAGAGAAGGGGTAGGGAGATAAATAGTGATGATTCAAACTCATGATCTGAGATTCAAAGAAGGGAGGAGCACGAGGAGGAAAAGAGACAAAAGAGTAGAAACTCAAGAAGGATTTTGGAACAAAGGCAGATTTCATTTGGATAATATTGTTGAAAAGGGCATGATAGAGCAATATTTTGAGGATGATTGTCCAAAGCATGAGGTGGCAGGTTAGAAAGGGATAAGGAAGAAGGTAATTAGGGGATAGATTGATTTGAAACCTCATTTTCAATTTTTAAAACTCCATGGGGAAGAGAAACTGCATTATTCGTATGTCTTTCAACATCCTTGTTATTTTCTCTTAAGATATGGTAGAAGGTTACATTACCCATATTTTCTAGATGATGTTGAATTCTAGTTGTTATTTGCTAGAGGCCAACATTTTTCGGCCTTTCTTTCTTGATCATTAGATGGATTAGGATTGAAGAATGTCCAAAAATGACGGGATTCAGATAATTTTTACTTTTCAGGATTTGAGATCCCAAAAGAAATGCATATGCTTCAGCTTTGTTGTTGGAATATGATCCAAGGCTCCATTCGAACACAATCACATTTTTCTTTTCGTGATCCATTACATAGCCACCTGCACCTACTCTCTGTGGATTTGATTTTGAGGCTCCATCAAAAAATAATCATGGTATATTAGGTGTACTTAGTCACATAATAAATTTTGTTTCTTTAAGGTGAATTTTCCAATTTTTGTGTTTACTTGTTGCTATTCTTTGAAGACTTCTAAATTTTTGAGCCCTATCTGGAACTAAGCTCATCCATATTTTTTCTTCGTGTTGGAGGAGATTGAAATCTATATTTTTCACTCTTTTTGCAAAAAAGAATTTTGTTGCTAATCCACAAGTATTAGCAATAACCTTCCTTACTTCTGGCTTGTTATTTTGAAAAACTTGGTTGTTCCTTGCAAGCCAAATTTTCCAACATAGAAAAGAGGGAAGACTGTTCCAGAACATTTTAATCATGCTTTTGTTTTTTAGGGAATATGGGTACTTGTATTTCCAATTTAAGTAGAAATCAGTGATGGTGATATTGGTGTTGATAGCTGCTTCTATTAATGCAACCAACAGTGTCCAACACTCTTTAACAAATCTGTAACCTAAAAATATGTGTTGGATTGTTTCTTCTTCTTCTTTGCATAAAGGACAAAGACATGGGCCAAAAATGCCTTTTTTCTTTAGGATTTTTGTTATAAGGATTTTCCCTTTTAACATGGTCCAAATGAAGATTTTTTTTTTTGGAAGACTTTCAATCTTCCAAACTGCTTTCCAAAGGGACCAATCATGATGATCTTGACTCTCTTGAAGCTTTGAATACCTTGATTTGACTGTGAACTCCCCTCCTATTGGATTCCAATTGAAGGAGTCTTGTTGGCCATAACTGATTGGAGATGCTCCTTTGAGATGAGATAGGAGGGTATCCCATTGAGGTTTGAGGTTTGGGGAGAAAGCTGGAGGAAGCCAGTTATCCCAAGAATTATCATTTTGGTTCCAATTTGATATTTGTTCCAGATAACATATGCCTTTGTTGACCATCCAATTTTTGAGTTCCTAAATACCATGTAGGTTTGAAAGAGGAGGGTTTCCCATTATACTATCACTCCAAATATTTATGTTTTGACCACCCCCAGGGATTCTTGATGTGTTTTAGAGGGAGATATTTTTTATTAATTTCCAAATTTGAGATCATGGCCTGATAGGCATTTTCCTTGTGAGAAATGACTGGCGAGTGTAGTTAAGATATTTTTCCTCTAAAACTTTCTTGCACCAAGTGGAATCTCCATTGATAAATCTCTTGATAATCTTAGCTCCTAGGGAAATATGCATTAAACCAGGAAGACATATGGATATACCTCCTTTTTCAAAAGGTGTGGTTACTTGGCTCCATTTAACGAAGTTGAATTTTTTTGTATCATTATTACCCCCTTGCCATAAAAAGTTCCTAATCATTAGTTTGATTTTCTTGTGTACTCCAGCTGGTGCATGAAAAACAAAAAAATGATAGAGTGGAAGAGAAACTAAAACATATTTAATTAAATTTATCCTTCCTGCAAGGTTAAGCCAAAGGATTCCCCATTGTTGAATGTTCTTCTTCATCTTTTCTATATAATTATTCCACATTTTTGACTTCATCATTTCTTTTGTTATAGGTAGTCCCAAGTATTTAAAATGGTCCCAACTTGCTTGGAAGGGAAATCCTAATATTTGGGATATGCACTGAAGTGTTCTTGCTAGGACATTCCAACCATATATATTTCTTTTCAAATTGTTTAGGAGGCAGCCAAATACCTCCAAAAATTTATCCAAGATGATTTTAAATGTTCTTGCAATTATACATGTAGCACCATCTAAGAATAAGGTTTCATTGTCGAATAAAGAATGGTTGATACTCTTAACACCTTTACTAAAGAAAAGTCCTATAATAGAGCCATTCCTCCTTCTTTGTTCCAAGTCCTCCTAAGAGATTCAACCATTATTATGTATAGGAAAGGAGAGAGAGGGAAACCCTTTCTCAATCCTCTTGAGCTTTGAAAAAAGTAGCTAGGTCTTCCATTTATAAGGGGGGCTATCCATGGGCCTGTTATGAAGGCTTTTATGAGATCTATGAATTTGGGAGCAAAGCCAAATTTATGAAGGACAACTGAGAGAAAGGAGAGATTGACTCTATCGAAGGCATTGGCCATATCAAGTTTCATTATAAAGCCTTTTTATTTTCTTACTAGGCTTGAGTAGATAACTTCTTGCACAATCATTATATTGTCAGCAATTTGCCTGTTGGGAATGAATCCTCGATTATCAGAGATCAAGATAGATAGAAGAGGTTTTATACGGTTGGACAATATCTTAGATATTATTTTGTAAGAGGAGTTGCAGAGAGATATGGGTCGAAATCAGTGAAAGGAAGAGGGCTTCAATTCTTTGGGTATAAGTGCTAGGTAGGTGGAGTTAGTGAATCCACCTATTTTATTTTTTCTAAAAGCCCACCTGATCATCTTAAGGAGGTATTTTTTTATAGTCATCCAAAACTAGCGATAAAAAGCAATGGATAATCCATGAGGGCCCGAAGCTTTGTCTGGATGAAATTCCATATTGTTGATTGTATTTCTTCTTCCTCTACGTCTTTTAAAATTTCTGTATTTGCACTTCAAAACATTTTTGGGGGATGTTAGAAGTAAATTCATCATAATTTGGATTGACCAGATCAACTGTTAGCAAAGTTTTATAATGTTGATGAGCTTCTTTTTTCAAATTCTCTTGTCCTTTGATTTCTAACTCTCCTTCTCCTTTTATTGAGTCTATATGATTTTTTATTTTCCTCATTTTTGTGGAGTTGTGAAAAAAAGAGTTGTTTTGGTCACCAAATTGAATCCATAGGTTTCTTTATTTAAACCTCCATGAATCTTCTTCTTTTTTATTGTTTTTATATATTTCCCAATGGATTTCTTTCTCTTTCAACTACTTTTCTTTCGTTTCCTATCCTTCCTCTAATTTTTTCTTCACTTGTTCCATCTCCCTTTGCAACTCGATTTTCTTTTGTTGGGGTTATTTGTAGTTTGTTATTGCCCTATTTTTAAACTCTTTTTACCATTTTTTAGCTTTGTCTCCCATACAAATCTTAGTGAACCATTTATGCTTTGTTTCCATGCCGTTGTGATCACTGATCTTGCTTCTTCTTGGGAGGCCCAAAGAGGATTATTCCTTAATGGGAGGGGGCCCAAATTTACATTATCCCCTATTTTGATAGCTATGGGCTAGTGGTCTGTAGCTACTAAAGGGATAACATTTGAAAGTATTGCATTGTATTATGATATTAGACTGTCTTGAATTAGAAATTTATCTAGTCTCTCTTTATGTTTCCCAATCCTAACCTTTTGTTACTCCATGTGCATTTCCCATTTTTTGACACTATATCCATTAGATTGTGCTTATCTATGATGTTTTTGAGGATATCCCTAAAGGGATCTGCCTAGAAGCTACCTCCCTACTTTTCATCAGCACTTAGGATTAAATTTGGATCACCTTCTATTATTATATTGTTGTATGATTCCAGATTTAGACTCTCAGTCAAGGAGAAGCAACAATGCTCCTTATCTCTGTAGTGAGAGGGAGTGTAGATGTTATAGAGGCAAATTTTATTTCATGTGATTTACTTCTTATATCATATTTGATCCAGTGAATTTATTTGAGATGTGATGATAAATCCTAAGTAGACTTGTTCCACATTATGCATATTCCACGTGAAGCTCCTATTTCTTTTATTAACATTCCTTCATAGTATTTTGTTTTTTTATTATTTGATCCATTTCTTGTTTAGAGGATTTGGTCTCTTGGATTAAAAAAGGTCTAAACATTCTGATTTTAATAGTTCTTTTGCTGCATTCATTTTCGAGGAATGTCCGAGGCCCCCTACAATTCCAAGAGACCATATTCATTATTTACTTTGATTTTGGGATGAGGGACCTTTCCCTCTGACTGTCTACAGTGTTTTTTCCTTGTTTTCAATATTTTTCCCGATATATGTCTCCATTGGCTATTGGGTTCCTAATGCCATTTCTTTTATTTCTGCTTCATCCCTTAATTCTTTATTGGTCTTCCTTCCGGATCTCTTGTGGCTATCAGAGAGAATAAGCGAGTCCTCTGAATGGTTTATGGTAAGGATCCTTTTGAGGGGAGGAGTACGAGGACACAATGGGGGGCTAGAGGGATCAATCTGAGGGTGAAGGGGGGAAAGATAGGAGGGAGCAAAGGGGGAAGGGGAAGGAGATGCAGGGAGAGGAAGAATGTCTGAATTAAGAAGGGAAGGATCGTGAAGGGAAGTTAGGGATGCAAAAGGGTTGGAGTTGAAGATGGGAGGAGAAGAGGAAGGAGGGGCATCTCTAGGATCAAAGGAGGAGAGAAAAATAGATTTAGAGACCATGGACCCAGATTTGTTATTTTTAACTAGAACCCATTGGTTGCGATTCTACTGATTCTTCTACTTCTTTCTTTGAACATATATTTGTGAAATGACCATATTCATGACATTACTTGCATTTGAATGAATTTTTTTCGCAATCCAGCTGTTGTATGTGAGTCCATTAATCAAGCTTTATTTTCACTTATTCTGGAAGCCCCTTCCCCAAGTCAACTTCCAAACAGATTCCAACACAAGCATGCATATTTTATTTTGGTTCACTCTGGTTAATTTATTTTACAACAACATTCCCTATTTATTTAACTAATTCATCTCCCCAACAATGAAGAGGGAGGTGGGGAAGACGAACCAAATTAAAACTAAATTTGGCACATCAAGCTTTGTATAAAAATGTGGGGCCCATCTATTTAAATAAAGACCTCTGGTATCGATGAAATAGGGGTTGTTTCTGAATATTAAATCTTTGTCTTCTTTTTATTCAAAGTATAATATGAAGAAGCCTCTTCCACAGAATCTAATGGATATTCTCCCTTGGGTTGAATGAGACCAATTCCACTCGACCCATTTTTGTACTATTTTTAGAGAGGGCAAAAGGCCAGTAAAATTACCAACTAGAACCCTTTTAGAAAGAGAGAGAGTGGCTCTCTAGGGCAGAGAGGGGGTAAGAAAAATCTGAGGGATATCAAAAAGTTGTTTTACAAACATGGATAGAACAGGACGATCACGAGGGGGACCAAAGGAGGAGACGAACCATGAAAACACAGTGGAAACCTCATCTAGGGAGGGTGCAGCATAAGAGTAGACCCCCTTCGAAACAAACTCCGAAGGGGACATGGGAGGAACCGAAAAGAGAGAGGGATTACAAACCAGGGGATCGCGTGAACCTCAGGCTGCGCATCTCAAAAAAAAATTTGTATGTGAAAATGTGATTATTAATGTTTAATGTTACAACATATTTGCTACTTGAAGATTCAATTATATAGCCAAGACCAGTTTTGATATAGGGTGATCTTTTGAATTGAATAATTTCATCCAAGACCTGCAAGCTTCTTAACCTCTCGTCAAGCTTGTCGACTTCCTTTGACAGTGTGATGATTTATTCTTCTCATTTCTCACAATATTCTTCCTTTTTATTCAATTGGATTCTTAATACATCTTCGATCTTCTTGGCTTATTCAATATCTTTCTTAAATAATGTGATCTGCTTCCCAAGATATTTATCTAGTTTGTTTCCTTTAGTAGAGTTTTATTTGAGTTGGCTTGTCAAGGTACTTTCTCTTTTGTTTGCTTCTTGTAACATGCACTTTAGATGATTCACTTATTTTCTTGCTTCATCAAGTTCACAATCCTTTTCAAGCATTTGTTTCTTATCAATTTGACTTTAGAGGAAGATAACTCTAGTCATGAGTAAGTTAAGTTCATCTTTTTTCCATGAATTCCTAGCCATCAGCTCTTTATGTTCTAAATGAAGACTATTATACATAGATTTCAAAATTCTCTTTTCCTTTTCCAAATGATCAAAATTTATTTTGAGGGATTCAACATCTTCTTTGGGATAATAATCTTCATAAACCACCTATTTTCCTTTTGACATCCACATCTTTGCATCCATGGATCTTCCTTCCAGCTATGAGACTACTCTTGAAGGAACTTGCTCTGATCCCAATTATTGGAAATAATGGGGGGGTGAATTAGTATTTCCTTTTATTTTAAAATTTATTAGGCTCTTTTAACTTATCATATCATCAAAACAAACACAAAGCAATATCACATCAAAGAAACAATGCACAAAATATTTCTCTCAACAAAAAAATCATTATGTATGGTTACATACAAATTTTCCAATCGGGATTGGACGAAAGTAGAATACTCCTTAGGGTTTTATGAACAAAGTTGGAAGGAAGTAGTTGCTCCCAAAGTATGAAGATGTTAGAATAATCAATTTGTAGGGTAGTTCAGCCCCCTATTACATTCTACAATAGTGTTGTTTTACTTCAACTCAGTCACTCTTCCCCACAACACTCTGTTGCCATATAATGATTAAGACTAAGCCTTGGCTCTGTAATAGGGACAATGGCCCATCTACAATTTCAATATACTTATATGTACTTGGACTACCAACTATTGTTGAAAGGGTGACACTTTAATCTCCACATAAAGTTAACCATACTGCAACTTCAACAAGGTATCAAGGGGTTGTCTAATACAGTTGAGTCATCATCAAACATGTTATCTCAAAGGCTTGCTTCTAGGGTTGCTACACAAGGAGGACATTTTACAAAACTTATATCACAAGAGAAAGTTTTACCAAGTCAACACAACGTTTGTTGTAATAACAACTTGAGAAAAGGATAGTTATCATCACTACTCGTCGGTATCAATCCTCACATAAAATATTCATCAACCTGATGACAATAATATATCAAGAGAAACAATTAGTACCTCACATTTATTGATGCTTTTTCTTTCCCGTGGATGCCCTTTTTTGATGCCACTATCCAAAATTTCATTGTTGTAAGTTTCAGGTCACTGCCTTTTCTTCTAGTTAGCACTACTCTTTTATATTTCCTTCAATGTGGTATATAAGCATTGCTTTAGAACCCTTATGAATCACACAATTTTAGGAAGATTCTACCTTGATATTTTGATGTCTTCAAGTTTATGACTATAATAGAGGACTTTTATCACAAACTAATGTGTATGTTAAAGATGAATCTTTCTTGATCTAGAACCCTTGCTCAACTAGTATGGCCACCATTCTACTTGAGTATACTTTTAATAACCAAACCAATTTGCATTTCTTTCCTATCTCTAGCTTGATAATTTGAAACAAATAACCATCACTGATATTTATGTTCCATACTATGATTAAGGTCAAAGAAAACCACAACAAATCATATAACCTTTAGAATTCATTCACCGAACTTCAAGTATATTGGCCAGATATTATAAGACAAGTTCAACCCAAAATGTTTCAACACAGAACTAATATGCCATGGATCAAGTTGCCAATGATTGTAAGGGTTAAACCCTTGAGATTTTTTTACATAAATTCAATTATAGCTTGAAATATTTCAATGTTTGAACAAACTTGAATGTGGCAAAGTCATTTCAGAAGTAAATAAACTTTCCAAAGACATCATACACCTAAGATCTTACGCACAAGAGGGACTAGTGTGTTGTTAGCCCTCTACTCTAGCAATGTATAACATCTATCATAGAGATGGGCCATAAATAAGGTAAGTATGATCCTAACAAAAATTATTAACCTTGGACTACAACATACTTGATATTTTTTCTCAAATTTTAGCATGAAACTACTTATTAGGGCATAAGTCTTAGATTAGCCTCTGGATCTAGCATGTGATTTCTTCTAGCATATATGTCCTTTAGTTCCATAGATATACTAGGACTAGCCAACCACAAAGGTCCAACAATGCAGATTTAGCTCCAATGAATCACCATGAGCAAAGGATAAACCTTAGATTTTGGAGAAGGTCTTGTGGAGGAATGTGCAAACTTCATATTAATGCATCTCTAAATTGGAGGCCATAATTAAGCTTCATATTTGTGTTGATAAAGGTCTCACTCATCACCCAAATTTCTTAGACTTAACCTTATTAAAAGGTTGAACCATATCCATGGGATACCTCATATACATTTTTGATTCATGTGTACTATAACCATAAACCAAAACCCCTTCAGAGATTCAATCTCCTAGTCACTATAGAGAAAACACAATTGATACTAATCTCAAAGCTCCATGAAAATTTCTCTTGGATCAATACTTAGGGTTACTAGTTAGGGATTTTAGTTCATGCAGATCTATGCCTCAAGAGGTCTTGGATCAACCAAATGAAAAGACTTTAAGGAGTGTCACAGTTTAAGGACATCAAATACAAGCCAACCAAAACCTTCATGTTTAAATCTCTTTGTACAAGACCACATGTATATGAATATTCACAAGGATATATTTTTCTTATGAAACCCTTACCCTATCACTAGATCGACTCATGTCCATAACTAGATCAAGGCATTTGTTTTCACTTGGATCCTTATTTGTGCTCAAAATTCTGCACATGATCTACTCCAAAGAGAAGGTTAAATGGCCTTGGATGCCCTTCATAGCCCTGTACCAAGCAACTTGTTGGCTTGGTTTGAGCTGACTGAGGTTCGATGTATACTACATACCAATAAAACCCTCAATCACTAGCCCTTTCAACAATGACCTACAAGCATATCACAGTCTCACCCTAAGTGACTATGGGAGGATGCAGAACTAGGATTCCATAGCCTTGAGGGACTAGGGGATGTGGTATTATTATGTTTCCTTATTCTTAACATTCATAAGTCACTTCGCCACATTACATTAATCTCCTAATCATATCCTATAAAACCATAAACCATCATTCTGATGAAATTAAATGCAACTGTAATAATTGTAACTCCAAAACAGATAATAAGAAAATATACACACGAAGACACCAAATTGCCATGTTTCACCCCAATGTGGAGCTACGTCCATAATAATTGTAGCTTATATAATGAATTTGTGTACAACAAACATTTCTTGGCCTACACACTAAGCTGGAGGTTGTATGTGCACTAAACTACAGACTCAGGCCTCTGCGAAATTAGCTATAGAGCCTCTTCTTCGCCACAAAACTATACAACACAATAATACAACCATAACGCTGACCTGGATCCAAATATATATAGGATGATTCTCTTATTAATTTACCCTATATATACTATTACATCGATAGGTTACATCATTATAATACTATGGTCCAAATACCATGGACTCCCTAAAAACAAGCAACTATGGCCCGAAATCCCATTGATTCTTAACAAAAATAGTGCACTTTTACAAAAAGGAGGGGCTTCATCCCACCCTAAAGCCCTCACACCATGTGGTATATTCCAAGTGCTCCAATGTGTGGTCCACTTCACATTTCACTGCGCTATTGTGCACTCTGTTGCGCGCTCCACTACGTGCTCCACTCCAAAAAATGTAGAGTCTTTGCGAAAATCTAGGCCAAGTTGGGCTATGCCCAACAAGCCCCCAACACTCACATGTGACTCATCCCAATTCACTCAGTTTATTTTCCTTTGATCTTTGCTACAATGTTGTTGTAGGTAGTGTTGAACTGCTGCAGAATCTATGTGACTTGCTTTTCTTTGTTGCGCACTTCCTCCAAGAGTGCTTTTATCAATGGTTTTGCATCCTTCTACATCATTTCTATATATATTTGTCAAATATCGTGAAGCTTCTTGTTGGAGAGGTAAATCCCCTCTACGGATAGAGGCGATCCCTACTAGCCCAGAACGGGTCTAGCAACAATCAGTCAATGCTACTATGCAAGTTCCTAATTGCAAATAAAAGGTAGGAAATGAACACCTACTTGGATTCCAACGCTATTGTTTGATGAAGAGATGCCGCTCTCACCCCTTCACGCTGGCCGGTCACGATCCTCCACGATCCCCGCGAATAGATACCTGCACACACGAAGAGAAAGACAAACACAAGCGTGAAATCTAATAAAAGCAATGATACATCATTCAGAAAGGACGTAACTCACATTAACCATTACAAAGACAAATGAGAGTGGAACCATAATAGTAGTCATCTATTATTAATCAATAACAGAGAAGAGTACAACCAAATGTTCTGACATCGAATCCTTCTCAAGAGGGTCCAGCCAGCAAGTCTTTTAAGCATTCACCCTTGGAGGTAGATCTCCCAAGACAAGAACTCTCTCTCACACAAGCAACACTCCACAACCTTCCTTAAGCTATAGCAATCCCACACTTGTCACACTAACTACCTACTAGCAGCAGCACTCTGAGCACTATCAACTCCACACTATCCAAACTAGCTGCTCATGGTAATGGTAGAGGTTTAAATAGGAGAAGGAGTCTCCATGAAAGGTGGGAGGATGAGCTTATCTCCAAGGAAGGTGGTTCAAATGACGAACAGACATGCCATAGAAAGGAGGGCGATACTCACAAGGCCAACAACCAAGTCTGGAGTTATCTGGAAGGCTGGATGTTAGAACAAATTCGCCCAAACTGGATCAGCGCGGGTGTATAACTGAACTGGAGCGCTGACAGCGCATCTTAATAACGGAGCAGGCTGTGTCAGCGTGACTTAGTACAAGCATAGGATGCGCTGGCCCATGAAATTCGACCAGCACGGAAAACCCGTGTGCTTCCGCGCTGGCAGCGCATCAGTTGCATTATCAGGCGCCAGTCAGCGCGGTTATTTTAATAACAGTCGCGATGATGAAATAAACTTTGGAAAAGTGGGTCATTTGGCCAGATTAGAGAGCATGATCATGATTAATTGGAATTCATGACACAGTAGGGAGACTGACAGGGAGATAGTGACAAATTACTGTGTAACAGATGCCCCCTAAAGCATGAAGCCCGAGAGAGTGGGAGGGGTGAAATGCTTTACAAAACTCGCTGAACTGGAACACCACCAGGAAGGACCTGCACGTACAACTAATATCTCGATTACATGTGGTCTAGGCATGGACGCAGCCATCCAAAAGACATACGAAGGTCTGTGGTATGGACGCAGCCACCCAACTGAAGAGACCATGATGGTAAAAAGGTATGGTCGCAGCCACCCCAAAAGACTCAGGTATGGGCACAGCCATCCATCAATGAGTCATGTAATAATAATCCACAAAATCGCAACCTGGTTTGTAGCAGACAAAAACCAGGGTCTTGCGCTCCATCCCAACCCGAACAAAGTACAAGTTCAAGCATGTGAATACATGAGCTGAAGTCGAACATGCATGAACATCGTCTGATTACCAGCCAATAATGAAAATTGTTAACAAACGCGAGAGGTACCACCAATAATGACAATGGTCCTCAAGGTACTTATAGGTACAATCCGCGGCGTGTGAATCAATGAGCTGGTGTCGAACACCCGCAGAATCATTCGATCGGAGGCCAATGATGAAAACCTCGCGTCGAACATGAAGAACCTGCCATTGAGGCATGCAGGCTCTAAGGCACCTGAAGGGAGTCTCTAGGTCACTTTCCTGGATAATGAGCTGAAGTCGACAGGAAGTAACCTTGATCAAAGGTGGGCCATAATGTTTCCCACATCATCGACACGAGACAGAGAAGGATAAAATATTTTGTGTGAGACATCAGAGGGAGGTTGTAAGCTTGCAGAGGTCAACTTCTCTTGAACATATCAGCGGCACGACAGTGGATTTGGCAGTATTTGACATCAAATGAGCATAGGTCATGGTGACAAGGCAATGAGCAGATGAGAGGTCGAAATAGGGTAACCCAAACCCACGGAGGCTAGTGTAAAACAAGATGAGAAATCCCCACCCAGACATGAATGTAGACGAGTGCCATGTTCAAGAGTGACATACTGCCGACATGACCATTATTACAGTTCCATTTTCCCCACCATTTCTGGCAGGTACCCCGATTATTTTTAGATGACAAGCTTGACGGGGATAGCATATGCTTGGAAAGTGTCATTTCGATGGTGTCCGATGTCGTCAAGTTTTAACGAGTCTGACAAAGGAAGAACTCAGCGTCTTTTCCTGTTTAGAGAGTCTGAAAAGACAGCGGAAAAGAAAACTCCAGGGGGGTCCTTTTTCGTAAAGTTGTGTCTCGCGAGCCCGAAAAAGTATAAAACGATACTTGAAAGAACCGCCCGACCAGTATGATCGAGGAGTACTTTTTGTAAGTAGTGACTTCGACCCGAAAAAGTAGAAAAGCAGTCAGAAGCACGTCGTTTTGGAGCCGTTAACGAACCGAAAACGACAAGGGTCCGACGATCTTTTCGTTTTTACACGGTTGGAAAAGGGTTTAAAGACGACCGCCTCTTATTTACGTTTAACGAGTCAAGAGGAATAACTCGGCAATCTTTTCATATTTAGACAGTCAGAAAAGAGCTAAAATAAGACCTCCATTTTTATTCTCTTTAACGAGTCAAAAAGGGAAAATACTCAGCAATCTTTTCATATTTTACGAGTTAGAAAAGAGCTTAAAGGTGACTCGTCCTAGAGGAACAAGTGGTATAAAAGGTAGCAACTGACAATGGTGGAACTGCTCAAAACATGTAATGGTCAAGAGGTTGGCTAATAAAACCACTCATCGCTGCGGTTCCTCAGGAAAGGATAAACAACCAAGTGAGAGCATATGATCGGCCAAAGAGATGGTAGCAATGGAATGAAACAACCAAGGCTCATCTAGCAGAATTCAGCGAAAAAAAAAATGGCAATCACGAGATGTAAATCGGGTATGCGTTCATTTTTACACAAGCTTGAACCATGGAGAACTTTGCTTGGATTCAGTTTCATGTTTACACAAGCTTGAAACGACAAACTATGCTTGTTATAAGTTTGCATGCCCCCAACATAATGACGCAACATGAGGTACATGCCCCCCAAGCTTCATTGCATTCAACAACGTGGATGGAATGAAGGTTCACTCTTGAAATCGATGAAAGACTCGACTTGTATTTTACGAGATCTTAATCAAAGACTCGATTTGGAAAGGGAGTTGTTTCATTTTTTAATGAGGTTGACACAGTAAAAGAACTATCCTCATAACCCTTGTTTCATTTTTTAACGAGCTTGACACAAGATCAGGAACTATGCTCGACTCCTTGTTTCGTTTTTTAACGAGGTCGACACAAGATCAGAACTATCCTCGGCTCCTTGTTTCATTTTTTAATGAGGTCGACACAAGATCAGAACTATCCTTGGCCAGATCCAGTTTCATTTTTTAAGGAGCTTGACACAGGAAAGGAACTATGCTCCGACCAAGCCTAGTTTCATTCTTTAAGGAGCTTGACACTGGAAAGGAACTATGCTCCACTACCTAATTTCGTTTTTTAAAGAGCTTGACACAGGAAAAGAACTATGCTCTGCCCAAACTTCATCATAATGAATAGGAAGTCGGGGCTTCCAAGAGTGTCACTCCCGGTGAAAGGACCACATCTTGGAAGTTAGGACCTAATGCCCCCAGGACACTATGCACGATGGTGTCATCACTGGATACAGGCACGGGGTAGGTGGCCACGTAGTTGATCTGCGGTGGGGCAGATACAACTGGTGGGTAAAAACTAGGAGGGGACAACAACTGCGCAAGAGGCATTGGGGGACTAACGAACGACAATTAATCGATAGTCACAATTCTTCCATCGTGTGGAAAGCAAACCACACGGAAAAGCGAAGAAATGAGGGCCCCCATGGCGTAAACATAGTCGCGACCAAGGAGAAGACTAAAGTCTAAAACACCTTGGGTAACCAAGACGTCTATATAGATGGTTTTCCCCCCCAAAGTAATAGGGAACTTCGGGAGAACTCCTAGAGATGGACAGGCTCCTCCGTCGAACGCCAACAGATTCTGAGTGACTGGCCCAAGCTGCGGGGAACCTAAAGCTTGCCAAGTAGTGTATGGCATAAGACTAACAGACGCCCCTTCATCCAAAACAGTGCCAGGTACTGCCTTAGCACAGGCATGTACTGTGATCTGGAAAGGCATATGGGATGGAAGGACCGACAATCAGGCGATTCCAATCAAAGGAAGCGACTAGACTACTTGGTGGGGGAATCGTATGATTGCCCCCGTGTGCTAAAGGAACCGAAGGAGAACCCTCGGGAGCAGCTGGGTTAAGAGAGTCATTTCGGGACTCAGGCGAATCTGAAGAGACAAAAAGAACATGGGCGTGATTCTCTTCCGAAACAGAGTGAGCGAGTGGCGGACTCGAGTCGACACTCTTTCCGACCAATGGTTGGTCTGGAACAGGCTGGGGATAGCCGGGTTCGGGAAGAGGGGCCTGGACAAGAGAAGAATCTGAAGCAATCTCTTTGTCAGCAGGGGGACGATCTGCAACTGCAGAGAGACATCGATATCCAACGGGTAGTTGGGGTGAAGGAGCTGTAAGACTTGCCAAAACACTGGAGGCTTTATCCATGAGCGGACAAAGGTGAAGGGGATGATTGCCTTCACAAAGTCTACAGGGGATTCGAATCTTCCCTTTCTCCTTACCTTTGTGAGTCAGTAGGGGAACATCGCCGTGAGCCTCAGTGGATGATGAGGGGCAGGCCGGATCGCGAGACCATACTTCTAGTACCCTGGAAATGCCAGGACAATCGCGAAGAAGATGGTCCTCCTTGCATAATCGATAAGGAAACTTAACCTTCCGCGGAGGAGCGGAAGGGGGCCCGACTTCAGGTGTACTCGAGGGAGTAACAGTTATACTTGTAGCCTCTCCCTTAGGAGACTTCTTCTTCTTGGTCTTCTTCTTCTTCTTCTTAGCCACCTGGTTATTCGAATCGAGACTTTCACCAGGCGAAGTACAAGAGGAAGACGTAGAAGTAGGCGTCGAAGGGGAGAGATCCACCTTAGGATCAACATGATGTTGTTCAGGTGGAGGGATTGATGGACTAGCAGCCGATACGGCAGGGACCAAAGAGGTTGAAAACAACCAAACAGGCAACCCGACAGTTAACCCCGGAAGGGATAACGTTGCCATATAAGGAGCACCAACATTCCCAAGAGGAGGGAAATGACAAGGATTCCCGTCAGGAGGGGAACTTGGGTTGGTGAACCCCGGAAAAGTTGCCATGGAAAACAAAAAGAAACCTACTCAAGCTAACGCACACAAGATCTAACCAGGTAACGTTAATCGTGGCCAAATAAATTTTTTAAGACACAGGAACTAAACTTGACCTTTTCATGTTTTAAGAGTCGAGAAAAGGACGAAAATATGACTCTAGTCTCCTTCAAATGTTTAATGAGCACGAAGTGACAAGACGCTCGCTGGCACCTTTTCTTTTAAGGACTCTGAAAAGGATCAAAAGTGACTATTCTGGAGACTCTAGGCAAAGGGTTTATCAAGCAATCCGTAAAACTGCTTATACACCTTGGCAATTGTATGAGAACCAAGGACTTTCCGTACTGCAGTCAATCTTCCCGAATGCTGTGTTCGGTGCGTTACGGCTCACAAGGCGGCAGACTCGGCTTCCTATGGATCAAGGATAAAAGCCTAGTGGGGTCTCCCTATATACGCGATGGTACGTGGGAGCACAATCCGTGTTAGACCACTATCGAGTCACAGAAGGAGGAATCACCCAACCGTAATGTGAAACAATAGTGACTATGTTTAAAGACGTCAGAACACGTCTCTAGCCTAGACCTCTAGATGTTTGCGTTAAGTTCCAATGCATTTTTAGGTTTATTCAGTTTATTTTATGGTTGATCTTGAATTAAGTTTCGGTTTCAGGCCCTACCGTGTGATCTCTCACAATTGCCTAGATGCAAGCTATAATGAATGAAGTATCCTTTTCTTCGATGAACACCTACCTATGGGAGGGTAGAAATATCATTCTCAAACCAAGACAAGCGAATGCAGACACTAATAAACATAATGCATCAATACGCTAATCTCACGATGCATTGATACTACTAATGAAAGATTTAAATTTTGCTTTTCAATTTCTCAAACATGAAAATTCGTAATGCAAATGCACTTTCACTTTCGTATGCTAAATGAATGCAATTTTTTTTCGTGAATTCAAGAAGACAAACAAGCAAGTGTGAACTGATCGATCCAAACAATTGTGATCTATGCTTGGTAGTGAAGAAATCGAATCAACATAAAAAATCGGTTCAATAATCGACACTAAAAATCAACCAGCAACAAGTAGTGAGAAAGCCTCAAGCAAATCAATAAGAGGGTTATGGATGAACCTTGAATAGACAAGTAACCCAAGCAAATGGTTTCTCGATGAAACTTCTAAAGGGCTAGGTCACATGGTCTAAAAACACAAGACTCACTCGAATGAAATCAAAGAGAGAGTGCCCCTAACCAAAAGTAATCAAAACAAGCTAGTGAGAGATAAGAAACAACAGGGGATAAGAAAGATTGATGAATTCAGGAGATAAAGTTATAAAAACAACTTTTCAAGAATCAGCGCAAGTTACACACTGAGAACCCGAGATGATCACATTGTCAGCGCAATTTTTACACAGACAACCCGAGATGTCAACACAATTTTTACATAGACAGCCCATGATGATGCGATTTTAGGAGTCGTCGTAGGAATTAAGCTAGCAACCCAGGATCAACGCGGGTAAAAAGCTACCAAGTGGCGCTGACATCGCGACTGTACACGTCTTTTCCGCACTGATCCGATTTCCAGGATCGTTGCGACTGTTAGGCGTAATTACGCGATGAACAGGATATTGCAAAAGGGTGAGCGCGATGACAGCGTGACTGTTAAAATTAAATCCGTGATGGAGCTCAAAAATAGTGACAGGCAAATCAAAACTCCCAAATCAAAACAGCCAATCTTTCAATCAAACAGGGGCATTTCCCAGATCAACCCAAGAAACACAAAAGACTGTTAATGAATCCCCAAAACTTCAAAAGAGACCAAAACAAAACTCAAGGCAAGAATGAACAAAAAGGGACAAGGGCCAGCTCTCCAGCGGAGTCGCCAAATTGTTGGAGAGGTAAATCCCCTCTACGGATAGAGGCGATCCCTACTAGCCCAGAACGGGTCTAGCAACAATCAGTCAATGCTACTATGCAAGTTCCTAATTGCAAATAAAAGGTAGGCAATGAAAACCTACTTGGATTCCAACGCTATTGTTTGATGAAGAGATGTCGCTCTTGCCCCTTCACTCTGGCCGGTCACGATCCTCCACGATCTCTATGAATAGATACCTGCACACACGAAGAGAAAGACAAACACAAGCGTGAAATCTAATAAAAGCAATGATACATCAGTCAGAAAGGACGTAACTCACATTAACCATTACAAAGACAAATGAGAGTGGAACCATAATAGTAGTCATCTATTATTAATCAATAACAGAGAAGAGTACAACCAAATGTTCTGACGTCGAATCCTTCTCAAGAGGGTCCAGCCAGCAAGTCTCTTAAGCATTCACCCTTGGAGGTAGATCTCCCAAGACAAGAACTCTCTCTCACACAAGCAACACTCCACAACCTTCCTTAAGCTATAGCAATCCCACACTTGTCACACTAACTACCTACTAGCAGCAGCACTCTGAGCACTATCAACTCCACACTATCCAAACTAGCTGCTCATGGTAATGGTAGAGGTTTAAATAGGAGAAGGAGTCTCCATGAAAGGTGGGAGGATGAGCTTATCTCCAAGGAAGGTGGTTCAAATGACGAACAGACATGCCATAGAAGGGAGGGCGATACTCACAAGGCCAACAACCAAGTCTGGAGTTATCTGGAAGGCTGGCTGTTAGAACAAATTCGCCCAAACTGGATCAGCGCAGGTGTATCACTAAACTGGAGCACTGATATCACATCTTAATAATGGAGCAGGCTGTGTCAACGTGACTTAATACAAGCATAGGATGCGCTGGCCCATGAAATTCGACCAGCGCGGAAAACCCGTGTGCTTCCACGCTGGCAGCGCATCAGTTGCACTATCAGCCGCCAGTCAGCGCAGTTATTTTAATAACAGTCGCGATGATGAAATAAACTTTGGCAAAGTAGGTCATTTGGCCAGATTAGAGAGCATGATCATGATTAATTGGAATTCATGACATAGTAGGGAGACTGACAGGGAGACAGTGACAAATTACTGTGTAACACTTCTCATCTACTGCTTGGGATAGTTGGAGAGCCTTATCCTACCATGGCTGAGTTCTCTCTGTCAAAACCTGCTCCTCCTTCTTTAGCTCCTCTATCTTCTTATGGAGGGAATTTCCCTCACTGATCTTAGCGAGTTTCTGCGAGATTGGTAAGTTCTTCACAGTTGCCCGAATATCTTCCAACTGCTAATGAATACATTCCTGTATTTTTTGCACATTTGGATCTTCCTACAATGAAGTCCAAATTTGTAAGCTTTCATTCAAAAGTTTCCCACAATCTTCCACTGCTCCAAAGATGCTGGCCATTGCAACCTTCAGGTCAGTCTCCCTCCGCTCTCACACTTCCTGTGGTGTGGTAGGCTGTAGTTTAATCTATAGCTCACTAATCTTCATCTCATATGAAAAACGTACTTCGATGATATTTTCCTTATATCCTTTTATTGCAAGCCTGAGATTCGCGACCTTATCCTCAATTGGATCTTCTTCTCGGACATCCATGTCTAGAATCTCTCGGCATGTGGCTTAACCACTTTCTTCAGCTTTAGCTGCTACTGTATTTCCTAATCCCTCTCCTGGATTACGTGGTCGAGCTTCTTCTGCAACGAAGCTCACTCTTTCTCTACCTGAATGTTCAACTTTGAAGTATGATGTTCATGCAGCTTCAGCTCATCTATAATCTCTAGATGCATCTTGTGTAATATCTGCAATGGTACTAGTGCAATGTACATGTTGACATACCTCCATTCTTTAGCCCACTGCTGAACCTCGACAGAGTCAAACTGTATGTCTCTTACTAGTATCAGTGTTATTCGCGTTGTAAGTGTAGGCTCTATGGCCTTTCCTCTACAATATTCTCCACTACCTGTGCTGGATGTCTAATTGTCTGTGTCAGTATCTTAAGTTCTGGGATGCGCTCCTACACACCTGTTACAAGTGCATCATAGTGATCTTCTAACCTATTCCATGATTATGCTATCACTTCCTATATTTTATCTCCAACCTAATCCAAGTCCCCCTCAATGAGGACCACTGGTATTATGTCCTTGGACTTGTCTGCCTTTTTCTTCTTTTTGGTTCTTGTGACAACTTCGGTGCCTGCCTTCCTTTTCTCTACAACAACTAGGTTTGTCTCTGTCTTTTTAGATTGTTTGTTCTATTCATCACCTCTAGGAGGATCCTAGTGACCCTCATCGTGTTGCTTCTCTAGTTGCAACTCATTCTCATCCTTATCTTTCCCACTCACTTCCTCGTGCTATGATGTGTCATCCTTTGTTGGAATATCTTCTTCTTGCATCTCCAGCACAGACATCCATTCGGCGGGCCACTATTGTACCTGTGCCAGGAGGTCATCTTCTATTACTAAATATGGTAGGGGATGCCATTTATTCTTTGTGTCTCTACGAGCCTGTATATATCCCAGCAACAACACCATTTGTTGGCTTGGTTTAGGCTAACCCAAGTTTGATCTGTACTGGGCACCAACAAAACCCTCAATCATTGGCCCTTTTGGCAATGACATGCAAGCAGTTCACAGTCTCACCCGAAGTGACTATGGGAGGATGCAAAACCAGGTTTCTGCAACCTTGAGGGACTACGGGATGTGGTATTATTATGTTTCCTTATTCTTAACATTCATAAATCACTTCGTCACATTACATTAATCACTTAAGCATATCCTATAAAACCAAAAACCAGCATTGTGTTGAAATCAAATGAAATTGTAATAACTGTAACTATAAAACATCTAATAAGAAAATATACACATGAAGACACCAAATTACTGTTCCCAATGTGGTGCTACATCCACAAGAATTGTTACTTATATAATGAATTTGTGTACAACAAATAGCTTTTGGCCTGCACACTAAGCTGCAGACTCAGGACTCTGCGCACTCAACTGCAGAGCCTCCTCTTCACCAAAAAACTATATGTCACAATAATACAACAATAATGTTGATTTGGATCCAAAGATAGATAGGATGATTCTCTTCTTATTAATTTACCCTATATATACTATTACGTCGACGGGTTACATCATTACAATACCATGGTCCAAATACCATGGACTCCCTAAAAACAAGAAACTATGTACTGAAATCCCATTGATTCTGTTATGCTCCTATACCAATAGGTGTCATATTTCATGATTGACTGGTAAAGTCCCAAATATGTTCATCCTTTCCATGCTGCAAAGGTTCCATATTTTGAAAAAATCAAAAAAATTAAAAATGAAAAGAGGGTATGCCCTAAAAGAAAGATCAAAGGGAAAAAACAATGAAATGGTCAAAAAGAAAGGAAATGAACCCCAAATGAAGAAGACCAAGAAAGTGTGCTAGTCCAAAATGCCACTACTATTCTATTTTTGCAAAGAATCTCATTGTGTGCAATCAGTTGACTCTTGCCACAGTTGATGGATGGCCAAACAGCTCAATCTTGGCCAAGTTCATGTTTTAAATTTCTTGTTTTAGAGATAGAGAATAAAATCTGTCCAAATAGTTCAAGCTTGGCAGATAAGTAGTTAGATAGAAAATCAAAGGAGCTCAACAGCTAAATCTGAGCCCCTGGAAGAAATAAGGGCAGACTTAGATAGGATGGCAGTTAAAAGAAAAGAAGAGAGTAAGGGTTTGCTAGTTTAAATGCACCCAAGGAAAAAGGAAGAAAAAATGTTAGGTATAATAGGTTGGGTAGGCAGTTTTGATGTTGCAGAAGTAGGCTTATGAGTAATTTTGTCTTTCAAAGGTGATTCATATTATTACTATCATAAGTACCATGGAAACTATCTGGTCACAGATCAAATGAAGCATGTCTAACTTCCCCTCACTCTTCTCCCAAAATCACTTACTAACCTCCCCCTAAGGATATTGAGATCTGCTCAATACTCTTAAAAATCATCACATTCATAAGAAACTTGAGGAAAATAACATTCTTACTCTAAGGAAAGAAGCCACATTTCTTGTGTAAAACCTTTGTTTTCTCCTAAGCCTAAGTCGTTGAACTTTATAACTTGGCTCTTACCCTTCATAAATTCATATTAACTACTAACAGTATTTTTTAAATCCCTATGTTTTTTCCCTTCCCCACATTATGTAAACATATGGAATAACCCCAAAATTTAATATTCCCTGCCCCGGTTTAATTATAAACCATAATCGTTGCTTAAAAAAGTGGGAATTGATGGTTCATCTGGGGCCATTAACAACCCTCTGCGTACAATGTATTGGAATTTATTTGACCTCTAGTTAATTAAAAAACCAACCCGCAAACCCGACCGATGTATTAACTCGAAATCATTGAAAAAACATTGATTTTAATGGTGGGTCCCCGCGCCGTAGCCCTCCGCCAACTCCATTTACCGCCAGCTGTTGGATCTAGGCCCGCTGATCTGACGGCCCAGATCAATATCGCAACCCCTCCGTCTCCTATACGTTAATGCCTGGGGAACGGTGGTATTCCCGCTGTACCACGGGACACACGGTGCCCTCCCGGTATGCTCCCAGCCCATCCACCCGATACCAGCTTGGTCTAAAAGCGGTGCGGGCCCAGAACACTTACTGCCCGCTGACGCCAGAGCCACGTCACCGCCACGTCACCCCACTACGCGACAAGTCATTCCGTCATGCTAACATCAGCCGACCAAAAAGCGTGAAAAAGCCCGCGAAACCAAAATTTTGTTAAAAACGTGAAAAATTGTTATTTTCGCTCATTTCTATTGGGTGTTTTCACAAGACCGCTGCATGCAATTTACGTCCAAATTCAGTGCGAAACACATCCAGTCTGCCACTCGGCCAACAGACTCCAGTTCCCTGCTGCACAGTCCGCAATTTCACCTGCAACTACACAGTTTTCATCCATAATCCAGGTACTTATTTTTTTTCACCCTGAAAACCTGCAATTTTTCTTTTCCACCGAAAATTCCGCCTGTTAAACCAAATTTGAGTTGAAGACACTCTGTTTATTCATAAAAAGACCTCCAGGACTACTCTTTTACCCATTTTTATCGAAAGTCCTGCAAATTTCATTTTTCTCTGTAGATTTCACCTGGTGAGCTAAATTCAAATCAACTTTGGTCTGTAATTCTTGGAGAAAAGCCCTAGAACTGTTGTTTTCCCTACTTTTGCTACAAAAACCAAAATTCCAATTTTAAAACCACAAAAACCAAAAATGGAGGCTCTCGTTGCCCTCAATGTTGCTCCTCTTAATGCTCCTCATACTGACTAGCATCATTTGCCCTTAGCTGACAGATATTTCTAGATAGAGGACCCAATTAGCTGAAAAAATCATCTTCGTACCTTCTGCCTAGTCAGAAACAATCATTTGAACAACTCTGATATCTATGGAATATGGGAATCCAATCTCCATAGGTATTACCTTCCTTCAGTCAATATATTCCCAGATATAATTCGCCACTGCTATGCAAAGTATGACCCTGTCACTAAGGCAGTCCTCTCTCCATCACAAACTGTCCTTTTCCACATAACTGCTGATTCTATCAATGAAATGCTACAATTCTGTCCAGTTCAACCTCTTGCTCCTCTTTCCATGGGGTATTTGTTGGAGAAAGGCTCTAAAATATCCACTGCATAAATAGGCCAGATTGCTAAGTTATTCATGGAACCAAATTGCCAGCCCCAGGGGCCACCTCCTTATTTACATACCTGGTTTAATGAAACTGGGAGAATTATTCTTGACATAATCTCAGCAATCTTGGGATTTAGGTCCAATGAGTATGTGGATGAGATGGTCTTGGTTCTATTATCCACCTTTATTCTAGGATAGTCTCCTACTATTAAGTATGACTATGCCTCCTTCATTGCTGGCAAAATCCATGCTCAATTCATGAACTTGGAAAGAGAAGGAGTGTTTAAATACACAACTTACATATACCACCTGCTGTTATATTATCATCCAGACATTTTTGTATTTCCCATCAGGAAATTGGATTCCAAAGGAGAGAGGAGGTTTGTAATCTTTTGGACCTCTGTTTTCCACAGAATTGGTCAGACTCTTTATACCTACTGTGAGTTTATTGACCTATTTATACATCCTGGTTCCTATCTATTAATAGGGAATTATCCTCCTAGGCTCTCTGGTGACATGAGGAAGATTTTATAGCTCTCCAAAAGATAAAGAATAGGTGACTGGTACTTCTAGCAGGATCACACTGAAATCAGGATATATGGTTGCGAGTTGTGCCCTTATAAGCTGCCCAAGTATGTGCCTATGAGACTGTTTGCATTAGAATATTTCAAGCAACTAATAAATTCAGATCTAACTCACTTCTACAATGCAAAGAAAAAGGCCCAGCTAAAAATAAGAAACCAGCTAGTTCCTTTCATCCTTAACAAGAGGGAAGCATGGAAAGATGCCGAGAAAATGTTGGGGGAACAACTCAAATTAAAGAAGAGCTTTTGGTGGGTACCCTATTACCCAAATGGCTTTATCAGTGAAAGAAAAGTAAAAAATAGGCTATCAGCCTATAAACATTATAGGATCCCTGAAAAGGAGCAATTTTCTAATCAAGATGAGTGGGTGGAGGGCACATTGATAGAAGAGCTTACTGAGCAAGAGAAAATGGAACAAGCTATGAAAAATCTAGAAAAGAATCTTGACCTAGACTCTTTTGGACAGGTATTTTTCAAGCTGCCTCAGCAAACCGGAGTTGGTACATCATTTACTAGGACTTCACAGCAACCTCCCCAAGAAAGTACTACACCAGCTGCAGGGACATCAAAGGGAAAAGAAGTGCTAGATACAAAACAACACATAATGACAGATCAGCCAGCAACATCAAAGGAACAGGGCCAAGGACAAACTCCTCCTGTCCAAACCAAAGCACCAGAGATACCAGCATTACAGACTCCTCTAAATGAGGAAAGGGGTAGGAAAAGAGACAGAGAAGAGGCCACACCTGTAAGTGGACCAACAGAGCAACCAGGGGCAAAAAGGCAAAGAATAAATCCTCTATCTAAAGAGGAAATTATTGAGGAAACCATAGAAAGCCTAAGAGGTGAGAGGGCAACCAGCCCACAGATCTCCCCGGTAATAGAAACATCCACCAGCTCTCATAGGTAGGACCCAGAAAGGCAGCACAGTGTGGAAGTTTCATCCACAAGACCACAAAGCAAGCAGGGCTCTGAGATCAAAAAGACATTCACAGAGATAAAAGCCCGGAATGACCCACTGAGGCTGCAACTTTATAATCAGCTTCTCAAGATGACCCCCGCCAACCAGCAAAGGTTGATGTCTGCATATGATATTAAAGAAGGAAAAATGATCTTGAGCCACTTTAAGCCTAAAGTGTAGCAGCCACAGTCAGCAGCTGACTACATTAGAACAAATCTGGAGGTCCTTGCCAAAGACATTCATCCTATGGACCAAATTGAGCTACATAAGCAAACTGGAGAGATGGTCTACTCTACATTGGCAGATAAGGCAATGTTGGCTTATAAATTGCAGAACTCATTGAACAACACATCTACCCAACTAAACTTGGAGAAGGCATCTTCTTTAGTCAAAGACAACAGAATAACTTCCTTGGAAGATATTATCATCGAGCTGGGACATGATCCCAAGGATGCCAAAGGAATAAAAGAATTGATAAAAAAGAAGGAAGAGGACATTGATGCCCTTAGGAAATAAGTGAAACTGCCTACTACTATGGATCCACAAACTACAGAGGTTGTACAACAAAAAGCAGAGGAGGACATGATGGACCTGCTTATGAAAATTAATGAGAGACTAAGTGAGATGGAGCAGGCATTGGAGAAAGCAATAAGAGAGAAGCAGGGAGAGTCAACCTCCCAGCCACCTGAGGTATCTCCAACAGTCACAAATGCCCCTCTAACATCAACAACAACAGCAGGTACTTCAGCAACAACAATAACAGCAGGCAGCAGCACTACCATGACCATAGAGGAGCTAATAAAAGCCATGGAGGAATTAAAACTCCAAGTATCAGAATTGAAAGAAGCCAAAGAGAAATTGGCAAAGTTAGAAGTGAGTTATGACAAATCCAAAATGACTGTGGCAGAAAAAACAAGAGGTGAAAGAATTAGAGAACAGGGTAAAAGCATTGGAAAAGGACCTCTCTTTAGATAAGCCTCTGGAAGAAATCAAAGCTATTTTGTGGGCTAACATAATTCAGTCCATTAGTAATGTATGGAGATCTATTCAAACCATTTATGAGCAGATTGACTTGATAGCAGTAGCCCAAGTGGAAATTCAAAAGGCCAGAACTCTATTGGGACATAAGCCCGAATAGGCCAACAGGCTAATCCATTTTTTGAGCACTAAGACTAGTGAAGAACTAGCAGCACTGGACATCAGAGACAGGACAGGCACCATCCTAACAATCAAAAGAGTTTTGACTAAGAGAAACCTGATGTAGAATCTAGAAAGGAGGTGCCAGGATATGCAAGTGGAGATAGATTCTTTTATAGAAAGATTTCTAGATTTGCATGGAAGGGGCTTGCCGAGTCTGTTGGGAAGCAATGAACGCCTGTTGAGACAAGCTGAGTAAATGCACAGGTTGAATAAACATGTTACTGATCAAGTAAATGCATCATCAAGTAATTCTGCAGAGAAGGCCCTTCCATCTGGCCAAACTCTCTACAACAACTTGGAAAATCTATTTTATATTGAGCATGAAGTGAAACATATTTTTGCAGTCCATCCCAACTTCTTCAGGTACACAGATGTTGATGAGACTTTGAGAAAGCTACAAAGACATAATTTACCAGAAGAGCAGTGGTGCCAAAGCATGTTGGAAATCCTATAGGCATGTTTCAACTATTGTCTTACCCAGGATATAACAGATACCATAAAGCGGAGGATAGGAACGGATAAGAGTCATGCGGGGCAACCGTCTATCAAATCAAAATTAAATATGCCTGAGAAAGCTGAGGCAGCAGCACGGAATATCAGTGGAAATAGCCACTATCCGACTCACCGAGCTTACAATCAACACATCTCACCAACTGAGCAGCCAGCACAACAATATTTACTTCTTCATTTATTTCTCACTGTTTTCAAGATCATTTACTTCTCCTATAAAGTAGGTAGAATGAGTTATTACTAGATATTATCTCTTTGAGATATTTTGTAAACACTTTTGTACAAATACCTCCCCAAGCAAAGTATTTGGGGTTGGTGATACATTTCTTAGACTGCGCTGTAACTCTGAAAAAATTCTGAATAAAAAAAAAAGCTGTTGGAATCCATTGTTGCTGGACTCTCTGGATGTGGAGTTGATGGGAGAGGAACATGTTACGGAATTCTTGAATCATCTTATGGATCAATAAGTCTCTCTTACTTGTGTTTTTAGTTTCTGTGTTTAATGTATCATATATGTTTCATGATCTGAATAATAGGGAAAAAAAATAACTCAAAATTTGTTTGATTACACTCTGTGTTCAATCTCTATTATTATTAATGTTTTCTTCAGAATTAGCATAAACATGAATTCTTAATTGCTCCTGTTTCCCTTGGTTCTAGCATCTTGAATATTAGCTGAGGAATTCTTAACTGCTCCCTAGCAATAATCATCCACTTTCCCCCTGTCTGCATGATGAAGGATTCTTAATTTCCCTTCACCCACAGACTCCATCCCATCTGATTCTAGCTTATAAATAGTTCCATGATTGATTACCTTGCTCTGTAGTACCACCCTCTATCAAAGAAATCATATCCAGTAGTTCATCCTCATAGACTCCATTAGCCCAATGGACTGAACTTCTCGGATTTACACCCCTGTTCTATTGAATATCAGCATCCAAAAACCAAACAAACCATTCTTCTTCATACCTAGCCTAATATACCTCAAAACAATGCTAAATTATAAAGAGAGAGCCCTCTCTAGATGCAGATAAGCTTGAATCTGTGTCTAAAAGATTGATCTGTGGTTACCTCAGCTGTATTCCCTTTCTTACAACTTTTGGGGAACAACCTGAGTGATAACAACATTGGTGACTCAACTGGGGACCTGAATAATTTATTTGTTACTGCTGTTTATTTTTAAAACTATAGATGGAGCCTGAAGTTAGCCAGCTAGCCTTTGAAACTGCTTTTTCTATGCAATTACAGGAGTAAATAAAAGCTGCTTCAGTCTATCTCTAGTCTAGTTTTAGGTGTTGAACAGCTATCTCAAATATTTGATCAGTTCCTTGTTTCAATATATCTACAGGAAAATTCAAAACTCCTATATTTTAGGCTTCCTAGAAAGATACTGTCAAAAGTTGTATCCTTCAAATATTTCAAGAAAAACCAAAAAATATATTCAGAAGCTGGCTCCAAAGAAGAAAATCTGTTACACTAGATGAAATCCAAATCCA
Organism: Pinus tabuliformis; assembly: GCA_031772625.1. Taxonomy (NCBI): domain Eukaryota; kingdom Viridiplantae; phylum Streptophyta; class Pinopsida; order Pinales; family Pinaceae; genus Pinus; species Pinus tabuliformis. Next base: position 943,899,945 of record CM062811.1, on the reverse strand, counting down.
AATCCTCCACCTATCTTTGAAAATCCTAATTTGATCCCTAAGAACTTTAGAAGTCGAGATAATCAAGAATCTTCTGTTGATTTACACCTTGACACACCTCGGCAGAACCCTATCCAAACTGAGCTTACTGCTGGAAAATCACAAATCCATTCTGCCATCACTGTTGCTTCACCGAGTTCACCATTAGAACTTCAAACCATCTTTCCCACTCCCCCATCCACTGCACATATCTCAGCTGTTATCCCTATTCTCCCAGCTGTTACACTTATCCCTGCAAATATGGCAAACCGATATGATCCCCTGCAATTACCTGCAAATCCAGGGGCTATGCCTCAAGATTATCAAAGGAAGATTACCTATTTTGATGGTACTGGCACCTATACAGCTCAACAACATACTAAGAAAATGACAGATTATTTTGAAAACTATGAAATTGATGCTAATGATATGAGAATGAAGATCTTTGTTCAGAGTTTAACTGGTGATGTTAGAACCTAGTTTAGGGCACTCCCTGTAAACACTATTGCTGACCTAGATGCCCTTTATCAAACTTTCTTGAACAGATGGGAAAAGAAGAAAGACCCTTTGCACATCCTATCAGAATATGAAAGCTTGAAAAGGGGCCCACAAGAAACTGTTCAAGATTATTGCGCCAGATTTAATAATGTATACAATGCTATTCCTCAGAATCTTAGGCCTCCACCGGACATAGCTTTGATCAAATTCCCTAATAGATTTGATTCTGACATGGCTTACCAGCTCAGGGAAAGAGCTCCTCCAAGCTTAGAAGACATGCAGAGTATAGCTATTAGTGTAGAGGCCAATCTAATTTCTAAACGAGCTCGAGCTAGAGCTGAAAGAATAACACCTTTCAAAGAAGAACCTTCTGCATTTGAACAGAAATTAGATGCAATTATTAAAGGAATGGATAGACTGGGTGAGAGAGTAGAAACAATTGAGAGGAAATCCTCTTGGGATGGTCAATCGAGCAACACCGGAAGAAACCCAAATTTCAGAAAAAATCAGAATCCCAATACTGGAAAGGCTGCCCCTGACCAAAACATTAGACCTCCATTCCAGGAAAACTATGTTGAAGCTTCAACTTCTAGTGAGCTAACAGAAGACTCTCAAATTAACTTAATGGGTCTCAATAGTGAACAACAAATCTTTTTGATTCAGGATGACCAAGAAGCTCATATTTTTAATCAATTCCAAACCTAATCTGGGGAATCATTCGATTTTAGGGAGGGATATGATGTAGTTGTATATGAGGTTCACAAGCAATACAACCTGAGAGGCAGAAAGATAGATGTCCCTGAAAGCAGTAAGCAGAAAGAAATCAAGCAACCTACCAAAACTAAGGTTAAGAACCCTCTTGTACAAACTTTTCCTAAAGCAAGCCATAATCCAAACCATCCAATAGTTGAAGATATATTAGATGATCAACAACCTAGCAAACGGCCTTCAACTTCCATTCCTCTCAAAGGAACTATGGAAGAACCTCCAGAAATGGACTTGGAAAAAAATTCAACTCATAACAGCACTCCCGAAAAGGAGAAGAACATAGAAAACGCAGTAGAGAAAGGAAATCTTGCTGCCCGAAATGCAAAAGTCCAAATAGAAAAATATTTTAACCTTGAAACCGAAATAGGCAAATTAAAGATAGTCATTCCACTGTCGAAATTGGCCAAGCATGATGTCTATAGAAAACAAATCAGCAGATCACTTCAAATTTCAGAAAACAGAGATGCAGTAAATGTCCTAGATGACCAGCCAGAATTAATTTTTGGCCCTAAAGTAAATGGCAAATCAGTAGATGGAGGAATTCCTCCTTTCTATGTAAGTTTGAATATTCATGACAAAGTACTTCACAATGCAATGTTTGATTCTGGAGCTTCCCATAATTTAATGCCCAAATCTGTGATGGAAAAGTTGGACCTAGATATCACTAGGCAATACAAAGACTTGTCCTCTTTTGATTCTAGCCAGGTCAGATGTCTAGGGTTAATCAAAGATTTGTGTGTATCACTAGTTAAATACCCAGCCAAAGCAATTTTAATGGATGTAGTGGTAGCTGATATCACCAAAATATGGCATGTTACTATCCAGATCTTGGGGTGCAAAGCTCCGGGGATCTGTTGGGTCCCTATAATACTAGTGATTACCCCATTACTATTGTAGTTATACCCCTTATTTATATTTTTGTGCCCCTATTACCCCCATATTTTTATTTCTGTGCCCCATAGAATCCCTCTATTGTTATTTTTGTGGCTTTATATTATTATTGTTAGGTCGGCTGGATTATATTGTGACTCCTTAGACTCCTATATATAGAAAGGAGGTTTTGTCATTTGTATCATCCAAGAATTGTTCATTTATGTAATGTAAAGGAGGTTTCCCCCTCGAAGAGGCTGAATTCTAAGGCGTTGATCTATCTTTTCTATCTTTTCTTGAGCTGGTTTCATAACATTTGGTATCAGAGCTTTGGATTCTAGGGTTTCGCTGCTCCAAACAGGTCATCGTGGCATTTTCGCTATAACTTTTTTCTGTGACGTTTCAGAAGTCGCAAAAAAAACCCATTTGAGAAGAAATCGCGCTGAACCTTGGGTCCGAATTTCAGAGCTTTTCGCGCGATATTTGCGGAGATATGATCTGAGGAAGTTGGTCTTTTTGCAGACTCCTGAATTACATTCAAAACAGGTGACCTGGGGAAAATCGTCATAACTTTCTCTCTGGGATCGGATTGAAATTTCGTAAGAAGGTACAGAAAGAGGACGGACTGTAGTTTCTTGTATGTGTGTTTTAGATTCAAAGGTTGAAACAGTGACTCGTGGCACGTCGTACAAGTTCGCTCTACTGAACCAGTCTAAAAACAAGTCACTGTGGGAGATTTCACATAACTCTTCCTTGGAGAATCCAATTTGGCTCAGACTTGTGGCATTGGAAAGAGGACGCAGAAGGCTACTACAGGTAGCAATTTCAGAACTGGATGATCCGAAATTACAGAGATACATCAGATTCAATATCAGGCTTCTATAAAGTGAAAAAAGGTGTGTAGTTTTTTTTTTAAATTTTTGTGTAAGCTTGGTTTAACGGAATTCAAAGGGCATAGTAAAGCATTATTATCGGTAACTGATGCCCCGAGGAAAGAAAATGCAAACACCTAGTAAGGAACCTGAAAGCTCTAGCATGACTCATGAAGAAGAGGAAGAAATGCTACATGATATATCAAAATTACAAGAACAAGTGCAACAAATGTCACGCTCACAAAAGCTAACAGAAGCTAAGATAAGTGGCGTGGAATCTAAGATAAATGGCGTGGAATCTAAGATAAAGGGCATGGAAGCTAAGATGAATGATTCGAAGACAGATTTGAAGAGAGACATGGCAGATTTGAAGATAGATATGAAGACAGACATGGAAGAATTGAAGAAGTTGCTACAAGAAAGGGTCACTAATGGTGAAAAGGTAGTAAAGGAAACTCATGATGAGAACAAAAGAAATGTTAATCATGATTCCATAGACGCTAATGTTGGATCGAAGAATCACCATATTCCAAAAATCGATATGAGGAAGTTTGATGGCAAGGATCCCGCCACATGGATATTACAGATGGAGCAATTCTTCGATCTCAATAATGTGCAAAACACACAAAAGGTACGTATGGCAACTGTATATTTGGAACCAAATCAGTTTGTATGGTATCAATGGCTTTGCTCTCGTAAACAATTTATCACTTGGGCAATTTTTACGGAAGAATTGATAGCACATTATGAGGATACAAAAAGCAACACTTTTTTTAGCCAATTGATAAGTCTCAAACAAAAGGGTTCAATAATGGAGCACATTGAGGAGTTCCAAAAATTGAACATAAGGGTAAAAGATATTCCAGAGGAGCATAGGATTGATGTGTTCATAGGGTCTTTAAAGGATAATATCCAACATGATGTTCGCCTTTGGGAACCTGATTCATTAGAGAAGGCATTCAGGTTAGCAAGAAAAATGGAAAGCAAAATTATGGCAACCAGGAAGCATACCACTCACAACTATAAAGACGGAAGTGTTGTTGCCCCTAGTCTTCCACAACCTATAAGGTTGACACCACAACAATTGGAAGAAAAAAGAGCAAAAGGGCTTTGTTACAGTTGTGATAGCAAATACACTAAAGGTCATAAGTGTGCTGAGAAGAAATTATTCTACATAGATTGTGAAGAGGAAGAAGAAAAGGAGCAAGAAAGGTCAAAAGAAGAGGATATACTCCAGGAACAAAGCCTAGATGAAGAACAAATAAATCCGACCATATCTTGTAATGCATTGGCGGGAATTACCACTCCTCAAACCATCAAGATAGAAGGACAAATCAAGAAGAAAAAGGTAATAGTGTTGATTGATTCAGGAAGCACCCACAATTTTATTCATTGTAGGGTAGCAAAAGAATTGAATTGCTTCCTATATCCAGCACCAGAGTGTCAAGTGATGATTGCAAATGGAGGAACAATAAATTGCTCTGGAAAGTGCCATAATATCAAGCTATCCATGGGAGAATATGTATTGACTAGCCCAATGCTTTCCATTCCAATGGGAGGTGCTGATGTTGTACTAGGAGTCCAATGGCTACAATCCTTGGGTACAATAGCTTTTAATTTTCAAGAACTTTTCATCAAATTTTCTACGGAAGGAAAGGAAGTTGAATTAAGGGGTATTGCAGGGAAACCAGGAAAGATAATCAGCTCTAATGGTATGACAAAGCTTCTAAAAAAGGAGCAAAGAGGTGTAATTGCACAATTATGTTCGCTAGATGTTTCCACATTGGAATCATCTATTTCTCCAGATCTCCAAAAAGTCCTGGACAATCATTCCAAGGTATTTGAGACTCCCAAAGGTCTCCCACCTATGCGTGATCATGATCATGCTATTCATCTGATTCCAGGAAGTGTTCCTCCAAACATCAGGCCGTACAGATATCCCTATGTCCAAAAAAGTGAAATTGAACGTATGGTTGCAGAAATGCTAGAGGCTGGTATAATTCAACCGAGTCAAAGTTCTTTCTCAGCTCCAGTAGTATTGGTGCACAAGAAGGATGGATCATGGCGCATGTGTCCGGATTATAGGGAGCTCAACAAGCTCACTATTAAAGATAAGTTCCCCATTCCTGTCATTGATGAATTACTGGATGAATTGCATGGATCAATTTACTTCACCAAGTTGGATCTTCGTTCGGGATATCATCAAATCAGAATGAAGATTGAAGACATTCCGAAAACGGCATTTAGAACTCATGAGGGTCATTATGAATTTTTGGTCATGCCTTTTGGCCTTACCAATGCACCTTCAACATTTCAAGGTTTGATGAATTCAATTTTCAAACCATTCCTTAGAAAATTTGTGTTAGTATTTTTTGATGATATACTAATCTACAGCAAGTCTTGGAAGGATCATGTTGAACATGTTGACAGGGTGCTACAACTATTGGAGGAGAAACAATTATATGCAAAAAGATCCAAATGTTTCTTTGGAGTCCAGGAGGTGGAATATTTGGGTCATATTGTATCTCATGAAGGAGTTAAGGTAGACCCTAGCAAAATTAAAGCCATTAAGGAATGGAAAATCCCCACATCCATAAAGCATCTGCGAGGATTTCTTGGGTTGACAGGGTATTATCGCAAGTTTGTTAAGAATTATGGGAGAATAGCAGCACCTCTAACAACATTATTGAAGAAAGATTCATTTTCATGGACTCCGGAAGCAACAAAGGCCTTTGAACATCTTAAAGAGGCAATGTGCCAAGCACCGGTCTTAGCTACACCGGACTTCACAAAAACCTTTATTGTGGAATGTGATGCTTCAGGAAATGGAATTGGTGCTGTTCTAATGCAAGATGAAAGACCCATTGCTTTTGAAAGTCGTCCAATCAAGGGAAAGTTTTTAAGCAAAGCTATTTATGAGAAGGAAATGTTGGCAATACTCCATGCACTTAAGAAATGGCGACCCTACCTAATGGGAAGACACTTCAAGGTAAAAACGGATCATGATAGCCTTAAATACTTTTTAGAACAAAGATTATCCTCTGAAGAGCAACAAAAGTGGGTCACAAAGATGTTGGGTTATGACTTTGAAATCATCTACAAAAAAGGGAAGCAAAATGTGGTGGCAGATGCACTCTCAAGAAAGGATGAGGATGTGGAAGCATTGTTGTGTGCCATTTCTATTATCCAACCAGATTGGATAAACGAAGCAAGGGAGGAATGGAAGAATGACGAAGAAGTGTGGGCACTTATTCGAAAGCTACAACAAGATTCCAGTACTTCTGATACATTTAGCTGGAAAAATGATTCGTTATGGTACAAAGATCGCTTATACCTCTGTAAGAATTCCCAGCTAAAACAAAAGATTCTTATGGAATTGCACACTTCTCCCTTAGGAGGGCACTCAGGATTTTTAAAAACTTACCACAGGGTTAAGAAGGAATTTTTTTGGGATGGCCTTAAATCAGATATTCAAAAGTTTGTGGCGGAATGTTTGGTTTGCCAACAAAATAAAGTTGAAACAATTAAGACACCGGGTCTATTACAACCTTTATCCATTCCAAGCCAACGTTGGGAGGAGGTTTCAATGGATTTTATCACAGGTTTACCCAAGTCTGAGGGAAAGAGTGTCATCATGGTGGTAGTTGACAGACTTACCAAGTATGCACACTTTTGTGCATTATCACATCCATTTAAAGCCAGTACAGTTTCTACTGCATTTATGGAAACAGTTCAAAAGCTACATGGAAACCCAAAGATTATTGTAAGTGACAGAGATCCCATTTTCACTGGAAATTTTTGGACAGAATTATTTTCTTGTCTTGGTACTCAGTTAGCTCATAGCTCATCTTATCATCCTCAATCTGATGGGCAAACTGAGATAGTAAACAAATGTTTGGAAGGATATCTTCGTTGCTTTGTATCTGATAAACAGACACAATGGGTCAAATGGTTGCCTCTGGCTGAATGGTGGTATAACACTTCCTTCCATACAGCAACAAAAATGACCCCATTTATGGCACTTTATGGGTATCAACCACCATCCATCACATCATATTTAAGAGAAAATTCTAAGGTTCAGGCAGTGGAACATCACATCGAACATCAACAACAAGTCCTCCAACTCTTAAAGGATAACCTCGTGTTGGCACAAAATAGAATGAAACAACAGGCAGATCAACATCGCAGTGAAAGAAGTTTTGATGTAGGTGATTGGGTATTCCTACGGCTACAACCATATAAGCAAATGTCCCTAAAGCAAGCTAAGAAGGATAATAAATTATCACCAAAGTATTATGGTCCGTACAAGGTGTTGCAAAAGATTGGTACTATGGCATACAAATTGGAGCTTCCTGCAGCTTCTCGATTGCACCCAGTTTTCCATGTTTCATGTTTAAAGAAGGTTATAGGTGACAAGCTCCCAATTCAAACAATATTGCCAGAACTTGACGAGGAAGGAAAAATTATATTGGAACCGGAAGCAGTCACAGAAACAAGAACTCGACAGCTACGAAATCGATCAATTTCAGAGTATCTTATCAAGTGGAAGAACTTATCCGCTGAAGATTCCACATGGGAGGATGAGAATTTTATGCAGAAGTATCCAGAACTACTCAAGCGTTGAGGACAACACTTTTTTGAAGGAGAGGGGCATGTTGGGTCCCTATAATACTAGTGATTACCCCATTACTATTGTAGTTATACCCCTTATTTATATTGTTGTGCCCCTATTACCCCCATATTGTTATTTTTGTGCCCCATAGAATCCCTCTATTGTTATTTTTGTGGCTTTATATTATTATTGTTAGGTCGGCTGGATTATATTGTGACTCCTTAGACTCCTATATATAGAAAGGAGGTTTTGTCATTTGTATCATCCAAGAATTGTTCATTTATGTAATGTAAAGGAGGTTGCCCCCTCGAAGAGGCTGAATTCTAAGGCGTTGATCTATCTTTTCTATCTTTTCTTGAGCTGGTTTCATAACAAGATCCTTACAGCTGGACATGTCATATGCTACCATTTCAGTATTTGGCCAGCCAAAGAGATTGTATCGAGAAACTTTGATGAAATATGTGGTCAGCAGCCAGGAGAAACCCCAAAATTTTCCCATTTATTCCATACATTCTAATATGGACTCTTTCATCCTATACAATGCTGAAATTTGCCCTCCAACTAGTGACAAGGTTTTAGCATCAACACAAGGAAAAGGCATAAATGAAGAATCTAGTACTCAAACCCAAGAAATCTCTGAAATAATTGATATAACAGACACACAAGGAAAACCACATGAAGCTGAAAATCTAAATCTGCCTACTGAGCAAATTTTTAACACTCCTGATGCTAGCTATAATCAAGAAATCCTATGGTATTTAGAATTTGATGGATCAGTCAATAAACTAGGAGCAGGGGCAGGGATTTGGATACATAACATGGAAAATGATCATGCTAAAGGACATGCATACAGGTTGAATTTTAGATGCACAAATAACATGGCTGAATATGAAGCCCTTTTGCTTGGACTTAAATTGATCAAAGGCTTAGGAGCAATTAGGATATCAATTTTGGGAGACTCTGATTTAGTTATACAACAAATGAAAGGAAAATTCCTCACAAATGACCTCAAGTTAAGATCTTATAGAGGGGCAACAGTTGAAATACTTAATACCTTTCTAGAATCACAGCTTGCCAAAATTCCAAGGAAACACAATTTGCATGCTCATAGTTTGGCAACATTTTCCAGCACTTGTAAACTGTCATTTGAGCCTAATCATCATTTTACGGCTGAGATTAAACACAGGCCAACTATACTTGACAATGTTAAAAACTGGCAAGTGTTTGAAAATGACACTCAGATTAATAATTTCCTGACTCCAAAAGAAGAATTTTCCAGCACCAATATAGACACAAGAGTTGTTTGTGAAGGTGATCAAGTAGACAAAGCCGAAACACACATTTCAGCTGAAACAGCAATTCAAATACTACGTCCATCAAAATTTACCAACCAGCAGTTACAAGAGATGAAAGAAATAGACTTTGATGAAATTGTTGAAGGAGAGTCCCAAGTTATTAATTTAAAGGACATTTTTTACCCACAGGATTAACTCCTCTGGAAGACATTTTTGATTCTAATGATATTCCAAGAAAACAAAAAATGCAGCCATTAAATGCAGAAATTGAGGATTGTAACATAGGCACTGAACAAAACCTGAAAATGATAAAATTTTCTAAAACTTTGCCTCCTGACCAAAAGCTGAAATATATTGAACTATTCAAATAGTTTCAGGACGTTTTTGCATGGAGTTATGAGGATCTCAAGTCCTATAATACTTCTGTAATTCAGCATACAATACCCCTAAAATAAAATCAAAAACCTTTCAAGCAAAAACTTAGAAGGGTCAATCTTGTACTCCTCCCTCTAATTGAAAAAGAAGTCAAGAGAATGTATGAAGCTCGCATAATTGCACCCATTAGATTTTTAGAATGGGTCTCAAATTTAGTATCCACTAGGAAGAAAACCGGAGAAATAAGACTGTGTGTTGATCTGAGGAATCTAAACAAAGTCTCTTTAAAAGACCACTACCCCTTACCTAAGATGGATCACATTTTACAAAGGGTAGTAGGTGCCTTTAGAATTTCACTGCTAGATGGGTTTTCAGGCTTCAGTTAGATCCTAGTTCACCTTGATGATCAAGAAAAAACTGCTTTTACAACACCTTGGGGAACTTTCAAATATGTAAAGATGCCATTCAGACTCAAAAATGTAGGCGCAACTTTTCAACAGGCCATGGACATAGCTTTTTCTAAAGAAATTCATGATTTCCTAGTCATTTACCTAGATGATCTCACTGCCTTTTCCAAATCAGATCAGGAACACCTAGGTCATCTCAGACAAGTGTTTTTAATCTGCAGAAAATATGGTATATCACTAAACCCAAAGAAATCATTATTTGGCCTAGAAGAGGGCAAACTGTTAGGTCAAATCATCTCCAAAGAAGGCATTAGAATAGATCCAGACATAATACAAGCCATTCTGCAAGTTCCTCACCCTACAAATATTAAAGAACTTCAAGCTTTCCTGGGGGAAATCAACTTTCTAAGAATATTCATACCTAATTTGGCCGAATTAATCAGACTATTGAACAACATGTTAAAGAATGATTCCAAGGTCAAGTGGACAATAGAAGCTAAACAAGCCTTTGAAGAAATCAAAATAGCTTTAACTAAAACACCAGTCCTTACAAGCCCAAAATTTGACAGAGACTTCATAATCTTCTCGTTTGCATCTGAACATACTATTGCTGTTGTTTTATTACAAAAAGATGATCAGGGGTGTGAGAAACCCATAGCTTTTTTCAGCAAAGCTCTTAGAGATACACCACTTAAGTATCAAATTATGGAAAAACAGGCTTATGCTCTTATAAAAGCTATTAAAGACTTCAGAGTTTATATCTTATTCTTGCATGTAATAGCTTATGTGCCAAATACTGTTGTCAAAGATATCCTAACTTAGGAAGGAATTGAAATAAAACGAGGCAAGTGGATAGCTAACATTTTGGAATATGACATTGAAATTAAACCAACAAAGCTGATAAAAGGACAAGGATTAGCTAAACTTATGAATGAAACCAACTTTCAAGCCCTTGACATTAATGAACTGGATAATGAGCAGGAGATGGCGACTCCACAAATCAGCCAAGCCTTCCTAGAATCACTTAGGTATGCTGATATAATTTATGTATTGCTCAACCTGCAGGCTCCTCCAGGGTTATCCAGAACTAAGGAAAGATTTCTAAAAATGAAAGCTTCAAAATTTTGTATTTTAGATAATGTTTTATTTTGGAAAAATCATGAAGGCATTTTACTGAGTTGCTTAACAAAGGATGAAACTGACAAAGTGCTGAAAGAATTTCATGCAGGGGACTGTGGTGAACATTTGTACTGGAAATCAACTGCTGATAAAATCCTAAGGGCTAGATTTTATTGGCCCACCCTGTTTTCTGATGTCAAAAGGTTTGTTACTACTTGCCACAAATGTCAGATTTTTGAAGGCAAGAGAAAACTTCTACCTCTACCCCTTAGACCAATTTCCATAGAAAGACCATTTCAACAATGGAGTTTAGATTTCATTGGGGAAATTCACCCTCCCTCTTCTGGCCAGCACAAATGGATTCTGACTGCCACAGACTACTTCACTAAGTGGATAGAAGCCATCCCTTATAGGCAAGCTAATGATTCAGTAATCATGCAATTCCTAGAAACCAATATCCTGTCCAGATTTGGCTATCCTGAAAAGATTATAACCGACAATGCTGCTGCTTTTAAATCCAAGAGAATGATTAATTTCTGTCACAAATACCACATTACCTTAGGCCACTCCACAGCCTATTACCCTCAAGGTAATGGTCTAGCTGAATCATCCAATAAAACCCTGATCAATATCATTAATAAAGTATTGGAGAAAAACAAGAAAAACTGGCATAAGAAGCTTATCAATGCACTTTGGGCAGACAGATTGACTACAAAAAGATCCATTGGAACAAGCCCCTATGAATTGGTTTATGGCATGGAGGTTGTATTCCCTTCATCTTTGGGAGTCCCCGTGATAAGTTGCTGCAAGAAGTGTAGGCAGAATCCAATGACATTCAGAGAAGAATAAATCAGACTATTCATTTGCAGCAAACTAGAGAAGAGGTGTATCAAAGATCTCAAATTCTACAAGAAAAACTTAAGAAGATATTTGACAAGAGGACTAAGGCAGAAGATTTCTTCATAGGAAACAAAGTACTAAAATGGGATTCCAGAAGGGAAGGTAAAGGGAAACATGGGAAGTTTGACTTCTTATGGAAGGGACCTTTTATTATTCAGGCTTCACAAGCAAACAACACCTATTTTTTGAAAAGTCTGGATGGTTCAGAAGCAGAAGATGGGCCAGTCAATGGTCAAATGCTGAAGCATTTTTTTGATCCAATTTGTTGACATGTTAGGACTCTAACTTGTATATAAGAATATTTAGTTTTTGCAGTTTATTACAGCAATAAGATGGGAAGGAATACGTAGGAAATTTTGAGCAACAGTCAAGGAACTATGCTACCTTTTTGTGTTACCTTTTTTAAGTTTACCAAAAATTTAAGAAGAAGACTTGGGAGTTGAAAACAGAAGAACAAACAATCAAACAAACTATCCAAAACAGTGATGCAATTGTTTGAATGAGCTCATCAGAAATGTATATATGTTGCAGAGGTACAGTTTTCTTTACTTACAACAAACGGAAAATTTCAGAATACAGCAAGAATTATACATAAGGCCATATGACCTACTATTCTTGACTTTTCACTAGGAAAATCCATCCCAAATTGGAGCCAACGTTATGCTCCTATACCAATAAGTGTCATATTTCATGATTGACTGGTAAAGTCCCAAATATGTTCATCCTTTCCATGCTGCAAAGGTTCCATATTTTGAAAAAATCAAAAAAATTAAAAAACGAAAAGAGGGTATGCCCTAAAAGAATGATCAAAGGGAAAAAACAATGAAATGGTCAAAAAGAAAGGAAATGAACCCCAAATGAAGAAGACCAAGAAAGTGTGCTAGTCCAAAATGCCACTACTATTCTACTTTTGCAAAGAATCTCATTGTGTGAAATCATTTGACTCTTGCCACAATTGATGGATGGCCAAACAGCTCAATCTTGGCCAAGTTCATTTTTTAAATTTCTTGTTTTAGAGATAGAGAATAAAATCTGTCCAAACAGTTCAAGCTTGGAAGATAAGTAGTTAGATAGAAAATCAAAGGAGCTCAATAGCTAAATCTGAGCCCCTAGAAGAAATAAGGGCAGACTTAGATAGGATGGCAGTTAAAAGAAAAGAAGAGAGTAAGGGTTTGCTAGTTTAAATGCACCCAAGGAAAAAGGAAGAAAAAACGTTAGGTATAATAGGCTGGGTGGGCAGTTTTGATGTTGTAAAAGTAGGCTTATGAGTAATTTTGTCTTTCAAAGGTGATTCATATTATTACTATCATAAGTACTGTTATCACAAAATCAGTACTAAGGGCTGCTACTTAGCAAGATTTTATGTAACTATTTCAACCAGACTTTAGACTAAGGATTAGCCTCCTTAGTCAGAGAGGGCTCTCTCACAGACTTTTGATAAAAATCAATCACAACAACAGATGGCTAACTCTTCACACATTTATGAAAACAAAGCTGGTTGGACACATATCAAATTGGTCTTCATTGGGCTATGGAGTCTCACACATTTAGTAAACAAAAGCACAGTCATTTCATGGAAGTCAAGGCTCTTTGCATCAGATGTTCAAACATACTTTACATAAACCACAGCTTGCCAAGCATACAGGAAGTCAGAGCATTAAACATGAATTCTGAGTGATTATGCTGTAACAAGGCTGTAAAAGAACATTAAGAGAATAAACCACCATCACATTTGAACAATATAATCCATTGAGAATCTTGAGAAGAAACAACAGCTGTTTTACTATTACTGTAATAAGTCTTTTACATTGGCCCAAATAAAACTCTGTTTTTGTATAAAATCTCCAACCTTTTTTACATCAGAGTCATTTCTATATATAGGAAAACAAAAAAAACAACTACTTGAGACTCCTCCTCCAGCATGAGGGGAGCTTCGAAATCCTATCATTAACTGCCTTATCCATATCTAAACAAACTAATTAATTACAAAGGTATTGCGCTGTGAAAACATAGAGTCCCATTCCCACTGAAACTCTAAGTCTTTCTCCTCGTGTGCATTGATGCTTTCTTGAACTTTGACACCTGTATCATTTCAGTAATAGCCAATACATGCTGGAGAAACATTCACTGAGCGAGCAGCTTCGGATACTTGTTGTGTGGATGACTCATCAGTTGATGAAGATCTGTGCCCTATTTTCACGGTCTCTGCCTCCCATTAGTCCTTATGCACTAATGACTATGCTCCAAGCCATTTAATTCCTTTAATAACCACGCATAATCCAATATGCCTTATGATCTGGACACTTTGTGAGCTGAACAGGTGTACCACTCAAAATTTCGGTAACCCTACCAGAACCCTAAAAATTCGGCTATAAAGTAACTTTAGGAAGACTTTAACAAAAATTTCACCTTTTCCTTCAATACTTACACCTGTCACCTTTTGAATATCTAGATAGCTTTGTATAATCTCCATGCTGGCCTCGAGTCATCCTTTTCAAGATTTGCTGACCTCAGCATCAATTTCATTTTTTTTTACATAAACAGTCATCAACTGCTGTAGGTAATCAAAACAGAATATATGAATCTTAAAGCACTGATGACTTAACTTCGTGATTTCTTCAGCTACTTTGTACAGGTGTAAGGGATCCAAAAAGTTTCAACATGATGACAACCAAAATTTATCAAAACTTGAAAAGCAAATTTCCTCTTGGATTAATCAGCTAGTTTACCTAGCTTCTTCTTCAAACTGCTAACTTCTTCCTTCAAAGCCTTGTTTTCTGCTCTTAAGCTTGTGTTCATCTGTTTCATGATTTTTGCCTGCTTCAGAGCTGGCACTGTCCACAAATATGCATCAGACACTGAGTCATTTTGGCTCATTAGACTTGTTCTGCCTTTTATTACAGCCTTTTTATAATTTGCATATCTCACTGCCCTTTCCTTAGAAACATTTTTAATCTGAGGCACTTCTTCTTGTGTTGTTCCTGCCTGTTGCTTGATAGCAATGACATTTCCACCTTGGCTGATGATGACCCTATTACCCTTGTTTTTACTTCTGGCTGCATGAACTGTTCTGGTCAAATCCTCAAGTACATCTGTACTAGGTACTTCTAAAGGTGCCTTCTCTTTCTGCGCTTTCTCCACCTCTTTCATTTGTCTTCTTGTGACTGGCCTACGTGGCTTGAAAGCATATTCTTTACTAGGCTCCTCAAATCTCAACCTTTTTGAAGCTCTTGGTTTCTTGGTACTTTCGGGTGAAGATTGAGTGAGGTCAATATGCATTGGTTGCACTGGGTGATCTTGCTCAAACTCTATTGGTTCAATCTGTATTGGCTGATCTTGCTCAAGTTCAATAGCTTCAAGTAAGTCACTTAAACTGCCTTTTGAAATAGAGCTTTCTTCCACAGTAATTGACTTACCTTTCTCCTTGTTTAATTGACCTCTGGTTTTCACCCTTGAAATCTTTTCAACTTCACTTGGTTTAGCTTCATCCTTCTTTTTCTGGATCTTCTGCTTTGATGACTGAGGTGTCTCCTTAGATGATGACTTAGGTGTCTCCTTTGCTGCCACTGACTTCTCTGATTTCCTTAACTTGGTTTTAGGCTTCTTTTGGTCTGTCACCTCTTTTCTGAGCTCAGCCAGAGTAGGTTCTTCACTCCTTTCTTCCCTTTCTCTCACAGGCAATGGAGTGTGGCCTGTTTTGCTTGGAAAGCCAGCCATAAAAACAAATGAATCCCAATCTCTGCCAATCTTTTGTAAACCATCCAATACCAACAACTTTACCAAGCCATGATGAAACAAGGATGTTTCACAACCATCTTTCTTTAACTGGATTTTATCACACATTTTATTAATGCTTCTGAACAAATAGAAAGGGATATCTATTGAAGCCTTACCTGTGAAATGCAACAAAAGTTTGAAGTGATAGGAATAAACTTTATTGTACCTTCCCTCGCATGTTAGGTATTTCTGGATGCATGTGAGGAGCATAGCATAATGTTCTTTTATGTAACTCCTTGGCACCGCTTTGGTGAGGTCCTCATTTACATACGGTTCCTTCAAAAACTCTTTACAGGGACTCATGTCGAATTTAAAGTTTTTGAACCATTCTTGACCTCCCCTCGGAATTTCAGTGATAATGGAAATGGCTTCAGGAGACACAGGAAATTCTAACATTGACACCTTTGAATTCAATCCAGTAAAATTCAATGCGAAAGCCTTCGTTACCTCTGCATGTCCTCCCTTCAATTTCTCGCAGAACCTCCAGCAACCAGCATTCCGAAAGGCTCTTGCTACACCTTCATCCCTGAGTGTAACATCAAGCCCCTCTGGCTTTGCCCTCAGGCACTTACCGGATCGATGTTCCCTCTTTTCCATCTTGCTTCGAATATCTTCACACAGGAAACTAATGGCAGCTACAGCTCGAAAACAATCTCAACTTTGGAGTGCAGGCTCGCTTGCAATGATCCCTTTAAATGAGAACTCGGGCTTCTCATACAACAGACATGTTTACACATTATGACACAACCATACCTCATAAAATCCCTTAAGATGATATTCATATGCGTGATTCTGGACCTTATGGCGGAATGATGATTTATCATGACCTGGAGAGGACATCAACTGACAAACATGAACGGACCTATGACTCACCCCTCCCAGATTTGATATTGCAAGAAAAAGCGCTACAAAAACCCCGAAACCCCGATTTCGTAGCGCGGACAGTTCAAATTTAACAAAACGCGCTACGAAATGGCTGGTAAACAGTACGCTGCGAAAAGACGGAAACATCATTGCGCAGCTAAATTGACCAAACAGATTGCGCTGCGAAACTGTGCAAAGTACTGATGACATGACATGCCTTAACTGACAATGATGGAGGGTATCTAACGATTTTTTTTTACACGAACTTACATCAATACCTTTTGAAATTCAAATTTCAAAATGACACACACACATATAAACCTATTCACAAAACTGAAGACTTTTATATGAAACTTGTGGACAACATTACATACATGAACTATGGTTCTAAGTGATAACAAGTACCATGGCAACTATGTGGTCATAGATCAAATGAAGCATGTCTAACTTCCCCTCACTCTTCTCCCAAAAATCACTTACTAGCCTCCCCCTAAGGATATTGAGATCTGCTCAATACTCTTAAAAATCATCACATTTTCATAAGAAACTTGAGGAAAATAACATTCTTACTCTAAGGAAAGAAGCCACATTTCTTGTGTAAAATATTTGTTTTCTCCTAAGCCTAAGTTGTTGAACTTTATAACTTGGCGCTTACCCTTCATAAATTCATATTAACTACTAACAGTATTATGTAAATCCCTATGTTTTTCCCCTTCCCCGCATTATGTAAACATATGGAATAATCCAAAAATTTAATATTCCTTGCCCCGGTTTAATTATAAGCCATAATCGCTGCTTTAAAAAGTGGCAATTGATGGTTCATCCGGGGCCATTAACAACCCTCCGCGTACAACACATTGGAATTTATTTGACCTCTAATTAATTAAAAAACCAACCCACAAACCCGACCGATGTATTAACCCGAAATCTTTGAAAAAAACATTGATTTTAATGGTGGGTCCCCGCGCCGTAGCCCTCCGCCAACTCCATTTACCAGCCAGCCGTTGGATCTGGCCCCATTGATCTGACGGCCCAGATCGATATCGCAACCCCTCCGTCTCCTGTACATTAACGCCCAAGGAACGATGGTATTCCCGCCATACCATGGGACACGCGGCACCCTCCCGATATGCTCGCGGCCCATCCACCCGATACCACCTTGGCCTAAAAGCGGTGCAGGCCCAAACCACTTACCGCTCGCTGACCTCCCCGCTGACGCCATAGCCACGTCACTGCCACATCACCATGCTACGCGACAAGTCATTTCGTCATGCTGACGTCAGCCGACCAAAAAGCGCGAAAAAGGCCGCGAAACCAAAATTTTGTTAAAAATGCGAAAAAATGTCATTTTTGCTCATTTCTATTGGGTGTTTTCACAAGACCGCTGCATGCAATTTACGTCCAAATTCAGTGCGAAACACATCCAGTCCGCCACCCGGCCAACAGACTCCAGTGCCCTGCTGCACAGTCTGCCATTTCACCTGCAACTACACAGCTTTCATCCGTAATCCAGGTATTTATTTGTTTTCACCCTGAAAACCTGCAATTTTGCTTTTCCGCCGAAAATTCCGCCTGTGAAGCCAAATTTGAGTTGAAGACAGTCTGTTTATTCATAAAAAGACCTCCAGGACTGCTCTTTTACCCATTTTTACCGAAAGTCCTGCAAATTTCATTTTTCTCTGTAGATTTCACCCGGTGAGCTAAATTCAAATCAACTTTGGTCTGTAATTCTCGGAGAAAATCCCCAGAACTATTGTTTTGCCTACTTTTGCTACAAAAACCCAAATTCCAATTTGAAAACCACAAAAACCAAAAATGGAGGCTCCCGTTGCCCTCAATGTTGCTCCTCTTAATGCTCCTCATACTGACCAGCATCATTTGCCCTTAGCTAACAGAGATTTCCAGATAGAGGACCCAATTAGCTGCCAAAATCGTCTTCGTACCTTCTGCCTAGTCAGAAACAGTCATTTGAACAACTCTGATATCTATGGAATATGGGAATCCAATCTCTCCATGTATTACCTTCCTTCAGTTAATATATTCCCAGATATAATTTGCCACTGATGTGCAAATTATGACCCTGTCACTAAGCAGTCCTCTCTCCATCACAAACTATCCTTTTCCACATAACTACTGATTTTATCAATGAAATGCTACAATTCTGTCCAGTTCAACCTCTTGCTCCTCTTTCCACGGGGTATTTGTTGGAGAAAGGCTCTAAAATATCCACTGCAGAAATAGGCCGGATTGCTAAGTTCTTCATGGAACCAAATTGCCAGCCCCAGGGGCCAACTCCTTATTTACATACATGGTTTAATGAAACTGGGAGAATTATTCTTGACATGATCTTAGCAATCTTGGGATTTAGGTCTAGTGAGCATGTGGATGAGATGGTCTTGGTTCTGTTATCCACCTTTATTCCAGGATAGTCCCCTACTATTAAGTATGATTATGCCTCCTTCATTGCTGGCAAAATCCATGCTCAATTCATGAACTTGGAATGAGAAGGAATGTTTAAATACACAACTTACATATACCACATGCTGTTATATTATCATCCAGACATTTTTGTATTTCCCATCAAGAAATTGGATTCCAAAGGAGATAGGAGGTTTGTAATCTTTTGGACCTCTGTTTTCCACAAAATTGGTGAGATTCTTTATACCTACTATGAGTTTATTGACCTTTTTATACATCCTGCTTCCTCTCTATTAATAGGGAATTCTCCTCCTAGGCTCTCCAGTGACATGAGGAATATTTTACAGATCTCCAAAAGCTACAAAATAGGTGACTGGTACTTCTACCAGGATCACACTGAAATCAGGATATATGGCTGTGAGTTGTGCCCTTATAAGTTGCCCAAGTATGTGCCTACGATACTGTTTGCATTAGAATATTTCAGGCAACTAATAAATTTAGATCTAACTCACTTCTACAATGCAAAGAAAAATGCCCAGTTGAAAATAAGAAACCAGCTAGGCCCTTTTATCCTTAACAAAAGGGAAGCATGGGAAGATTCTGATAAAATGCTAGGGGAACAACTCAAATTAAAGAATAATTTTCGGTGGGTACCCTATGACCCAAATGGCTTTATCAGTGAAAGAAATGTAAAAAATAGGCTATCAGCCTATAAACATTATAGGATCCCTGAAATAGAGCAATTTTCTAATCAAGATGAGTGGGTGGAGGGCACATTGATAGAAGAGCTTACTGAGCAAGAGAAAATGGAACAAGCTATGAAAAATCTAGAAAAGACTCTTAACTTGGACTCTTTTGGACAGGTATTTTTCAAGCTGCCTCAGAAAACTGGAGTCGGTACATCACCTGTTGGGACTTCACAGCAACCTGCCCAAGAAAGCACTACACCAGCTGCAGGGACATCAAAGGGCAAAGAAGTGCTAGATACAAAACAGCACATAATGATAAATCAGCCAGCAACATCAAAGGAATAGGGCCAAAGACAAACTCCTCCAGTCCAAACCAAAGCACCAGAGATACCAGCATTACAAACTCCTCTAAATGAGGAAAGGGGCAGAAAAAGAGACAGAGAAGAGGCCACACCTGTAAGTGGACCAGCATAGCAACCAAGGGAAAAAAGGAAAAGAATAAATCCTCTATCTGAAGAGGAAATTATTGAGGAAACCATAGAAAGCCTAAGAGGTGAGAGGGCAACCAGCACACAGATCTCCCTGGTAATAGAAACATCCACAAGCTCTCATAGGCAGGCCCTAGAAAGGCAACACAGTGTGGGAAGTTTCATCCACAAGACCACAAAGCAAGCAGGGCTCTGAGATCAAAAAGACATTCACAGAGATAAAAGCTCGGAATGACCCACTCAGGCTGCAACTTTATAATCATCTTCTCAAGATGACCCCCACCAACTAGCAAAGGTTGATGTCTACATATGATATTAAAGAAGGGAAAATGATCTTCAGCCACTTTAAGCCTAAAGTGCAGCAGCCACAGTCAGCAGTTGACTATATTAGAACAAATCTGGAGGTCCTTGCCAAAGACATTAATTCTATGGGCCAAATTGAGCTACATAAGCAAACTAGAGAGATGGTCTACTCTACATTGGCAGATAAGGCAATGTTGGCTTATAAATTGCAAAACTCATTGAACAACACATCTGCCCAACTAGACTTGGAGAAGGCATCTTCTTTAGCCAAAGACAACAGAATAAGGTCCTTGGAAGATATTATCATTGAGCTGGGACATGATCCCAAGGATGCCGAAGGAATAAAAGCATTGATAAAAAAGAAGGAAGAGGACATTGCTGACCTCAAGAAACAATTGAAACTGCCTACTACTATGCATCCACAAACTACAGAGGTTGTACAACAAAAAGCAGAGGAGGACATGATGGACCTGCTTATGAAAATGAATGAGAGACTAAGTGAGACGGAGTAGGCATTGGAGAAAGCAATAAGAAAGAAGCAAGGAAAGTCAACCTTCTAGCCACCTAAGGTAGCTCCAACAGTCACAAATGCCCCTCTAACATCAGCAACAGTAGCAGGTACTTCAACAACAACAGCAGCAGTAGGCAACAGCACTATCATGACCACAGAGAAGCTAATAAAAGCCATGGAGGAATTAAAACTCCAAGTATCAGAATTGAAAGAAGCCAAAGAGAAATTGGCAATGTTAGAAGTGAGTTATGACAAATCCAAAATTACTGTGGCAGAAAAAACAAGAGAGGTGAAAGCATTAGAGAATAGGGTAAAAGCATTGGAAAAGGACCTCTTTTTAGATAAGCCTCTGGGATAAATCAAAGGTATTTTGTGGGCTAACATCAGTCAATCCATTAGTAATGTATGGGGATCTATTTAGACCATTTATGAGCAGATTGACTTGATAGCAGTAGCCCAAGTGGAAATTCAAAAGGCCAGAAATCTATTGGGACATAAGCCCGAACAGGCCAACAGGCTAATCCATTTTTTGAACACTAAGACCAGTGAAGAACTAGCAGCACTGGAAATCAAAGACAGGATAGGCACCATCCTAACAATCAAAAGAGTTTTGACCAAGAGAACCCTGATGCAGAATCTGGAAAGGAGGTGCCAGGATATGCAAGTGGAGATAGACTCTTTTATAGAAAGATTTGCAGTTTTGCATGGAAGGGGCTTGCTGAGTCTGTGGGAAGCAATGAACGCCTGTTGAGACAAGCTGAGCACACGCACAGGTTGAATAAACATTCTATTGATCAAGTAAATGCATCATCAAGTACTTCAGCAGAGAAGGCCCTTCCATCTGGCCAAACTCTCTACAACAACTTGGAAAATATATTTTATATTGAGCATGAAGTGAAACATCTTTTTGTAGTCCAGCCCAACTTCTTCAGGTACACAGATGTTGATGAGACTTTGAGAAAGCTACAAAGACATAATTTACCAGAAGAGAAGTGGTGGCAAAGCATGTTGGAAATATTATAGGCATGTTTCAACTATTGTCTTACCTAGGATATAACAGATACCATAAAGCAGAGGATAGGAATGGATAAGAGTCATGCGGGGCAACAGTCTATCAAATCAAAATTAAATACGCCTGAGAAAGCTAAGGCAGCAGCGTGGAATATCAGTGGAAACAACCACCAGCCGACTCACCGAGCTTACAATCAACACATCTCACCAACTGAGCAGCCAGCACAACAACATTTACTTCTTCATTTATTTCTCACTATTTTCAAGATCATTTACTTCTCCTGTAAAGTAGGTAGAATGAGTTATTACTAGATATTATCTCTTTGAGATATTTTGTAAACACTTTTGTACAAATACCTCCCCAAGTGAAGTATTTGGGGTTGGTGATACATTTCTTAGACTGCGTTGTAACTCTGAAAATCTTCTGAATAAAAAAAAAAATCTGTTGGAATCCATTATTGCTGGACTCTTTGGATGTGGACTTGATGGCAGAGGACCATGTTACAGAATTCTTGAATCATCTTATGGATCAATAAGTCTCTCTTACTTGTGTTTTCAGTTTCTGTGTTTACTATATCATATATGTTTCATGATCTGAATAATAGAGAAAAAGAATAACTCAGAATTTGTTTGATTACACTCTGTGTTCAATCTCTATTATTATTAATGTTTTCTTCAGAATTAGCATAAAAAGGAATTCTTAACTACTCCCTAGCAATAATCATCCACTTTCCCCCTGTCTGCATGATGAAGAATTCTTAATTGCCCTTCACCCACAGACTCCATCCCATCTGATTCCAGCTTATAAATTGTTCCATGATTGATTACCTTGCTCTATAGTACCACCCTCTATCAAATAAATCACATCCAGTAGTTCATCCTCATAGACTCCATTAGCCCAATGGACTGAACTTCTCAGATTTACACCCCTGTTCTATTGAATATCACCATCCAAAAACCAAACAAACCTTTGTTCTTCATAACTAGCCTAATATACCTCAAAACAACGCTAAATTATAAAGAGATAGCCCTCTCTGGATGCAGATAGGCTAGGATATGTGTCTAAAAGATTGTTCTATGGTTACCTCGGCCGTATTCCCTTTCTTACAACTTTTGGTGAACAACCCGAGTGATAACAGATTCTTTACAAAAATATTGCGCTTTTACAAAAAGGAGGGGCTTCGTCCCACCTCAGATCCCTTACACAGCGTGGTATATTCCAAGTGCTCCATTGCGCGGTCCACTTCGCATTTCACTACTCTACTGTGTGCTCTGCTCTACAAAATGTAGAGTCTTTGCCAAAATCTAGGCCAAGTTGGGTGACGCACAACACAACCTGAACAAGCACCCCTTACTTGCTATCAAGAGGGTAGAACATAGCCAATCTCCTTTGTTGATATATTACACAAAGGATGTAGGGATTTATTGATGAGGATAAATAAATCTAACCCAGTGAAACCCTTAACCCAAATCAACCAAAGAACCATAAAACCTTCAACGATGTTTTGACCTTCTTCAAGAATAAACAAGATTATCTTGGTTGCAAATTTTTCTTGCCTCAAATCAGTGTTCAAATAATTGCACTTATGAAGAAGGAAAGTGACTTTATATAAATTTTTAGGGAGCCATATGAGGTAGCCGAATTGTATAGTTTGGAGGTAATTATTTGAAATTTCAAATTGGAGCCAAAAACCCCTTTTAATTGTAGGTTGACTTGGTTTAGAATCCCTCCACAAATTGTTTTTCTATAGAAACATTTGAATTAATTCTTAAATAAAATTAATATTTGATCCACATGACTTAAAATAATGTTCTATCCAATTCTAAGTTGCCACATCATCTCCTTTTAGGGATTTTGACCAGAAGAGGTGGATTCATCTTTGAATGAGCATATTTATCAAACTATGAGGACCCTCATGATGTGCCACATACCATCAAAATTGGCATGATGAGGCGAATCTAATAAATGTGAATGTGACCACAAAGACCTTTAATTTGCTTGTCAATTTTATCACCAAAGGTGGGGCATGTGTGGGGTATGATCATCTTCCAAGGAATCCAAACCCTAGAGCTATGGTTTCATCCATGCATCATCTCATCCACACATGCCAACATACCAAGGACATCAATGAAATGACCTTCACCTACTTTGACATCAATGACAACAAACTCAACATCCATCGCATGCTACTTCTTTAATAGTATGGGTGACATACTCTAGGGAACGGGAATGTTTACGCCCTTTTCAACATTTTAATTCTTTGTCAAGTGCCAACCCACTCTTTCCATGTAGCCGCTTTCCAGTCTCATTGCCTAATGCATTGGCTCCACTTCATCCCAAGCTATTCCACATCACCAAACCTCCACATAATCTCGACCTATATCACCCTGATGGTTTCCAATGGTGCACAAAGGCTTAACCTTCGAGAGGTGGAACTCGGGGAACAAAAAAATTCCCATCTTCAACTTTTAACATTCTATAAGTCACGTCACTGTTGTGCTTTGTTAAGGCTTGACACATATCCTTGTTTTTCCACATCTACCAACTTCTACATGTCAACTAGGTGCCTAGTCATCCCGACTACTCCTTTATATATCATTCCTTCAAAATTCTAGGATGTAAATTCCTTCCATCACTTAATATCCCCAGATTTTGTTAGCTAATGAAATTCCTATGACTTATAACTCTATCTTGACCTCTTATACTCTATTCTCAGTTCTTCGATTCATAGGATTCAATACAATCTTCAACATAGACCTCACACTCCTCATCTCTATCATTCATGATTATTGAATTCCTCCACTTATGTTGCACCTCTTATCTATTCCAATTCAAAGGAAACTAGAACCACCATAGGTTTAACAACTATGCAACACCTTGGAAATAAATGTGTGCTCCTTCTCAGTCCTTTGTTGATTCTAATGTTCATTCTTGAAATACTCTCCATCCTAAGGTTATCTACTACAAGCCTACAACACACTCATGCTTAACAACATAAATACAATTTCTAATACTAATAAACAAATGCTTAGCACACACAAATTCCAAACACTTGAACAAGGTGTTTCCTCATATTATATACATGTATTTTTAAAAGGCCTTCATGCCCCCTTATGCTTGATTTAAATTAATTCAGCCCATTTTTGCGTTTTTTGCTCACTTGGCCTTGCTCCTATACTCTCAACTCTCCCTTTACTTTCACACCATTACACACATTACATGCTCTTGACTACATATTTACATCAGGGATTCTAAAACCATAATTTGGTTCAGATCCACTAAGTATTCAACAAATTCATATTTCTGGATCCTCTAGATCCACATATCTTTCAAGAGATTTAACTAACCCTCAAGTCTCTCTTTCTCTCTCAAATATTAGCGATATCTCTCCTAAAGAGTAGATCTAATTACAATATTCCTCACTCTCATCACTTATGTACAATTCTTCTAAAACATAGGAAAATACATTTAAACTAAATAATTAAATCCATTTTAGGGAACCAACTCCCTTGGTAAATGAAACCCCCAAGTCCAGTCAAAAGGAGTTTTGATTTGGAAGTAAGATGCTCCTCCTAGATCCTTGGTAAATTTAGCATACATTTAATAAAATCCCAAATTTCAAATGTGAAAGGACAATCCTTGAATAAATTATGGGTAGTTTCTTCAACATATTTGTATAATACACACCATCTAGGTATTAGATCCTTCAACAAGTCTCTTCTTGAGAAATTCCTAAGTAGGGGATTTCATTCTAAAATGCACCACATGAAAATGCATGTTTTTGAAAGGAATTTGAGTTTCCAAAGGGTCTTCCACCACAACTTTAGCTCTCCTTGAAAACTTTCTTCACATATATTAACATATCCTTATTTTGGTGTGTATTCACCAAAGGGGGAGAACATCCAACGAAGTTCATCCTCACACTCTATTAGTCAGATATGAGATGATTTTAGAGCTTCTATATACAACATCCAAGACTCACAATGCCCCAACTCTAATTCTAATCGAATAGTATCCTTCTATCCTTGTTCCCAGAGGCTTGTGTTGGATTCATCTGAAATCTGACTCATGGTGAAGTAGCCTTTTTCATTTATATATGTATCCAAACCCTAAGGAAATATATAATTTTCCCCACATTCGAACAAGGGATCCACACTAATCTTGAGCTAGTTGTTGTTTTCCACACTCCACAAGATATCATCCTCAATAATAGGGAAGGATGAGACAACTACTTTCCAAATAATTGAAATACTATGATGATTCTTATTTACTAAACGAACCCAATCAAGCAGATAATTCTAGGAAATATATTCCTCAATAATTACCACCATCCACAAGATTTGGGTAGTTTTTAACCTCTAGCCCACATTTTCAACCAATGATTTTACGAATAGAGGAAACTTCTTTAAACCCCTGTCACCCCATTCCCTAGGAACATAGATCCCATCCCACTTGACCCATGGCATGACAAAGTTATATTTCGATCTAGACCACAAAAAGAACATGTAGATTTTGTGAAGCTTTTCTAGCATACCCTTTGGTATCCATGCTAAAGGCATCCAATAAATAGGAATGGCCTCTAAGACTAATTTTATCAAAACCAAATACCCAACTCTGGACAACCAATTCAAACTCTAGTAGGCCTTTATCCTCTTCTCCAACTTTGTAACTAGCCAGAACCAATTTTACTTCCTGTAGGATTTTGAATGGAGATGAAAACCAAAACTCTTCAAACCTTCATAAAAAAGCATTACTACATGTAGAAAAGGAGTTTATAACTACTAAAACTCAGACTTTGATAACAGGTGGCCAAATAGTGTTGATTTGTCAATGTTCACTATCATACCAGTTGCCTTTGGAATGGAGATTAAAAGAGATGAAACATGTAGTAAGCTCTTGTTAAATTAGAGTCAATATGTTTATACTATACTAGAACGTTTCAACATGTAGGGGTGTAAATCGATCAAGGTCCCAATCCAATGGGAACTAGAATAAATGTTGAACAATGTCCAGACACAATAAGGCATTAGAATCTTCCCAAATAAATCTAGATCCAATGAAAGTGTCCCCATATAATTCCAAGAGCCATCACAAAAATTAAGTGGGAGATTGTCAAATTGTTTTCTACCACAAAATCTTGAAGAATACCTCTCCACTTTGCATCTCCTAATACCCTATTGAAACCTTCCTAGCCAAAGGAAAATGAGGGGTACAAGGGGGCAACCATGTCGCATGCCTCTTTATGGATGGAAAAGTATCGAGGTAAACCCATTTATTAGAACAAAAAAATAGACCAAGGAGAGACACTCATAATACAAGTAATTAAACTAACCTCAAACCCTAAGTGATTCAGGATAAAATGCAAGTACAACCAACTTACCCTTTCATATGCCTTTGATAAGTCAATCTATAAAATCACCCCTTTAAGATGACATGTCTTGATGTTGTGGAGCCATTCCTGAGCAACTCTAATGGGTCTGTGGATTTTCCTACATTTCAAAAACCCAAACTATTCT
Source organism: Pinus tabuliformis (assembly GCA_031772625.1). NCBI lineage: Eukaryota > Viridiplantae > Streptophyta > Pinopsida > Pinales > Pinaceae > Pinus > Pinus tabuliformis. The sequence continues at coordinate 943,872,633 of CM062811.1, read as the reverse complement.
TTTTAAATCATCCCGGAGAGAATGGGATTGATCCTTCTTGTAATAAATTTTGCGATAATATTGTAAATGCAGTTGCATAAATATATAGGCCTAAAATAATTATACATGTTTGGGTGATCCACCTTAGGAATGCATGCTATGAAGGTATAACTGAAAGAGGCCAATATATTTCCATTTAATCTAGTGTCTTCCACCACTCTTAGCAGATCTTCACCTAATAGACCATAGAAACCAAAGAAAAATATGATCGACCATCCATTCGGCCCCAAATTTTATCTTTTTCAAAATTGTGAAGAACTCCTTTAAGTTCCTGTTTTTTTACCCCCACCATTGGATCAACATTATCTTCTTCAGTAATAAACCTACGAAAAAATTTGTGCCAACATTAACTCTTTCACATTCGATGCTTCATTTGGTTCCTTAAAGAGCGCTATGAAATGAGCTTTCCCAAGAGTGGCCATATCTTCAAAAGAAGAAACTTCCCATTATGGCCTTCTAAATCTTAGATTATATTGCTCACCTTCCTTCCCTTTGCATAATTCTAGAAATAATTTCTATTCTCATTTGTGAAATCAAGTCACATTGCTCTAATTTTGAGTCTCCATAGAGCCTCCTTGTCTCTGAGCAATTTCCTCTTTCTGATTTCAAGATCCAAACTTCTAGCATTAGATTCCTCCAATAGAAATCCCCTCTCCTTTGCACCATAGAGAGAATGTAGGTCCTCTTCCACTTGTTTTATCTCTTGATCATCTTTGGATGTCTTAACTGTTGCCCACTGAATGGTGGCTTGTCTTACCTTATGAATATTTTTCACAAATTAAACAACCACTAACTCTCCCTGAGCTTCACTCATAGGTCGCCATGAAGATCGAACAAGATCCAAAAAAGCTTCATCCTTTAACCATGTAGAATTAAATTTGAAAGGGCTTGGAGAATTTTTCCCTTCCCCTCTAAGATCTAGCAATATAGGATAGTGGCCTGACTCCCCTTTAGTTCTGTTCCTTTAACGAACCAAAGGGATTTCATCCACCAACCATTGACTAAGAGGAACATGTCCAACTATTTAGCTATCCTAGCCTCACCCACACAACTATTTCTTCAGGTCAACTTTCATTTGATAATGTCCACTTCCACCAACATCTGACTTGCTAGTAAGTGGGTGAAAAAATCAAATAGGTTGTTTAAACAAGTCTTTGACCCTTGGACTATTGGAAATAATACTGAGAGGGGGGGGGGGTGAATCAATATTATCAAGTCAATTATTTCCTTTTTCAAATCCAGATCATATACGCTACTTCAGTTAGTGAAAACCGCGTATATACGCAACTACGTATAAGGAAACCCGCGTATACCATGCAAACTTATAATTTACTTTATCTTATAGATGTTGATCATTAATCCGTGTATCAGAATCAAATTAACAGTAACCAGAAACAGTAAAATAGAGCAGAAGACAATCACACACAAGAACACAAGATATAAGGTGGAAACCAAATGTGGGTGAAAATCACCTGCTGAAATTCATCTCTATCTTCCTTTTAATTAGAAACTTATTTTTACAATGATTTTGTACTGGTGCAATCCTTTACCAGTACGCAAGCTGCAACCTGCAGAGAGCTACAACCCTCTCTCATTCTCCAGCTTCTCCTGGAAGCGAGCTACAACCCCCTTAGCTCTTGCACTAGTCAAGATACTAGTATGTAGGTGCTAGCCTACAGAAGGCTACAACCTTCTCTTTCTTCCAGAAACCACGTTTCATAAATTTTCATACTAGATCCATGAACATCAATCAATCATCAAGAATTTCTACATCAAACAATCTCCTTTTCACCAATTAGAACTGAATCAAGTAAACACTTCTCTGACAGTTGTACCCAAAACACAGTAACAGTAACCACACACCAAATTCTGAACCCAGAACACTACAGCAAGAAACAGAAGCAGCTAGAACACAACTCAAGAGATGTACGCTACTTCAATAACCTGACACCTGCGTGCATAAGCTTCTGTGTTTGGACCAACCTGCATATACGTTGTTTTTATTCATTGAACCAGTGTGTATACGTGCCTTCGCTTCACTGAACCTGCATACAGATCTATAAAGGATAATTCACTCCTTCAAATATTCAGACATTAATTAACCTAGATTACTAGAATTATAGATCAAGCATGCGCCACATATAACAGATCAAAATCATACAAAGATACTATTATTCAAGCCTTAAGATTATGACCCATCAATAGAACTTATCCTTCTCTTTGCGCTTAGGTTCCTCCTTCATTCAGATCCAGATCTGCACCATAACCCAATCACCAATATTTCAGATCTAGCACTTTATTAGATATTCAATAATTCAGATCATACTTTGCCAAATGATCTCCTTCCTCTTTTATAGTCTTAGGCCTTTCACAATACCACGGTCCAAAACCATAACAAAACAATACCATGGACCCAATACTTGGGATCAACACTTCTGACGAGATACCATGGCCCAAAACCATAGGTTCAATTACTAAGGACTAAATACTACAGACCAAAAGTAAGTTCTCAAACATGTATGCGCTTTTCCTTGCGTGAAAGTGCGTGTATACGCATACGCGCTTTTGTAACGTCTAACCCGCGTATATACGCATCTTCATCTAGATGAACCTGCGTATATATATTTTCCTTCATTTTGAGAGCATAAACTGAGATCTGTCATCAGAGTGAGTTGCCATCAAGGACAACACCTGTGCCATAATGCCAACAATCTCCCCCTTTGGACTTGATGGCAACCCCAATATCCTCAAAATCATTCTCCCCCTTTGTCATCAAGGGAAAAGGGTTGTGTTCCCCCTGAGTACATGCTGAAATCTCTACTCTCTGTGCTGACCATGCTCCCCCTGACTGTAGGCAAGATCTGCAAAAAGATGTTCTTCAAGAAGAACCATGACTTATACATCATAAAAGACCTTCCTATCACCAAAAGACTCTATACATACATCCATCACCCAACCAAGTGGGGATACATTAGAAATTTACATATGACAACCAAGTACATTACATCATTCATCCTAGGCATAGTGGGGAAACCAAGATAGGCCATTACATGACCTTGACACCATAAAGGAGATACATGAAATAGAGACGAAATATCTGGAGCAAGAATTATGAAAGTCAGCAATAACTGATATCAACAGCATCTGTCAATCACTATTCAGATCAGAAACCATGTTTTCTTTCTGTTCTCCCTCTGCATTTGTTCCACCTGAAACCAACAACAGCTGTGTACTAGAACCAAAAGCTTCTAAGATAATGCCAACAATGCATTATTAGAAGATTATCTGCTCCCCTTGAACCTGTGTCAGATGGTCTCTATCAGACCCAGATTAGACTCTCTTCAATCAAAGTCTGTCCCCACTAATTTATTTCAAACTACCATATACGTGATTGTCTCTGCATAAACCGACATATGTACGCGGATACTCCTCAGGAAACTTGCGTACGCCCTCTTTTCTCTGAAACAAACAAGTTTCAACAGCAAGATGACGCATCAACTACTCCCAGCTTCTGTCTGAGGTACTCAAAAGTTTCCCTGGTCAGTGATTTGGTGAGAATATCAACAACTTGTTCCTTAGAGGGAACATACTCCAATTTGATCTTTTGTTCCAATACTTGTTCCCAGAGAAAATGATATTTGATCGGTATGTGCTTAGTCTTTGAATGCATGACAGGATACTTTGAGATACTGATAGCACTTGTATTATCACATAAGATGGAGATAGGTGGAGTACAAGTGACTTGAAAATCCTGCAAAGTTTGCATCATCCAAAGGAGTTGAGTGCAACAAGATGCGGCAGCCACATATTCTGCTTCAGCTGTAGATAAGGCAATTGAACTCTGTTTCTTGCTGAACCAAGATACTAATCTGGAACCCATAAAGGATGCATCGCCACTTGTGCTTTTTCTGTCATTCACGGTTCCAGCCCAATCTGCATCTATATAAGCATGAAGAGTGAGATCTGTATCTCTCGGATACCACAGGCCATAGTTTTGAGTTCCTTGAAGATACTTGAAAATTATCTTCACTGCCTGAAGATGAGTTTCCTTCGGATTTTCCTGAAATCTTCCAACCATTCCCACTGCATGCATGATGTCTGGTCGGGTACCTGTTAAATAGAGAAGACTTCCAATCATGGATCTATAAGTTGGTTGATGCACTGCTGCTGATTCATCATTTGCACTGAGGTTGCATCCTGTAACCATAGGGGTACATACTGGTTTCGAATCTTCCATGCCACATTTCTTCAAGATCTTCTTGAGGTACCTGGTTTGAGATAAAAAGATACCGCCTTCATTTTGTTGGATTTGTAGACCAAGAAAATACGTCAGCTCTCCAAGCAATGACATTTCGAATTCTTTCTGCATCACCAAGGCAAAGTTTTGACTCATAGCTTCTTCATTGCTCCCAAAGATAATATCATCTACATACACAACAAGTATTAGCAATTTGTCATTTTCAATTTTTATATAAAGATTGCTATCTACTGATCCTTTTGAAAAACCTTGTTGATGAAGATATTTATCCAAACGATAGTACCAAGCCCTTGGAGCCTGTTTAAGACCATAGAGAGCCTTTTTCAGTCTGCATACAAGATTTGGATCATTTCCAAGGATGAAACCATCTGGTTGTTCAATATACACTTCTTCTTCTAAGTCTCCATTCAGAAAAGCTGATTTCATGTCCATTTGAAATACTTTGAATTTCTGAAAGCTTGAGAGAGCAAGGAACATTGAGATGGCCTCAAGTCTAGCAACGGGAGCAAAAGTTTCTTCAAAGTCTATTCCTTCTTGTTGAGCATACCCTTTACAAACAAGTCTAGCCTTGTTTCTAATAACTTCCCCATTTTCATTCATCTTGTTTTTGAATATCCATTTTGTCCCTATGACATTCTTATCCTTTGGTCTAGGAACCAACTCCCAAGTGTTATTCTTTTCAATCTGCTCAAGTTCTTCATCTGTTTCCTTGACACAGCATTCATCTTTGCATGCCTCTTTTACATTTTGTGGTTCAGTGGATGAGAGCAATGCCAAATAGCTTGAGGCTTCTGCAATTGTTCTTCTTGTTTGTATACCTGCCTCTTTCTGCCCCAAGATTTGAGATTCTGGATGATTCTTTTGAACGTACCTGGATGGAGTCTTTTCTTCTATCCTTATCTGTTCTTCTGGTGTCCCATGGGTTTCTTGTTCATCATGAATTTGATTTGATGTTGATGGATAGTCCTCATCATCTTTGAAATCTTCAAATCTTACCTACCTAGGAGTGTTTTCTTCTTCATCAACCACTACATCAACACTTTCAACAACTTTTCCAAGCCTTTTATTATAACACTTGTAAGCTTTGCTGTGGGAAGAGTAACCAAGAAGAACGCCTTCATCTGCTCTAGGTTCAAACTTGCCAAGATTTTCATCAGTATTTTTGATATAGCATTTGCTTCCAAAAATTTTGAAATATTTTATCAAAGGAGTCTCACCATACCGGAGCTCATGAGGAGTTTGAGTGCTGTTCACCTGGACATTTGTCTTGTTGAAAATAACAACTACAGCGAATGCGACTTCACCCCAGAAGGTTGCGGGAGTTCCAGACTCATCACGCATAGCACGAGCCATTTGTTGAACCGTTCTGTTCATCCTTTCCACTACTCCATTTTGATGAGGAGTCCTAGCTGTAGAGAATTCCCTTCTTATTCCATGTTCTTCACAAAAATAAAAAAATCCATTCGAGGTAAATTCTCCTCCTCGATCAGACCTGAGGCATTTGATTCTGTGATCTGATTCGTTCTCCACCAAGGCTTTGAATGATTTGAACTTTTCAAAGGCTTCGTCTTTGTGCTTCATAAGTCCTATCCAACACATCCTGGAATAGTCATCAATGAATAATATAAATTATTCTTCTCCTCGAGGTGAACTTTTCCTAGATGGACCACATACATTAGTATGGACAAGTTCAAGCGGCCTGTTTTGCTTACCAAACTGACATGATTTGCATATTGTATTGTCTGGAATTTTGATGTCTGGAAGACCACAAACTGCCTAGTATTTTCATGCTTTCCTTATCTGTGAGAAGCTAAGATGACCCAATCTTCTGTGCCATAGCCATTGTTCATCATTCTTGCTTAGATAGCATTGATGTTGTCCTTCTTTGAATATGTATAAATTATTTGGAGTTCTTATGCCTTTGATCACTATTTTTCCTGTATCAAGATCACGAACACTACACCCATTTGATCGAAATATTACCTCAGTTCCTTGATCGCACATTTGACTGACACTTAGAAGATTATGCTTTAATCCATCAACATACATAACATTTCCAGCTTTGACCCTTTCTTTCAACTAAACAGAACCTTTACCTTTTATGGACGCAGGGGTGTCATTTCCAAATGATACCTTCTTCTCCTTCTCTAAGGCACAATATGACTGAAGTTTTTCTTTATCACTCGTCATATGTTTTGAACATCCACTGTCGATGTACCATTGAATTTCCTACCCTTCCGCATATAAAGCTATACCACATCTCCCTGGTTGAGGTTCCTTCATTCTCCATGTTTTGACACTTGAGGCTTGCTCCTTCTAAGTTGTCTGCCGAAACCTGCTCCTGCATTCAGAATCTTCATGACTGAAGTTGTTACAAATAGAGCATTCTATTTCATTTTCAAGAGCAGAAAAGTTATTGTAGGTTGTTTTCACAATCCTAGTCATACTCCTCTGTTTTTGAGCTTCTCTAGTCATGATTGTCTTATAGGAAACACATTGAGCTGCTTTGTGGCAAAAGTTATGACAAGAGAAACATTTTCCATTGAAGAAACTCCTATGATTATCAAATCTACCAGCCACATGATTGTAGTTTCTATTGACATCCATTCTTGAGGCAATTTGAGAAGGTTTTACCTGAGGCTGGTTGTAGCTTCTGTTTGTCCTTAAAGTAGATTGCCCCCAATTTACCTGATAGTCTTTGTTCATTCTTGAGGTAAACTGTCCCTGATTTACCTGGTGATTTCTATTAGGCCTTTGCTCGCTTCTTCTTTCTGCATCAAGATAACTTTTGGAGGTGGATGGTTTCTGTGCTTGAGATGCTTCTTCATTATATGCCAGACCTGGCTTGATTAGAGGAGAACACTGTAATTTGATAATCTCATCTAATGTTTCAGATCCTTTAACAAATCTAAGATTAAGAGCTTTAGATTTCTCAATTTCTTTTCTAAGTCCCACAATTTCACATTCTAACTTTTCATGATGTTTTTCCTTTTTAGCAAGTTGAAATTGAAGAGTATCTATGATCACATTCTTCTCTTCTAAACAAATTTTGAGTCTATAAATCTCTTCATAAAGACCTTCTTCATCTATAGCATCCACAAAATCATCATCTTCAAAAGCCATTAAAAGTTTATAATTATAACTTGGTTCATCTTCATCACTATTTGAAAGTCCATCACTATCTTCATGAGTGTAATAACCTTTCTTATTTACATTCTATTTCTTGTTCCATCTAATAGGTTCCTTACCTTTGTCAAGCTTATCTTTATGAGGACACTTGGCAGCATAGTGACCGACTCTTCCACAAGCAAAGCATTTGAAAGGTAACTTACCTCTGAATCTTCCAGTACCCCGTTGAATATTCTTGACAAAATTTGATTCTTCCTCTTCTTCTGACATATGTCCTGACTCATAGTAATCTCCTTTGCCCGAAGCCTTGAAAGCAGCTTCTCTCTTGTCTGATGGTCCTCCTTTCCTCATTTCGTAAGCAGTTAGAATTCCGTGCAGCTGTGACATGGTAAGGTTTCGTAGATTCTCTTTTTCTTCTATTGCAAAAACTTTAGATTCAAACTTAGGGGACAAAGATCTTAGAACCTTTTCAACCACAATAGCCTCTTTTATTTCTTCACCCAAGTTTTTCATACAATTAACAATCTCATCTACATGAAGGAAATAGTTAGCCACACGTTCATAATTGTGCATTCTGAGATTTTCATACTGAATTCTAAGGGTTTGAAGTTTTGCTCGTTTTACCTGTTCATCTCCTTCATAGCTCAGAACAATCTTGTCCCATATTTCTTTTGCAGATTTATACCGCATAACCTTGACGAATTTTGATTGAGATAGATATCCTAATAGAGTATTGACAGCCTTTGCATTTGTTTCATATTGCTTCTTACCAGCCGAATCTGTAGGAGTTGTGGATGGAAAAGTGTACCCTGTATCTATGATATCCCAGACTTCTGTTCCAAGAGATTGAAGATAGGTTGTGACTCTTACCTTCCAATAGACGAAGTTGTTCCCATCAAAAATTGGTGGCCTGATCGATGCTTCTCTCTCGTAGTTGCTCATGATGATGGATCTTCCTTCAAGCGATCAAGATTCTTCAGAAGGACTTGCTCTTATTCCAATTGTTGGAAATAATACTGAGAGGGGGGGGGGGGGGGGTGAATCAATATTATCAAGTCAATTATTTCCTTTTTCAAATCCAGACCATATACGCTACTTTAGTTAGTGAAAACCGTGTATATACGCAACTACATATAAGGAAACCCACATATACCATGCAAACTTATAATTTACTTTATCTTACAGATGTTGATCATTAATCTGTGTATCAGAATCAAATAAACAGTAACCAGAAACAGTAAAACAAAGCAGAAGATAATCACACACAAGAACACAAGATATAAGGTGGAAACCCAGTGTGGGTGAAAACCACCTGCTGCAATTCGTCTCTATCTTCCTTTTAATTAGAAACTTCTTTTTACAATGATTCTGTACTGGTGCAGTCCTTTACTAGTACGCAGGCTGCAACCTGCAGAGAGCTACAACCCTTTCTTGTTCTCCAGCTTCTCCTGGAAGGGAGCTACAACCCCCTTAGCTCTTGCACTAGTCAAGATACTAGTACGTACGTGCTGGCTACAGAAGGCTACAACCTTCTCTTTCTTCCAGGGACCACGTTTCATAAATTTTCAGACTGGATCCATGCACATCAATCAATCATCAAGAATTTCTGCATCAAACAATCTCCTTTTCACCAATTAGAACTGAATCAAGTAAACACTTCTCTGACAACTGTACCCAAAACACAGTAACAGTAACCACACACCAAATTCTGAACCCAGAACACTGCAGCAAGAAACAGAAGCAGCTAGAACACAACTCAATAGATGTACGCTACTTCAATAACCTAACACCTGCGTGCATATGCTTCTGTGTTTGTACCAACCTGCATATACGTTGTTTTTATTCACTGAACCAGCGTGTATACGCGCCTTCGCTTCACTGAACCTACGTATAGATCTATAAAGGATAATTCACTCCTTCAAATATTCAGACATTAATTAACCCAGATTACCAGAATTATAGATCAAGCATGCGCCACATATAATAGATCAAAATCATACAAAGATATTATTATTCAAGCCTTAAGATTATGACCCATCAATAGAACTTATCCTTCTCTTTGCGCTTAGGTTCCTCCTTCATTCAGATCCAGATCTACACCATAACCCAATCACCAATATTTCAGATCTAGCACTTTATCAGATATTCAATAATTCAGATCATACTTTGCCAAATGATCTCCTTCCTCTTTTATAGTCTTAGGCCTTTCACAATACCATAGTCCAAAACCATAACAAAACAATACCATGGACCCAATACTTGGGATCAACACTTCTGACGAGATACCATGGCCAAAAACCATAAATTCAATTACCAAGGACTAAATACCACAGACCAAAAGTAAGTTCTCCAACATGTACGTGCTTTTCCTTGTGTGAAAGTGTGTGTATACGCATACGCGCTTTTGTAACATCTAACCTGCGTATATATGCATCTTCGTCTAGATGAACCTGCGTATATATCTTTTCCTTCATTTTGAGAGCCTGAACTGAGATCTGTCATCAGAGTGAGTTGCCATCAAGGACAACACCTGTGCCATAATGCCAACAATGGACCTCTAAAGCTCTAAGGGAGAAACTCAAGTTTCCCCCAATAATAACATTATCCCCATCACATAGTCCTTTCAGAACATGGCCTCCCAAAATATTTTCCTCTCTACATACAAACTATAAATTTTGATTAATTTCAATTCCTCTAAAAAGACTTTCATTGAGGGCCAACTTATTTCCCCAAGATTTAACAAGATTTATTCTCCATGGGTTCCAACCAATGTACAAACCCTCCAATCGACCTCTTACATTTTAACCTATGGACTGCTAATTATTGAGCAAAGAATCAAAATATTTTGTAACCATCTTTGCATCCCCTAAAGGCTCTTGAAGGAGGATGATATCAACACAACACACATCTACTAACTTATGAAGCACCAATTTTTTGGACATGCTGGTTAGACCCTAATAGTTGAAAGAGAGAAAGATCATGAGACAACCCCTCCAAGGGCTTTCGCTTCTCTAAGCACCCCATCAATAGAGAGTTGTTTTCCAAAAGAAACATCAAACCAAGATTTATCCTGTGTCTTTGAGAAAAATTACCAATGACCTCTTCACTTGCCCCCCCCCCCCCCGCCCCGCCCCCCAACCAATTAGAACAACTATCCCCAACCCATCACAAGGGCTTTTGACTTGACCTTATGTGTGAGGCTATAAGTTATAGTGGGAGGCAGAGTCCTATAGGTTCAATGTAGACCCACTCGATAATGAAACAATGAATAGGAGGATGGATGTCAGAGCCATATGAAAAGAACATTGAACCAAAGAATGACTGGAAATGATATGAGATTTTGTTCCCATTTGATACATCCCCAACATATAAAATAACATGGGAAATAAAGGAAGGAGGGAGTGAAGTACCCAATATAAGCTCTGTTTGATTCTTGCCACCCATAGACTTCACAATGCCAACCAAAGTTCCATCAATCACTTCTTGAGCTGACTAAGCTGCTACTTCCTCCAACTTTGAACATGTGCCTGGAACCTGGGGAAATTCCATTGCCTCCTTAGGGGAATCCCTACATGCCCCCAAACCCTCATGTGCCTTAAAAGGAGTTGGCCTCCCATCATTCTTCCTCGAAGTATCAAGCACTCTCCTCTGACCATGAAAAAGAAGATGACATTATTTGACCAGATGAACAACTTAATGATACCTGCAACAATGGAATGGTACCCTTGATAATTGAAAATATCATTATGATAAGGAATCTAAAGGTGAATAAGCTTGGCCTTTGCTACTAGCCCCTTGCCGATATCAATATTCACCAAAATTTGAGCCACCACCATCTCCCTGGTCTCTTCAAAAGACATATCTGACTCCAAATAGTCTCCCAACTTATTCATAATCCAAGTAAGGGATTCTTATGTTTAATATGGCACATGAAAAGCTTTAACCTTACCCAAATAAGAACCACGTCCATACATTCCCCACTAGCATCGAAAAGTAATGTCCAATGCTTTAGAAGAATAGGAATGGAGTCAATGCTTCAATGTTGGCCCAAAACCCACTCAACATCCTCAAAAGTTCAAAAGGAGAACAAGATCCAACCTCAAGCCAAATTTTGGACCAATGGATGCGAGCCCAAATTTTCCCAAGAGCATGAAACCTAATATTTAAGAAGTTTTACATTTAACTAATGGCCCCACATTCTTCCAACTATTGCCAAGTCAACCATTTTCACAACTTCATGTAATTTTACCTCAAGCCCTAGTACCCATCGACTTATTCCTGCTTTAACTTTGGCACAACACACTTTCCTTCTCTTGGTCTTTGATATCCTACCCAAATTAAGTAAGGTCACACTGAATGCCCCTTCAATACTAGAGTGTGAACCCTCAACCCACTCTAGTCCTTGGGAAACTGGATCTACCACCTGCATCTCCTTAGTAGCTTCCACCTCCAATAGGTGACCATCTTGTACCCTAAATTCTCTAGCCTGTGAATCCTCTTGAGTAGGGGATCGACCGGAACCCAATAAACCCTGAAATCCATAATCTTCCCTCCAAACCATGGGAGGACCCAAACATGAAACACTAAATCCTATAGCCATTGGAAGCCCCACTAAGGGATAAAATGTGCACTTTGCTAGAACCCTTGTGTTATAGACATTTTTGTGCCTTACATCACTGAGCATGAAATGTCAATAATTAAGGGATCCAAAGTCCCTAAACATGTTGTTCCTACCCCTAGAGGAACAAGGCCAGCAAACCATAGCAGTTCACAGAAGTTCTCCACCTGAAAACACTCAAAAACAGGCCAATTCTGGATCATGTCAACTGCTCCACTGAGCATCTGCGCTGAATGTCAACTGCTCCACTGTCTACCTGCGTTGAATGTCAACTGCAAAGAAGGCTACCTGCACTGAGCGTAACTGGACAAGTGGCAGACTCATTTCTCAAGGTGTCAATGCCCAGGAAGCTTCCAAAATGACACTTGGGTCAGGGAATTCAACTGGTGATGAGTAAGAGGTTCCAAATCTCCAAGTGGAAGCAAGAACCTCCAAGTGGACTCAAGAACTGAAGTGGGAGAGGACACTAGTCAGCTTCATACCAGCCTCAAGCTGACTCATCCTTTCTCCAAAACTCCTATATATAGATCTCTCTCATGAGGTCAAGGGAGGCTGGAATATTGTATTTGCAAAGAATTGCTGTTGGTTTGTGGTTGGATCATTGGGTGTTTATGCTTTGAAAGGGGCTGAAGAAGGAATTCCATTCTGCTGGGAAGGAGATGCTGGGTTGGAACCCTATGGGTTGTATCTCTTCCTGAACCTTGTTTATCAATCAATAAAGCTTCTTGGTTCTTTCCTATATGCTGGTGTTTATGGTATGATTTGCATTAGTATATTTGATTTACTTCTAATCCTGAATCATTTATGAATATGTATATTTGCCTTTGTGTTGTGTCCTTCTCTCGTTGCATGTAGCTGTTCTCTTGTCACAGGTAGCTGTTCTCTTGTGATCTCGTGAGGAGGCGAGTAGCTGTGGACACCCAAAGAGGAGAGGATCTAGATCGAGGGACAACCGGAAGATAACGGTAAGTCTACCAATCTCCTCTCTTTCATATTTCATAAAGGAAGAAACCGAAGTAGTTGTATTCGTTTGTTGCTAAGGTACTGTCACGCCTTAGGTGGATAGGATTGTCCTGCATAGGCATTTTTCCCCACAACACCTTGGAAAAGCAGATAAACCCTCAAGGAAACCCTCTGAAACCCCCATCGATCAAGAGAAAGGAAGGCACCCATAAAGCCTGGTTGTATTCTAAAAAGAACCCTAACTCCAAACCTAATCCCGAGCTAGAAGAGACTCATTCACCAACACCCCAGAGGAAAGATTGCTCACCATGCCCAAATCCAAACCAACTGCCAAGCCTCCAGAAGTCGATAAAGAGTTAGAAAAAATAAACAGAAGATTCATTTTATGTCCTTACATTCCAATAAAAAACCCTAAACCCCCATATCCAATAGGTCTTCCATCTAGTGGAGGGAAAACCTGGTCTATATTAAAAGGGTCCATTGGATATTCCACTTGCACATCCATCTGGCCTCCAACCTGTCACTTGAATCTACCAATATAGAACTCTCCAAGATTTCCAACATCATATTCCATCCATTTTAGATTATGCTTCCCTACATCTTCTCTCATGTCTCTCGTGCACCACCTTATTATTTTTATTATTTTCAAGTAGAGTCATAAAATTATGAAAAAACACAAACAATAACTAATTATCTTTAAAACTTAATAAAATTAAGTTTAAAGTTTACAATTAATGAGAAGTTGAATTATTATTTTTAAACAAAGATAAATTATTAAATTATTAAATAAATAATTCTAAATAATATTTATTTAATATAGAATAAAAAATAAAAAGAATCGACCAAATAGTTTTTTTCATGGAATCTCATGATACAATTTCAAGCAAGATTGTGATTTTTTGTTGTTTAAAATATAATTTTGAATGAATAAATGGATTCAACACTCGAATTCTACATGTTAAACAACTTACACTGAAGTTTTTAAAAATCTCCACCATATTTTGTGTAAAATTAACCAAAAAAATGCTATGCAAATGACCATTTGGTCTATAAGTTAGACTATGCCTAATAAAAATATTTATGTTAGCTTAAAATTTGGAAATAATTTAAAATCAAACACATAACCAATAAGTAATTATATATAAAATTAAATTTTATAGGACTTCAAATTTATGAGGAGTTAAAGGTAGGGTTATACTATTAAAAAAGGGCCTAGTCCTAGTTAATTTTCACTAAAATCTGGTAGAATTTTTCAAAAACTTGAGTTTAAGTGGTTTAATCTACAAAATTCAAGTGCCCTAGGGATTTTTCTTTTTTTTTGCTTGAGCAAGAGTAGTTCCTTCTATTTCATTAAATCGAGTAAAATTTACAAAAACACTGATCTCCACGAGGAGATTGGGAAATGAAAGGCATGATGCCAAAGAAAAGCATCATTCCGCTGCCAACAGTAAAAATCATTCAAAACCAACTTTATGAAAAGAAACTTTCCCTCCAAAAGCTTGAGCAACGACAAGCAACCAACCACGAAACCCAAGCGAAAAGTCCGACAATACATTGGGCCCCACTAAAAAGGAACCAACAGATCCGACGGTTCGCATCATCCCACGAAATCGGACGGCGCTCCAAAATATCACATCACCCAACCTGTGCGAAACATAACTCGTGATGGAGGGCGGTTTCCACTTCCTGCACTGGCCACGTGTCGGAAGCCTAAAGGTGTCGCTCCCATTATGACTAAAACCACTTTTAATCAAAAAGCGGTGTGATCGCAAACAAAACTGCCAACCGCCAACCCAACCAAGACCATGGGCCCCACCAAGCTGCACGATGGATCCTGATCGTTGATTGGCCAGGGACCATCAAACGACTGAGTAGAGTATCGCACGCCCGAGGTCATCGACCTTTAGGGCACATGGAAAGTGGATTTGGGACCGGGCCCTCCTCCACGTGGCATGCTTTCTGTGGTATCGCTGCAAAAATTTAAAAACCGCCTTTGACAGGAAAGCGGTGCAATCGGTCCGAAACCGCCCAGAGGTGGTTTTGACTTCTGTCACTGCAAAGGTAAAATGACGCAAAAAATTCCGTGGCTGCTTTCTTCTGTTCGGGAAGCTCTGACTCCCAGCACTGAGAAAAGTCCTTATCGTGGTCCACTTTACCTCCTGCCTTGTCTTACCTTTCTTTGTGCACCTAATAATCCCACTTGGTGTAGCCCTCTGACCGCTGACCATTACTGATTGAGTTCAGTCATTTTTCCTCTGTATACTTCTTTATCCTCCTCCGCCTAGTTATGGCAGAGGTTTTTCAGGTTATTCTGCTCCATGGTATTCCACCTTCTTGAGATTGCGTTGTCCTTGCTACTGACACCTTGGTTTGCTAGAATGTCCGCCAATTTGTTGGCCTTTCTCCACACATGAATAAATCTGAGAGTACGAAGTTCCTGTAGATGCACTTGAATTTTCTGAAGGACTCTAGTTAACCTCCAATTTTTTGTAACCTTTTCCAGCCCTGTTCCATTGTTGATTCTCTTGGCAACGTTTATGACTAACTTAGAGTCCACTTCTATTATGACGTTATGGCAATTAATCTGTATCAAAAATTCTAGGCTTTGTTCCAAAGCCATTAGTTTTTCCATGTTGTTAGTGGCTTTTCCTAAGTGACCATGGAAGAGGGATATAATGCTGTCTGTGTCATCCCTTAGAACTCCACCAAAACCAGCAGCCCTTGGGTTGCCTTTGGAAGCTCCATCAATGTTGTACTTTAAAAAACCTTCAGGGGGGATGCTAGAAATCCTATGCCTTTTCTCTCATGCTTACTTTCCTGTCTAGTCCTTGAGGAATAAGCCTCTGCATGTCTAACAGCTGGATGATTCTCAACTCTGCCACAGAGGGAGGATTTTTGGGAGATTCCTAACCGTGGTGCTCACTGTCTCCTTTAGTTGTTTTACGATCAACTCCACCAGTCTAAGAGGGGCAGACTTTACCTCTTTGAAAATTCTTTTGTTCCTTTCCTTCCACACATTCCAAATAATGAAAGAGGGCAGAAGATTCCAGGCAGAGTTGAGAATTTCATTATCTGAGAAATTATTTCTCCAGTTGTTTAGAGTGTTGGCAATACTTTCTTTGTCTCTGTCAGACTAATTGAAGATGTTAGTAAAAAAATCCCATATCCTATCGATGAAATTATAGTTGTTGAGAAGGTGCTCAATAGTCTTCTCTTGGGTCTCACAGAGTTGACACTTGGAAGGTCCCAGCATGCCCCTTTTTTTAAGGTTGTCCCAGGTTAATATTTTCCTATGATGAACTAACCACATAAAAATTTTGATTTTCATCCAGCCTTTGCGCTTCCAAAGCATCTCCCAATTTTTATTAGGAGTTTGGGGTTCCAGCTCCAGGAGCAAACCTTTAGCTTCCTTGATATTAAAGTTTCCCTCTTTGTTGTTGCCCCATCTCAGCTAGTCCTACCCTTCCGTGACTAAAATTATTCTCTGATCCAGCAGTTTCTTGAGGGACTCTTCTTTCCTGTTGAGGGTCCTATCCCCTCTGTCCTCTATTTTTTTCCAGATTCTCCATTTTCCAACATTCTGAGGATTCTCCCAAAAGTCTTTCACCTTTACTAAACCTTGATTGTCAGTCTCATGCTTGAGGCCTAAAAATTCTTCCTTCAGTAGATTAGGTTCTTGTTGCCATTTTTCCTCCCAGAAAAGAGCCAGATCACCCTCTCTGATTTCCCAGAAACTGTGTTTTTGAACCACTTCTCTATTCTCCCAGGCCTTGTTCCATATGGGAGAGCCTTTCACTGTTCCAGTCATACGAATGATTTCAGAATCCGGCCAGGCATTAGCATATTTTTCCTTCCAGATACTTGCCCATTGGGCTTTAGGATCCTTAACCCACCTCCACCAAAGCTTGGCCCCAAGAGCCTTGGTGAGAATTTCAGGATTGTCCAAACCCAGGCCACCTTGGTTCTTGGGTTGGCAAATCTTTTCCCATGAAACTAAAGCCCATTTTTTCCTTGTTTCCTCTTTGCCCCAAAGAAAATCTCGTTGAATATTTCGAAATTGCTGTAAGAATCCTATTGGAGCTGGGAGGGTTGATAGCATAAATATTGGGATAGCTTGGAGCACTGCTTTAGTAAGAATCAATCTACCAACTAAATTTAAAGCTCGATTTGCCCATTTCTTGACTTTGTCTTGCATTTGTAGGTTTAACCCCGTACAGAAATTACCTGCATACGAATTCTAAATCACAGAAAAATAAGCAATGCGAGAGCATAACACATAAAACACATATACACAGAGATTTTCCCCTGGATCCCAAAATGGGACTACCAGCTTGATTTTTCATTATATTCCTTTCAATGTTACAATACATATTTATACATGCTGAAGCATCCAATACCATGGACCGAAAAACCATCGCATCCAAAACCATGGACCAAAAACCATAGGTAGGTTTGCCCAACCTAATATAGGGTCCAAAAAAAAAATTCATGGGGCGCTATCCCAGACCCTGTAGAGGGGGGCTACCCGCCCCCCTCAAACCCCCCAGATAGGGGGAGCTGCCACCCCCCCCCCCCCCCCCCGTGACCCCCCCGCTGCGCAATTGGCGCAATGAAGTGGGGGCTCCACCCCCCCTCTAACCCCCCGGTTCACTACGTGGGTTAGTCGTGGAAAGAATATAACACAACCCAACAATCTCCCACTTGTTGTTTTCTTTCCACAGGGGGCCACAGGAGAGCTTAGTCATTTTTCCAGCCCTGAAATGCCCATTGTTTCTCTACACCAAGAGAACTTCTCAGAGCTCACAGATTTTGTCAATGCATCGGCAGTATTCTTTAAAGTGTCCACCTTTACCAGCAACACCTTTTTGTCTTCTATCGTATCCCTCACAAAGTGATACTGAACATCAATGTGCTTTGTCTTTGAATGATAAGCAGGGTTATTTGCCAAGAAAATTGCACTTTGGCTGTCACAGTCTATTCTTATAGCTCCCTGTACTAACCCCATACTTGAACACAATCTCTGCAACCAAACTGCTTCCTTGCTTGCATGAGTGGCTGCCATGTATTCTGCCTCTGTAGTTGATAGTGCCACTACAGATTGTTTCTTACTCATCCAACTGACTGCACCTCCAAATAGGTTAAACACATACCCACTTGTAGATCTTCTCTGATCCAGATCTCCAGAAAATCAACAAAGCCACGAATATCCAAGACTCTGTCCAATCCTGGTCTTACTTGGTGGCACAAACCCTAATCACTAGTGCCACGCAAATACCTGAAAACCCGCTTCACTGTTGTCCAGTGCTCCTTCCCTGGTTTTTACATAAACCTGCTCAATACTCCCACTGCAGGTGCAATGTCTGGTCTAGTACAGACCATTGCATACATCAGGCTACCGACCGCACTTGCATATGGAACACGGGACATTTCCTCTTCCTCTTCTTGTGTCTTGGGACACTGTTCAGCAGATAACCTCACACCTACAGGAATAGGAACCTTCACCGGTTTACTATCCTGCATATTAAACCTCTGTAGTATTGTCTCGACATACTTCTTCTGGTTTAACCAAAGCTTCCTCTTTGCCCGATCTCTTTTAATTTCCATGCCCAAAATATAGTTTGCAGCACCAAGATCTTTTATGTCGAATTTGGAGGACAATTGGGTCTTCAAATCCTGGATAATTTCTTTGTCATTTCCAACCAGCAACATATCATCCACATACAAGACCAGATAAATAACACGGTCACCAATCAATTTAAAATACACACAATGAACAACTTTGCTTATGGTGAAGCCAAGTCCCCGTATAAATGTATCAAATTTCTGATACCACATCCTTGGTGATTGTTTTAATCCATACAGAGACTTCTTTAACTTGCATACCAGTTCTTTCTTACCCTTCACCGCAAAGCCTTTAGGTTGCTTCATGTAGATTTCCTCTTCCAAATCCCCGTGAAGAAATGTTGTATTCACATCCATCTGTTCTACCTCAAAATCAAAAGTAGCAGCAACAAATAAAAGTAATCTAATAGAAGTTACCTTGGAAACAGGAGAAAAAATATCACCAAAATCAATTCCCGGCACTTGGGAATATCCTTTTTCTACCAACCGAGCTTTGTATTTCTCCACCTTCCCTTCTGCATTTGTCTTCTTTTTGAACACCCATTTTCTGCGAATGGGTTTCATTCCAGTCGGCAACTCCACCAGATCCCAAGCCTCATTTTTGTGAAAAGATGCCATTTCATCAACCATGGCCTCTTTCCAGAGTTTTCCATCCTCTGAATCTACTGCTTCCTTCACAGTTCTGGGATCATCATCAGTAATAGACAAAGCAAACTTTGAACAGAAGCAAAAGGACTATACCTTTCTGGCTACCTTCTTTCTCGAACTCATCTTCTCACAGCCAGAGTTTGTGGCTCTTCATCTTCTGATTCCTCCTCTGCTGCAGAGTCTGATTCTTCCTCCTTTAGCTCAAACTCTATCTTCTCAGGTTCCTTTGGTTGGACTTCATGTTTAATAACATCTTTCACCTCTCTAAACACCACATCTCGACTATACACAACCTTCCTTGTTATTGGGTTCCAAAGCTTATAACCCTTTAAACCATCCTTATACCCAATAAAGATGCACTTTTCAGATTTACTATCCAACTTGGTTCGTTTCTCCTTTGGAACATGTACACATGCATCACATCCAAATACCCTCTGATGTGAAAGAGAGGGTTTCTTACCAGTCCATACTTCTTGTGGAGTCTTATCCTCCAACGCTGATGAAGGTGACCTATTGACCAAGTAACATGCAGTATCCACCACCTCTGCCTAGAATTCTTGTCCTAACCCGGCACCACTGAGCATGCTTCTTGCCCTTTCCATCAACGTCTTGTTCATTCTTTCTGCGACTCCATTTTGCTGAGGTGTATACGGAGTAGTCTTCTGGCGTGCTATACCACACTTCTTATAGAATTATTCAAATTCCTTGCTGCAAAACTCTCCAACATTATCTGTTCTCAACACCTTTATCTTCTTCTCTGTCTGATTTTCCACCAGAGCCTTAAATTCTTTAAACCTGTCAAAGACTTCAGATTTCTTCTTAAGGAAATATATCCATGTATTCCTTGAGAAGTCATCTATAAATGATACAACACAGACTTACCCAGTGATGGAACTTTCATAGGTCCAAACACATCACTGTGCACAAGCTTTAATATCTGTTTCGCCCTCTTAGCACCAGAGGGGAAACTCACCCGATTCTGCTTCCCATATACACAATTTTCACAGAAATCAAAATCAAGAGAGCTATTACTCATTCCTTCTACCATACCTTTACCATGAAGTATTCGAAGGCCCTTCTCTCCAATATGTCCAAGCCTTTGATGCCACATCATGGTCTTCTCTCCAGAGCCCACTAGATTTTTAGCTCCACTTTCAGGAACCACATAACTATTGCACCCATCAACAACAGTGCTACCTTGTAGCTTGTACAGAGTTCCAGTCTGAACTCCCCGCATCAATACCAGTGTTCCCTGAACCATCTTGTAGGTATCCTTCTCGAACACTGTTTTTACACCTGCATCATCCAACTTGCTTACAGAAATCAGATTTCTGGCCAATGCAGGAATATGCAGAACACCCGGAAGTGTTCTAACCCTTCCACCTTGCAACTTCAACTTTACTTTTTCGCGACCAATGATTCTAGCCTTCCTATCATCTCCTAAGAAGACATCACCACCATCGTATTTCTCATATTCGCAGAACCACTCTCTATGGGGAGTGAAGTGAAAGGATGCACCTGAGTCAATCAACCATGCCTCATGATCTACATGTGTACTTGAAGAAGCCAAGTACACATCCCCACCTACATCTAAGGTGGTTTTCACCTCTGCAGAAGGAGCATCATCAGATCCCTTTCCTTTATCACGAGCTTTAGATTTACACTCCCTTTTGAAGTGCCCTTCCTTTCCGCATTTCCAGCACACCACCTTTATAGGTTTTCCTGGAGATTTAGATCTCCCACTCGATGACTTATTTTTGTTTCTATTCTGGGACCGTCCTCGTACAGACAAGGCATCACCATTCTGGCTCTCCATATTTTTCTGTCTCATCTCCTCCGTCAGCAAGGCTGAGACTATTTCATCAAACTATAAAGCAGTTGCATTGCTACCTATTGCAATAACCAGACTATCCCACGAATCTGGTAGAGAACACAATAAACTGATGCACTTATCTTCATCTGAAATTTTAATATCAACAGATGCTAACTGACTTACCACAGTATTAAATGCGTTCAGATGCTCTGTCACTGAGTCTCCATCTTTCATCCTCAGGTTATACAGCTTTTTCCGCAGGAACAATTTATTCACCAAAGACTTAGATTGGTACAAAGTCCCTAACTTGTCCCACAAAACCTTCGCCGTAGCTTCCCGTGATACATTCAGAAATACTGAATCTGAGACACACAATCGTATTGTGCTCTTTGCCTTCTGATCCAAATTCTTCCATTCTTCATTGGTCACTCCCGTTGGTTTAGTACCTGGATCTACTGCGATCCACTGATCTTTATCCACCAACAGATCCTCCATCTTGAGTTTCCACAACTCAAAACTCTGACCATTGAACTTCTCGATCTCTATCTTTCCGCTGCTTGCCATCTTCTTTCACCACTAGAATCGATCTTACAGATCTCCCATTGAACAGGGTCTACCACAGGCCCGAGCAAAACCCCTCAGCAACAAAGGCGTCCCCTTGAAGCCAAAACAGCTCTGATACCAAATGTAGGTTTTAACCCTGTACAAAAATTACCTGCATACGAATTCTAAATCACAGAAAAATAAACAATGCGAGAGCATAACACATAAAACACATATACACAGAGATTTTCCCCTGGATCCCAAAACCGGGACTACCAACTTGATTTTTCATTATATTCCTTTCAATGTTACAATACATATTTATACATGCCGAAGCATCCAATACCATGGACCGAAAAACCATCGCATCCAAAACCATGGACCGAAAACCATAGGTAGGTTCGCCCAACCTAATATAGGGTCCAAAAAAAAAATTTCCCGGGGCGCTGCCCCGGACCCCATAGAGGAGGGCTACCCGCCCCCCTCAAACCCCCCGCTGCGCAATCGGCGCAACGAAGGGGGCGCTCCGGCCCCCCTCTAACCCCCCAGTTAACTACGTGGGTTAGTCGTGGAAAGAATATAACACAACCCAACAACATTTTTGTTACTAGAGGATCCCAAATACTTTTGTGTTGGGGTTTAGCAGTAAGAGGAACTCCCAAATACTTAGAGGGAAGGGATTCTCTTTGAAAGCCTAAAATTCTGGAAACATTTCTCTGGATGGCAATGTGAGTGTTAAAGAAGAAGACTTTTGATTTGGAAAGGTTTACTTCCATACCTGTGGCCTTCGTGAAGTCATTCAAAATTTGTTTGTAAGCAAGTGCTTCTTTAACAGTGGGAATGCCCTGTAACATGGTATCGTCTACAAACTGTTGATGAGTCAGGACTTGCCCATTCTCCGAAAGTTGGAGTCCTTGAATTTTTCCCATTTCTCTTGCATGCTTGATGGACCGCCCCAGCCCTTCCATCATGAGGATGAAGAGAAAAGGAGAAAGCGGATCTCCCTGTCTAAGACCTCTGGAAGGGAGAAAAAGTTCAGAAGGAGAGCCATTCACTAAAATTGAAAAGCTGGAGGTAGTCACAAGGGCCATGACCCATCTGACCCAATTATGATCGAAACCAAACGCTGTGAGCACTTTTTTGATGTACATCCAATTTACTTTATCATATGCTTTGGCTATGTCCAGTTGCATGATCATACCCGCTCTCTTGTTGCAAGTTAACGAGTGAATCACCTCGTGAGCTTGAATTATGTTGTCCAGAATTTGTCTTCCTTCTACGTACCCTGTTTGTTCCCCAGAGATGAGTGTGGGCAACAGGGGTTTAAGTCTGTTGGCCACAACCTTGGAAATTATCTTGTAGACAACATTGCATAAGGCGATGGGCCTGCATCTCACTAGAGTTTGAGCATTATCCTATTTTGGAATGAGGGCAATAAAGGAAGTATTTAGAGCTTTCAAAATGATCTTGTTCCACTTGGAGTCTTCGACAATCTCGACGATGTCCTTTTTAACAATATTCCAGCAGGATTTGAAGAAATCCACATTGAATCCATCCGGACCTGGTGCCTTGCCATTTTGCATTTCCTTGAGGACTTCACTGATCTCCTATTCCGTCACAGGTCTGTTGACATTACAATTATCCTCTCTGGAAACTAGTTTAGAAATATGTTGAATTAAGTTCTTAATGAATGGTTCTCTTTCTGAGAAGTTTTCCTTGGCAATGTCCTGAAAATGTTTTACTAACACTGCATCTATCTCCTCATGGGTTTTAAGAATTCGGCCATTCGCGTCCTTGATCGAAGAGATTTTGTTGTGAGCTCTATTTGCAATGGTAGATCTGTGGAAAAATTTAGTATTTCGATCTCCTTATTTTAGCCATTGAACCCTGGATTTTTGTTTCCAAAAAAATTCTTCTTGTTTACACAGCATTTCCCATTCTTGGTGATATTGCTCTGCTTGATCGTTTTTGTCTTTATCAAAGCCATTCTTGATCAGAGCTTGGTTGAGCTCTAGGATTTTGGTTTCCACTATTTTTTTCTTGTGAAAATATTTCCAAATTCTTTTCGGTTCCATTCCTTTAGCTTCTGCTTAATGTGCTTTAATCTCTTATGTAGAATGAACATGGATGAGCCCTGAATCTGTAGGTTTTCAGCCTAACATTTTCCAATGTTGCTGATGAAATCTGAGTGTGAAAGCCAAATATTTTCAAACCTGAACGATTTATTTCTTGGGGTGCCAATGCCCCTGATCTCCATTTGAATCAGCCAGTGATCCAAGCCTCCATAAGGAAGAATATCAACTATTATTTCCTTGTCTATAAGCATGAGCTCTTCAGAAATCATGAATCTGTCCAGCTTGGAAGCTACCTGGGAATCCCCTCCTCTTTTATTGTTCCAAGTGCAAAGTCCATTATTGGTTTCAATGTCTACCAGTTTCATGTTTTCAGAAAAACATTGGAAAGCTGAGGAATCTTTATTTAGTGCTCTCGTGCCCCCTTTTTCTCTGAGAGAGATCTAATCATGTTGAAATCTCCTCCTATAACCCACGATAGCCCTGCAAATTTGTTTCGAAGTTCCACTAAGGATTCAATAAACTTGATTTTGTCATCTAACCTTTGAGGGCCATAAACATTTGTTACAAGATAGGTGTCCCTGTCTCCTACTGGCTGTATAACCACTGATAAGTAGTTCCTAGATGCCTCCGCATCAATGATACCTATTTTTTGGGGATTCCAAAGGATGAGGATACCCCTGTAGTATTTTCTGCTTTGACTTCTATAAACTCATATCTGCTGAGCCACTTGCTGTGCATTTCTCTTATCTTTTGAACAGAGCATTTCGTTTCTTGGACAAAAATTATATCCGGAGCTACCTGTTTCATTCTATTATTCAACATTCTCTGTTTTCTTTTGCTTCCTAGACCTCTGATGTTCCAAGTTGTAAACTTCATAATTACTGATTGGAAAAGGAGTAACTGGTTAGGTCTTTCATCTTACCTGAGTCTATCATGAGCTTTCCACATTCCATTAATAGCTCATTTTGCTTTTTTCTGCCCCTTTTTTCCCCGGGTTTCTTGGAGCCAATACTGGAGTTGGTTTTACCACTTTCAATCCCTGCTTGCCTTGTTTTTCCATGGTGTTATCTTCTTCCAAGCCTTTTGTCTGAGTTTTCCATAAGAATAACTGCTTTATTCGATTGCATTCTTCTTGTGGTAGAGATTCTACTCCACCTGTTGTTCCCTTACTCAAGAACCCTTCTAGATCTAGGTTTTCTCTGTCGAGAATCTCTTGTAACTCATTGTCTTCCATTTCCATCTCACTCTGGGTCATTTCCTGATCCATATCCATCTCTGCCTCACTCATCATGATCCCTTTTTGTTTTTCCTTTGCCTTTTCCTGATCTTGTTCTTCTTCCTTTTCCTGCTTATCATCTCCATCCTTCATAACTTGATTTTCAACTGCTGCATCTTCCTCCTCTTCAAGAACATGGAACTGATTTGGCCTCCCTTTTTGGTCTCCACTTTGGGGATGTTTTGGCCATCTTTTGCCGATTTTTCCCTTGTGAGCTACTTTGTGGAAGCCATCTATCTCTTTCATTGTGTTAGGTTTACTTTTGTTCTCAGCCTTACTTATAGGACAATCTCGAAGAAGATGGCCATGTTCATGACATTTTCTACATCTGAAAGGAATGTGCTCGTAGTCAACCGTTTGCACCCATTCCTCATCATATACCTCTAATATGACCTCATCTGGAAGTGCTCCAGATAGGTCCATCTCTACACAAATCCTGGCAAAGGAGGTGTATTTTCCCCTTCTTGTGGCTTCAAAGGTTTTAACATACCTTCCTAATTTATTTCCTATGGCTTTTAGTGATTCTATTTGCCAATAATCCAGAGGTAGCGAATAGAGTCTTACCCATACTGGGACTGAGGTAAAGGTTTCCCACTCCAGCACGAAGTTCATCATCCACAACCGCATGTAGAGCCCTGCTGCTGCATAGAAGTAGGGCCCTCCTTCAAACACTCTATCTTTGTCCTCTATGTTCGCAAACACCACAGTAAAAAACCCTTGGATCCTAGATGAAGACCAATGTCTCCTTTGGGCTTCCAGTGGTATCTTATCCACGTTTGTAAAGCCTTTTCGGTGGGCCATAGTCCCATGAATTTGCATATTATTGCATAAGTCTGCATGTGCTCCCTGTGGGCTTGCAGCTCAGGGTTATTTAAGATTACTCTGGGAGTGACTTCAGCTTTGGGTTTGCATGGGCCCTATTGTTTCCTGTCTTTTGTTCCCTGTTTTTTGTCATTTTCCTCTTTATCCTTTGTGTCGTCCTTCTCCTTCTCCTTGTTGCTTTCTGTTTCCTTTTCCCCACTTTTGCCCCCTTCCATCGTGTTACCTCTGCCTGAAACTGGAGATGCCTTGCTCTTGTTAGCCACTGCCTCGCGGTAGGAGGGAGTGGAGCTCCCTCCTCTGCACCCGTCCATGGAGAAAAGCCTGCGCAGAAACCCCCAACCCTAGTTCGCCGCTCCTCCGCTCTTTTGTCCGCCTGCCTCATTATTTCTTGAGTTGTTAACTTACATGCTTCTAGGAGATTGTTGGAGCAAATGCCCTAGAGATTTTCATTATGCATTCAGAAATATATTTTAAACATAAAATAAAAAAAAAAATCATAATATTGCTTGAAATTATATTCCAAAATTCTATTTAAAAAAAATATTTCCTTTCTAAATTAAACTATACTTTTAAAAAATATTTATAACCTAATTTTTAAAATTTTAATAAAAAATATTTCATTTTTTAATAAATTGTTTTTCTGAAAAGGAAAAAAACTTTTGGTAAAAACTATATCATTATAGTTTAATGAAAGCATTTCAAACCCTCCAATATAATTGATTGTCGACCTTAAATTAATCCTATTTAAATTCAACCTATTATTAAAAACCAATAATTTTAATAAAAAATTAAATCATTATCATTTACCATGTGCTTTTAGAAAATATACTAAGGATATTAGAGTACAAGGATCAATGTTCAAGATCTTTCGGACAACGAGAACACATGTTGAAGATTTTATAATAGAATTGTCTAGAAACTTTTTGGAATAATTTCATATTAGATTTGAATGAAAAAGTTTAAAATAAAATTATAAAATATTTCTTTAAAAGGTTTTCATAAATCCATAATAATAAAATTTCCATATAATATGATTTTAATAAAATTATAAAATATTTCTTTAAAAAGTTTTCATAAATCCATAATAATCAAGTACTTTCATTTCCAAAAAATTCTAATATAAAAATAATATTCCAATAAAATGTAAGTTGATTCTTTTTTTTTCGGAAAATTAAAAAAGAAGATGCCGGTTATTGATACCTTTATTTGTCACATACACTTTATGATGGAATTTATTAATTTACGAGAAAGTACTTGACCCCTGCGATCATTTAAAATACTTTAATAATAATAACATAGCACTAGAGGGCCAAGTTAATCGCATATAACAGCGTCTGACCCGATACAATGATTTCGCAGTCTTCCCGTTCTCGGAGAAGATTCCGTGAAGTAACGCGAAAACGAGTTATGCGGAGCACAGGGGCCCGAGAGGGGGGGGGCTTGAAGAATCAACTCAAGATGGATGCGCTTCGTCTGCCATTTTTCTGTCGGCTGCGGGAAGGTTCTGTGGAATTATCACCATCACAATAAATCCGACCATGAATTTCTCAACCGGGGCCGTGCAGAGAAATTTAAGATGAGGACTGGAAGCACGCCATCGGTGTGACGTATTAAGTGTTCGATCACTGGGCCCCTCTTCTTCTTCCGTCAATTGACCGGAAAGGCCGCGACCGGAGTTTTCGGAGGAAGCCAACGGTGATTTAATCAAATATCGTGCGAGTTAGTTCCGATATTCCGAGACAAACGGGGGGAAGGGAAAAAGGGAGGAACGGAGAAAGGGGAAAAGGCGAGGAATAAATTAAAAACGGGGCAAATTTTTTGGGTGTGTATTATTTTAATATGTAGAGTAAAATTTTGATTTTATCCATATTTTGTTAAATTATTTTTAAATATTGAAAAGTTTTAATTGAAATATTAAATTTATTTATTATTTATTTTAATTTTAAATTTTGTAAGTTTTTTGGAAAGTTTATTTAGTAATTTTGTGAAAATGTAAATTGAATGTGAGTATAAAGTGTTATGTTCTTTTTGATGTTGATTTTTAGTTTATAGTGGCTTAGGGGTTATAGTGGTAGTCATTCGAATCAACACCATATCACCTGACTATGAGGCTCTATGTTAATTTATAGCCTTGATGCTCTATGTTAATTTATAGCCTTGTGTTGTGGGATTGGAGGTCTCACTTAGGGGTTCCACTGGTAATAGTTGGAATGAAAACAACATATCACCTAACTATGAGGCTCGAATTTAATCTATAGCCTTGTGTTGTGGGATTGGAAGTCCCACTTAGGGGTTCCAGTGGTAGTAAATGTTAATCTATAGCCTTGTGTTGTGGGATTGGAAGTCCCACTTAAGAGTTCCAGTGGTAGTAGATTTTAATTTGTAGCCTTGTGTTGTGGGATAGGAAGTCCCACTTAGGAGTTCCAGTGGTAGTAGTTGGAATGAACACCACGTCACGTGAGTATGAGGTTTAATTGCTAATTCCTAGGGGTTATGAGTACGAGGTTTAATTGCTAATTCCTACGGGTTATATGAGTATGAGGTTTAATTGCTAATTCCTAGGGGTTACAGTGGTAACAATTGGAATCGACCCCATGTTAAGGGAGTACGAGCCCAATAAAATAAAATAAATAAATGAATTTTGAAAGATTGCATTTATTTTAAATTTCTTGTAAAAGAATGTTAAATTTCTTGTAAAAGAAGCAATTCCTTTCATGTAATCTAAGTGTTTTAAGGTTCCAGTTTTTGAGGCATATTTTCCAGTCAAATTTTGGAGTTTTTTTGGGTATATATTTTCAGTGAAATTTGTGGGAAATCACAAATTTGAGCTATAAACTGACATAATTTGAGTGTTTCTAAAGTTTTTCAAGGAGCTAAACCTATTTATGCATAAAAAATCATGCTCCAACCAAAAATTGTTTGACAAGATTTCAATCCAAAAACTCCAAAAGATAAAATAGTTGGAAAATGTTAATCCAGGTAAAAATCTAATAAAACTATGATTTCTCTCATTTCTAAGTTATGTTTATTAATATTTACTAATCTTATTTTAATTTTATTAATGAATCATTTGTAATGGTTATAGTATATTTTAAAATCTCAGACTTTTGTGATCCATATTGTTTCTTTGGAATTGGTTTTATAATCACATTATCATCAGAATTAGCTAGTCCACATTTCGAACTCTCTAATGTGGTGCATCATTAGGACCACATTAAAAAAATAAAATAAAATAAAATTTCTTTTAAAGATTACATATGTTCTAAATTTCTTGTAAAAGAAGCAAATCTTTCCGTTGTGGCCTAACCACTTTATGTTTTGGTGTTTCGAACTCTCTAATGTGGTTCATCATTAGGACCACATTAAAAAAATAAAATAAAATAAAATTTCTTTTAAAGATCACATTTGTTCTAAATTTCTTGTAAAAGAAGCAAATCTTTCTGTTGTGGCCTTACCACTTTATGTTTTGGAAATTTTTTTGGGCATATTTTTCAGTGAAATTTGCTCGAAATCCAATAAAATTGGTTGGTTGGAATCACAAGAGTAAGTTGTAAACTGGCATAATTCAAGTGTCCTTAATGTTTTTCAAGTTTGCTAAATCCATTTGTGCATTAAAAAACCAAGATCTGACCAAATATTATTTTTCCATATTAGAGTCCAAAAAATTTGAAACATAAAATAGCTAGAAAATATCAAACCTTTATATAAGCTTTTTATTTAAATAATATAATAAAATTATTATTAATTTCTTTTTCCAATCAATTTTATTAATATTTACTTAATTTAATTTAACTTTATTAATGAATATTATTAATTGTCATTGCACATACAAAGTTATTATGATGGTAACAATTGGAATAGACCCAATGTTATGTTAATAGGAGGTGTCGCTGCTAATTCCCATAACATGAATAAAAAAATTTAAAATTAAATTAAATTTTAAAGATCACCTCTGTTTTAAATTTATTGTAAAAAATATTTTTCTCGTGGTTTTTTTTTGTAAGCTGAGGCAATATTCTATTACTATAAGAAAAACTATGTACATATACAGGGCGCCACCCGCCCAGCAGGGAAACCGGGTGGCCTTCGAAAGTATATAACCGCCATCCAAAAGAAGTATATGTTCAGTTTATCAAACCAGACTAGAAATCCCTCTATTCTGCCTAAAAACATACTATGCATAGCTGTAAACATAATCATGCTGTGCTTAACTGTATACAAATCCATCTAATATATCAAAATTACAAAAAAGTCATATAATAACCTCCATAGTCTACTGCTTCATGGCATCAGTCTTGACATCAGGTTCTGCCTTAACCGCTATTCCACTGTCTTTGAGCAACTGGATCAGCTGGTCCATCTTCCTGTCCTGCATCATAAGAGTCATTTGTATATTCTTCATTTCTTTTTTCAGGTTAGGCATTCCGTGAGCAAGCTCCACCATTTCAACTGCTACTTGTTCCATTGCCTTGGCAAGTAAACGTTTCATACCCCAATATACATGCAAAGACTGCTTGTAGAGGGACATCCTCCCTCTGGTGTGGCCCGGATCAGGGAGAAAATTCTCCCAGTCTGCCATCTCAGGGTCAGATTGGTCCTGCAGTGCCTCTTCTTCCAGGTGGTCGATAATCCTCCGAATATTGTGATGGGTTTCATTTGCATAAGCGTCCTCGGCTTCCTGCAATTTCCTCCGCATATCCTTTTTACCTCGCTTCCTACCTGGAACCCCACTGCGTAAACCTTCCTCATACATGTCTCTGCGAGCTCGGTTCCCTCCACACCCTGCTGACTTCCCTCGACCCCGCGCACTACCTCGACCCCTTCGGCCCCGACCTCGACCACGGCGTCCGTCATCCTCCTCATCATCATCATCCTCCGAATCAACCTCCGTATCCTCCCTGGCGCCCATTGAACCAGAGTGCCTCATCCATTTTCCGACCTTTCCTCCCGAGGTCGGCCGTGGTGTCTCCTCTACAAAATACTCCCTTATATCCCCTTCTTGCTCTTCCGACTCTTCAGAGATGTCCAGGTAAATGGACCGTAACGTTTCCTCAGCCACCTGTTTCCCTTTCTCCTCCATAGCTACCCCCTGACTACGCGTTCTCCTACCCTCACTTCTGGCTGGATCAGCGGCCATACTCGTAGACAGCAATTTCACAATTCTTTTCTTAGGCGGACCCAATTCCACCAGACGCTGCTCCAACAAAAGCGCCGAACCTCCCACGCGCTGTTGATTTTTGTACAGACTGAAATAAAGCCCTATCCCCGATCGCCTACACTCAGAAATAAGGACTATCTTGCTTCTTCTGCAGGCATGCAAGAACAGAACGCTTCCATGCAGCATTATACCTCCGGTCGACCACCTTCCCTCGTTAGTGTTAGTTATCTCCCAAGCCTGCTCATTATTACACGTCTCAGGACTGAGACCCTGATGTGATACGCTCCCTGTCCTCCTGACGCCACCGCACTCCCACCTCAGTACCCGCCCTGCATTCGGCCTTGGGATGATCATTTCTTCCCATGTCTGCATATATCCATTCTGCCATATTTGAATTTTGACAGCTTTGTACTTGATCCCCCCGATGTCTTCATAAATAATCCGGTCTTTTCCCCTCCGAATCATTATGGGAAGGTAGCTAAGCAGTCCTGTCACGCCCGATCGCCTCATCATTATCCTGTCGTAAGATGGTTGCCAACTCAGCCCACCGTGGATCCTCCTGTAACACACCCCAGCTACCATCCATCACCCGAGTCGATTCGCCACATGCCCAATTGGCTAAATAATCGGCCGCCCTATTCCCTCGCCGCAAAACATGATTGAGTGTAATATAATCTACCAGCCTCATCTGGCCTTCGATATCCTGTATAATTGCAGCTGTCCTCCAGCTCTTGGCAACGTGGTCCCATGTTTTGCCCCCCTGTAATTTCCTTAGCATTTCAATCACAAGTTGGGAGTCGCCTTCTATATCGAGGTTTCGGTATCCATTCCTTACAGCAATTCGAAGTCCATGATAGACCCCCCAGAGCTCCGCCTCATTATTTGACATTTCCCCGCCCCATTCTGCATATGCCCATCGCGAAACCCCTCGACTATCTCGGAAAATCCCGCCCCATCCTGCTTCCCCAGGATTGCCCTTTGATGCGCCATCGAAGGACAATTTAATTTGATTATCTCCTGGGAAGCGAAAATAATTGGGGCTCTGCATACGATACCTATTACGCCTATCAGTGTTGGGATATAACATCGTAAAATCTATGTTCAATTTGGTTATTATTCGTTGCTCTTCCACATTTAATTTCCAATCCTCCTCTCCCCAAGATTCGGATAGGACCGTTTCTTTAATCGACCGGCAAACTGCCTCCCATATTCTTGCCTCAAGACAACTTCGGCCTTTGAAAATTCTACGGTTTCGTTCTTTCCACACCTCCCAAATTACAAAACCAAGCGCCAGACTCCATATCCTCCTAACAAGTTTACTATGAAAATTCCCCGCTCCCCATTGTAAAATGGTACTCCTAAGACTGTCAGGATCCCTATTCAAGAATATTTTTCTCATAGTTGAAGTTTAACCATTTTAGAATTGTTTTTGGCATATTTTTCAATAAAATTTACTCAAAATTCAATAGAATTTTTTGGAATAACAAATTTGAATTTGAATTGTGAGTTAACAAATTTGAATCGTAAACTCACACAATTACAATGCCTCTAAAATTTTCTATATATGTATTCAAGTCTGAAAACTCGAAAACATAAAATAATTTAAAAATACCCCTTCTTTATATAAGCATCTTATAAATTATTTATAATAAGTTATTATAAATTATTACTATTTACTTATTTTAAGTTAAATTTGTGAATGAATATCCGCACATATAGAATTCACCCATATCCGATTATTTCGTTAACAAAATTACAAAAATATTGACCTTTATCCCGCCCTTTCCCGTTCAGTGAAGTTACCGGCAAGTGACTGCGCCGTCGGTGACGTGATAGAGCATGGTGAAGGCGGCCAGGCATTTGACAGAAAAATCTACTTATTTTAACGGGAGACGCGGAATCTCACTGACTGTTTTTTGGATTTTCAATTCTTGGGCGGAGGACTTGAGGTCAGGCAATTGTTGTGTGCATCGGGGGTCACAGCGAGTGAGACAAACTGCGTGAAGTGATAGCCGCCATGAATCGCGCGGTGCATGAAATGCAAGCAAGGTAGAGCTAATCTTTTGCGTTCTCATTTCACATTTCTTTAAATCACATGATAATAAGGTGCATTCCAATCCTGATACGCCAGATGGCGGCATCGTCGTCTTTATCTGGAGCTTGAAATATGTCATTTGTTGCAGCAGGGAAGGCAGCCATTGAAGCTTTTTTTCTCAGAGCCCGACTGTGAATTTCTCTGGCCCGTCATCGGTTTCCGCCATTAAATCTGCAGGAACGAAGGAAAGAAGGCAGATTTCTTGATTCTTTTTTTTTTTCCTTCTCTGGCTTATAGTGTTGAGAATGGGAAGGAAGCCCTGTTGCGATAAGGTCGGATTAAAGAAGGGCCCCTGGACTGCTGAAGAAGACAAGAAGCTCATTAATTTCCTTGCTACTCATGGCCAATGCTGCTGGCGTACCGTTCCAGAGCTTGCCGGTAATTTTCAGTCATTCTTTACTTAAAAGCCTTTCGGACACAAAGGTTCTTGTAAACTTAATTTCATTGCGGAAAAGCCTTTCGGACTCGAAGGTTCTTTCATTGCTTAAAAGCCTTTCAGACTCAAAGGTTCTTGTAAACTTAATTTCATTGAATCGCAGGGCTTTCAAGATGCGGAAAGAGTTGCAGGCTGAGATGGACTAATTATCTTCGCCCCGATTTGAAACGAGGAGTCTTCTCAGAGTCCGAGGAGAGACTTATTTTAGATCTTCATTCGCGTGTTGGTAACAGGTTCGAAACGCATAAACACCTGTTATTGGACACTGCTGTATATAAATTTATAAAACTAGAAGAAATCTTTGATCTATCTAAAGCTAGGTTTAATGAATGCCAGTAAATTATTTTCTAAGTGCTGTAGAATTCTTTGTTTTTTCAATAATGATGGAAAAACAGATTTTTTTATAAATTAGATGACTGTTCAAAAATATATAACTGGAATTACTGTAATATATAATTACACAAACTCTCTTAATACATCAAAGTCGGTTTTAATGAACCCGAGTAAATTATTTTCGTAAGATCTCTGTTTCTGAAGCTTTTATTTTGTTTTATAAATTGAATGAATGTTTAAAAATATGCAGGGTCAGTGATCTTTTTTCATATATTAATTTTCAATTTTTTTTTTTTCTTTTGATTTACTTATTATCTATTTATAAATTATATGAAATTACAAAAAATTTGCAGTTCTCTTTTCCTCTCATCTGGTTTTGCTAAAAACATCTTTTTGATATTGATTAGGACATGATTAATAAAAGAAAATTTCTTCTTTGTATAAATGCTGAATATATTGTAAATATTTTAACAATTATTGTAAATTTCTAAAAATATTTGGAACGAAACTTTAGGAAAAAGTGATAAAATTAGTTCCTTGTGAATACCACATGTAAGTTGTTGGTTCAAATACGTTCTCTTGCACTGACCCATTATATGTTACATATTTACTCATTTTCTCATTCTCATTTGATTTTTTCAATGGTTAAATTTTTGTATTTTATTTGAAGGTTAGTTGTCAATATGAGTTGGAATTTGAGTAAAAAATAAAATATTTTTTAAACGCTTTATTTTATTGGTCAAAATGTTGGATACTTTATTTTATTTTAATTGTTCAAAATAGTGGTTTTATGGATTAATGGGAAAATAAGTTCTTTGCAATGAGAATTGCAAAGTTGAAAGTTATAATTTTATAAAGAAAAATGAAAAAAATGTTTTAACATGGAACTGTATATTGATCCAGATGGTCGAAGATTGCCTCGTTTCTGCCTGGGCGAACCGATAACGAGATAAAGAACTACTGGAACACCCACATCAAGAAGAAGCTGAAGCGCATGGGGCTCGACCCCGCGACGCACAGGCCTATTTCAGAAACACTACCACAGCCAGCCCCTGTAGCTGAGAATAATGATGTGCCCAAGAATAACGAAGCAGGTGGCCTTCTGAATCCTTCAGAGGACGAAAAACCGATCCAGCAAGAACTTCAGTCCAGCTCTGTGCTGATGAAACACGTCAAGGAAGAAGAATCTGAACAATCCAGTTTTCCGTTTAATGCAGCAAATACTCAAACCACATGCAAAATGGATGAGGAACTTCAAGTTCCCGAGATGATGAACGGTCAGACGCCACTGTTACTACATGCAGAGTACTGGTGGGATTACAGTGACATTGTCGCAGGTTTCGCCGAAAGTTCACAAGACAACATTAATTCCTGGGTAAATCCTGAATCGATCGCTAGTCACCTGTTCGAAACCCAGAGAACAGTAGTCCCTGTACCGGAATCATCGAACTCACATTTATTTCTGCAATCACTAGATTATTTTCCACAGGGGACCTCTAGTAAAATATTTCCCCTGGACTTCTAACATTATCATTCTTTTTCTGCGGAAAAGTGGTGTAATCCTCTGTTAATAATAGCCTAGTAGGACTCAACCTAGCTTAATTTACACATTTCATTCAATTTGCTTAATAATATCATATTTATGCCAAAAGTCTGGTTTCTCAATGATGAATTTGTGCAGAGTTTTTCCATATGAAAACTTCATAATTAGAATAAAACTATTTATTATTATTATGATGATGTTGGTTTGTTATAGGCAGAATTAATGTGTAGTTAGTTTGTCATTAAAAAGTTTTGCGCTTTGATCTTGACCTACCAACCTGTAAAATAGTTGAATTTGTTTCTATATGATTTCAAACTTACATGAATACAAATATTACACTCTGTTACCATCGGATCCCACGCTAAACTTTATTTTTAATAAAACTCTATATTTTAATGCCTTAATCTAAGGAGGTCACAATTTCAGTGTGAAAATAATGGAAAGTTTAGTAAGATTGAAAAAAATTATCCAATGTTTTTGGAAATTTGAATTACAGTTGTTAAGACATTTTGTTTTTCCTAAGGGTTATTGATGGTGGTAATCTATTTTCACCATTAAAAACGATTTAAACACATAAAATATGCTTTATATAGATGGCAATATTCGACCACGATTCAAACACACCCGTCTGGATTGCAATATTTGGCAATCAGTGCCAGCACCCTCAATTCTAACAGCCAAATATTCAGCGAATCAGCGAATCAAGATAAATTCAGCCTCGGCTATTTGAATACCTCTGTAGACATCGCCTGTTTGAATTTGATAGATATACCAGCTATACTGATCTGATCTGATCTGATATATGAATGCCTGTCGATGCTGACGCTGAGACAGCTTTTCTGCGTGAATGTACTATAATTTTCTGGCAACGTAATAAAAGAATATAGATAAGTAACAATAAGATTCTTCCGGATATAGAGAATAGGATTCCTTCGCATATACAATACTATGCAGCAAAGAATCTACAGCTCAACAAGATACCAGAGATCGCATTTGATTTATTTTTAATATATATTCTAAACTTTTATATTTTTTGTTGTAATTTCAGTCCCGATTTAATAGGACCAAGGTGTAGACTCTGAAAGTCAGTCAACCGGATTGTTTTTCGTTGTGAACAATTCCACTTTGATTAATTTTCTCCGCGGTGGCTGCGTTATTAATTCTGTGTACGATAATCCAATCTTGAAAATTTCATGTGTATGAGGAGACTCCAATCTTGAAAATTTAATGTAAATGAGACATTGCATGATAATACAGTGGTAAAATCAATTCTTCTCATATACAGTGGTAAAATCACATCCATGTCGTATATGGTATATGAGACATTGCATGATAATACAGTGGTAAAATCAGTTCTTCTCGACAACTTATTAACTCCGGTGTCCCAGAATGCCTTAATGGCTATTTCTTTTCATTTGTTACCATACCATTGATGCGTGGAGGGAACATGTATTGATTTTTTACTAGATTAATTAATTTACATTTTACAGTCTTATGGTCTATTAGGATAGTTTATTTTTTTTTTATAAGTGGTTGCTACTTTCAACCTCTTTTTATAACTTTTCATAACGTGTGAGAGACTATTTATTTATAATTTTTGACTTATGTCATTTTCTTTATCAGTGGCTCCTATTTTCAATTCCTTCTCATAACGTGTGAGAAACTTCATGTGAATTAAACCTCACATAAATGAATACATTTGCAATTCTTGGCTTCCAAGTTTACAAATAGTTTATTTTCTTCATAAGTGGCTCTTATCTTCAATCTCTTTAATAAACTCTGAACCTAAGATTTCATGTGAATCAAGCTCTCCATAAATCAACTTGTCTACACCTCATGGGTATATGCATTGTAATTCTAAGAAAGTGTCCTCTCTAATTCATATAAGCCATGGAAAATTTCTATAATTGGTATAAAAAATCCAAAATATATGTTATTCAATAAAATTAAAGAGGGTTCAAGAGAGTTTGACTAAGTGAAATCTTTTTAAAAATATACTCAAATAAATTTGGAGATGTTAAGGAATGAAATAGGACATTACCAGTTATTTAGTTTAAATTCTTCTTAATTCTGGATATATCATGTGCAAATTGAGAAGTAAGATTTTTCTCATTTTTTTTTTCAATTTAAAGAATTTTTATGGGAGTTAATATATATATATATATATATATATGCGCGTTAGTGGAAAACATGGAAAAATAACGATCTGTTATGTAATGATGATTTTAGGTAATTCCACAAGAAATTTTCCACCTCGAGGGACTTCATCCTTCTCCAACCATGATGAGAGTTAAGATATATATATATATATATATATATATATATATATATATATATATATATATATATATATATATTCTCATTATTTGTTAGTGGAAAATATGGAAAAATAGCAATCTGTTATGTAACGATGATTTCAGGTACTTCCACATTGAATTTGAATATCGTGTAAGAAGATGATATGTAGAAAAATGAATTAGATTTGATTTTCTTTTAAGAGACATTGTGTATAATACATATATTTCCATTAGTGTTGAATACCTAAACAATGAAATTTCCCTACTAATATTTGTACAAATGTAGAGAATATATTGAGTTAATTTTTTTCAAATTAATAATCTTTAATTTTATATTTTCTAAAATTATGAAAGTCATTATATCCTTGAAATTACAAGACCTTTCGTTAGTGCTATGTAAAAGGTTTTAACATTATCCAACATCATTTTTTTTTTTTTTTTTAAGATTGTTGGTCTTAGTCTCTACTAGTCTCTATATGTTTTTTTATAAAATGGTTAAGGCTAAAAAAATATTGCAAAATTGAAAGAGGTATATATAATAATATTTTGATATATGTCAAGGAAAATACTTTTTTGTTTTGAAGTTCTGGTGGTGAGACATGTATGGGGGGATTGAACTTCCGATCACTTAGATACATAAGGGCTTCCGATCACTTACATACATAAGGGCTTGTCAATTGTGCACTTACATACATAAGGGCTTGCCAATATGATTTTGCCAATTGTGATACCACCCACGGACTTCAAGGAAAATAATTTAAAAACAATAAACAATATTAATTTTTTCTTTTTAAAACTAAATATTGGGAATTTACACTATCTACTCTATATGTGTTTGTAGTTTCATGGAAAATGGATTTATCTAGTATATAGAAAGATAACATCAATATAAAGAGATATTATGAAAAAAAAAGTTTTCATGTAATTGCAACCTAAAGCACAAGGTGTGTCATCCTAAACCTATATCTGAGACAACCAACTCACCAAACATGTAAGGTTCCCACTTGACAAAAAGAAGAAAGAGAGAGCGGTGGTGGGAGAGGGGGGTAGGGGAGGGGGGTTGAGAGAGGGAGGGGGTGAGGGAGAGTTAGTTGGGGAGGGAGAGAGAGAGAGAGAGAGAGAGAGAGAGAGAGATCAGGTGAGGGAGGGAAGCTAAGATGGATAGAGTGGGAGAGAGGAAGGGAGAAGAGAGAGAGAGTGTGTGAGAGTGAGAGGGAGAGAGAAAAAGTGGGAGTGATGGAGGGAGGGAGAGGGAGGAAAGAGAGAGAGGGAGAAAGAGAGGGAGCAGTAGGGGAGAAAGTTTAAAGAGAGAGGGATAGAGGAGGGAGAAGAGAGGGGAAGATGGGGCCATGGAGAGAGAGGGAGTGTGTGTGTGTGTGTGTGAGACAAAGAGAGAGCGAGGGGGGAAGGATAGAAGGGTGGGGATGAGAGGGGGGGGGGGAGCACATGAGGGGGAGAGAGAGAGAGAGAGAGAGAGATTGTACAATGGGAGTATAGAGAGACAAAGAGAGAGAAAAGGGGAGAGCATTTCAATGAGAGTAGAGAGAGACAGGGAGGAAGGGAGACATAGATGGAGAGAGAGGTAAAGGGAGAGAGTAAGGGGGGAGAGGGAAGAGAGAAAAAATGAGGAAGGAGAGAGAAGGGGAGTGAGAGGGATGGAGGTAAAGAGTTAGGGAGAGGAGAGGGAGTTAGAGAGAGAGGGAGGGACTGAGAGATAGAGTTAGTGGGTTGTTGAGAATGAGGGACTAAGGTAGGGACAAATGGATAGAGAAAGTAAGGAAGTGGGAGGGTGGCATTGTTTTGGCATTGATGTAAACGATAGTAGCATGATTCAATGGCTTAGTTAATATTATATGATGTCTGGTTTTTTGAAAGTATTTGATGTAGGGAAAAACACCAAAGATGAGTGTTGATAATGCAAGTTTGAAGATTTTTATTTATTGCAGCATCTGCACTGGTCTGTCCCATCAAGATTGAGAAAATTGTTGGGCATGGAATCCCCCCAAGGCATGTTTTGGGGCTCAAAGCCCAAGTTTTGACCCAATTTTGTTGTAAAGCTCCGCGAATTGCGGGCGCGGGGCACGAAAGTATGATAGAGTCACAGGGTTGTCTGCCCTAGTTTTGTAATGTAATGTCGGCTAGATAGACGTACCCATGGTCCGCAGACCATGGGATTGTATAAATAGAGTGAGGCTCTAAGTGTAAAAGAAGGAGAAGGATAAAAAAGAGTAACAAGTCTAAGTGATTGAGTCACAAGTGTAAAGTGTGTCTTTGGGTCGTAGAGTAGGAGAAGGCTCTGCAGTTGAGTGCGCAGAGGCCTAGTAGTCCGCAGTTGAGTGTGCGGACCCCTGCAGCTGAGTGCGCAAGGCGGAGTCGAGTCTGTAACCGAGGAAGAAATTAATAAATAGAAGTTTTATCATAATTTTGTGTATTTGTTCTTGGGTTAATGCATGTTTGATATGATTTGCAAATATACTGTTTATTTACTGCGTGCACCTGTATGAATGGTTTATATTGTTAAGTATACTTAAAGCACTCAAGTAGGCAAAGTTAATTAACTAACATTGGAATACCATTGAGGTCTTGGGTAATAACGCAGAGCGCGATGTTCAACCCCTCGGTAGGGCTGCGCGAAGGCAGTATATCAGGCTGCGAGGTAAGGGAAAGTGCACGTAGCGACTTGTGTGCAGGGTCAAATCGCGGACCACTTGAACTCATTAGACATCTCCAAGGTGCAAAAACCTGGTTCTAGCATCCTCCCATACTACTTCGGGTGAGACCTCAGTCTGCGCTCCATGGACTATTGCCGAAAGGGCCAGTAGTACCGGGATTTGTTTGGCTAAATCAACTCTAAACTTGGGTCAGGCCCCAATAAGCCAACAAATGGTTCTGTTGCTGGGATTGGGATCTGCATAAGAGATGTATGATGTCGTATCACTGGAATATGATAAATAAAGGAATTGAAGAGTGGTTGGACAGGAAGATTCACGAGTTCATAGTGCAGGAAAACAGGAATCCACGATTATCAAAGGAAGAGTGGTTAGATTGCTACTTATATATGGAAATCCACGAAATTTTCTTTGTATCCTTCCCCTTTGAGTTGTACGAGTGGATCGCGAAGCTAGCAGACAGTCAAGGAAGGTGTAGGCTCGACAAACCTATTGTGTGGACTCTAGAGTTAGTGCACAGATTGGAAGCATTGAAAGATAAGATCGCGCGTGCTGTGGATCACTGGCTCGATAGAAATATAGGGGGATTTATGACCGAGTTCACGAGGTAAGTACGTTAAATATTTAAACACTTGGATTAAAATGCTACTGTGTGAAAAGCGGGTTATGCGAATAAATTGATGTTTGGGGCTACGCGAAGTGGGAGGATCTACAGAAATGAAGGTAGTGCAGAACTAGAAACTAGCCCCTTGATTTCACCTCCGCGAGAAAGCGAGGAAGAGCTCGTGAAGGTCTCACCAAGAAGTGCGATCAGTTTGATAAAGAAATGAATTCCGCGCATACCACTTCCACCTACACCACTGTTAGTTTCACCATCTTCACCCTCGTCTTCGCCCACACCACCTCCGCCACCACCAGAGTTCAATATGGCAAGTGTGATAAAATTGTTAGTGTTTAAAGGAGTAGGGAATGAAGATCCGAACCAATTTTGGTTCGTGGTACGGGCTGTATGGGAAGCGTAGGGAGTCACAAATGATAATATAAAGAAAGCAACACTGGTTAGCGCTTTACAGGATCGCGCACTAACTTGGTACATTAAGCACTCCAATGACAATCCGAATGCAGGGATCGCGGATATCCAAGCTGCGCTAAACAAGGAATTTAGCAGACCAAAGTTAGAGACACAGTCAATCATCGGATTTAAGGAAATCGCGATGCTTTCAAGAGAGACCCCCTGGGAGCTGCATCAGAGATTGAAGGGTATGATTCATGAAGCCAACATGACCTTGATGGATGGGCAAGACCGCGCATGGTTTGTAGCATCGCTAACACCGCATCTAAGGAACATGCTATCACAGCAGAAGCTATCCACTTAGGCCGAGGCCTTGGAGATCGTAGTGAGACTGCATGAGACCCCGATACAAGATCCTAACCTGGGAGTTCAACAGATCCGCGTGTAGTTGAAAAACTTGTGTCTTAAGATGCAGAGTTTGAAACAAGACAGGATAGCTTGCCCAGAAGTGCACAAGGAGGTATGGTGCGTAAAGTGCAAGGGCCAGGGACATGACAAGGACCATTGTCCAGTCTTTGCGAACTACCTAGCGGGAGGAGGACCAATGCCTTTGAGACCAGAGGCACAAGCAGGGCCAAGAACGACACCTACATTATGGTGCGCGATTTGTCAGATAGGAGGGAAGCATGCTACATATAATTGCCATCTATTACATAAGTATACACAGAGTTCCCAACAGTTGTTTTGTAACTTCTGCAGGTCAATAGGCCACGATGAGCACACCTGTAGAAGTTATGAACTGATGATGGATCAGACTCCTACCTACAGAGTTTAGACTGAAACATGGGCCCTCGATCAAAATGTAGGGATGGCATGCACTAGATTTTAGGGGTGTGGATGAGGTTGAGGTGGAATGGGACCAGGAAGAGGTCGCAGACAACTGATATGTTACAATTGCAGAGGACCGGGGAATTATGCCCTCGATTGTACAAATCCGATGAGACCATCATGCTTATATTGTACCCAGTTTGATCATGAGACAGAGGACTGTCCCACGCTGATAGTGAGGCTGCGCGATAAAGGAACACTCCAACCTACCCCAAATTAGAACCTGCAAATGATGAGGTTTGAGCCGCGCGAGGAAGACAAAGTGGTAGCGCGACAGGAGATGACAAAGGCAAGAAGCCTGAAGAGAGTGCCTAGGTTCGCAAGGCTCCAACAAAGGAACCATAATTTGATTTGGAGCGTGCTAAGGAGACAATCATGGAAGCTAAGAAGAGCTTCGTAGAGGCCTCCACTTCAAGTAGTAAAGACAAAATAGAACCGGAAATGGACCGATCAATGCTCACTACCTTTTTGGAGACATGCATGAAGTTGTTGCGCGACAGCAAGGCTATGAAGGGGTTGCAAGAACTCATAACTAGATGTGCTGGGACCACGCCAGGAGAACCGCGCGTAGTCTGGAAGCTCGGAAAGCACACAACACAAACAAGAAGAGAGATGAGATTGACCACGCAGATCAGGGAATATGAAATGGATCAAGTGATTTTGGATCTAGGATCAGACGTGAATGTCTTGCCAAAGTAGACATGGGAGCACATGGGCAGGCCTACGTTGCAATGGTCTCCTATTCAATTGTGAATGGCGAACCAGCAAAAGATCCTACCTATGGGAAGATTGCAGGGAATAACGGTAGATATCAAAGGTGCGAGCGCGCTTGCAGATTTCGAAGTGATAGAGATTGTTGATGACAACAATCCCTATCCCGCGCTACTGGGAATAGATTGGGTCACTGACATGAATGGAGTGATAAATCTAAAGAAGCGCAAGATGATTTTTGAGAAAAAGTCACTGCGTGTAGTGGTACCTTTAGACCCTGTGGAAGGATTACGCTACACAGAGCCGGTGCACTACTACGATAGCGATGACAATTTAGATTGTATTTACAAGATAACCACGTGGGAGTAGGACTGGGTGAATCCAACAGCGGATGGTAGACTCTCGTGGGAGCGCAAAAGCTCTTGCACCTCAGATTCAGACGAGGAAATAGAATGATGGCAGAACCAGTTACATGAGGTAACCACGCTTAACTATAACATGATGACAAGGTCACTGCGTTGCGTGGCAATAGAGGTAAGAGGTCTGCCTATGTATGACGGGTTGAGCGAGGTTGATGATTTCCTGAACAAATTTGAAAGAGAAGTACCGGAACAGCAGTGTTTCGACGCTCTAAAATGGGTATTGCGCGCTATGCCTGCAAGATGGTGGGGTACGCATCAAAGAAGTTTTGAGGACTAGCGCAAATGCTGAAGGATGATGCGCATGCCGTTTGGGACGCCCTAGATGCATCTAACAGACAAATATGACAGATGGGATGATCCACGTGCACACCTCTCAAAATGGACCAAGGTCTACGGGGAAGAGCTACAACCTGAGTGTGTGCACCTATTTTGTCATACCGTGGATATCATACCAATGAATTGGTATACTGAGACTAAGCTCCACCATGGCACGAGCGAATGGGATATCTTGCACGAAGGATTCTTGTTAACCTTCATGTTTGAGGATCATTGGTGGGATATTGTTGATGATGCGCTACAAGCAGTAAAAGCAACTATCTTCAAAATACCCCAGGAACCAATGGAAGTGCTTCAGCCGAAATGGGTGACCCAGCTGAACTGCGCTCTGGAGTGTTACCATGTAAATATTGAAAAGGATGATGAGGATCCACGAAAAATTAACATTCTAGATCCTGAAGGTTATCACGAGGTTCAAGGACCAGTGATTGAAGATCCTGACATCACTTCGTTGCTAAAAATGAAGCAGGTAAACATTGGGATGGAGGCTGAACCGAAGTATGCAACACTTGGTGACTATTGGGATGATGCCACGGTGGATAAGGTAGCTGAGCTACCCCGTGAGTACCAAGACCTATTCCCGACCAAGATTACGAACTTAAATGGGATTGTTGGCTATTTAGGGATGATGAAGATCACCCTAAAACCTGACATGAAGTTGGTTAAGAAAATTCCTTACCACTTGAATCCGAAGTACAAGGAAAAGGTCAGCGTAGAACTAGACAAAATGCTCACAGCCGGAATTATTGAGCTGGTGGAAGAATCCGACTGGGTGAGTCCTATGGTAGTGTAGGAGAAAAAGCAGAAGGGCGAGATAAGAATATGCGTGGACCTCAAGAAGTTGAATGACGCTTGTGTACATGACCCATTCCTAACCCCATTCACAGATGAAGTATTAGAAAATGTCGGTGGGAAAGAAGCATATTCTTTCACCAATGGGTTCTTAGGGTACCACCAGATCAAAATCATGCCGAAAGACATGAGCAAGACCACCTTCGCCACTGAATGGGGCTGCTTTTAATACACCTTCATGCCGTTTGGGTTAAAAAATGCACTAGCCATATTTTTGCTCATAGTTGTTGCCGCCTTCAAATAATATATCCACAAATTCCTGGAGGT
The DNA here is from genome assembly GCA_031772625.1 of Pinus tabuliformis. Lineage (NCBI taxonomy): Eukaryota > Viridiplantae > Streptophyta > Pinopsida > Pinales > Pinaceae > Pinus > Pinus tabuliformis. The sequence continues at coordinate 943,827,808 of CM062811.1, read as the reverse complement.
CTATCTAGATGATTGGATTGTCTTTGGATTGGTTAAGCACCATGTAGCAAGCTTACGCTTGATGCTGGATACTTTCCGATGACACTAGATTGCACTGAACCTTAAGAAGTGTATGTTCCTCATTCCCTTTGGGAACCTACTGGGACATGTGGTCTGCAAACAGGGACTAATGGTAGACCTCGCGAAGATTGCAATAATTTTGAATTTGGAAGCACCGCGAAGTGTTAAATAGTTGCGCGCTATGTTGGTACACACAGGGTACTACAGGGAGTTCATCAAAAGCTATGCCCAGATCACCGCACCGATGGAGAAACTATTGAAAAAGGATGTCACATTTTGCTGGAATAATGATTGCATGAAGAGCTTGGATGTCATAAAGGGGAAATTGGCCTCCACTCCAATCCTGGTCTTCCCAAAATGGGATGTGGAGTTTCATGTCCATGTTGATGTGTCATGTATAGTTCTGGGAGCGGTGCTCACACAAGAGGGCGGAGAGGGCTTGGATCACCCTATCGTGTTTGCAAGTGGTAGATTGTCCAAAGACGAAAATAACAATTCCATAACCAAGTGCGAGGGATTGGCTATGGTGTACATGCTCCAAAAATACCGGCACTATTTGCTAGGAGGACATTTCAAGATGTATACTTACCATTCCGTGCTAAAGTACTTGGTCAATAAGCCTGTGTTGGGGGGGTGCATATGTAGGTGGCTCTTATTGTTCCAATAATATGACTTTGAGGTTGTGGTAAAACCTAGACGCCTGAACACAGGACTAAATCACTTATCGCATATTGAGATGGGTGAGGAACCTACTAGTTTGGAGGAAGGATTACCTAACGCATAGCTCTTTTTTATGCGCGTCGCGGACGGACACTTCGAAGATATAATCCATTTTCTAAAAACAGGGACTACATCAAAGGAATACTCCGTCCAACAGAAGAAGGAATTGGTGGTGCGCGCAGTGGATTTTTCTGTCATCGCGGGGCACCTATACAAAATGGGAAATGATGAGATATTGCGAAGGTACGTACCTAAATTTGAACGAATTCAGATCCTCGTGAAAGCACATGGGGACACTGCAGGAGGACACTATGCAAGACAAGCGACCGCATGAAAAATTCTCTGTGCAGGGTTGTAGTGGCCAACCCTTCATCAGGATTCAAAAGCACACTGTAAGGCTTGCGATATATGTCAACGGACCAGTAAACCATCGTGAAGGGATGAAATTCCCTTGAATCCACAAATGACGTTGTAGCCCTTCGAAAAGTGGGCAATCGACTTTGTGGGACATATCAAACCCCAGGGAAAAACGTGCACGCAATACATCATCATCACGATGGAGTACCTGACGCGCTGGGTGGAAGCATAACTGGTCAAAGACTGCATGGCCACCACGGCAACAAATTTTTTGTTTTGAACACGTGTTGACTAGATTTGGATGTCTGAAAATATTAATGAGTGATCACAGTACACATTTCCTGAACGAAACCATCAGCGTGCTCACAAAATAGTTCTATGTGTATCATCAGAAAAGAACACCGTATCACCCACAAGCCAATGGGACAGTAGAAGCATTCAACAAAATACTAGAGACTATGCTAACCAAAGTGTGCAATGCGCAGAGAAGTGATTGGAACCTGTGCGTACCTGTAGTACTATGGGGTTATAGGACAACGTACAAGAAACTGATGGGACAAACATCTTTCCGGTTAGTTTATGGTGTTGAAGTTGTCATGTCGACGGAGTATATTATACCTAGTCTACACATAACAGTGCTCACAGGTATGACGACCCGCAAAGCTCTGGAAGAAAGGCTTGCACAATTAGAAGAACTTAAGGAGGAACGGTTCTTGGCTGGTTTTTATGAGCAAGTACAAAAGCAGCGTGAAAAGGCCTGGCATGATCACCATATTAAGTTGCGCACCTTCAAGGTAAATGAATTAGTGCTGCTGTATGACAGTAAGTTTGAAAACTTTCTGGGAAAGTTCAGAATGCATTGGATAGGACCATACGTGGTTAAGGAGGTCACAGATGGATGCATGGTCCAGCTATTCAAACTAAACGGATAACCCTTCCCAGGCAAAGTGAATGGAAGCTGCTTGAAGCCCTACATGGGTGGGTCGACTATCTGAATAGCCGGCAGAAGCACAGTCTTCGCGCTCCAAGGATCCAGACAAAGGTGCAGGACTATAAACATATGCAGCAGATACCGGTACAAATGTATGGAATCAGTTCAGACACAGAGGTCTTGGGACAGCGTATGCATCAGATCCAGCAAGCAGCCGATCAGTGCACTATTGACCTTCGTGCAGTTTGAGAACAGTTGGAGGGACTCCGCGCAAAGATCGCCGCGCCGACAAAGTGACTCGAGGGTGAGTCACGATGTTTGTGTTGGGGGCCTATTGGGCATGGAATCCTCCCAAGGTATGCTTTGGGGCTCAAAGCCCAAGTTTTGACTCAATTTTGTTGTAAAGCTCCGCGAATTGCAAGCGTGGGGCGTGAAAGTATGATAGAGTCACAGGGTTGTCCACCCTAGTTTTGTAATTTAATGTCGGCTAGATAGACCTACAGACCATGGGACTGTATAAATAGAGCGAGGCTCTAAGTGTAAAAGAAGGAGAAGGATAAAAAAGAGTAACAAGTCTAAGTGATTGAGTCATAGGTGTAAAGTGTGTCTTTGGGTTGCAGAGTAGGAGAAGGCTCTGCAGCTGAGTGTGCAGAGACCTAGTAGTCTGCAACTGAGTGCATGGACCCTTGCAGCTGAGTGCACCAGGCGGAGTTGAGTTTGTAACTGAGGAAGAAATTAATAAAGAGAATTTTTATCATAATTCTTTGTATTTGTTCTTGGGTTAATGCATGTTTGATATGATTTGCAAATATACTGTTTATTTACTGCGCGCACCTATATGAATGGTTTATATTGTTAAGTATACTTAAAACACTCAAGTAGGCAAAGTTAATTAACTAACATTGGAATACCATTGAGGTCTTGGGTAATAATGTAGAGCGCGACATTCAGCCCCTTGGTAGGGCTGCATGAAGGCAGTATATTAGGCTGCGAGGTAAGGGAAAGTGTGCGTAGCAACTTGCGCACAGGGTCAAACCGCGGACCACTTGAACTCATCAAACATCTCCAGGGTGCGGAAACCTAGTTCTAGCACCCTCCCATACTACTTTGGGTGAGACCTCAGTCCGCGCTCCGCAGACTGTTGCCGAAAGGGCCAGTAGTACCGGGATTTGTTTGGCTAAATCAACTCTTAACCTGGGTCATGCCCCAATAAACCAACAAAAATTATGTTATCTTATGTAGTACACCTTATGTAAATTATGTTATTTACTTGTTATATGCCCACACATGATTTCCCAGGCCTTGAAAACAAATATGCCCTGACCAATGCCTCAAAAACCATTAATTCCTCTATCCCATGACACCTTCTTAGCTTCATGCTGACTTGATTCTAGTCAAATTTACCACACTAATTTCCTTAGATATTGATGGTCGACTCCTCACTTCATGTTGGCTTGTTTTCGTTAGAAAATACCTTAGAATTTCCCATGATATTTACAAAGTCTTAATGAGTGTGTGTGTGTGTGTGTGTGTGTATATATATATATATATATATATATATATATATATATATATATATATATATATATATATATATATATATATATATATATATATATATTGCAAAGTGTGCACTTATGATTGTGGCATGGTTCGATCTAGGTAATGGTTTCTATTTTGTTAGTGTTCCAGTACAGGTGCATCCAAAATATGGTTGTGTACGGAGTAATTGACCTCTGGAAATGATCAATGAGTATCTAGTTTTTTTCTTTAGGAAGAAAGTGTGTTGGAGTCCGTGTGATGAATCTGGGGTGTGCAAGATGAGAAAAGCTATGGTTTAGATTGAAGTGATGGTGTAATTATTTGAGGACCAATCTAACCTAATGCATAAGGCATAAACCTCTAAATTAATGTAATGTTGGAGTTGGGAAACCAAGTGCGATATGGGTTTACACAGGTCACGAATTAATATGGTGTGCATATGCTAGATTACGTTAGAGACAAGGTGTTGATCTGCAAAATCGTGCATGAGATGGTGCTATAATGCAATCTGGCCTGAAGCTTCATTTGTAGCATTTTAAGAGATCAAGCCCTTTGATGAATTGCTGAAGTGATGTTACTAGTCTGATGTTAATCTAGCCAAGACCTTAATTCATGTGATCTAATTAGTCCAAGAAAAGCCATGTTTGTGTTCAAGATAATGGTCTACAACTGATATTCACATGATAAGGTATTGTGCAATGATATTGATATGAAATGTATTCCCCCTATTATCACCCCAGGAAACTCTCCTATGTTGTAGCTCGGAGATGCTCGGGAACATTACAAACTCAACTTAATGTTGGAAATGGATGAATGGAAGAAGTGATGCTTGTTCAAGCCAGATAACCACTTCTACTTTGCTTAACTCCAGACATGCATGAACACCCCCAGACTACAAGGCTTTAGACCACCAATTACTCACAGTTCAGAGATTGGGTGAATATGGAGAATACTGACCACACCAGCAGATGCATAAGACCTTGTGATGGCCGACTGCAACCAGTAAAGAGGTCTGCAAATCTAATTCCCTAATGTACAGACAGGATGACGGTTCTCTGGCACTAGGTGAAAAGAAACCTGAATAACTCATTCACTGATACATGCAAGATTTTAACACAGAGGTAGGATGACAACTCCTCTAATGCTAAACATCAAGAGTTCAGGAAAAATCACATATCAGGCACAGCCTGGAATAGAATAGAAATGAAAAGTGAGCAATTAACAACAAAAGAAGCTTGTATTAGCTGAAAATGAAGACAGGACGCTGCAAGTATCAATGTAGTTACAGTATCCAGAAGTTGAACCTTACATCAAAACAACAACCATCAACCCTGATTACATCTTGTTTATGGGTATATATAGATTTTGCATACAAAGGCGCTCGACCATTCTAAGTATGGAGGGGTCATAATTGACCACCAACCGCTTTAACTACCTGATGGAGTTTCTAGTGCGATTGCTTGCTGCAGTTGACAGATGTGATCTTTTCTTGCGCTTTGCTGTCCTCTCGGGCGGGTGGAGTGTCGTGCAGAATGAAATTCCATAACTATTAAATGCCTTTAACTACTTCAGCTTTGTACTTTCCCTACTCGGCCATATTGTTTGTTGAATGTGGTTTTTGAGGAGGAAATTCACTGGGTACTGGTAGGCGGTGGTCTTCGTCCTTCAGGTGCACGAAATGGTCAGGGCAAGTGGGCTGCATGCTGGATGTACGAGCCGGATAGGAAAGCCAGACTGGCCGTCAGATTAAGGGGATAGACGGTAGGGACTACTTGGTTGAGGGTATCGGGAGATATGGAAGTGGAGTGAGTGCGGGCGTTGGATCTTGGCAGAGCTGATCGAATAGCGGAGGGATGATCGGGCGAGTCGCTTTATCCGGTGTGACGGGAGTCGTCGAATTGGGTTTTTGGATATTCGGCCTTTACGTATGGCGATGTGCGATTACGATCAGATCACATTGCCATATCGCATCGGCGGAAGCAAAGGGACGCGGCTTTTATACATACCCAGATGCGATTTGCGATAAGATCGGATTGCAATATCACATCGACGGAATCCAAGGGGTACGACCTTGATACATACACGGATACGATTTTCGATAGCGATTAAACCAAACTCGATAAAGGAAATAATTGTTTTTAGGACTGGTGAAGGGAGAATGAGCGGTGCAAGGGAAGGAGAAGATGACCATTATGAGCTTCTTTGGGTGTGACCACGGACCAAGCTCACTTCTGTCCTTTAGAAATCAAAGATATGTAGCAGAGCTAACATTGGCTCCTGTTGGGGATGAGATCCTCCCTGTGAGGTCTCAAGAACCATAGACCATTGTCTTCTACATCAAAATAAGATTAAAAACATTGCCTAGTATTCCATTGGGCATGGAGTCTAATTAAGTCTACACTAAAACCTGTAAAAGAACACATTTACAACATTAAGGCTTGAAAACCTTAAAAAACCTAAATTTTCAAAAATTGCCCATTTACTGGGCCACCAAAATTGTTTCCCCTTCTCCTGGTCAATATGCATGTCAGCCGATTCATCAAAGACTTGCAAAATCGGGTTGATTTGATCATCTACCTCAAAAAGTTTAGGGCATTTGACCTTATCAGGTAGAGATGGTTTATATTTCACCCCCTCTCTGTATGCTCTCATCCTTGGATGTTCTTCGTGGAAGCTTTTGTACACCTGCTGAATAACAATGGCTGCTGTGTACTCGACTGTGTCATTTGTGGCCTGCACAATTAATATAAATGGTGAACCGATGTATTCTTGTGTGGGGGACACAAAGACCTCACCTACTCCTGTAGCTTTCTTAGAACAAACCCCATCCAAGGAGGTGTCCCAAATCTGTGCACCTTCTTCCTCTGTGATCTGGCAAACTGCCCTTTCAAGCTGTGTGGAGGCCACTTGGGCAGGCTTCGAAATATCAAGACTAAGATTATCAATATTAGCCTGGGGCATTGAGTTGTGGCTGGCCTCAGTGCCTAGGGGGCAATTATGAGGGCTTGTCTCTTGAACAGACAGAGGAACATAAGATGATGGGGCACTGATTTCACCCTTTTTGATCACTGGGCTGGGGATAACAGCAGGTTGGTCAATTTGCAGATTTGCATAGTCATGGGAAGCTAGGTTGGCTTTAAGCTCAGGGTCTTCGAGGATAGATTTCTTGAGGGGCTCATTCTTCACTGGTTCAATCAGAGGCATGGGTATTCTTGGCTTCTGAATTTCTGACTGAAAACTGAAAGAAGAAGGGGAACCTTCAAGGCCTCTTACCTTTATGGTTGGAGCTTTGAGGATGATGGGATCTGCTGCTGGTTGCTTCTGCTTATAAGCTTGTTGTTTTGCAGGTACAACAAAATTATGAGAAGGGCCTTTGGATAACAAATTCTCATAGGCAGATTTGGTTAAGAAGGGGGCACTGCCCTTGTCTTCCATACCATGGACCTCATCCTCTTCTTCAAAGTGCTCTTCTTCCATGGCTATATCTTGAAAAAGGGTCTTCAGCCTTTGGTCTTTGTTTGTATCTCTGTTTCTTTGCAAAATCTGCAACTGCTCCTTTCCTAAATGCTACTCAACTCTTAATTTGGAAACTTCAAAGGCCAATGAATCAATCATCCTAGCCATTTTGTCGATCTTGGGATCTGAGGATGATGAGAGCTCACCCCTCTGTCTTCTCCTATCAGAGTCACCTTTGAGCCTTTCTGCCGCCATGATGTTTGATTCTACTTCCAGGGCTGCATCTTGCATATCATCCAAAGAAGCACATCTTCTCTCCCTCAGTAGTAAACAAAAATGAGAATCGAAGGAATTGGCGTAGGCGAGCTTAGCAGAGGTAGGGGTGGGTTTCACTTCAGCTGGTATCCTGTTGTACAGGCGGTTAAATCTCTTATTGAAATCAGATAGTAGCTCACCATTTTCCCTTTGTAAGTTCCCAAACTCAGTATGATAATAGAGCAGGTCTTTCCTATCCCCCCATTGCTTTAGGAACACGTCATCTAAGGCCTCAATGTCTGCTATAGACCTAGGGGTTAATCCTTTGAACCATTTTCTAGCCTCTCCATCTAGGCTTTGGACAAAAACCATCATCCACACATCATCTTCACTAATATCAAGGTTATCAGCATAGCTATAAAAGGACTCAAGGTGTTCTTCAACCGTTACTCCCTCTGTACCAGTGAACTTAGGCATGTATTTTTGGTATTCTCCTACAAGCATGGCATTCAAAGGAACAGGCAAGACCAAGGGTCCATACCTAGTAGCTATGATTCTTTCTATCTTCGTGGGTGCTTGTTGGCCTGCCATGGCTGAGATAGGTGGAAGGATACTGGTAGATTGAATAGTAGGAAGAAATGAAATAGATGACAGGGACAACAAAATATGATGGACTGTATGGGAGACTTTCTTTGGACTGAGATCCAAAGGGGAACTAAATAAACAAGGAGCTTTATGAATCTCTGAAGGCATTTCTTCACTAACGATGCTAGGCTTTAAATCTTCAAATTGAATATCCTCAGCTATAGGACCCTCTTGCAGAGATACATAAGATTTCTTAGGCTTACTTGATCCTAATGCTCCTTTCTATGATGTTTTCCTTTGCTTAACAATCTTCTTAGGGTCAGACACTAGGTCAACTAGTGATTTCTGAGGATTTCTCTGGGTATGCCTCACAAACTGAGCCAGAACTGTAATGTGGGGTCACCACCAGGTAGGTTCTCTAGTAGAGTCGCTAGATAGATGATTGCAACCAGAAATGTGTCCAAACCTTATCTATCATCAAAGCATGGAACTGTGTCATTCTCCCAGGGAAGCTGAGCTTCAATCTCCTTTCCCCGGCAATGGCGCTAATTAATGTTATCACCCCAAGAAAATCTCCTAGGTTGTAGCTCGGAGATGCTCGGGAACATTGCAAACTCAACCTAATGTTGGAAATTGATGAATGGAAGGAGTGATGCTTGTTCAAGCTAGATAACCACTTCTTCTTTGCTTAACTCCAGACATGCATGAACACCCCCAGACTACAAGGCTTTAGACCAACAATTATTCACAGTTCAAAGATTGGGTGAATATGGAGAATACTAACCACACCAGCAGATGCACAAGACCTTGTGATGGCTGGCTGAAACCAGTAAAGAGGTCTGCAAATATAATTCCCTAATGTACAGACAGGATGACAACTCTCTGGCACTAGGTGAAAAGAAACCTGAATAGCTCATTCACTGATACATGCAAGATTTTAACACAGAGGTAGGATGAAAACTCCTCTAATGCTAAACATCAAGAGTTCAGGAAAAATCGCATATCAGGCACAACCTGGAATAGAATAGAAATGGAAAGTGAGCAATTAATAGCAAAAGAAGCTTGTATTAGCTGAAAATGAAGATGAGACGCTGCAAGTATCAAAGTAGTTACAGTCTCCAGAAGTTGAACCTTACATCAAAACAACAACCATCAACCTTGATTACATCTTGTTTCTGGGTACATATAGAGTTTGCATACAAAGGCGCTCGACCATTCTAAGTATGGAGGGGTCATAATTGACCACCAACTGCTTTAACTGCCCGATGGAGTTTCTGGTGCAATTGCTTGTTGCAGTTGACAAATGTGATCTTTTCCTGTGCTCTGTTGTCCTCTTGGGCGGGTGGAGTGTCATGCAGAATGAAATTCCATAATATTCAATGCCTTATCTACTCGAGCTCTGTACTTTCCCTACTCGGCCATATTGTCTATTGAATGTGGTTGTTGAGGAGAAAATGCACCGGGTACTGGTAGGCGGTGGTCTTCGTCCTTCGGGTGCACGAAATGGTCAGGGCAAGTGGGCTGCATGACGGATGTACGAGCCGGATGGAAAAGCTAGATTGGTCGTCGGATTAAGGGGATAGACAGTGGGGACTACTTGGTTGAGGGTATCGGGAGATATGGAAGTGGAGTGAGTGTGGGCCATTGGATCTTGGCGGAGCTGATCGGACGGTGGAGGGATGATCGGGCGAATGGCTTTATCGGGCGCGACGGGAGTTGTCAAATCAGGTTTTTGGATCTTGGGCCTTTACGTATGGTGACGTGCAATTGCAATCAGATTGCATTGCCATATCGCATCGGTGGAAGTAGAGGGACACGTCTTTTATACATACCCGGATGCGATCTGCGATCAGATGGCATTACAATATCGCATCGGCGGAAGCCAAGGGGTGCACCCTTGATACATACACGGATGTGATTTGCGATAGCGATTAAACCAAGCCCAATAAAGGAAATAATTGTTTTTAGGATTGATGAAGGGAGAATGAGCGGTGCAAGGGAAGGAGAAGATGACCATTATGAGCTTCTTTGGGTGTGACCATGGACCAAGCTCACTTCCGACCTCTAGAAATCAAAGATATGTAGCAGAGCTAACACCCCCAAGGTATGATTCTAGCAGTAGCCTATGCCTAAATAATTTGTTATTCAAGCTATTTTACTACATGGACTAGACTATGATAAGCATAACTGAGGATTTTTGGCTTGTAGCTACTTAAATTCTGTAACTTTCAAAACAAAGGCACATATAGTGTTGAGAAACCAAGTGTAGAGTAGATTAGGGTTGATTTATCTTCATGATAATTACTTGTGAATGTTATCTACCTTTTATTACTTACTATGTTCTCTTCATCAAGTAATTATACAAATGTTCAAAACAAAAGGATCACAAAGAGACAAGAGACACCAAAAATTAAGCTCCAAGCCATGTAAAAACCCCATAAGGGGGAAAACCCAACAACAATCCTTCTCATATAGAATCTAATAAAAATGAGGTATCCAATCTTGGTAAGGTTGGCATTGATTTCATTGATCTAATTGGTGTTGATTCTGTTAAGACTAATTTATGTTGAATGTCATTATTGCAAGATTGCTTGAATGGAAAAGGATGAAAAGTGATGTGAAGTGCAAAGGTTATTATAATTATTGTGAAGGTTGAACATTGTTAAATAAATATGTTGATTGGTTGTCCTTGATGTAAAAAATGGGACATGATATATTGAGACACAAGATGGAAAATATATGCTTTCATTAAATGGGAAAAATGTATGGCACAAGTTTGTAAAATGTAGCTAATACAAATATGATTTGTCTCTTGTAATAATTATTATTGAGCTATATTATTTCATATATATTTTATATTACAAAATTCTATTTTTCAGATTAGAAAATGAAGAGACAGGTTGTGAACAATTTTAAAAGCCCAAGAGACAATGCCTCATTTTTTATTCCTGCATAGAATACAAACAACCAATAAACTATGCTTACAAAATATACATTGTTGAATGGGAAAAGGAATTTTGATGAGAGTGATCATGAGAAACTTTCTGGTAAGGAGAAGAACATAAAAGTAGCAAAAGAGGAACAAATTTGAAGAAGAGAAGCAGAGAAGATGTGTAACAAACTTGAGAGAAGAAATTAATATCAAGGAACCAGAAAACTTGAATCTGTATTGTGATTAGGAGATTGTAGTCTCCTTTCAAGTTGTAGCTTGATCAAGAATAGGTTGTAGCTTTTTTAGGTAGGAGCCTCTTGTGGGTTGTATCATGTAGAAAACTTCATGGGAGTTGGAGCTTCCTTGAGGTAGCAACCTATTGTAGGTTGGAGCCTACGAAAGTTTGATGTAATTGGGAAGTAAGATATTTCCTTCACATCACTTTCAGCCAAAAATTCACGGTTTTATCCCTTATGGGTTTCCACTTATATATGGTGTCTTCATGTGTTGTTTCTTGAATTATGTGTGAATGCTCTTGAATTCTGAATAAGTATATCTGCAAATGTCTCTCTCTTTGGTAACTGCAAAAGGAAACCATTAATAATTGAGCATATATATAAGTCATTAGACATATAAGAATAAATTTAATTTGAGCAAAAATTGAAGCTTTAAATTATTGATTCACCCCCCCTCAGAAATTTCCAAACATATATCAATTGGTATCAGAGCAGGTTCCTTCAGTATCTGTCTAAAAACTAGAAGGAGGTCTTAAATAATTAGAATGGCTAGTCAGGAAGGATTCTCAACAAATAAATCCCCTTTATTCACTGGAACAAATTATGCATTCTGGAAAGTGAGGATGAAGACATATTTAATGTCCCTTAGAGTAGAAATCTAGGTTGTTGTGTTGATGGGATAGGAAGAACAAAAAAATGAGTAGTGACAAAGATGACAAACTAGAATTTACAGCTAATGCAAAAGTTATGAATGCTCTTCTTAGCAGACTAAGTGAGTCAACATTTATTAAAGTAATGCACTTTAAGACATGTAAAGAAATATGGGATAAACTGGAAAATATTCATGAAGGAGATAAAAAGGTAAAGATGTCAAAATTACAAGTATGTAGAATGCAATTTGAGACACTAAAAAGGAATGAAGATGAAGATATTGCTAAGTTATTCTTAAGATTTGATGAAGTTGTTAATGTCATGATGGGTCTAGGAGAAAAAATCAAAGAAAGTGTAATAGTTCAAAAAATATTGAGGTCATTACCTTCTAGGTTCAATCCTAAGGTTTTAGCTATAGAAGAGACACCAAACTTTGAGACTTTGAATAGGCATCAACTACTTGGTTCCCTCACAACATATGAGATGAGAATTCCAAAAGGGAAGTTGGACACCAGAGATGCAACTTCCAAGGCAGACAAGTTTATAGAAGAAAAAGAATGTTCATGCTCACGTTCTAATGAAGAAGAAGCAAAATTCTTTAGAAGGTTGAAGAAGGGTAAAAGTAACTACAAAGGCAAACTTCCATTTAAGTGTTTCAACTGTGTAAGAGTGGGGAATTATTCCTCCAAATTTCTTTACAATAAATGAGAAAATAAGCCTATAGGGAAATAAAAGAACAAGTCTAATAAAATGCAGAGAAGGAAAAAGTTTAAAAGGAAAAGATTCTATGCTCAAGAAGATAAGAATGTATCTGAAAGTTCCAATGAATCCTCTAGTGAAGATGAAACTAGTGAATTCATGTTGATGACATTGGAAGAACTTGAAAAATATTGTGAGGAATATGAAGGAGAAGAGGAAGGTAAGGTAGATCTTGAGGGGGATGTTGCACAAAAAATTGTCACCATGACTTTCTGTAGTCTGTGTGAGTCTATCACCACTCATACTTACCTCCTTTGCAAGTCTTAAGCCTCAGTTCTTCATGTCAAGCCTTGAAAATGAGAGAAAGCCCTTCAAAATCTCTAAAACTCTGGGCCCGCACTTTCTCTTAGCATTTCTTGCAGTCCCGCACCCACTGGTGATGTCCTGTTATGAAACCAGCTCAAGAAAAGATAAAAAAGATAGATCAACGCCTTAGAATTTAGCCTCTTCGAGGGGGCAACCTCCTTTACATTACATAAATGAACAATTATTGGATGATACAAATGAAAAAACCTCCTTTCTATATATAGGAGTCTAAGGAGTCACAATATAATCCAACCGACCTAACAATAATAATATAAAGCCACAAAAATAACAATAGAGGGATTCTATGGGGCACAGAAATAACAATATTGGGGTAATAGGGGCACAACAATATAAATAAGGGGTATAACTACAATAGTAATGGGGTAATCACTAGTATTATAGGGACCCAACATGCCCCTCTCCTTCAAAAAAGTGTTGTCCTCATGTTAACGGGAAAAGTGTCTATTCAGAACGACCCTATCTCACTGAGGTGTGATAGTGACCTCAAAAACAAACAGGGAAACTACTTTCGTATTCTCCTTTATGAACTATAAAAGAAGAGGAATAGGATGAACCAACCTATGTCTTGCGCTAGTCCTTTGATCCAATCTCTCTCCTCTTTGACAGCTTCCAGCTACCTGCTCCCTTACTTGCCCAGCTTCACCAAGTTCCTGTAAGATCACAGAAGAAAGAAACTACACAAAGACATGGATTTATGTTCATAAATAGCTTAGGATCAGATTTAAGCTAAACATACAAATATAACAAACATCAATGATATACAAGCATGTAGGAGAAACTCAAATAGTTTTATTGATAAAACAAGAAGATCCAGAAGGAGTTACAACCGATGATTCCTGATCCAGCATCAACCTCCCAGCATAGAATCCCCTCTTCACCTCCAACAAAGCATAAATCACCCAATACTCTGATATCTATCTCAAAACCAACAACAAATCTCTGCAATGTACAAAATTCCAGCCTCCGGATCTCTTGGTGAGGGATCCATATATAGATGTATGCAAAGAGGATGAGTCAGCTCATGAATTGATTAGTGGCTTCTCTCTGTCAGTTCTTGCTTCCACTTGGAGACTGAGAGCCTCTTACTCATCACTGGTCGAATTCAGTGAGGCAAGTGTCATTGGGAAAGATTCTGGAAGCTTCCATTGTCTCTCCACCTCGTGGAATGACTCTGCCACTTGTCATTTCCCGCTCAACGCACCCTGGTAGTGCATTCAAGTGCATTGCAATGCACCTAGCCAGTGTATTTGGGTGCTTTGCAACGCAGCTAGCTAGTGGAGCAGCTGAAATGATCTTGATTTGACTAGTTCTGAGCAGTTTCTGGTGGAGAACTTCTGGGAGAAGCTGTAATTTGTTGACCTTGTTTCTTTAGGAGCTGGAACAACAATTTTAGGGTCTTAGGATCCCTTGGTTTATGGACATTTCATGCTTAGAGCTGTAAGGCACAAAAATGTCTATAACAGTTGCCCCCTAAAGTATGAGGCCGTTTATCGGGTGAAATGCTTTATTAGGAGGATCCGAAGTTCTTTCAATGCTGGGAGGAGACCTGTAATAAGATACAATACAATACATTATCTTCATACTGTTTCCATGATCTAGCTGAGGCGGGCATTCCCATGCTCAGCTTTATAAATTCATTTTCATGTACATAGAACAGACAATCGTCTGATGGTAGACTGATGATTCTGATGAAGTCATCATCCTTTTGGTAGGATGATTATTTGTGCTGCAATGCTGTACATTTCAATGTCTTTATTTTTCCTGAATATATATCGCAGCCCGGATGGATGAAACTAGATATGGGGTCTTCAACCTCATCCGATCTTCACTCGAAGTACAAGTCGATCCATGTGAGAAATGTTTTGAAGTCGAACATGGAAAGACATCGCTTGATTACCAGTCAATGATGTAAACTGTTAACAAGCGCGAGAGGAATCACCGATAATGATAATGACCCTCAAGGTACTGCAGTACAATTCACGTGGTGTGAATAAAGGACTTGGCGTCGAACACCACGCAAAATCTTTCGGTCGAAGGTCATTGATGTATACCTGTCGCCGGAAGTGAGAAACTTGCCATTAAGGCATGCAAGCTTCAAAGTACTGAATGGGGTGTTCCTAGATCAACTTCTTGGATAATGAGCTGATGTCGATAAGAAGCGATTCGTCAAAGGAGGGCCTTAATGAATCCCACATCAATGACACGGAACGGAGAAAATGATTTTGATGGAGGTGAAAACGAACTGGTGATATATGGTTCAGGGTGGCGGTCATGAAAGAATGAAGTATAATGTATGGTAGTGGATGGGACACGGGTGACTTCTCTGGATGACTTCTCTTGAACATGTCAGTGACACTTATGTGATGGATTGGTAGCATTTATCCCAAATGTGGATGGTATGGCGTGACCATGGTGATGTGACCGGTGAATGAAACAACCCAACCCGACTCAGGCACGGAGTGGAAGTGTCATGTTCAAGAGCGACTTGCTACCAATAAAGTTTCTTTGAGTTTTCTTCCCAATTTTTCCCCAGTCATTGCTGACCAGTACCTCTTTATTTTTGTCAAGCTTGAGGAGGATAACATATGCTTGTTCTATAATTTGCCCTTCGGGCAAACCCATCGCTATTTTTTAACGAGCCTAGCGATAGTGAAACTCGTTCTCGCCTAAAGACAAGTTTGTCGCTATTAATCTTTTTAACGAGTCTAACGACAAAGATAACTTGGTCCTTTTCATTTTTAGAGAGTCTGAAAAGGTACTTAAAGGTAACTCCAAAATTCCTTTTTCGTCATCTAATCCCTTAAGTCCGAAAAAGTTTAAAACAATACAGAAGGGATGAATTTTCGATCGCTTTAACGAGCCGAACAAAACAAGCGCTCGATTTTTTTGTGCAATAATCCCTCAGGTCCAAAAAGATTAAAATCTAGAGGAGGGATAGCACTTCCCGTCGCTTTAATGAGCTGGAAGGACAGAACTCGGCAATCTTTTCATATTTTACGAGTCAGAAAAGAGCTTAAAGAAGACTCGTCTTTTGAGGAACGAGTGATAAAATGGGTAGCAGCTGATTCCAGGTAAGGTTTGGAATTTTCCAATCACGGCAGTGTCACAAGGATGGCTAGTGAAATCACTCTTCGCAGCTGTTCCTCAAAATGGGTAAACAATCAAATGGAGGTGAATGATCAGCCAATGGAAAAGTGGAGGTGATGGTGCAAACATGACCAAGGCTTTAATGGCTGAAAATGCTTCATTCACGGTGGTTATTTACCGGGGGATAGTTCATTTTTTAACGAGCTTAAACCCGGGTGGAAACATTTTCTCGGTCTTATGTTTATTTTTTAACGAGCTTGAACTATGCGCTAAAATTGCTCGATTAATCTAGTCATATGATAAGAATGTCTCATATAAAAGCGACAATCTTTCGAGTGTTGCCCCACATCCTTTCTTTATGCAAGTTAGGAAACAACCAATCCTACGAGTTTAAAGGGTCAGAGGTCCTATAAATTTAAAAAAATAAATAGTCGCTCTTCGTTTGCATTCCAAAAGGTTTGCATGCCCCCAGGTATAAAACAAAGTTTCAAGGTTACCCCTCAATTTGCAGACAAAACATTTGTTCTATCAGGAGAGGCCTACCTCTTACAGGTTACCCAAATATTGTTCTATTTACGGTGTAAACAAAACACTTCTTCGGCGATGTTGCTCGAAATAAACAAAGGTGAGTGACGATGCCCGCCAACTCACATAACTTTGACAAGAGAATCTTATTCTAGAATAAACCCTCTGCCACTGACGGACGGGGTACAGACTAGTCATATTCTCCCGCGGAAACCTACTCCATACCTGAAGTTTTCCTGCCGAAGCAGACCAGGATGCATGCCCCCTGGGTTTCAGTCATATCCCTCTGAATTACTCGCGCTCATCGGGAGGACGGACTGGGGATTGAGACATTTCTTGCGTGAAGAGACCATTTAAGGACGGTATATGACTATTTGCTATGCGTGATCCGGGAAATGAAAGCTGGTCCACGAGCTTGACCACTCTTCCTTCGTGCGGAAAACACATTACTCTAAAGAGTGAGGAGACGATGGCTCCCATGCAATAAATATAGTCTCGTCCAAGGAGTAGGTTATAATCCAAGGGTCCTTGAACTACCATGACGTTCATGCGAACTGTCTTCCCCCTCAATGTTATAGGCACATTGAGAAGTATCCCTAAAGGTCGACTGGTTCCTTTATCAAAGCCTGTCAGATTTCTCATTTCAGGCAACAGCGATGGCGAACCAAGCACTTTCCAAGCAATAGAGGAAAGGATACTCACAGAAGCCCCCTCATCTAAGATGGTACCAGCCATGACCATTCTATATATTTGAACGATAATTCGGAATGGTATGCTTGCTGGCAAACGGGGTCTGCCTAGTTGATTCCAGTCGAAGGATACAACTAGGTTGCTTGGAGGTGGGACCGAGTAGACGACCGGGTATGGCTCTGACGAACTTCCTTCCTGTGGTAAAGGAATGGGTGGATTGCCCCCATGTTCGTCGGAGTCTGTGTTGATGAAGAGAATTTGGACGGTGTCATCCTTGTTCTGTTCAGTGACTGTATCATTCAAAGATAAAACCTCTGAAGGCAAGACCGGGTCAGCTGCCGCCTCGACCTTTTGACTTTCGTCTGGTATGGATTCAGTTGGTTTATCTTCAATGACAGGCACTTCAGCCGACCACCTGAGCAGGCCAGCTGGGTTCTCAACTAGTGACGGACTCGGCAAGAGTTTTTTATATCCAGGAGGAAGTCGTAACGGTGAAACCGGACGATCATCCAAAACTCTTTTAGCCTAGTCTAAGAAGGGACAACGGTGGAGGGCATGGTCGCCTTCGCACAGTTTACAAGGAAATCTAGCTTTCCCTCTTTGTCCTGGGCTTCACTTTCACTAGTTGACGGTTTGCTTTCAACATGATCTCCAGAGGTTGATGACACCGGATTGTGCAAACGAGGAGACCAGTCCCTTAGTATCCGGGGGATGCAAGGACAATCTCTGTGAAAGTTGTCTCCTTTGCAAATGACACATGGCGATTTAGGCCTGGTCGGTGCTGTGTGTGGATTTTCGTTAGACAGCACTTGTTTTCCCCCATTCGCCTTTGGCTCCTTCTTCTTTTTCTCTTTCTTCTTCTTTTCCTTCTTCTCCTTAGGAACTTGGTTTTTAGTTTTTCCAGTTCCATCAAGCGAAGAAGAAGGAGGAGAGGAAGAATTATAGGAAGTAGAAGGCTGGTGGGTAACTCTGGACTCGTCTAATTGCTGATTCGATTGTTCAGGAATAGTGGTGTTCTGAACGACATTGGTTGAGAAGAGCCATACTGGCAAGCCAATTGTCAGTCCTGGAAGCGACAATGTGGCCATATGGGGCACACCAACATCTCCCCAAGAGGAGAAGGGACTAGGATTTCCACCAAGGGGAATTCCTTGGTTGGTAGGCTCCATTTTCTCAACCCAAAGATCAACGTAGGAAAAGGGGATGAATATTCCATTTAAAATAAATTTTAACACGCTTTGACACAACTTATTTTTTCAGTTTTTAAGAGTCGAGAAAAAACCAAAGATGACTCTAGTCTCCTTCGATTTTTAATGAGCCTGAAGTGACAAGTGCTCAGATGGACCTTTTCCGTTAAGGAGTCTGAAAAGGAACGAAAAGGACTGCTCTGGAGGTCTAGGTAGAGGGAGTACCAAACCAATCGCAAAACTGCAGAATACTTTTTACGGTACGGCAGTCAATCTTCCTGAATTCTGTGTTCGGTGCATTGCGATCAGTAGGCGGCCGACACGGCTTCCTATGGATAAAGGTTTTGTGCCTGTAGGGGTGTCCCAATATATACTCAATGGTACGTGGGAGCACAAGTCCGTACTGGCACTTATCGTCTCAAAGTGGAGGAATCACCCAACCATCAGTGAGGACAATAGTTATCAGGTTTTACGACACCGGAATACGTCTCTAGCCTAGACCTCTAAATGTTGTGCGTTAAGTTACAAAGCGTTGTTAAGTTCATTGAATTTATTTTAGGTTGATCTTTCTTATGAAGTTTGCCTTTTGGGTTCACCACGAGATGTAGATGTAATTCCTAAAATGCAATCTAAAGATGATAAGCAAGCTTTTATCTCTTTTCAGCAATGAAAATCCTAGCTACAAGGGGAAAAGAAAGACACAATCTTTTCTCAAAGAGCAAAGAGCACACTGTAAATGCACTTTTCCTAAATCAAGCCAAACAGACTGTCAATATGCAAATGCACATGTGCATGTATTTGTTTTTCACTTTCTTAATATTGATGCCTAAAAAGAAAGTTGTTGTACAAATTTGAATTCGATTTCAAGTGAAAAACACAAACAAGCTTCTTTTTCGAAATCAAAAGGTAGAGACGATTACGACACTTTATGATTTTGAAATAAACACTTGTTTCGACACTAGAAATTCACAAATTCAAGCCAAAGGCAAAAGTAAAAGCATAATCAACTGTCAACAGCAAATAAAATTTCTCCTAAGATCAAAATCGACACTTACGACAAATCTAAATCAAAGGACGACAGTATGACTATTCTACTTTTGCAATGGGAAACTGTAAATGACGCAACAAACACACAAAAACAAATACAGTTTCTTTTATACAACTGAGGCGGAATTAAGGCAAAGAAAAGGGGATTTTAAACAGACACATACACTGATCACAGGCTGCAAAAATCAGAGACAAAACTGGAAAAAATGAGCAAAGAACCTCAGCTGCACAAGGCTAGGCTGATCAACGCACCCGGTACACAGAGAAACTGGATTGCAAAGCAGGGTGCCCTCTCGGGAACTGCGCTGAAATGCAGGAACTATTCACAGCACCTGCGCTGGGGCAGAAACGAGAATTCTATCTGGGTTTTGGGTCACGGTTTGCAGTTTAATCTATGGTTTTTGGCCGAGTAAAAGCAATCAGTAATGTACAATCAGAGGGTTGATTTAAAAGAGGTTTAAGAGATATCACAAAGGGTAATCAGATCATTTGTGAATCAGCTGTTCAAATCATAAACAGATCTAGTGAACGGATTGAGGCAGCAGATGTCTACTTTGCATTTGTTAATGGCAAATGCAGTTCGATTCGCTACTTCTAAGTTTATGAAACAAACAACAAGAGAAACACAAACAAACTAACTAGACACGATCCCCAGCGGAGTCGCCATTTTGTTAACGGGAAAAGTGTCTATTCAGAATGACCCTATCCCACTAAGGTGTGACAGTGACCTAAAAAACAAACAGGGAAACTACTTTCGTATTCTCCTTTATGAACTATAAACGAAGAGGAATAGGATGAACCAACCTGTGTCTTGCGCTAGTCCTTTGATCTAATCTCTCTCCTCTTTGACAGCTTCCAGCTACCTGCTCCCTTACTTGCCCAGCTTCACCAAGTTCCTGTAAGATCACAGAAGAAAGAAACTACACAAAGACATGGATTTATGTTCATAAATAGCTTAGGATCAGATTTAAGCTAAACATACAAATATAACAAACATCAATGATATACAAGCATGTAGGAGAAACTCAAATAGTTTTATTGATAAAACAAGAAGATCCAGGAGGAGTTACAACCGATGATTCCTGATCCAGCATCAACCTCCCAGCATAGAATCCCCTCTTCACCTCCAACAAAGCATAAATCACCCAATACTCTGATATCTATCTCAAAACCAACAGCAATTCTCTGCAATGTACAAAATTCCAGCCTCCGGATCTCTTGGTGAGGGATCCATATATAGATGTATGCAAAGAGGATGAGTCAGCTCATGAATTGATTAGTGGCTTCTCTCTGTCAGTTCTTGCTTCCACTTGGAGACTGAGAGCCTCTTACTCATCACTGGTCGAATTCAGTGAGGCAAGTGTCATTGGGAAAGATTCTGGAAGCTTCCATTGTCTCTCCACCTCGTGGAATGACTCTGCCACTTGTCATTTCCCGCTCAACGCACCCTGGTAGTGCATTCAAGTGCGTTGCAACACACCTAGCCAGTGTATTTGGGTGCTTTGCAACGCAGCTAGCTAGTGGAGCAGCTGAAATGATCTTGATTTGACTAGTTCTGAGCAGTTTCTGGTGGAGAACTTCTGGGAGAAGCTGTAATTTGTTGACCTTGTTTCTTTAGGAGCTGGAACAACACTTTTAGGGTCTTAGGATCCCTTGTTTTATGGACATTTCATGCTTAGAGCTGTAAGGCACAAAAATGTCTATAACACCTCAACGCTTGAGTAGTTCTGGATACTTCTGCATAAAATTCTCATCCTCCCATGTGGAATCTTAAGGGGATAAGTTCTTCCACTTGATAAGATACTCTAAAATTGATCGATTTCGTAGCTGTCGAGTTCTTGTTTCTGTGACTGCTTCCGGTTCCAATATAATTTTTCCTTCCTCGTCAAGTTCTGGCAATATTGTTTGAATTGGGAGCTTTTTGCCTATAACCTTCTTTAAACATGAAACATGGAAAACTGAGTGCAATCGAGAAGCTGTAGGAAGCTCCAATTTGTATGCTATAGTACCAATCTTTTGCAACACCTTGTACGGACGATAATACTTTGGTGATAATTTATTATCCTTCTTAGCTTTCTTTAGGGACATTTGCTTATATGGTTGTAGCCGTAGCCCAATCACCTACATCAAAACTTCTTTCACTGCGATGTTGATCTGCCAGTTGTTTCATTCTATTTTGTGCCAACACGAGGTTATCCTTTAAGAGTTGGAGGACTTGTTGTTGATGTTCGATGTGATGTTCCACTGCTTGAACCTTAAAATTTTCTCTTAAATATGATGTGATGGATGGTGGTTGATACCCATAAAGTGCCATAAATGGGGTCATTTTTGTTGCTGTATGGAAGGAAGTGTTATAGCACCATTCAGCCAGAGGCAACCATTTGACCCATTGTGTCTGTTTATCAGATACAAAGCAATGAAGATATCCTTCCAAACATTTGTTTACTATCTCAGTTTGCCCATCAGATTGAGGATGATAAGATGAGCTATGAGCTAACTGAGTACCAAGACAAGAAAATAATTCTGTCCAAAAATTTCCAGTGAAAATGGGATCTCTGTCGCTTACAATAATCTTTGGGTTTCCATGTGTTGTTGGGAAAAGTATCCATTCGGAATGCCCCTATCCCACTCTAAGGTGTGATAGTGCCTTAGCAACAAACAAGGAAAACTATCTGAGTATTCTTCTTTACGAAATGTAAATGGAGAAGAAGGATGTAACTAACCTGTGTCTTTCGCTAGCTTGTCGATCCAATCACTCTCCTCTTTTGCTTGTTTCCCGCTGCTTGCTCCTTCACTGGTCCAGCTTCACCAAGTTCCTGCAAGATCAAAAGAGAGGAAAACTACACAAAAGACATAGATTTACATTCATAACTAGTTTAGGATCAGATATAAACTAAATATGCAAATATAACAAAACATCATTGATATACAAGCATATAGGAGAAACTCAAATAGCTTTATTGATATGATAAGAAAGTCCAAGAGGAGATACAACCAAGTGAGTCCCGATCCAGCATCTACCTCCCAGCAAAGGAATCCCTTCCTCTCCTCCAACAAAGCATAAATCACCCAATGTACTAATCTCAATCTCAAACCAACAACAATTCTCTGCAAAGTACAAAATTCCAGCCTCCTGAACCTCTAGGTGAGAGATCCATATATAGATGTAAGCAGAGAGGATGAGTCAGCTTATGTTTTGACTTGTGGCTTCTCTCTGTCAGTTCTTGCTTCCACTTGGTGGTTGAGAGCCTCTTACTCATCACTAGTCGAATTCATTGAGGCAAGTGTCATTGGAGAAGATTCTGGAAGCTTCCAGGGTCTTTCCACCTCGTTGAATGAGCTTGCCATTTGTCATTTCCCGCTCAGCGCACCCTGGTAGTGCTTCCACCTGCATTGCAACGCACCTAGCCAGTGTAGCCTCTGCATTTCAACGCAGGCAGCTAGTGGAGCTTCTGAATTGATCCTGAATTGACTGTTTCTGAGTGGTTTTTGGTGGAGAACTTCTGGGACAAGCTGTCAATGGTTGACCTTGTTCCTTTAGGGGCAGGAACAACTCTTTTAGGGACTTTGGATCCCTTGGATTATGGACATTTCATGTTCTTTGAGTACCTCTTTATTTTTGTCAAGTTATTTTTGTCGCTATTAATGTTTTTTTAACAAGTCTAACGACAAAGATAACTCGGTCCTTTTCATTTTTAGAGAGTCTGAAAAGGTACGTAAAGATAACTCCAAAGTTCCTTTTTCGTCATCTAATCCCTTAAGTCCGAAAAAGTATAAAACAATACAGAAGGGATGAGTTTTCGATAGTTTTAACGAGACGAACAAAACAAGCACTCGATCTTTTTGTGCAATAATCCCTCAGGTCCAAAAAGATTAAAATCTAGAGGAGGGATAGCACTTCCGGTCGCTTTAACGAGCTGGAAGGACAAAACTCGGCAATCTTTTCATATTTTATGAGTTAGATGAAAAGAGCTTAAAGGAGACTTGTCTTTTGAGGAACGAGTGATAAAGCGGGTAGTAGCTGATTCCAGGTAAGGGTTGGAATTTTCCAATCACGGCAGTGTCACAAGGATGGCTAGTGAAATCACTCTTCGCAGCTGTTCCTCAAAATGGGTGAACAATCAAATGGAGGTGAATGATCGGCCAATGGAAAAGTGGAGGTGACGGTGCAAACACGACCAAGGCTTTAATGGCTGATAAATTTACATTCACAGTGGTTATTTACTGGAGGCTAGTTCATTTTTTAACGAGATTAAATGCAGATTGAAACACTTGCTCGATCTTATGTTTATTTTTTAACGAGCATGAACTATGTGCTAAAACTGCTCGATTCCAGTCATATGATAAGAATGTCTCATATACAAAACGGAAACTTTTAGATTTTTGCCCCACATCCTTTCTTTATGCAAGTTCGGAAACGACTAATCCTATGAGTTTAAAGGGTTAGAGGTCCTAAAAATTTAAAAAATAAATAGCCACCCCTTGCTTGCACTCCAAAAGGTTTGCATGCCCCCAGGTATAAAACAGAGTTTCGAGGTCTCCCTTTATTCGAGCTGACAAAACATTTGTTTTATCAGGAAGGGTCACCCTTTATTCGAGCTGACAAAACATTTGTTTTATCAGGAAGGGTACTACCTCTTACAGGTTACCCAAAGATCGTCTCATTTGCACAGCAAACAAAACATTTCTCTGGCGATGTCCACCGAGATGAACAAAGGTGAGTGACTCTATTCTGTCACACACATAACTTTGACAAAAGAATCTTATTCTAGAACAACCCCTCTTCCAATCACGGACGGGGTACGGACTAGTCATATTCTCCCACGGAAACCTACCCTATACCCAAAGTTTTCCTGCCGAAGCAGACCAGGACGCATGCCCCCTGGGTTCCAGTCATATCCCTCCGAATTACTTGCGCTCATCGGGAGGACGGACCGTGGGTTGAGACATTTCTTGCATGAAGAGACCATTTAGGGATGATTTAAAGGAGGACTAAGATCTATCACAAAGGGCTGTTAGAGCACTTATGGATCAGTTTTTCAGATCATAAACAGGCCCAGCGAATGGACTAGAGTAGCAGATCTCTACTTTGCATTTGTAAATAGCAAATGCAGTTCGATTCGACACTCCTGAGTTTATGAGAAGAACAACAATAGAAACACAAATAAACTAACAAGATATGATCCCCAGTGGAGTCGCCAATTTGTTGTTGGGAAAAGTATCCATTCGGAATGCCCCTATCCCACTCTAAGGTGTGATAGTGCCTTAGCAACAAACAAGGAAAACTATCTGAGTATTCTTCTTTACGAAATGTAAATGGAGAAGAAGGATGTAACTAACCTGTGTCTTTCGCTAGCTTGTCGATCCAATCACTCTCCTCTTTTGCTTGTTTCCCACTGCTTGTTCCTTCACTGGTCCAGCTTCACCAAGTTCCTGCAAGATCACAAGAGAGGAAAACTACACAAAAGACATAGATTTACATTCATAACTAGTTTAGGATCAGATATAAACTAAATATGAAAATATAACAAAACATCATTGATATACAAGCATATAGGAGAAACTCAAATAGCTTTATTGATATGATTAGAAAGTCCAAGAGGAGATACAACCAAGTGAGTCCTGATCCAGCATCTACCTCCCAGCAAAGGAATCCCTTCCTCTCCTCCAACAAAGCATAAACCACCCAATGTACTAATCTCAATCTCAAACCAACAGCAATTCTCTGCAAAGTACAAAATTCCAGCCTCTTGAACCTCTGGGTGAGAGATCCATATATAGATGTAAGCAGAGAGGATGAGTCAGCTTATGTTTTGACTTGTGGCTTCTCTCTGTCAGTTCTTGCTTCCACTTGGAGGTTGAGAGCCTCTTACTCATCACTAGTGGAATTCATTGAGGCAAGTGTCATTGGAGAAGATTCTGGAAGCTTCCAGGGTCTTTCCACCTCGTTGAATGAGCTTGCCATTTGTCATTTCCCACTTAGCGCACCCTGGTAGTGCTTCCACCTGCGTTGCAACGCACCTAGCCAGTGTAGCCTCTGCATTTCAATGCAGGCAGCTAGTGGAGCTTCTGAATTGATCCTGAATTGACTGTTTCTGAGTGGTTTTTGGTGGAGAACTTCTGGGACAAGCTGTCAATGGTTGACCTTGTTCCTTTAGGGGCAGGAACAACTCTTTTAGGGACTTTGGATCCCTTGGATTATGGACATTTCATGCTCAATGCTGTAAGGCACAAAAATGTCTATAACACCATGTAGCTTTTGAACTGTTTCCATAAATGCAGTAGAAACTGTACTGGCTTTAAATGGATGTGATAATGCACAAAAGTGTGCATACTTGGTAAGTATGTCAACTACCACCATGATGACACTTTTTCCCTCAGACATGGGTAAACCTGTGATAAAATCCATTGAAACCTCCTCCCAACGTTGGCTTGTAATGGATAAAGGTTGTAATAGACCCGGTGTCTTAATTGTTTCAACTTTATTTTGTTGGCAAACCAAACATTCTGCCACAAACTTTTGAATATCTGATTTAAGGCCATCCCCAAAAAATTCCTTCTTAACCCCGTGGTAAGTTTTTAAAAATCCTGAGTGCCCTCCTAAGGGAGAAGTGTGCAATTCCATAAGAATCTTTTGTTTTAGCTGGGAATTCTTACAGAGGTATGAGCGATCTTTGTACCATAATGAATCATTTTGCCAGCTAAATGTATTAGAAGTACTGGAATCTTGTTGTAGCTTTCGAATAAGTTCCCACACTTCTTTGTCATTCTTCCATTCCTCCCTTGCTTCGTTTATCCAATCTGGTTGGATAATAGAAATGGCACACAACAATGCTTCCACATCCTCATCCTTTCTTGAGAGTGCATCTGCCACCACATTTTGCTTCCCTTTTTTGTAGATGATTTCAAAGTCATAACCCAACATCTTTGTGACCCACTTTTGTTGCTCTTCAGAGGATAATATTTGTTCTAAAAAGTATTTAAGGCTATCATGATCCGTTTTTACCTTGAAGTTTCTTCCCATTAGGTAGGGTCACCATTTCTTAAGTGCATGGAGTATTGCCAACATTTCCTTCTCATAAATAGCTTTGCTTAAAAACTTTCCCTTGATTGGACGACTTTCAAAAGCAATGGGTCTTTCATCTTGCATTAGAACAACACCAATTCCATTTCCTGAAGCATCACATTCCACAATAAAGGTTTTTGTGAAGTCCGGTGTAGCTAAGACCGGTGCTTGGTACATTGCCTCTTTAAGATGTTAAAAGGCCTTTGTTGCTTCCGGAGTCCATGAAAATGAATCTTTCTTCAATAATGTTGTTAGAGGTGCTGCTATTCTCCCATAATTCTCAACAAACTTGTGATAATACCCTGTCAACCCAAGAAATCCTCGCAGTTGCTTTATGGATGTGGGGATTTTCCATTCCTTAATGGCTTTAATTTTGCTAGGGTCTACCTTAACTCCTTCATGAGATACAATATGACCCAAATATTCCACCTCCTGAACTCCAAAGAAACATTTGGATCTTTTTGCATATAATTGTTTCTCCTCCAATAGTTGTAGCACCCTGTCAACATGTTCAACATGATCCTTCCAAGACTTGCTGTAGATTAGTATATCATCAAAAAATACTAACACAAATTTTCTAAGGAATGGTTTGAAAATTGAATTCATCAAACCTTGAAATGTTGAAGGTGCATTAGTAAGGCCAAAAGGCATGACCAAAAATTCATAATGACCCTCATGAGTTCTAAATGCCGTTTTCGGAATGTCTTCAATCTTCATTCTGATTTGATGATATCCCAAATGAAGATCCAACTTGGTGAAGTAAATTGATCCATGCAATTCATCCAGTAATTCATCAATGACAAGAATGGGAAACTTATCTTTAATAGTGAGCTTGTTGAGCTCCCTATAATCCGGACACATGCGCCATGATCCATCCTTCTTGTGCACCAATACTACTGGAGCTAAGAAAGAACTTTGACTCAGTTGAATTATACCAGCCTCTAGCATTTCTGCAACCATACATTCAATTTCACTTTTTTGGACATAGGGATATCTGTACAGCCTGATGTTTGGAGGAACACTTCCTGGAATCAAATGAATAGCATGATCATGATCACGCATAGGTGGGAGACCTTTGGGAGTCTCAAATACCTTGGAATGATTGTACAGGACTTTTTGGAGATCTGGAGAAATAGATGATTCCAGTGTGGAAACATCTAGCGAACATAATTGTGCAATTACACCTCTTTGCTCCTTTTTTAGAAGCTTTGTCATGCCATTAGAGCTGATTATCTTTCTTGGTTTCCTTGCAATACCCCTTAATTCAACTTCCTTTCCTTCCGTAGAAAATTTGATGAAAAGTTCTTGAAAATTAAAAGCTATTGTACCCAAGGATTGTAGCCATTGGACTCCTAGTACAACATCAGCACCTCCCATTGGAATGGAAAGCATTGGGCTAGTCAATACATATTCTCCCATGGATAGCTTGATATTATGGCACTTTCCAGAGCATTTTATTGTTCCTCCATTTGCAATCATCACTTGACACTCTAGTGCTGGATATAGGAAGCAATTCAATTCTTTTGCTACCCTACAATGAATAAAATTGTGGGTGCTTCCTGAATCAATCAACACTATTACCTTTTTCTTCTTGATTTGTCCTTCTATCTTGATGGTTTGAGGAGTGGTAATTCCCGCCAATGCATTACAAGATATGGTCGGATTTATTTATTCTTCATCTAGGCTTTCTTCCTGGAGTATATCCTCTTCTTTTGACCTTTCTTGCTTCTTTTCTTCTTCCTCTTAACAGTATATGTAGAATAATTTCTTCTTAGCACACTTATGACCTTTTGTGTATTTGCTATCACAACTGTAACAAAGCCATTTTGCTCTTTTTTCTTCCAATTGTTGTGGTGTCAACCTTGTAGGTTGTGGAAGACTAGGGGCAACAACACTTCCATCTTTATAGTTGTGAGTGGTATGCTTCCTAGTTGCCATAATTTTTCTTTCCATTTTTCTTGCTAACCTGAATGCCTTCTCTAATGAATCAGGTTCCCAAAGGCGAACATCATGTTGGATATTATCCTTTAAAGACCCTATGAACACATCAATCCTATGCTCCT
This sequence comes from Pinus tabuliformis, assembly GCA_031772625.1. Lineage (NCBI taxonomy): Eukaryota > Viridiplantae > Streptophyta > Pinopsida > Pinales > Pinaceae > Pinus > Pinus tabuliformis. The sequence continues at coordinate 943,799,332 of CM062811.1, read as the reverse complement.
CTGGAATATCTTTTACCCTTATGTTCAATTTTTGGAACTCCTCAATGTGCTCCATTATTGAACCCTTTTGTTTGAGACTTATCAATTGGCTAAAAAAAGTGTTGCTTTTTGTATCCTCATAATGTGCTATCAATTCTTCCGTAAAAATTGCCCAAGTGATAAATTGTTTACGAGAACAAAGCCATTGATACCATACAAACTGATTTAGTTCCAAATATACAGTTGCCATACGTACCTTTTGTGCATTTTGCACATTATTGAGATCGAAGAATTGCTCCATCTGTAATATCCATGTGGTGGGATCCTTGCCATCAAACTTCCTCATATCGATTTTTGGAATATGGTGATTCTTCGATCCAACATTAGCGTCTATGGAATCATGATTAACATTTCTTTTGTTCTCATCATGAGTTTCCTTTACTACCTTTTCACCATTAGTAAGTATTTCTTGTAGAAAATTTGTCAAATCTGTTTTCAAATCTGCCATGCCTGTCTTCAAATTTGTGTTCAAATCTATCTTCAAATTGTCCATCTTAGCTTCCATGCCATTCATCTTAGCTTCCACGCCATTTATCTTAGCTTCTGTTAACTTTTGTGAGCGTGACATTTGTTGCACTTGTTCTTGTAATTTTGATATATCATGTAGCATTTCTTCCTCTTCTTCATGAGTCATGCTAGAGCTTTCAGGTTCCTTACTAGGTGTTTGCATTTTCTTTCCTCGGGGCATCAATTACCGATAATAATGCTCTACTATGCCCTTTGAATTCCTTCAAAATAAATTTTCAAACCAAGCTTAAGCAAAAATTTAAAAAAATCTACACACCTTTTTTCACTTTGTAGGAGCTTGATATTGCCTCTGATGTATCTCTGTCCTTTCCAATCATCTAGTTTTGAATTTGTGACCTGTAGTAGCTCTCTGTGTCCTCTTTCCAATGCCACCAGTCTGATCCAAATTGGATTCTCCCAAGATGACCTAATTATAGACCTTTCCAGAAGAGAGAACTTGTATGAAGTGCCACGTGTACAATTTTCGATCTTTGGTTCTGAAAAAGATATACAAGAAACTAAAGTCCGTCCTCTTTCTGTAGCTTCTTACGAAATTTCAATCTGATTCCCAGAGAGAAAGTTATGATGATTTTCCCTAGGTCACCTGTTTTGAATGTAATTCAGGAGTCTGCAAAAAGACCAACTTCCTCAGATCATATCTCTGTAAATATCGTGTGAAAAGCTCTGAAATTCGGACCCAAGGTTCAACACAATTTCTTCTCAAATGGGTTTTTCTTTGAAACTTCTGAAACGTCACAGAAAAACAGTTATAGCGAAAATGCCACGATGACCTGTTTGGAGCAGCGAAACCCTAGAATCCAAAGCTCTGATACCAAATGCTATGAAACCAGCTCAAGAAAAGATAGAAAAGATAGATCAACACCTTAGAATTCAACCTCTTTGAGGGGGAAACCTCCTTTACATTACATAAATGAACAATTCTTGGATCATACAAATGACAAAACCTCCTTTCTATATATAGGAGTCTAAGGAGTCACAATATAATCCAGCCGACCTAACAATAATATTATAAAGCCACAAAAATAACAATAGAGGGATTCTATGGGGCACAGAAATAACAATATGGGGGTAATAGGGGCACAACAATATAAATAAGGGGTATAAATACAATAGTAATGGGGTAATCACTAGTATTATAGGGACCCAACATGTCCCCTGCGGACCTGCCCGCTCTGTCTCTAAAGGAATGGGTGCAGACCCCTGTAAAAGTCAAAAAGGTGGAAGTTTATTCTTAAAAACTCACTTTGAGTAATTTCTGGAAGCTTCTAGAGGGAATCTTGAGGTGGCAAGTTCACTCCTTGGTGGTTCATGCATCCCATTATGAAAGGAGCTAACCCCTTGATGTGAGGAGCTTATCCCTTTGAAGGAGGACTCTATTCCTTCATTGGTGGCCCTTGTAACTTCCTTCCTCTGCACTATAAAATGAGGCATTGGGCTGGTTACTTGGGAGGTTGAAAACTGAATATTTTTGAGGTGAAATGTTGCTGGAACTTTGTCTTCTTAATTGAGCTTTTGAGAGGAGAGATCACATACCTTTTAATCTCATTTGGAAGAGAGTGAGGCTTGTCAAAGTAGAGGAGATTCCTGTTTGGACCCTGGGAAGAGCTTGTACAACATCAAGGCACCAAGGTTGTAAAGTTCTTCTATTTTCAAAGTTAATACAATCAAGTTTATTTTTCTCAATAAGTTGTGTTTAATGGTTTATTTTATGAACTCCTTGATCATCATAATGAACATGATTTGTTATATTAGCTATGCAGGTGTTATTTGATGTGTGCTTGTTTGTGTTTGCAGATTCTCAAAAGGAAACTCTTTTAGACGGTCGAAGCGTGGCTGCCACAAACTAGTGTTGGACTTAAGGTAGGGTCTAAAACACCTCTTGGTTTTTATTAATGAATCACAATATGTTTAGAGAAAGGTAGATTTGTTTGTCTTGCTTGTTGCTAGATATTTGTTGATACTAGGGAGATCGGTCTTGTCCGCAAGAACGATTTATCCAGTCGACAAATTGGCGACTCCACTGGGGACTTGAATTTTGGTTGTTGCCTTTGCTTTTATTTTGACTTGAGAAACGTTTTCTCTGTTTTTGGTTTTTGCTTGATGTGTGTGGGATTGGGTAGTTTTTTAGATTCTAGATTATTTTTTGTTTTTTCCAAAGTTTATAGGGAACCGCACTTTCTTTTTACAGACAGTGCGGACCTCTCCGCACTTTTCCTTTAGTACAAAGAGCGGTACCGCATCTGGTCCTTCGGGAAGCCTGCGGACCCTGTCAAAATTTTTGAAAAACTTAAAATGTTTTCATCCAGTTAGGTTTAGGTTTTATTTACGGTTTTTAGTCTACCCAGATCTGCATGTGTTCTGTCAAAAAGCCTTGTTTACGAGTTTCTTTCAGCAAATTCTTCATCTCATCAATATCCATTAAGTTAATTGGGTGTTTTGAGTCTCTTTTTGAGAAATTCTTAATTTGATTTCCTTTGGTCATTACTTGGAGGTTTGTCTCAGTCTTTTCACAATTTTGCATCTTTTTGCTTTTGTTTTTGCTTTTGTATGAGTGTTAATCGCCTTTGAGTGTTTTTATTTTTTGATCTTTGGAACTCTCACCCAATTTTCTTGACTTGCACTTGATTGGTTCTTCAATTACATTAGAATCATCTTGTGTTTGAGAATTCTCTTGCATAGATCACATTTGCATAATTAGAATTCTCATTTTCAGAATATGAATGAAAAATGTGCATAGATTAAATTTGCATACTTTTCAAGTGAATTGTGCATAGATTACAATTGCATAGTTTACATTCTAAAAAATCAATCGTAGATTTAGATCAGTTTTCTTTGATTTGAATTTACATATTTTTATGCTTGTTTTAAACACACAAAAATAAAAATAAAAACTGTTTTGGAATTGATTTGCATTAGTTTTTCTTGATGAAATTAGTGCATTAGAGAATTTGTTATATTTTCTCTTAGTGATCAATTTTTTGCATTGTTGGAAGTGAATGGAAACTCTCTCCTTACTTTAGTTAGGATTCATCGAATTGAAAAGATTACATTATCATATTCGATTGCATTCAGTTTTGGGTCGGGTCATAACACCATTGGTTTCATATCCATTTACCCTTTTGAGTAATAACAACCTAAATAACACAGTGCTTAATTAAAATTCATCTAGTAATTTTTACATTTTTAGGGCTCTTTCCACCAATCTAGCTTAGGCTAGTGTCTTGGAATAGGTTTTAGTTAACTCTCCAAGACAGTAAAACAAACAAGTAGTCGATCTTGCGGTAGGAAAAATTCCAATTGTTGCATGTATGCTCTGGGAAGCTCCTCCTAAAGGAGTCAAGCATGAGATCATATCTGAACCAGTGAGGTAATCAATCCTTCCTCATTGGGAATGATAGCAGATATACACGTATTAAAAATGGTAAACCTTGGATTGACCATTGTCGAGGAGCCTGGGGTCACTTGTTGGTAAACCTTGGATTATGTCAAGGAGCCTTCAAGGGGATTGAGCTTTGTTACTCTGCCCTTGCGTGTGTATCGGATCGTAGACCGTTCCCCCAGGTATATTTGTTTTTGTTGGTAACCTTGGTGGCCATAATCTATAGGATTATTTCCTAAGGTGACGGTGGAGGGAAGATCCCACTGTACCTGGAGCAGACGTTGACTAAACTCACTTGGACTCTCTGGGGTGTTCTCTTCACTCGAGATGGTTTTGTGAAGAAACTTGTGCCAGTCTGTTTCATTAAGCAGGTTGTCGGGGTAACTGTTCCAACCACTGTTTCTGTATTAAATTTATACTAAGTTGGATTTCATCACCAACTAGTGTTTTTGTGTGTGGTTTGACTCCTAGATTTGATAATGAGTGTTAATTTGTTTGTTTTTTCTTTTAGAGACCATAGGTGTGAATTGTGAATTGTGAATTTTAATTTTAAATTGTTAATAAAATTCACTGAAGTTGAATATAGTGGCAACTGTTTCGGATTTTACCAACCAAGGAACCCCTCTTAACGAGAATCCTAGTACTTTTAATTGCTTTGGAAATGTTGGTCCTCCTTATATGGCTACTTTGTCATTACCTGGATTTATGATAGGTTTTCCGATATGGTTATTTTCAACTTCGTTGGCCCCAAATACTCCAATTGTTCCACCTCAACCGAATGCTTCAACTCAACAGAGTTCACCATCTCAACATCACCAACCTTCTGTTGACCCTTTACCTTCTTCGCCTAATTTTTATTCCTCCATTTATTCCTCTTCACTTGGTAAAAGCCTTTACGCTAGTAACCAGGTGGCTAAGAAGAAGAAGAAAGGGAAGAAGAAGAAGAAGAAGAAGAATCAAGATAAGAAAGAAGTCAACCAACCAACCATGGCTGTAAGTGTTAGTTGTGTTGAGGAAACCTCCAACATGCATCGTAAACCCAAATACCCTTGCAGGCTTTGTAAGGGTGACCACTTCCTTATCAATTGTCCTGGTATTCCAAAGGTCTTGGAAGTATGGTCAGAAAAATCTCATCAACTTTCCATTGATCCATTAACCAGTGATAGTCAGGTTCCTGGGAAAAAGGGTAAAGTTAGGTTCCTTGTAAGTTATGCAAAGGGAGTCATCAAACTCAAATTTTCCCTCACATGGATGAAGCCTCAAAATTGTTGGAAAACCTTACTGTTCCACAACAAGAATTTCCAACTAGTTACCATAAACTTACTCCCAACCTACCGTCAACTGACGGAGTGATTGATATAATTTCAAGTACAGTCGATCCCACTCTTCCATTGGAGAGTGAAACTCATTTCACTCAGGTTGATGATCCATTAGTTGATCAAGTGGTCGATTCAATTTCACATTCGGTCAATCCCACTCTCCCTTTAGATAGTGAACTTCATACTGCTCAAGTTCTTCTTGTTACATCAGATTCTTCTACGCCGAGGGGCATTTCACCTGTTTCTACAGAACCCCCTCCAAGTACTGAGGTATTTTCCTTTGATTGGAATAGACTAACAGAACCTCGTCTTCCTTCCTCCATCCCCTTCCAAATCATTGTCAAGGCTGGTGGTAGGGACATACACCACACACAGGTAGATGAAGGTGCTTCTATTAGTATTTTATCCTCACCTACTTGGAAAGCTTTGGGTTCCCCTCAGCGTGTGCCTATTACGCAGAATCTGAAAGCTTTTAACAAAACCATTAGTGAACCTTTAGGGATCCTTCCTAATTTTTCTATTACCTTGGAAGGTAAAACTGTCTATATTGATCTTATGGTAGTTCGAAGTCCCTTGGATTTCAATTTACTCCTTGGGCGCGACTATGTTTATGCAATGAAAGCTGTCGTATCGACACTCTTTCGCGTGATGTCTTTCCCTCATAATGGAAATATTGTGACTGTAGACCAGCTTTCGTTCCCTAGTCTTGTTTCAACTACCAATAATATGACACCCCTAAATGTTCCTGATTCTAAACTGGTATCTACCCTGCCACGGGTTAATTATGTGTCAAGCTCGTTAAAAAATGAATCAAGGATTTTTAGAGCATAGTTCCTTGTCTTGTGTCAAACTCGTTTAAAAATGAAACAAGGGTTTTGAGGACAGTTCTTTTCCTGTGTCAACCTCATGAAAAAATGAAACAACTCCCTTTTCGAGTCGAGTCTTTCCAAGATCTTGAAAGTAAACCTTCATTCCATCCACCTGGTTGAATGCAATGAAGCTTGGGGGGCATGTGCCTTGATTTGCGTCGTTTTGCTGGGGGCATGCAAACTTATAACAAGCATAGTTTCTCGTTTCAAGCTTGGTTAAACATGAAACTGAATCCAAGCAGAGTTCTCTATGGTTCAAGCTTGTGTAAAAATGAACCTATACCCGATTTACATCTCGTGATTGCCATTTTTATCTGCTAAATTTTGCTAGATGAGCCTTGGTTGTTTTCATCCCATCGCCGCCATCTCTTTGGCCGATCATATGCTTTCACTTGGTTGTTTACCCTTCCTGAGGGACCGTAGCTATGGGTGGTTTTGTTAGCCAACCTCTTAACCATTACATGTTTTAAGCAGTTCCACCATCGCCGGAAGCAGTTGCTACCCTTTATACCACTCGTTCCTCTATGACGAGTCCTCTTTACGCTCTTTTCTGACTCGTAAAATATGAAAAGATTGCCGAGTTTTTCTTTTTAAACTCGTTAAAATGGAATTAAAAAGACGGTCCACTTACAGCTCTTTTCTGACCGTATAAACATGAAAAGATTGCCGGACTTTTGTCGTTTCAAGTTTGATATTGGTAATAAAACAACGTGTCTTTGATCACTTTTTTACTTTTTCAGATCAGAGCCACTAATTATGAAAAGTACTCCTTGATCGTAATGGTCAAGCAGCTCTCAAGTATTATTTTATACTTTTTCGAGCTTGGGAGACACAAATTTACGAAAAAGGACACCCATGTAGTTTTCTTAAGTTTTTCTTCTGACTCCCTAAAACTGAAAAACACCGAGTTTCTCCTATACTGGACTCGTTAAAATTTCACAGTAAAGGACCTGTTCAATTACAAACAGGAACGGACCACTCCTTCTTAGGGTTCGAATTTAAACTAAGTTGGACTCATCCGAAGGATGAGCTTATAACCAAGCAAATGTTATCCTCCTCAAGCTTGTCAAAAATAAAGAGGTACTTGCTAGAAATGGTGAGGGAAAAGAGAGAAAAATGAACCTATTTGTCATACTCTGTGTTCTAGAAAAGCATTCAACCACTCTTGAACACGACACTTTTTGTTCAACTGGGTTGGGAAATCCTTTGCCTAACAGTTAATCAAATCATATTGAAAGTCTTCAGCCAGTTTCTAGGTATTAGCTTTGGGTCAATTTTCACCAAACCATCTGCAATGTTGTTATGTGTTCAAGAGGTCAGTGCAAATAAACTATTCATCTTCAAAATATCTGTCATCCATCTTGACCATCCCTGAGTTAGTCCTTGCAAATATATTTCTTCAAAACTTGATCTTTGATTTTGTGTTATGGGCTTGCTTAGGACGGATTGCTTTCTATCGACTTCAGCTCATTATCTAGAAAGATGATCTAGAAATCATCGGTACCTTGGAATCTGCATGCCTCAATGGCAGGTTTCTTGCCTTCGACGACAGGTTGCATCATTGACCTTCGATCAAAGGATTCCGTGACATGTCCAACATCAACTCATCTATTCACATTTCATGGTACTGAGTACTTTGAGAGCCATTGACATTACTGGTGGTTTCTCTCACACTTGTTAATAGTTTACATCATTGACTCGTAATCAAGTGGTTTCTACCATGTTTGACTTTGACACATTCATTCACATGGATAGAATCGTACTATTTCGGGAAGTAGAAATCAAGACCCTGGATCTAGTTTCCACCATCCAGACTGTGAGCAATTTTGTTATTCATTATACAGTGGACTATTCATAAACATATGGCTGCATCCATACCGTGTCTACATATGTCTATACTTGTTATGTATTACAAAATCATTCCTGTATCAGAGAAGTTTAGTTAGTTTTCTAGTCAGTTTTGATCTGAGTATGGGAATGCTTACCTCAGCGATGATATGTTCACATATATATATATTTTGTATTGAATGTTTTTACAGGTTCCAAATAGGCTCTCCACAGGATGATCCTCGAAATGATAAAGTACTTCACTCTTCTTAGATGAAAAATACTATCCTCATCTATTACAGACTTCGCACTTTAGGGGGCAATATGTTGCACAAAAAATTGTCACCATGACTTTCTGCAATCTATGTGAGTCTATCACCACTCATACTTACCTCCTTTGCAAGTCTTAAGCCTCAGTTCTTCATGTCAAGCCTTGAAAATGAGAGAAAGCCCTTCAAAATCTCTAAAACTCTGGGCCCACACTTTCTCTTAGCATTTCCTGCGGTCCCGCACCCACTGGTCATGTCCCCTGCGGACCTGCCCACTCTGTCTCTAAAGGAATGGGTGCGGACCCCTGTAAAAGTAAAAAAGGCGGAAGTTTATTCTTAAAAACTCACTTTGAGTAATTTCTGGAAGCTTCTAGAGGGAATCTTGAGGTGGCAAGTTCGCTCCTTGGTGGTTCATGCATCCCATTATGAAAGGAGCTAACCCCTTGATGTGAGGAGCTTATCCCTTTGAAGGAGGACTCTATCCCTTCATTGGTGGCCCTTGTAACTTCCTTCCTCTGCACTATAAAATGAGGCATTGGGCTGGTTACTTGGGAGGTTGAAAGCTAAATATTTTTGAGGTGAAATGCTGCTGGAACTTTGTCTTCTTAATTGAGCTTTTGAGAGGAGAGATCACATACCTTTTAATCTCATTTGGAAGAGAGTGAGGCTTGTCAAAGTAGAGGAGATTCCTGTTTGGACCCTGGGAAGAGCTTGTACAACATCAAGGCACCAAGGTTGTAAAGTTCTTCTTTCTTCAAAGTTAATACAATCAAGTTTATTTTTCTCAATAAGCTGTGTTTAATGGTTTATTTTATGAACTCCTTGATCATCATAATGAACATGATTTATTATATTAGCTATGCAGGTGTTATTTGATGTGTGCTTGTTTGTGTTTGCAGATTCTCAAAAGGAAACTCTTTCAGACGGTCGAAGTGTGGCTGCCACAAACTAGCGTTGGACTTAAGGTAGGGTCTAAAACACCTCTTGGTTTTTATTAATGAATCGCAATATGTTTAGAGAAAGGTAGATTTGCTTGTCCTGCTTGTTGCTAGATATCTGTTGATACTAGGGAGATCGATCTTGTCTGCAAGAACGATTTATCCGGCCGATAGGGGAGTTGATCAATGCCTTGGATGAAGTAGACAAACTTAAACAAAAGAATAGAAAGAAGAAAGAGATTTTGTTGAAATATGTAAAAGAAGAATCAAATTCAAAAGAAATTATGAAGTTGAAGGTTGAGCTTGAATAAGAAAATAAGGTGGAAGACATTTTGTTGCAACAAATAAAGGAGAAAAGTTATAAGTGTGAAATATTGGAAGAAGAGGAGAAATCTTGAAAATTTCATATTTCATGTTATGAGGAGACTCCAACCTTGAAAATTTCATGTAAATGAATTGTAAGAGGCCTCACATAAATAATTTCACCATGACACGTCGCGCTGATGTGACATTAATTTGGTCTAGTGCGTGTTCACATCCATGTCATATATGGTATATGAGACATTGCATGATGTACTAATACAATGGTAAAATCAATTCTTGTCGACACCTTATTAGCTTTTGTGTCCCAGAATGTCTTAATGGCTATTTCTTTTCATTTTTTACCATACCATTGATGTGTGGATGGAGACAATGTTTATTTTTTGGATAGATTAATTAACTTACATTTTATAGCCTCATGGTCTATTAGGATAATTTATTTTCTTATAGGTGGCTGTCACCTTCAATCTCTTCTCATAAATTTTTATAACGTGTGAGAGACTTCATGTGTATTAAGTCCTCTACACATATGATTTCATTTACAATTCTTGGCCTACTTCATGTGAATTAAGCCCCACACACATATGAATTCATTTACAATTCTCGGCCTCCAAGTTTACGAAGATAGTTTATTTTTTTTATAGGTGGCTCCCACTTTCAATTTCTTCCATAAAGTCTGAACCTAAGACTTCATGTGAGTCAAACCCCCCATAAATTAACTGGTCTACAACTCATGGGTATATGCATTGTAATTTTAGGAAAGTGTCCCCTCTACTTCATATAAGCCATGGAAATTCGTATAATATGGTATAAAAAATAAAAAATATATGTTATTAAATAAAATTAAAAAGGGTTCAATAGAGTTTGACTAAGTGAAATCTTTTTAAAAATATATTCAAATAAATTTCGAGTTGTTAGGGAATGAAATAAGACATTTCCAATTAGCTAGTTTAAATTCTTCTTATTCTTGGATATATCATGTGCAAATTGAGAAGCAAGTTTTTTTGCAATTTAAAGAATTTTTTTCACCTCGAGGGACTTGATCCTTCTCCAGCGAGGATGGGAGTTAAGGTCAATTTATGTTTCACACACACACACATATAGTCTCATGATGCGTTAGTGGCAAACATGGAAAAATAACAATCTATTATGTAAGGATGATTTCAGATATGATATGCAGAAAAATGAATTAGATTTGAATTTATTTATAGACATTGTGTATAATACATATGTTTCCATTAGTGTTGAATACCTAAACAATGAAACTTCCCTACTAATATTTGTACAATTGTAGAGAATATATTGAGTTATTTTTTTTTCAAATTTATAGTCTTTAATTTTATATTTTCTAAAATTATGAAAGTCATTATATCATTGAAATTACAAGGCTTTTCATTAGTGTTATGTAAAAGGTATTAACATTATCCAACATTTTCAAACATTTTTTTTTAAAGATTGTTGGTCTTAGTCTCTACTAGTCTCTACATGTTTTTTATAAAATGGTTAAGGCTAAAAAAATTAATGAAAAAGTAAAAGAAGCATATATTTTAATATTCAGATATATTTCAAGGAAAATACTTCTTATTTTTATAAGTTCAACTGGTGAGACATGTCTGAGGCCATTGAACTTTTGGTCACTTATATACATAAGGGTTTGCCAGTATGCTTTTGCCAATTGTGCTACCACCCACAGATTTCCAGGAAAATAAATTAAAAATAGTAAACAATATTAATTTTTTTCTTTTTTAAAATAAGTATTTGGAATTTACACTATCTACTCTATGTGTTTGTAGTTTCATGGACAATGGATTTGTCTAGTATATAGAAATATGACGTCATTATAAAGAGATATTATGAAAAATGAAGTTTCCATGCAATTGCAACTTAAAGCACTAGGTTTTTCATCCCAAACCTATATTTGAGACAACTAACTCACCAAAAATGTAAGATTCCCACTTGAAAAAAATGAAGAAAGAGAGAGAGGGGGGGGGGGGGGAAGCAAATGTGTGAGAGAGAGAGAGAGAGAGAGAGAGAGAGAGAGAGAGAGAGAGAGAGAGAGATTTTAAAGGGGGTAGAGAGAGATAAAGAGAGAGAAAAGGGGAGAGTGAGAGGTTTCAATGAGAGTAGAGAGAGATAGAGAGGGAGGAAAGGGTACAGATGGAGAGAGAGGTAAGGAGAGAGAGTAAGGGGGGAAAGGGGAGAGAGAAAAAGAATGAGGAAAGTGAGAGATGAATATGGAGAGAGAAGGGGAGTGAGAGAGAGAGAGAGGGAAAGAGTAAGGGAGAGGAGAGGGAAAGAGTAAGGGAGAGGAGAGGGAGTGAGAGGGCGATGGAGGGAGAGAGAGATAGAGCTAGGGGTTGTTGTGAAGGAGGGACTAAGGTAGGGACAAATGGATAGAGAAAGTAAGCAAGTGGGAGGGTGGCATTGTGTTGGCATTTATGTAAATGCTGGTAGCATGATTCAATGACTTAGTTGATATTATATGATGCTTGGTCGTTTGAAAGTAGTTTATGTAGGGAAAAACACCAAAGATGAGTTTTGATAATGTAAGTTTGAAGAATTTTATTAATTGCAGGATCTACACTGACCTGTCCCATCAAGACTAAGAAAATTACGTTACCTTATGTTGTACACCTTGCATAAATTATGTTGCCCACATTCTCAGGCCTTGAAAACAAATATGCCTTGGCCAATGTCTCAAAAACCATGGTTTCCTCCATCCCATGACGACTTCTTGGCTTCATTTCAACTTGATTCTAGTCGAATTCGCCATGCTAATTTCCATAGATATTGATGGTCGGCTCCTCACTTCATGTTGGATTGTTTTCGATTCAAAATACCTTAAAATTTACCATGGTATTCACATAGCCTTAATGAGTATATATATAAAAGTGTGCACTTGTGATTGTTGCATGGTTCAATCTAGGTAATGGTTTCTATTTCGTTAGTGTTTTGGTACATGTGCATCTAGAATATGGTTGTGTATAGAATAATTGACCTCTGACAATGATGAAGGAGTATCTAGTTTTTTTCTCTAGTAAGAAAGTGTGTTGGAGTTTGTGTGATGAATCTAGGGTGTGGAAGATGAGAAAATTTATGGTATAGATCGAAGTGATGGTGTAATTATTTGAGGACCAGTTTGACCTGATGCATAAGGCATAACCATGTAAATTAATGTAATGTTGGAGTTGGGAAACCAAGTGCGATCTAGGTTTACATGGGTTGCGAATTGATATGGTGTGCATATGATGGATTACATTAGAGACAAGGCGTTGGTATACAAAATCATGCATGAGATGGTACTATAATGTGATCTGGTTTGAAGCTTCATTTGTAGAATTTTAAAAGATCAAGCTCTTTGATGAATTGTTGAAGTGATGTTACCAGTTTGATGTTAATCTAGCCAAGACCTTGAGTCATGCAATCTAATCAGTCCAAGCAAAGCCCTATTTTTGTTCGAGACAATGGTATACAACTTATAGTCACATGATGGAAAGAACCAAGTTTGTTCTCGAAGTTAAATACTCCAGAAGACTTGGAATATATAGATCTCCATTGAGATACAAGAATATATGTATTAAAATGTATGTATAAGATGATGATACAATGAGAATGAGAGGCTTTCTTATATAACAAGAAGGTGTTTCTTCATGGAGAGTCATGTCTCATTTAGACATGACTCTTCAACCTAATTACTAATTAACTAATCATTATTTATGATTATTATCATTTACATTATTTTACATTATTTCCTATATATTTATTCATAACATTTCCTTCCTCCTTAAAAATCTTTGTCCTCAAATCTTGTCGATGAAAAAGGCTTGATCGCTTTTTCGATTTCGAATGTCTTTCCATATCAGAATAATCATCTTCATTGATACAAGTTGATATGATCTTATAAGTGACAAACAAAACTGTCACATTGAGAAGGGATCAGACCATCCTAGATTAATCTTCTGTGTAATATTCTGATCACTGGAATTTTGCAATGATTTGTCATCATAGGACTGGATTGAGGTTACATCACTATTCTCTGGAACATTAGTTTTTTGTTTATGTTTTGAATGTTCCCAATACATAGCATGGTTGAGTTGTCTACTCTCATGATTCAGATGTCGATAGGGAACTTTTTTGGCTTGACATTCCCTTATTAAGTGTGTGATTTTTTTTTGATTTACTTTAGGGGACGATGTTGTTGAGTTGGTTACAAAACCTTCACTTGGGATGTTTATCATCTGAACTGCAACATCTAAGTGTGTCATTTCTTCAACTGACTTGTCTTCTTGAGTTGTCATATTCACTGGATCGGTATTCATTCCCTTATCTTCAACTTGGATTGTTACAACTGGAGATTTCAATAATTCTTCTTGAGTAAATTGTTCTAACTTGTCTTTTAATGCTTTCTTATCATCCTTAAGTTTCTTAATTTGAGTGAGTAGAATTTGATTATGGTTTCTCAGACATAAAAGTTCCTTGATTTCTAATTTATCAACCTTATTTTCAGTGTTTTGACTTTTAAGATTTTCATCTTTTAGATCTCTGATTTTTTCTAATAATTTTTTATTAAGGTTTTGTAAATGCAAATTTTCCTCTTCTTGTTCTGATAAGTGCTGCTTGAGTTCTTTCTTTTTGTCTTTAGTCTTCTTGACTTGTGCAATTAATTTTTCAACATGGTCCTTGAGGTGAGAAATTTCTTCGTCTTTTTCCATTATTTCTTTGTAATGCATATCCACAATATTTTTATGTTCGTGTTGTAATGCTTTCTCGTTTTACTAAATTTTTTCTATTTTTCCATTCTCTTTATCTTCTAGCTGCAATTTCTTGGTACAATGGATTACATCGTTTGTTAGGAGTGATGATGGGCTTTCAAGTTGCAATGTGGATTATGTTTTCTTCATTTCCTTATATCTTTTCATGAATTGTCTCATATTTCTTGCTAATGATTGTTTATCTACATCACTTAGCAGTTCGACTAAGATAAAAGTTTTGTAACATTTTGTGCAAACAACGTTTTGATTTCTGAATGATTCTTGACAATTAGGGTATCCTTCTGAACAAAAAGGACATATTGCAAAGAAACCCATATTTTTTTCTTCAAAACTTTATTATTATTTCAGACTTTAGTATTAATCCTAAACTAATTCTTTCGATTCGATTTTTGGTTATCTCTCTTTTCTTTTCCTTTTTTTATTTTTTATTTTTTATAAATCTTGAATTGGATTTTTTTTTTAATAGCTTGTTGATTTATTACCCTACCATTCAAAATATAACCCTTCATTAACAAAATATATAAAACTAGATATGAAAAATGAAAAGGTGTGACCTTACAAATCAAATGTTTCGACGTCTTATGAGCAATGCTCCCCTTCAATTGCTAAGAGATGTTTGACTCTAATCCATTGTTTTCATTAGTTTATTCCCCCTCAACAACTTACGTGGGATAACGGCAGTGTATGAAAGTGTATGGTGGTTATACAAATGTGGGACAATGCTCATCAATTAATTTTTGAAGAGTTGTTGTGCAGTGGCGCTAGATGACAGAAACGATTAAGTTACACTAAAATATGTATTGTGTCTGGGGATTGGTGTATGTCAGGCAATGGCACAAAATAAGATGATGGCAACAATGTTATGGAACCAGCTCACAAAAAGATAGAAAAGAGAGATTAACGCCTTCAAAATAAGCCTCTTCGAGGGGGCAACCTCCTTTACATTACACAAATGAATAATTCTTGGATGATTCAAATGAAAAAACCTCCTTTCTATATATAGGAGTCTAAGGGGTCACAATATAACCCAAGCCAACCTAACCATAATAATATAAGGCCACATAAATAACAATAGTGGGCTTCTGGGGTGCACAATAATAACAATATGGGGACAATAGGGTCACAACAATGACAATAAGGGATACAATGACAAAAGTAATGGGGTAATCACTAGTATTATAGGGACCTAACATGCCCCTCTCCTTCAAAAAAGTGTTGTCCTCAACGCTTGAGTAGTTCTGGATGCTTCTATAAAAAATTCTCATCCTCCCATGTGGAATCTTCAACGGGTAAGTTCTTCCACTTGATGAGATACTTTGAAATTGATCGATTTCGTAGCTGTCGAGTTCTTTTTTTAGATTCTGAAACGTCACAGAAAAAATTTTATAGCGAAAATGCCACGATGACTTGTTTGGAGCAGCGAAACCCTAGAATCCAAAGCTCTGATACCAAATGTTATGGAACCAGCTCACGAAAAGATAGAAAAGAGAGATTAATGCCTTCAAAATAAGCCTCTTCGAGGGGGCAACCTCCTTTAAATTACACAAATGAATGATTCTTGGATGATTCAAATGACAAAACCTCCTTTCTATATATAGGAGTCTAAGGGGTCACAATATAACCCAAGCCAACCTAACCATAATAATATAAGGCCACATAAATAACAATAGTGGGCTTCTCAGGTGCACAATAATAACAATATGGGGACAATAGGGTCACAACAATGACAATAAGGGATACAATGACAAAAGTAATGGTGTAATCACTAGTATTATAGGGACCTAATAGACAATGAATTCAAAAGGGAATTGCAACGTCGTGGGTGATCGAAGAGACAACAAGTAGCAACAACTGAGGTTTCAGATGGTGGGTGTAGAATGGAAATTTGTGGGTGATTGGATTGCTGGTGACCCTCATTCATCAATGGAATATGGTTGCAGCAACACTGTTTAGATGAGGCATTGTAGAGGATGAGAGGCGGGGAAGACAGAACGGTTGAATGGACTGACGCAGTGGTGGAGGGTAATCGTGATGGTGCTGTAGGTTGTATGGGCAACGAAAGTCAACGGAATAGTAGTAGAGGGAGGTGATGGAAGGCGACAACGGATGTGGGAGGTCGGATAGGGAGGAGTGGCAACAGGGTTAGCATGGAGCATGGGTTACAAGCGAAAACTTGTGGTGGCAAATTTCGGGTAGTGTTGTCGGCGGTTCGGTGGGCGGCGTCGCCCGACAGGTAATTTAAATTAATTAATTAATTAATTATATATATATATATATATATATATATATATATATATATATATATATATATATATATATATATATATATATATATATATATATATATATATATATATATATATATATATTTGTTTGTTTTCTTTGATTTTATTGTTATTTTAAAATAATTTTTAGTATTTTTTTTAATTTTAATTTTTAATTTAATTTTTTATATAATTTAATTTTTTTGTTTTATAATTTTCTTTTTTATTCTATTTTGTATACTATTTTTTTATTTGTATTTTTTTTTGTTAATATTTTTTTTTGACTTTCTGTTTTTTTCCAATATATATAGATTCCTTCTTTCTTTTTCTTTTTCTTTCTATATTTATTATTATTATTATTTTAATGGCCAAAGGCCTGATTGGCGATATGGAGAACTTCACCTTTTTGCAGCGAAACACTTCAAACTTGATGGAAATGATGTTGACGAAACCTTGATGGCCAAGGGCTTGGACTAGAGAGTGTGGCTCTGTGTAGCGGTGAGGAAACCACATGATCGAACTACATCTGATACCAAATGGAATGAACCAAGTTTTTTCTTCAAGTTAAATACTCTAGAAGACTTGGAATATATAGATATCAATTGAGATACATTAATATATGTATTAAAATTTATGAATAATATGATAATACAATAAGAATGAGAGGCTTGCATATATACCAGGCAGGTGTTTCTTCATGGAGATTCATGTCTCATTTAGACATGACTCTTCAACCTAATTACTAATTAACTAATCATTATTTATGATTATTATCATTTACATTATTTTACATTATTTCCTATATATTTATTCATAACACATGATCAGGTACCATGCAATGAGCTTGAACTAAAATGTATGATCCCAAGATGTGATTCTAACAGTATCCTATGCCTAAACAATTTTCTAGTCAAGTTATTTTAGTACATGGAATAGACTATGATGAGCATAACTGAGGATTTTTGGCTTGTAGCTACATAAATTATGTAACTTTCAAAACAAAGGCACATATGTTGAGAAACCAAGTGTAGAGTATATTAGGGCTGATTTCTCTTCATGATAATTACTTGTGAATGCTTTTTTTTGGCTATGGTTCATAGACACCTTGGTCAACGGGTGGTCGCTACGTCCACGGAAAAATCTGGGCTAGTCGACCCCGAAGGGAATCTAGCCCCACGACCCACTAGCAAGGCCTAACCCCAAGGGCTTCGGGTAGAATGGACCCTGTGACCTCCCGATCGGCGAGGCACTGATTTTGACCAATTGAGCTAACCCTTGGGGCTAATTACTTGTGAATGTTATTTTCCTTTTATTACTTATTATGTTCTCTTCATCAAGTAATTATACAACTGTTCAAAACAAAAGGATCACAAAGAGACAAGAGACACCAAAAATTAAGCTCCAAGCCGTGGAAAAGCCCCACAAGGGGGAAAATCCAACAACAATCCTTCTCCTATAGAATCTAATCAAAACGAGGTATCCAATGTTGGTAATGTTGGAATTGATGTCATTGATATGATTGGTGTTGATTCTGTTAAGACTAATTTATTTTGAATGTCGTTTTTGCAAGATTGCTTGAATGCAAAAGGTTGGAAAGTGATTTGAATTGCAAAGGCTATGATAATTATTGTGAAATCTAAACATTGTTAAATAGATATGTTGATTGGTTGTCCTTGATGTAAAAAACAGGACATAATATATTGAGACACAAGTTGGAAAATATATGCTTTCATTAAATGGGAAAAATGTATTGTACAAATTTGGAAAATGTAGCTAATACAAATATGATTTGTCTCTTGTAATCATTACTGTTGAGCTATATTATTTCATCTCTATTTTATATTAAAAAAATCTATTTTTCATTTTGAAGATGAAGAAACAGGTTGTGAACATTTTTAGAAGACCAAGAGACAATGCCTCATTTTGTTTTCCTGCATAGAATAGAAACAACCAATAAGCTATGCTTACAAAATATACATTGTTGAATGGGAAAAATATTTTTTATGTTAAGAAATTTGTATGAGAGGGTTTATGAGCAACTTTATGGTAAGGAGAAGAAGATAAAAGTAGCCAAAAAGGAATAACATTGAAGAAGAGAAGATGAGAAACATACTTGAGAGAAAAAATCAATATTAGGTAACCAAAAAACTTGATTCTGTATTGTGATTGCGAGATTGTAGTCTCCTTTCAAGTTGTCGCTTGATCAAGAATAGTTTGTAGCCAGTTGAGGTGGGAGCCTCCTATGGGTTGTAGCCTACAAAAAAAATTGTGGGAGTTGGAGCTTCCTTCAGGTAGCAAACTCTTGTAGGTTGGAGCCGACAAAAATCTGATGTAATTTGGAAGTAGGAGCTTTCCTTCACATCACTTTCAGCCAAAAATTAATGGTTTTCTCCCTTATGGGTTTCCACTTATATCTGGTGCCTTCATGTGTTGTTTCTTTAATTTTGTGTGAATTCTCTTGAATTCTGAATAAGTATATCTGCAAATATCTCTCTCTCTGGTAACTGCAAAAAGAAACCATTAATAATTAAGCATATACAGAAGTCATTCGCTGCATAAGAAGAAATTTAAGTTGAGAAAAAATTGAAGCTTTAATTTAATGACTCACCCCCCCCTCAGTAATTTCCAAACATATATCATCCAAGACCATGGCCAAGACCATAACTCCCATCAAAATCCCAAATTCCATCCCTCCAAGTCACCTCCACATGCAAAGTCAACATAAGTCAAACTATCACCTTCCTAAAAAATTTCTCCTGAAATTTCAGGCCTCCCCGAAATATTTCTCCTCAATTTTTGGGTCTGCAAATGGATCAAAATTTCATCCTTTCCTCATAGAAAAATATTCCACATATGTGAGCTATTTCTTTCCTTCTTTTTATCCTTTTTCTCCATTAGTTAGTTGCAGAAGATATGTATGATGATGATGAAAATTAATGTGCTTCAAAGTTATTGAACTTCCCTATATATATATTTTCCCATGAGGTAGAATAGGTGGCTATTAGAAGCCAAACTGACTTGTTCCCAAGGAAGGATGACTTGTACAATTTGGTGGATTTTAACTCAATAAAAATTCAAAATTATTTTTCTTAAAAATGTACGAATGGGACATGATCTAAGTACATTTTATTTGACTCAAAATAACTTCTTTTTTACTCTTATAAGCATTAAGAACTTGATTTGAACAAAAATAATTAATATTAATAAATATGTCAATGATAAATTACATTTTATTATGAATACCAACAGTAGTTACATTTTCAACACTCCCTCTTAACCAGGGAGGTATTCATAATGACAGAATAGGATACTTCTAAGTTGAAATATTCATATAAGAAATGATATGGATTGATAAGCGTCAATGATGATTTGCATCATCATATCCATCATTGTCAAAATAGAAATGCCTTTACTAACAAGCTGTATCTCTCCGCTAGATCAGAGCATAATGCTAGGAGGCATAAATTTGGACACCACCACTGTAACCACCCACCTCCCACATCTACCCAAGTAATCAACCAACCGGGGTAAACATGCGACAAAGAGGCTAATATGATATGATTAAAACTCCTTGGTGACCTTAAGGAAATGGAATCGATGGAAACACATCAAACATACCTTCCACATTAGCAACAACACCCCCAGAAGACATCCCAGCCACTCAGGCGTCCTGCCCCTGGGTCCCACTCAATTTTTAGACCTCTTGACCTCTGGACACTCTCATGCTATGGGCATGGAAACGTCCAAGGACCTATGGAAGCTCTCACAGACCTTGTCAAGGGATTCCTAGGCCTTTGGGAATGAACCTTGAGACGACTTCCACCCTGGATTCTAAAATCCATCTGGAAATTCCAAAGCTCAAAAATGAGATAAACATCCCAACACAGCATGGCATCTGGAAAAGGCAAGGCTAGGTTGAAAACCACTAGCATAACCTGGAAAAACTATGCCACCGAAAACAAGAGAACCATACACCAACATGGAAATCCATGCATGTCAAAACCAAGTAGGAAATCACACTTGCAATATGTTACCTGCAAGTATTCCTGTTGAAGTTGCTTGATCCTACTCTTCCTTGATTTCCTTCCTTTCCTTGTCATTAATTTGCTTTTTTTTCCCTTCCTTGCTCCAAAACCTCAACAAAACTTGAGCCAAGAGCTTAACACTGACAAAATCTTACAAACTGATCCTCAAAAGCCTTTTTATCAATGGGGGCTCTATTTTATTTATTTTCCATTATTTTCCTTCATTTTCCTCCTCACATGCAACCTGTGACCTTTCATCTTACTTTTCTCCTATTTTCCTTTATTTTCATAAATAATGTGCCAATAATTCCCTTTTTCCTCTTTAATTCCTTAGCCTTAGCCTTTGCCAATTTCCTTAGCCATATTAAACTGAATGAACACACAAACCAAGGTGTACTGCCCAACATTCAGCTTGGAATAAGTGTTCCTTATCCGTGGTCTTATTTTTCCTTTATTAACTTTTATTACATAGAATTTTCATCAGGCTATTACAACCACCTCTTAGGCACATACCCCACTTGGGTGTTCATAAGGTATGTCCTCATAGGACCATTTCCTAATCCAAGGAAACATACATCCTTCAGACAATTCTTTACCAAGTCCATGTATTCAACTTATGATGTTAATCCTAATCAATCAAAATACATGACTCAAGAATGTACGTCCGTGATGCTTATCTAATCCACCATTTTCCATACAAATTCCTTGACCAAGCTTACGGTTGTTAGCCCTAGCCATAGTACATGACACATGGAGAACATGATGTCGACCCTCACTCCCTCTCAACCAGGGAGGAGATCCTCACTCACTCTTAAACAAGGAGAAATAACCACAAGCCTAAGTTTTTCTAAAAAATATTCATCAATGCATCAACTACATGTCCTTTCATGGAGAACTATTTGTAGCTTCTCGAATTCTATCCGCATCACATCATAATGAGCTTTGACCTTCCTGATTTTTTTGACAATCTTCATATTGAATCCAATGTGTTATCAGATAGTTCATTAAATGCCTCATTAGATAAATTTTGAGCTCTAAAATGGGCCTCCTAAGAAAAATGTACAACCAAAATAAAATTTATAAGAACAAATAGGATTCAAGATGATGATATGAACAATGGGGGATGGCTCACCATTTTTGGACCAGGGAAAATTTTAAGAACCCTCACTAAATTTATAAATATAATAAATGGGCGAATCTCCATGGTATATAGGAAAAATGGAAGGCGATTTTATCAATAATATAATATGTATATATAATTTTTTGGCGAATCTCTCACCAGGCATGGCGAATATTTTACTCAATTATAAAATCTTGTAAGATCTTGGCGAGTCTTTCACTAAATAATAAAACTTTGTAAAGTCTTAGTGAATCTTAGCATAGGCTACATGCTGGTTTAATTCCCCCATTTAAATAGGCTACATTCCAGGTGAATACCATGGGTCAATACCATGTGCCATTTTGGTGAATACCATGGGTCAATACCATGTGCCATTTTTATTTTTATTAATTCTAATACTAGGGTTAATAATGGTTTTTTGCATGGTATCAATAACAATCTAGTCCATGGTATTTGTCCCATAGTATTTTGGCCATAGGTTTCACCTAAATATAACCCATTATTTGAGTGTTCGTAAATATAAAAAAATGTTTTATTTGTTTACCATACCTCTTGTTTATTTATATTTTTATTAATTTACCATACCTCTTTTACAAATATGGTATTTGGCCCATAGGATTCACTTAAATAAAACCTCTTTCTTGAGCCTTCATAAATAGAACGAGGGTTATGGACTAAATATAAAAAGAGGTTTTATTTATTTACGATACGTCTAGTTTATTTATATTTATATTTATTTACCATACCTTTTGAGTAAGTATAAAAAGACGTTTTATTTATTTACCATACCTCCACTTTACTTATATTTTTATTTGTTTACACCCTTACATGTATATAAGGTGACTTATGGAGTAAATATAAAAAATGTTTTATTTATTTACCATACCTCTCATTTATTTATATTTTTATTAATTTACCATACCTCTTTTATAAATATGGTATTTGGCCCATAGGATTCACTTAAATAAAACCTATTCTTGAAAATGGGTGAATGGAAGGTTGTAAGTCCTAATTTCAAGGGCTAAATTTACCTTTTTTACCCTCTCCCTTAAAATAAGGTGGGCTATTTGAGGTGATTTGTAAAAATGTACTATGATACAAAATATTCGCCCACTAAAAATTTAAAACCCCTTAATTTCACCAAAGGGCGAACATTCGCCCCTAAAATTATCCTTGTTTTGGAGTAAAAAACAAAAAGATTAAAAAAAATAAAATAATAAAACTATTTTTTCAACTCGTATTTTCAACTTATATTCCTAAGGTTTTACTCAAATTTCGAGCGAGAGTACTCGTTTGATGAAGAATTTAATTCCTCATCCAAGGAGTACCCATGTTGCATACTTTCGATGGACCCTGCTACATGAAAAATGAGAAATATATGAAAAAACGTGATTTCAATCACATTTTTCATGTATTTCTCATTTTTCATGTAGTAGGTGTTGGCATTATGGTACAAGTGTTGTCCTTGATGGCAACTCACAAAAGATTTAGTGAATTAACAAAGGATTACAAATCAGACTCCAGAGATTGAAGAAAGAGAATGGTTTAAGAAGTATATGTTGGTTCACCTTTTCCATGTTAGCATATACATGTGGATTCACAAAACAAAAGGAGCGTATACATATGCACACACTTTTACAGAAGGAAAAACGTGTATGGGATGGAAAATTAAGGATAATCAATACTAGGGGTTCCTACCATGGTATTGACCCATGGTAATGAGCACATTGATACCATCAAATAATATAGTAGCATAACTATGGTTTTGGTATGAGGTATTGACAAAGTATCTCAGTATATAAGGAGGAGAAGATCAAAGGGCCAAGTGTGCAAGAGAAAGGTTTTTTCATGAATACTTCTATCTGGAGTATATTTTGTAAGGGCTATGGTAATGGTATGATTTGAAATATCACATGCGCCTTTGGATACAATGTCGGATCAGGACCATGAGACCTGGAATGACTTATCATTATATGATCTGATAATGGATGGCTAGTTTTGAATACTAACGTATGTTTTATTTTGTAAATTTTATGATCTGGGTATGACTAAAGTCTGGAATAGCCGTGAATTTTTTAAGTTAGTATTTGTAGATCTATACATTGGTTCACCTTGGAGAAGGTGTGTATACACGCTGGTTCAGCAATTCGAAGTAGCGTATATATTATGAACTATCATGTTTGAAGTTGTAGTTGGTTTTGGTTGTTGATACAGAGTTTTGGGTTCTGCTATGTGTTCTGGTGACAGTGATCTGATTGTTCAGATTGATTGATTGTGATTTGCTTCAGTGTTGATGGGTTTTCAGTGATTGGTTGTATTGCAGTGGTGATTGATTTTGAGCTTCAATGTTACTGATGGGTCTAGTATGAAAATTGGATGAAATGTGGCCTTCATATTGTGTTGTTGTGTACTAGGAGTATCTAGTCTAAAAATTTATGAAATGTGGTCCCTGGAGGAAGAGAGAAGGTCGTAGCCTTTTGTAGGCCAGTGCCTACGTACTGGTAACATATAGGCTAGTACAAGAGCTAGGGGGTTGGAGTTCCCTTCCAGTAGCAGCTGGAGAACAAGTGAAGGTTGGAGCCTTCTGTAGTCCGGTGCCTACATACTAGTAAACATATCGGCTAGTACAAGATCTAGGGGGTTGTAGCTCCCTTCCGGTAGAAGCTAGAGAATGAGAGAAGGTTGTAGCCTTCTGCTGGTGGGTGCCTGCATACTGGTATGAGTTTGCACCAGTACAATATTGTAAACATGTTTTTCTTATATTAAAAGAAGATAAAGACGATAGCAACAGGTGGTTTTTCTCCGACATTGGGTTTCCACCTTAAATCTTGGTGTTCATGTGTGTTGCTTATGTGTGATTTCTTATTTTGTTATTACTGCACATGGTTATTTTTTAATGGTTAATTAAGTACTGATGCACTAATTAAAGATCAACATATGATGAATTAACTGAATCATAAGTTCACTGGATATATGTTGGTTTCCTTAAGAACAGTTGCGTGCACACGTGAGTTCCCTTCACTGAAGTAGTGTATATAAATCTGATTATGAAAAGAAAAAATTATTGATTTGATAATACTGATTCACCCCCCTCTCAGTATTATTCCCAACAATTGGTATCAGAGTAGGTCCTTCAGAAGAAGCTTGATCGCTTGAAGGAAGATCTCTCAAGATGAGCAATCACGAAGGAATGGGATCTATCAGACCACCAATCTTCAACGGAGATAACTTAGTATATTGGAAGACAAGAACTAGAGCCTATCTTCAATCACTTGGAGCTGAGGTTTGGGCAATTGTGGAAAGAGGATACCAATATCTAGGAGCGGTCCCCATGGATCCAGAAGAAAGGAAATCATATGAAATCAATGGCAAAGTCGTTAATGCTTTATTGGAAAGTCTATCAGAATCAGAATTCGTCAAAGTCATGCAGTTCAACATAGCCAAAGAAATATGGGAAAGAATCATTCAGAGCTATGAAGGAGACTCCCAGGTAAACCGTGCTAAACTCCAAACTCTCAGAATCCAGTATGAAACTCTCAAGATGCATAGTGATGAAAGTATTGCTAGTTATTTCTTATGAGTAGATGAGATTATAAATCATATGAGAAATCTGGGTGAAGAAATAAAGGGAGATACAATAGTTGAGAAAATTTTGAGATCTCTATCTTCTAAATTTGAGTCAAAAGTATCTGCTATTGAAGAAAATCAATATCTATAATCTTTTACTATTGTTCAACTTCATGGAATTGTAACTGCCTTTGAAATGAGGAAAGGAGGTCCATCAGAAATGCTTCCAAAGCTTCTGCAAAAGGAAAAGAAAAGGAATATCTCAAAGAATCAAGATATATATCAGAAGAAGAAGAGGTAAACTTTGTGAAGAAACTTCAGTGAGGTTTCGGAAGATTCAGAGGTAAGCTTCCCTTCAAATGTTTTGCTTGTGGAAGAGTTGGCCATTATGTTGCTAAATGTGCTCATGAAAAAGGAAAGAATTCTGCAGAAGTAATCAAAGAAGTTATTATACTCATGAAGATGGTGATGGCCTGTCTAATGGTGATGAAGATGATCAAGATATTAAACTAATCATGGCATATGAAAATGGTACCTTAGAAGAATAAGATTTCCTTAAAGAAATCACTCAACTCAAAATCTATTTGGTAGAAAAGGATACTGTAATAGGCATAGTGGCACATCAACTCATTGAAAAGGACAAGCACAATGAAAAATTAGAGTGTGAAGTAGTAAGTCTAAGAAAAGAACTTGAGAAGACAAAAACTCTGAATCTTAGATTTGCTAAAGGATCGGAAATGTTAGATGAAATCATCAAAGTTCAACATTCTCCACTTATAAAGATTGGTCTTGGTTTTCATGACACTGTTGAAGGTGAATATAGCTCACAAGATGAGGCAAGGAACTCTAATGAAAAATCTAAAATGCTCAACAAGGAGATAACAGGTCAACCCCATCAACAACCAAGGAAATAAAGACTTCAAAGAAAATAATTTACTCCTAACTATGGAAGTGATAATCAGTTCTTTCCTCTAATGAATAATGTTGAATGTTTTATATGTCATAACTTTGGACATGTTGCAACCAAATGCAGAAGTAGAATGGTTCAAGATAATAATCGTCACAGAAATATCATCAGTTTCGAGGTACTTCAAGGGATATTGTTTCTCTTGCAATATGTTTGCTCACAAAGCCATTGATTACTATAGAAGGAATATGAAACATATAAGATGTTATACTTGTAACAAGTTTGGGCATATAGAAAAAGAATGCAGGATCAAATTTTGCCTAACATACCAAAAGGATAAAACATCATCACACTCAAAGGTATGAAAGACGAAGGAAGTAAAGTCAGAAAGATGTGGCGTAGCTCAGTATACATACATAATAGACCTAGGGGGAGCTGAAAGTGTGAAACTTCATGTTGGTTTAGTGGGTCCTGACCCAGGTTCAGAGTTAATTTTGCCAAACAAATCCCTACACTACTGGCCCTTTCGGTATCAACCCGCGGAGTGCGGATTGAAGTCTCACCCGAAGCAGTATCGGGGGATGCTGGAACCAAATTTTTGCACCCAGAGATGAGCATGATGTAGTTTTATGCCCTGACTCTGCCTTCATGCAGATCGATAAGTCTCGAGGGCTTATCGATATAACTTATCTTAATCAGATTCTATACCTCCGCGAAGGTCTACGATTCTCTTCCATGGACCCTAAATAGGGGAATCAACCACTTACGCGCCTCTGTAATTGTTCCTATATTTGTATTTACCCAGATCGACTTAAGTGTCTAATAAATTTAATATGAATTTAAGATATGCTTCCCGTAAACAGATAGTATTAATTGCATTCTTATAACAACATAAAACATGCAGAATCATGCATAAATACAGTATGTTGGCTTGTTGGGGCCTGACCTAGGTTTAGAGTTAATTAACCAAACAAATCCCTACACTACTGGCCCTTTCAGAAATAGCCTATGGAGCACGGACTGAGGTATCACTCGAAGCAGTATGGGGGGATGCTAGAACCAAGTTTTTGCACCCTTGAGATGTATGAGGGGTCGATTTAGTCCAACTGTAATTGGCTTCGTGTAGGTCACTTCATGCACTGCCCTGACCTGGGAGGCCTTCGCGATCTATTATAATCACCTTCGTGCATTTCCCTGACCCGGGAGGCCTTCGCGATCTGTTATAATTTCCTTCATGTAGCCCTACCCAGGGGCTGAGGTGCTTTCGCGCTACTAAGGCAGTAATCTGCGCTATTTCCCCAAGTTACATCACAGATATTACTTATCTTCTTATAACTATTAGTTAACTTCACGTAAATAGATACTTTATCTTATATTCACTTAATCAACACAATCATATAAGTTCGCGCACCATATAAACAATGAAATTGCAATTTATACCCAATACATTCAATGCACAAAACATGAAAAAGATACACAAAAATGATATGAAACTTCTCTTTATTACTTCTCCAACGGTTACAGACTCAACTCGCCTTATGCACTCAGCTGCAGAACCTTCTCCTACTCTATGACCCACAGACGCAAATACACACTTAAGATAAGACTAGATTCTTCATCCTTCATTCTCTACTTTTACAACTTAGAGCCTCGGTCTATTTATACAATCCCATGGTCCGCGGACCCTGGTTAGATCTCTAAATCCGACACTACATTACAAAAATGAGGGCGGACAACCCAATGACTCATTTACAAGCTCGCACTCTGCGCCCACAAAACGTGGAGTCTTTACATCGGAATTAATCAAAATCTAGGATTTAAGCCCCACAACTTCCCTGGGGGATCCTGCGCCCAATAGGCCCCCAACAAAAACATCGTGACTGACCCTCGAGTCACTCTGTCAGTGCGGAGATCTTCGCGCGGAGACCTCCCAACTCTGCCCAGACCATTGCAAGGTTGGCAACGCACTGAGCGGTTGCCTGTTGTACCTCCTGGACACAGTTTTCAGAGACCGCTGTACCTGAACTGCTCCCCTGCATCTGCGCAAGCTTGGCTTCGATCGAGGCTATAATGACGAATGCCTCATCGATCCAAGGTTGTATGTGCACCTTCAAAACCTCTTCCTTATGTCGCGCCGCATTTACCTGCTCTTTGAGTGCTTTTGCCTGTTGCATCCGCGCGAGCCTCTGTGTAAGGGCCACCATCTGCACGATCCCTTTTATGTCATCGTACTTTTGCTGCAGCTCACGCACCTCTATTTCTAAGTGCTATATGTTTAGGTATTCCTGTAGATTGGTGAGGACCTCAAACGACTTTTCAAATAATTTGGTGCAGTCCGTCACTGCACTGATGATCTCCTCTATTCCCGTTGTAATGGCATTGGCGCGCTGTTCCCTCACCTCTGGTGGAGTTGAAGGATGTGCCTTCAATTGCAACTCAGCTATCTAAAGGTTCAGCTTCACCTGAACCTTATCCATATCTTCCTTCGCCTCGTGCACCCCTGCTACTAGCCTCTGGATGCGCGCCTCTACTGGTGCCTCTGTTGGGATGGCCAACTCAGGGACCATTTGGCAGGCTTCTTCAACCACCTGCAATCTTCCAGTTCGGTGCCACTACCTCGTCACGTTGCAGGCTCAGTTGTTCCATGTTAATTCGTTATTCGCTCATCACATGGAGCACACGACCCTCCCTAGCCCGTAGTTCTTCAGTCACTCCATCCTGCAAGAACATAGAGCGTTTCTCGAGGGAGCATAGGCATGTTGATCCCAACTCCCTTCAGCACACTGACCATAGGCCTGTTGGCCTCATTTTCTATAACTAGCGCCCCCTCTAGCAGAGCTATAGTGTTGGTCATGCGGGCACACAACATTTCCTTAGTTACGGCCATGCCTACAGCGAGGCTAGTCGAAAAAGTACTAGCCTGAGGAGTGTGCACCTGCAACTCCTATATCTGTGCCCAGAGGGCCCCCAACATCATCTGATTTTCCTTTGCGAACTGCTGGAGGGCCTCCACAGTGACATCATGCACCATCTCTCCTATATCATGTAGATCCCCCTCAGTGAGGGTGATCAAGTCGAAAGAAGTCTTGGAGGATTTTGACTACTTTTGCTGCCCCACCTGCTCTCTTAGGCACTGCCGCTTTAGCTGTGTGGACGTTGTCTGTGGGTCTGCACCACCTTCCTCTAATTTCGGCTCCTTTTCAGGTGAGGGAAATTTCTGGCCCTCGCGCTCCTTCTCTGCTGCATGTTGTTGTTCTGTTGCTACCTTTGCAGTGTCCCGTGCCTCCTGTGCATTGGTCGCTGCTGCTTCATTCCTTCTTTTCTCTACCAACTGCACCATCCATAGTTTTTCCTCCTCCTTTCTCTGTGCAACAGACTTCTCTACTTCCACCGTGGAGCTCGATGGAGTGCACCACTCCGGCAGCCATGACTCAAGCATGATGAATATGACATCGTCCGTGGCCAGGTAGGGGAGCTCATTCCATTTCTTCGCGGGGTCCTTGCGCACCCAGATATATACGTGATAGAAATCCACCTTGAACTTCATGAAGCTCTGTAGATTATTGTAGACAGTGGACGATAACCATGGCTTGCAGTTAATCCCCATTATGATGTTCATCTCCATGAACACCCAGAATATCTTTCTGTGTCTGATCCTCTGCACGTCTTTAGTTGCCCACAACGAAGTGTACTTCGTTGCCTCCAGAAGATCATTCATAATCGTGGGGAACTGGCTATCCTCAGGAAATTCCTAAGCAGAAGCCATGCATAGTGCAAAGTCTTCCCCTATTCCTATGCCTCACAAAAATTTTCAAGGAACTCCTTGCACAAGTACTCCGACCAGTTAAACTGGACCCCCTCTACGCACTGTGTGGCAAGTGCTACCATAGGCACGGGCATCTCATTTGTGTGGAACTTCCGCATAACATTGCCAGCCAGTATCTGGGTCGCAACTCTAATTGCATTATTTTTTATACTAGAGATCATGTACCCTCTCTTCTTCTTCTCTAGCTTGAATTTTTTCTTCATGGCCTCCACGATGGCCAAATCATTGTTCTTACCCTCTGAAATATCCGCTGGGTCCTCCCCCTTGCAAGGGAGTCAGGTAATTCTATGAATTAGGTGGTTCATGATGGGGATGGGCTCCTCCAGCCACAAGTACCCATCATGCACCAGGCAGAGAAGATGCCTGATGACAAAGATAGTTACTGGGGTGCGATGGTAATGCGAAACCTAGAGTAGGTTTAGAAACCATGCTTTCTCTACTCTGTGCAACCACTTGTGCAGCTCCAACTCTATGACTCCTGCTGCAGTTTTTTTCTCTAGTTGCAGGAGCTACGCAGTTGCCAAGTGTGGGAATTTCTCATGGTCCGCGAGATCCCAGTCTTCAAACTTTGGACCCATCACCCATCCTAAGTGAGCTCCTTCAAAAATGATATCATCGAGTAGTAGTGGAGTCTAGAGAGAGCTCTTTCTCTCATATAGGTCCTTGGGCACCCTTGCCTTCCCCTTCCACAGAGGAACATACACGGGTAGCCGGGTCAGAAGGTCCGCGCCCTTGGTTTCTTCCTCCATTTCTTTGTCCTCCTCCTCTTCAATAGGATTTTCTCAAGATCTTCCTCCTCCTCATCGGTTTCCAAATTAACCACTTTCCCCTTTTCTTCCATGGTCAGTTTAGTTCTCAGTGGGTTTTAAGGGGACATGTGCACCTGAACCATAGGCTTCTTATCCTTCTTGGGTCTCGGCATGTGTGATGATTTAGGGATTTATGCAACTATACCGATGCTTTCTAGGGCATCTCCTATCATCATGGCCTACGCGTCCTCTTCAGCGGTCATCTCTTTGATATCCCTGGCTTCTTCAGATGCTTCCATCTTGCCATTCCACAAATCTCTCAACTATTTAGGTAATGCCGTTAACTCCAACAGGACAAACATGTCTGGGTTCAGCCTATGGCCAAGTGTTGTTTTTTGGGCAGCCTTTACAATTTATAGCGCCTTTTGAATTCAAATTCAACTGTTCCCCCCAAATCTGGTGCATTAATGCTCCCTTGGCGGTATATTTTCCCAAATATAGCCCATAAAGTCTACCTTAAATGCCTGCCACCCACTCCATTTGGTCTCAAACCAAGCATCACATCACGAATAGTGACTATAACGATCACTTTCTTGCCAACCCGCGCGGCGGCACAACTACCCTTGCGCTATCGCGGACCTTGTGATACTTCGCTCTTGCGCGCAGTCCTGTCATTGTGTAGCTCTTGTGAAGAGTAGTTTATAGTCCCGTGCATACTTTCAGCTTCTTGGAGTGCTAAGACTGTGCTTCCTACGGCTAGTCAGGTGGCTAGGCCACCTGTATATGGCTTCAACCGACTACCGTTTACTTTTCCTGGGAAGAGTTCGCCATTCAGTTTCACCAACTGCACTGTGCCACCATTTGTGATTTCCTTAATAACATATAGTCCCATCCATTGCATTAAACCGATAAACTCTCAGCAGTAGTCCCCAAGTTTGTCAACGTAATCGCGCTCATCTTGTTCTATCACCACAATTTTTTTATCAAGAAAGTCCCTCTTTATTTCTTCCTCAAGATTCTGGACTTCTGCTTCTGCCACGACACTTTTCTCCCTCAATCGAACTCTTTCATTCATGAGTTATTGGAGCCTAATATCACCTTGTTGGATCTCTTCATCAGGTCCCAAGCATTCTTCGTCGAGATCTTCCAACTCCGTGATCCCTTCTTCCTAGGCTCTGCGATCCGTCATATCCATAGGCGCTATTATGCGCGGACTAGGCATGATATACTCCATCGAAATTACAATGTTCGCTCCATAGGCCAGCCTAGAAAGCAGCTGTCCCATTAGTTTCTTGCATGTTGTCATATAAGCCCATAAAAATGTTGGTATGCGCAGGTCCCAATCACTTCGCTGCGCACTACATACCTTTTTCAGTGCTTCGCACACCTTGTTAAATGCTTCTGTGTGGATAACCTTCTATGTGATCATTCTCTCCACTCTCTGTTGTTCCAACTTGAGGAGTCGTTTGTGCATTTCCCCCCCAACACATGCTTATTGACCGTATCTCCCAATGCGAAGTTCATGTGCATCCGCGTAGGTTGTTTGCCATATGGCTGTACCCACTTGGACAAATGCATGTGCGGACCATCCTGTCCACTGTATTTATCGTCCAATCACACTTTAGGCTTCCCAAACTGTGTGCACATCATCCTCCTACATGTACACCAGTATTCAAAGCTTCCATTGTGCGTACCCCACCACTTCGCGGGGGTAGCGCGCAGTACCGAATTCAAGGCTTGGAAACGTTGTTTTTCTGGTACCTCCATTTCAAACTTATCCAAGAAAATATCTACCTCACTTAACCCATCATAAGTAGGGAGGTATCTCAATTCTGTTGATACGCAACACAATGATCTTGTCATCATGTTACAATTATGTGTGGTTACCTCGTGTAACCAGTTCTACCATCGCTCTATCTCCTCATCTGAATCCGAAGTACAGGAGCTTTCACGCTCCCATGAAATTCTTCCTTCCATGGTAGGATTTACCCAGTCCTGCTCTCGGTCGGTTATCTTGTAGATGCAATCCAAATCGTCATCACTTTCATAGTCATGCACCGGCTCTGTATAGCTTGATCCTTCAACATGGTCCAAGGGTATAACTACACGCAGAGACTTCTTCTCAAGAATCATTTTGCGCTTCTTTAGATTAATCACCCCATTCATGTCAGTGGCCCAACCAATTCCTAAGAGCATGGGGTAGGGATTGCTGTCATCAACAATCTCTATCACTTCAAAGTCTGCTAGCACGCTCAGTCCCTCAATATCCATGGTGATTCCTTGCAATCGCCCTAGGGGTATTATTTTCTATTGGTTCGCCATTCACAGCTATATAGGAGACCACTGCAGTGTAGGCCTCCCCATGTGATCCCATGGCTACTTCGGTAGAACATTCGCATTTGATCCTAAGTCTAGAATTACTTGGTTCATCTCATATTCTCCAATCTGCACGGTTAACCTCATTTCTCTCCCTGTCCTAGTATTATGCTTTCCAATCTTCCGAACTACACATGGTTCTCATGGCGCAGTCACAACACATTTGTTAATGAGTTCCTGTAATCCCTTTACAGCCTTACTGTCGCACAATAGCTTCATGCATGTTTCCAAGAATTATGTAAGCATAGATGGGTCCATCTATGGCTCCGGTCTATCTTTGCTTCCTGAAGTGGAGGCATCAACGAAGGTCTGCTTAGCTTCCATAAAGGTTTCTCGAGCACGCTCCAAATCAAAATTCACTTCTTTCGCTAGAGCTTTGCGAACCCAAGTACTATATTCAGTTTGTTTTCCTTTGTCATCTCCCATCACAATTCCACTTCGAAGCACGATATTCACATTTGGATCTTCCTCGCACAGCTCAAACCTCATCATCTGCAGGTTCTGAGTCGAGGGAGGTGGTAGCACTCCCTTGTCACGTATCCTAGCTATCAGCGTAGGACAATCTTCCATCTTATGATCAAACAAGGTACAATACAGACATGATGGACGTGTTGAATTTGTACAAGCGCGAGCATAATGTCCTGGTCCTCTGCAATTGTAGCATATCAAATGTCCACGACCCCTTCTAGGTCCTCCTCCACCGGCCTCATCTGCGCCCCTAAAATCCGGTTCACGCCATCCCTGCATTTTGGTCTAGGGACGCGTTTCAGCCTGAACCATGTAGGTAGGAGTTCTATCCATCATCAATTCGTAGCTTCTACAAGCGCACTTGTTGTGTCCCACCGATCTACAAAAACTATAGAACAACTGTTGCGAATTATGTGTATACTTCTGTAACAAATGGCAGTTGTTTGTAGCATGCTTTCCACCTATTTGACAAATCGCACACCACAAAGCAGGTGCCGCACTAGGTCCTGCTTGCGCTTCAGGTCTCAGTGGCAATGGTCCTCCTCCCATGAGGTAGTTTGTGAACACCGGGCAGTGGTCCTTATCATGACCTTGACCCTTGCATTTTACACACCACACCTCTTCGCTTACTTCTGGTTGAGCTGTCCTATCCTGTTTTAGACTTTGCATCTCAAGGCATAAGTTTTTCAACTGTGCATGGATCTGCTAAACTCCCAAGTTAGGATCTTGCTGTGGGGTCTCATGAAGCCTCATCGCGATCTCTAGGGCCTCTGAATGAACCGTTAACTTTTGTTGCGACATCGTGCTCCTTAGATGTGGCATTAGTGACGCTACAAACCATTCGCGGTGTTGTCCATCTGTCAGATTCATATTAGCTTCGCGAATTGTGCACCTCAGCCTCTGATCCAGCTCCCAAGGAGTCTCACCTGGTAGCATCATGATCTCCTTGAACCCAATGATTGACTGTGCTTCTGACTTCACCCTATTGAATTCCTTATTTAGCGCAATTTGGATATCCGTGATTCTCGCATTCAGATTATCAGTTGAGTGCTTAATATATCAGGTCAACGTGTGATCTTGGAGGGCGCTAACCAATGTTTCTTTCCCAATATTATCGTGTGTAACTCCCCGCGCTTACCATATGACTTTTACAATGAACCAAAACTAGTCCAGATCTTCATTTTCCAATTGCTTGAACACAAGCAACTTTATCGTGCTTGCCATAGTGAGACGCAGTGGTGGCGGAGGTGGTATGGGCGAAGATGGAGGTGATGGTGGTGGTGTAGGTGGGGGTGGTATGCGATGAATCCTCTACTTTATCAAATGGATCGTGCTTCACAAAGAGACCTTCGCGAGCTCTTCCTCATTCCCTCGCGGAGGTGAAATCAAAGGGCTATTCTCTGGTCCCTTACTTCCTTCATTCCTGTAGGTTTTTCCACTTCTCGTAGCCCCGAACATGAGTGTAACTACATAATCCTCTTTTCACACAATAACATTTTAATCCAAGTATTCAGAGACTTTACGTACTTACCTCACGGTCCTTTGAGGAAGCATCACTCTCCCTTGCTATAGCTGACTGAAGTGTCTACCGCGAATTCAATGATGAATCCTCCTATAATCTGATCGAGCCAGTGATCAACAACGTGCGCGATCTTATCTTATGCTTCCAATCTGCGCACCAACTCTAGGGTCCACACAATAGGACCGTTGAGTTTCTTCTTTCCTTGGCTATCTGCTAGCTTCACAATCCACTCGTACAGCTCAGTAGGGAAATATGAAAAGAAGATCTCATGGATCTCTATGCACATGTAGCAGCCTAACCACTCTTTTTCTGTCAGTTGCAGATTCCTGTTCTCTTGTGTCGCGAACTTGTCAATTCTCCTATCCAACAAACCTTCAATTTCCTTCTTAGTTGGATTCCAATGATACGACATCAGACATTTCTATGCAGATTCCGGTTGTAGGTTTTAAGCCCGTACATAAATTACCTGTATATGAATTCTAAAACACAGAAAATAAACAATGCGAGAGCATAACACATAAAACAAATATACACAAAGATTTTCCCCTGGATCCCAAAAATGGGACTACCAGCTTGATTTTTCATTATATTCCTTTCAATGTTACAATACATATATATACATGCCAAAGCATCTAATACCACAGACCGAAAACTATCGTGTCCAAAACCATGGACCGAAAACCATAGGTAGGTTCACCCAACCTAATATAGGGTCCAAAATTTTTTTTCCTGGGGCGCTGCCCCAGACCCTATAGAGGGGGGATACCCGCCCCCCTCAAACCCCTTGGATAGGGGGCACTACCACCCCCCTTGTGACCCCTCCTGCGTCGTAATTGATGCAATGAAGGGGGGGCTCCACCCCCCCTCTAACCCCCTAGTTCACTACGTAGGTTAGTCATGGAAAGAATATAACACAACCCAAAATTCTCCCACTTGTTGTTTTCTTTCCATAGGGGGCCACAGGAGAGCTTAGTCATTTTTCTAGCCCTGAAACACCCATTGTTTCTCTACACCAGGAGAACTTCTCAGAGCTCACAGATTTTGTCAATTCATCTGCAGTATTCTTCAAAGTGTCCACCTTTACCAACAACACCTTTTTGTCTTCTATCATATCCCTCACAAAGTGATACTGAACATCAATGTGCTTTGTCTTTGAATGATAAGCAGGGTTCTTTGCCAAGAAAATTGCACTTTGGCTATCACAGTCTATCCTTATAGCTCCCTGTACTAACCCCATACTTGAACACAATCTCTGCAACCAAACTTATTCTTTGCTTGCTTGAGTGGCTACCATGTATTTTGCCTCTGTAGTTGATAGTGCCACTACGGATTGTTTCTTACTCATCTAACTGATTGCACCTCCAAATAGGTTAAAAAAATACCCACTTGTAGATCTTCTCTGATCCAAATCTCCAGCCCAGTCTGCATCAACAAAGCCATGAATATCCAACACTTTGTCCAATTCTGGTCTTCCTTGGTAGCACAAACCATAATTACTAGTGCCACGCAAATACTTGAAAACCCGCTTCACTGCTGTCCACTGCTCCTTCCTTGGTTTTGACATAAACCTTCTCAATACTCCCATTGCATGTGCAATGTCTGGTCTAGTACAGACCATTGCACACATCAAGCTACCGACTGCACTTGCATATGGAACACGGGACATGTCCTCTTCCTCTTCTTTTGTCTTGGGACACTGTTTAGTAGATAACCTCACACCTACAAGAATAGGAACCTTCACCAGTTTACTATCTTGCATATTAAACCTCTGCAGTATTGTCTCAACATACTTCCTTTGGTTTAACCAGAGCTTCCTCTTTGCCCGATCTCTTTTAATTTCCATGCCCAAAATATAGTTTGCAGCACCAAGATATTTCATGTTGAATTTGGAGGACAATTGGGTCTTCAAATCCTGGATAATTTCTTTGTCATTTCCAACCAGCAACATATCATCCACATACAAGAACAGATAAATAACATGGTCACCACTTAATTTAAAATACACACAGTGGTCTGCTTTACTTCTGGTGAAGCCAAGTCCCCATATAAATGTATCAAATTTCTGATACCACATCCTTGGTGACTGTTTTAACTCATACAGAGACTTCTTTAACTTGCATACCAGTTCTTTCTTACCCTTCATCTCAGAGCCTTCAGGTTGCTTCATGTATATATCCTCTTCCAGATCCCCATGAAGAAATGTTGTCTTCACAACCATCTATTCTACCTCAAAATCAAAAGCAACAACAATAGATAAAAGTAATCTAATAGAAGTTACCTTGGCAACAGGAGAAAAAATATCACCAAAATCAATTCCTGGCACCTGGGAATAACCTTTTGCTACCAACCGAGCTTTGTATTTCTCCACCTTTCCTTTTGCATTTGTATTCTTCTTGAACACCCATTTTCTTCCAATGGGTTTCCTTCTAGCCGGTAACTCCACCAGATCCCAAGCCTCATTTTTGTGCAACAATGCCATTTCATCAACCATGGACTCTTTCTAGAGTTTTCCATCCTCTGAATCTACTGCTTCCTTCACAGTTCTGGTATCATCATCAGTAATAGATAAAGCAAAATTTGAACATAAAGTAGATGGACTATACCTTTCTAGCTGCCTTCTTTCTCGAACTGATCTTCTTACACCCATAGTTTGTGGCTCTTCATCTTCTGATTCCTCCTCTACTGTAGAGTCTGATTCTTCCTCCTTTAGCTCAAACTCCATCTTCTCAGGTTCCTTTGGTTGGACTTCATGTTTAATAACATATTTTACCTCCATGAACACCACATCTCGGCTATACACAACCTTCCATGTGACTGGGTTCCAAAGCTTATAACCCTTTAAACCATCCTTATACCCAATAAAGATGCACTTTTCATATTTACTATCCAACTTGGTTCATTTCTCCTTTGGAACATGTACATATGCATCACATCCAAATACTCTCAGATGTGAAAGAGAGGGTTTCTTACCAGTCCATACCTCTTGTGGAGTCTTATCCTCCAACGCTGATGAAGGTGACCTATTGACCAGGTAACATGCAGTATCCACCACCTCTGCCCAGAATTCCTATCCTAACCCGACGCCACTGTGCATGCTTCTTGCCCTTTCCATCAACGTCTTATTCATTCTTTCTGCAACTCCATTTTGCTGAAGTGTATATGAAGTAGTCTTCTGCCATGCAATACCACACTTCTTACAAAATTCTTCAAATTCCTTACTATAAAACTCTCCACCATTATCTGTCCTCAGCACCTTTATCT
Organism: Pinus tabuliformis; assembly: GCA_031772625.1. NCBI lineage: Eukaryota > Viridiplantae > Streptophyta > Pinopsida > Pinales > Pinaceae > Pinus > Pinus tabuliformis. Next base: position 943,760,986 of record CM062811.1, on the reverse strand, counting down.
TCTTCTCTGTCTGATTTTCCACGAGAGCCTTAACTTCTTTAAACCTATCAAAGGATTTAGATTTCTTCTTAAGGAAATATATCCATGTATTCCTTGAGAAGTCATCTATAAATGATACATAATACACAGACTTACCCAGTGATGGAACCTTCACAGGTCCAAACACATCACTGTGCACAAGTTCTAATATATGTTTCGCCCTCTTACTACCAGAGGGGAAACTCACCCAATTCTACTTCCCATATACACAATTTTCACAGAAATCAAAATCCAGAGAGATATTAATCATACCTTCTACCATACCTTTACCATGAAGTATTCAAAAGCCCTTCTCTCCAATATGTCCAAGCCTTTGATGCCACAACATGGTATTCTCTCTAGAGACCACTAGATTTTCTGCTCCACTTTCAGGAACCATAGAACTGTTGCATCCATCAATAACATTGCTACCTTTCAACTTGTACAAAGTTCCAATTCGAACTCCCCACATCAATACCAGTGCTCCCTGAACCGTTTTGCAGGTATTTTTACACCTGCATCATCTAGCTTGCTTACAGAAATCAGATTTCTGGCCAATGCAGGAATATGCAGAACACCCGGTAGTGTTCTAACCCTTCCACCTTGCAACTTCAACTTTACTTTTTCGCAACCAATGATTCTAGCCTTCCTATCATCCCCTAAGAAGACATCACCACCATCGTATTTCTCATACTCGTAGAACCTCTCTCTATGGGGAGTGAAGTGAAAGGATGCACCTGAGTCAATCAACCACGCCTCATGATCTACATGTGTACTTGAAGAAGCCAAGTGCACATCCCCACCTTCATCTGAGGTGGTTTTCACCTCTACAGAAGGAGCATCATCAAAGCCCTTTCCTTTATCAGGAGCTTTAGATTTACAGTCCCTTTTGAAGTGCCCTTCCTTTCCGCATTTCTAGCACACCACCTTTATAGGTTTTGCTGGAGATTTAGATTTGCCTCTAGATTTAGATCTCCCACTTGATGACTTATTTTTGTTTATCTTCTGGGACCGTCCTCGTACAGACAAGGCATCACCATTCTGGCTCTCCATGTTTTTCCATCTCATCTCCTCCGTCAGTAAGGATGAAACTATTTCATCAAAATGCAAGGCAATTATATTGCTACCTATTGCAATAACCAGACTATCCCACGAATCTGGTAGTGAACACAACAAACTGATTCACTTATCTTCATCTAAAATTTTAATATCAACAGATGCTAACTAACTTACCACAGTATTAAATGTGTTTAGATTCTCTGTCACTGAGTCTCCATCTTTCATCCTCAGGTTATACAACTTTTTCTATAGGAACAGTTTATTCACTAGAGACTTAGATTGGTACAAATTCCCTAACTTATCCCACAAAGCCTTCACTGTAGCTTCCCCTGATACATTCAACAATACTAAATCTGAGACACACAATCATATTGTGCTCTTTGCCTTCCGATCCAACTTCTTCCATTCTTCATCGGACACTCCCGTTGGTTTAGTACCCGGATCTACCGCAATCCACTGATCTTTATCCATCAACAGATCCTCCATCTTGTGTTTCCACAACTCAAAACTCTGACCATTAAATTTCTTGATCTCTATCTTTCCACTGCTCACCATCTTCTTTCACCACCAGAATCGATCTCATAGATCTCCCACTGAACAGGGTCTCCCACAGGCCCAAGAAAAACCCCTCAGCAACAAAGGCTTCCCCTTGAAGCCAAAATTGCTTCGATACCAAATGTAGGTTTTAACCTCGTACAGAAATTACCTGCATATGAATTCTAAAATAAAGAAAATAAACAATGCGAGAGCATAACACATAAAACACATATACATAGAGATTTTCCCCTGGATCCCAGAACTGGGACTACCAGCTTGATTTTTCATTATATTCCTTTCAATGTTACAATACATATATATACATGCCGAAGCATCCAATACCATGGACTGAAAACCATCGCGTCCAAAACTATGGACCGAAAACCATAGGTAGGTTTTCCTAACCTAATATAGGGTCCAAAAAAAAAAAATTCCCGGGGCGCTACCCCGGACCCTGTAGAGGGGGGCTACCCGTCCCCCTCAAACCCCCCAGATAGGGGGGGTTTCCTCCCCCATTGTGAGCCCCCCGCTATGCAATCGGCGCAACAAAGGGGGGACTTCGCGCCCCCTCTAACTCCCTAGTTCACTACGTAGGTTAGTCATGGAAATAATATAACACAAACCAACACCGGTCCCGGAAACGGAACCATTTGTTGGCCTTTTAGGGCCTAACCTAGGTTCAGAGTTAATTAGCCAAACAAATCCCTACACTACTGACCCTTTTGGCAACAGCGCGCGGAGCGTGGATTGAGGTTTAACTCGAAGCAGTATGGGGGGATGATGGAACCAAGTTTCCGCACCCTTGAGATGTCTGAGGGGTCAATTTAGTCCAACTGTGAATGGCTTCGTGCATTGTCTTGACCTGCGAGGCCTTTGCGATTTGTTATAATCACCTTCGCACAACCCTACCGAGGGGTTGAGGTACTTTCACACTGCTAAGGCAGTGATTTGCACTATTTCCCCAAGTTACACCATTGATCTTACTTATCTTCTTATAATTGTTAGTTAACTTCATGTAAACAGATACTTTATCTTATATTCATTTAATCAACACAATCATATAAGTTTGCGCACCATATAAACAATGAAATTGCAATTTATACCCAATACATTGAATGCACAAAACAAGAAAAAGATACACAGAAATGACATGAAACTTCTCTTTGTTACTTCTCCAACGGTTACAGACTCGACTCGCCCTGTGCACACAACTGCAGACTACTAGGCCTCCGCGCATCAGCTGCAGAGCCTTCTACTACTCTACAACCCACAAACTCAACTACACACTGAAGATAAGACTCGATTCTTCATCCTTCATTCTCTACTTTTACAACTTAGTGCCTCGCTCTATTTATACAATCCTATGGTCCCCGGAGCATGGGTAGATCTCTAAAGCCGACGTTACATTGCAAAAATGAGGGTGGACAACCCTATGACTCATTTACAAGCTCGCACTCCATGCCCAAAAAACACGTAGTCTTTACATCAGATATATTCAAAATCTGGGCTTTAAGCCCCAAAACTTCCCTTGGGGGATCCTGCGCCCAACATAGTATTAAATCATAGCCCCATAATTCATCATAACATAAACACATTCATTCATAACAGAAGTAAATGGAAAAACACATATATTTCTGGAATAATCTCTTTATTGATACTTCAGTTCTGCTTACACACTCAAGACTACCCTGCGCACTCAGCTGCAGGGGTCCACGCACTCAGCTCCAGACTCTACTCTAGGCCTCTGTGCACTCAACTACAGTGCCTCTTTTCTACTCTATGACTCTTCGCTCTTTCTTCTAATGACCCATTACATTTTTCCTCACTACTTCCATATATCATGAACTGCCTTAGACTCTCTAAGACTCTCTTTTCTATACAAGCCAACAAAACTTACATAAAAGAAGGGTAAAACCATTTATGACACTTTACCATCTACACGCTCTGCGACCATAACTTGTAGAGACATTACATTCTTTACAACAAAACTTAGGATTTTTGCCCCAAAACTTGGGATTTTACCCCAAAATTGATCACAGGGGACCCTGTCCCAACAGGCCCTCAACAAAAATATCGTAACTCGCCCTCGAGTCACTCTGCTGGCATGAAGATCTTATTGCGGATACCTCCCAGCTCAAATTGCACCACTGCTACCTCAGCCGTGCTCTGCATGGCTTCCTGCTTGATCTGCTCCACCAGCTGCTCTGTTGCTGGTCTGGCGCTGTCTTCCTGAATCTTTTGCTATGTCCTCTGCAGGCTTGCCAACTTCTCCCCAATGGTGGTGAAGGTAACATAAGCCTCATCCAGACAAGGCCCTAATCTGGCCTTGAGTACTGCCTCTTTCCTTTGCATTACTTCCACTTGTTCGAGCAATTCTCACTCTTAAATTCAACCTTAAATGCCACCCCCCACTAAAATTAACCATTTTCTCACTGTCAAATCATGAACAGTGATGGAAATAGTCACTTTTTGGCTGCGCTGTGCGGTCTCTTATCTTATAACAAAACTCCCTTCACGCTTCTGTTGGTACTGTGAAACCCTTCTGTTCTGCGCAAAACCCTCATCTCGCAGCTCTACAACCTGGGTAGTGTAGTTTATATTAGCACGCCTCCTTGCAGCTGCCTAGAGTGCTAAGACTATGCTACCATCATATAGTCATCTGGATGGATCCTAGTGTATGGCTTCAATCGACTTCAGTTTACCTTTCCCAAAAATGGATCTCCATTCAATTTCAAAAGTTGAACTGCTCCACCATCGATAATCTCCTTGATAAAATATGGCCCCTGCCAACGCATCTGAAAATTTCCTGGAAACTTATAAAACTTGCTGTCATATAATAAAACTAAATCGTTTACCTTGAAGGTGCGTAATTTGATGTGCCGATTGTGCCATGCCTTTTCGTGCTCCTTCTGAACTTGTTGATGGAATCCAACCAAGAATTTATCTTCCTCCAGCTTTGCCAGCTACGCAAGGTGCTCTTCTAAGGCTTCGCGATTCACCAGAACGCCGCTATGCATAGAATAGGCACAATATAATCCATAGGCATCACAACCTCTACACCATAGACCAGCCTAAACAGTGTCTGACAAGTAAGATTCTTACAAGTAGTTCTATAAGCCCATAACACTACTAGTACGCCCACATCCCATTCATTCCTTTGCGCATTACAAACCTTTGTCAGTGCGTTCTCCAAAATCTTCTTAAACGCTTCAACTGTCCCATTGGCCTGAGGATGATATGGCTTACTTTTTTGATGATAAATTTGGAATTCTTCCGTCAATGCACTGATAATTTCATTAAGGAAGTGCATATCGTGATCACTCATCAAAATCTTTGGGAAACTAAACCTAGTCAACACATATTCAAATAGGAACTTCGCTGCTATTTCCCTAGTACAATCTTTCATAGGCTATGTCTCCGCCCCCTGGTTAAATAATCATTCGTAGTGATGATATATCGCACGCCCGTCTTCTTTCTTGGAGGCTGAATCGGTCCTAAAAAATCAATTGCCCATTTTTCGAATGGTTGCAATGATACCTGCAGATTCAAAGGTAGTTCTTCCCTCTGTGATGGCCTGCCGGTTCTTTGACATGCATTGCACGCCCTACAATATGCTTTGGAATCCTTATGCAATGTTAGCCACCACAATCCAGCGCGTAAAATATTCTGCGTTGTTTCTTTTCCTTCATAATAGCCTCCCACAGCTCCTCCATGAGCTTCAGCTAGGATACTGATTCGTTCAAAATCAGGCACATAATGTCGCAGTATCTTGTCTGATCCCATTTTGTACAAATGACCTGCAATAACAGAAAAGCCTACCACACGCAACACCAATTCCTTCTTTTGTTGACTAGTGTATCCTTCTGGAGCCGTTCCAGTAGTCAGGAAGTGGATAATGTCTGAAAAATGATTATCTTCTATGCACACTGCAAAGAGTTACACATCAGGTAGTCCTTGCTCCAAATAAGTAGGCTCCTCTCCTGTTTCAATGCGCGACAGATGATCTGGTCTTGCATTTAATCTCATTGGCTTCACAATTACTTCGAAATCATACACCTCAAACAACAGGAACGATCTGCATTTTTTTCCCCCCAACACAGGCTTGTTGACCAGGTACTTTAATTCAGAATGGTTTGTATACATCTTAAAGTGTCCACCTAGAAACTAATGCTTGAACTTTTGGAGCACGTACACCATAGCCAACCCTTCGCGCTCCGTCATCAAATAGTTCTTTTCAACCTTCGACAAATTCTTGCTTGCAAAGGCTATTGGGTGATCTAATTCTCCTTCACTGGCTTGTGTCAGTACTATTCCTAGCGCAATACATGATGCATCCACATCACATGAAATTCCTTCTTCCAATCCGGGAAGACTAGGATTGGCACGGTGACCGTTTTCTCTTTCAATACATCCAAGCTCCATTGACATTCTTCACTCCAATAGAATGTAGCATCCGTCTTCAATAGATTTTCCATCGGCGTGGTAATCTGGGTATAGCTCTTGATGAACTTTCGATAATATCCAGTATGACCGAGTGTTGTGTGAAGCTGTTTAACACTCCTTGGCGCCTTCAAATTGATTATAATCATGATCTTAGCTGGGTCCACCATTAATCCTTGTCTGCACACTACATGACCAAGAAGTTTCCAAAAGGGATGCAAGAAAAGAACTTATTCAAGTTTAGTGCAATCTGATACCTCCAACACATATCCAGCATCAAGCGCAAACTAGCTACATGGTGTTTTACCTATCTAAAGACTGTCCAGTCATCAAAATATACCTCCAAAAACTTGTGAATGAACTCTTTGAATGCCGCAATGACTACGCGTGAAAATATTGTCGGCGCATTCTTAAGTCCAAAAGGCATTACCGTATACTGAAAGAATCCCCACTTAGTCATGAAGGTAGTTTTACTCCTGTCTTCCGGTGAGATCTTTATCTGATGGTATCCATAGAATCCATCAGTGAATGAATATGCCTCATGTTCTCCAACGTTATCCAATACCTCATCTGTGAACGATGTTGGGAAAGGATCATGAACGCAAGCATCATTCAACTTCCTCAGATCTACGAAAATACTTATCTCATCCTTTTGCCTCTTTTCCTGAACTACCATAGGACTTACCCAATTGGACTCCTCCACTGGTTCAATAATTCCTGCTACCAACATTTTGTCCAACTCTAAGCAGACCTTTTCCTTGTACTTAGGATTAAGGTGATATGGCCTCTGCTTCACAGGCTTCGCATCTAGTTTCAACTTTATTTCCATCACTCCTAAATCGCCTATTATCCCCTTCAATTCTGAAAACTTTGTAGGGAAAAAATCCTGGTACTCGCGGAGCAACTCAACAACCTTATCCACCGTAGCATTATCCTAGTAATCCCCTATCTTTGCAAACTTTGGCTCCGGCTTTGTTCCAATGTTCACTTGTCGATTTTTCAGCGGCGTGGTGATATCTAGATTCTCTATTTGCAGTCCCTCAACTTCGCGGTGACCTTCTTCCTTTGGGATATTAATGTTCCTTGGATCCTCCTCTTCTTCTTCAGCAATCACATTGTAAGACTCTAGCGCATGGCGCAGCTGGGTGGTCCAATCTGGTTGAATCAAATCCAAGGGATCCTGCTGTATTCTGAAGATTGCTGCTTTGACCTCCTGCAACACTTCATCGATGCACTCAAATCCAACCTCAAAGCTAAACGTCATCATGAATCCCCGTCTCAAAATATCCCATTCATTCGTGCGATGGCGAAGCTCTATTTCCAGGTACCAATTCATTGGTATTACATCTAAAGTATGACAAAACAAATGCACCCACTTTGGTTGTAGCTCTACTCCATAAGCATTAGTCCATTTTGCTAAGTGATCGTGCAGGTCACTCCTCCCACCATATTTCACTTTCAATCAAACTTTTGGGTGAACAAACCGCACCCTCACCATCCTTCTCTATTCGCTCCATCCATCAAAATTGTCTTTATGCGTACCCCACCATCTTGCAGGCATAATGCGCAACGCCAAATCCAAAGCTTGGAAGCGATGCTTCTCAGGCACTTCCCTTTAAAATGCATCCAAGAATTTATCTATGTTAGTTAGACCATCATAATAAGGAAAACTCCTTACCTCCGATGATACACAACGCAATGATTTAGTCATCATGTTACAATGCAACGTAGATTATTCGTGCAACCTATTCTACCAGTGTTCTAACTCCTCATCTAAATACGATGTGCAGGAGCTTTCGCGGTCCCATGCAATACGTCGATCAGCTGTCGAATTCAACCAATCTTGATCTTGTGTCGTTATCTTATAAATCTTGTCCAAATCATCATCACTTTCATAATCGTGGACTGGTTCAGTATAGCACGGTCCCTCTGCAGGGTCTAGAGGTACTACTACGTGGAGCGATTTCTTCTCAAATGACATTGTCTGCTTCTTCAAATTGATCAGCCCATTCATGTCAATAGCCTAGTTGATCCCAAGGAGCGCGGGGTAGGGATTGTTGTCATCGGCAATCTCTATCACTTCGAAAATCTAACACGCTCGCACCTTCAATACCTACTGTGACTCCCTACAATCTTCGCATGGGGATAATCTTTTGTTGATTTTCCATCCTCAATTGAATCGGAGACCACTGCAGCGCAGGTCTCCCCATTCTCTCCCATGTTTGTTTAGGAAAAACATTTGCATCTGACCCAATATCCAAAATAACTTGGTCCATTTCATATTCACCTATTTGCGCGGTGAGCTTCATCTCATGCCTTGTTCTTGCCTTATGCTTACCAATTTTCCTGATTACGCGCAGTCCCTCCAGAGCATTTTCTTTTCTGGCACACTTATTTATCAACTCGTATAATCCCTTCACGGCTTGGCTATCGCGTAGCAGCTTCATACAAGTCTCGAAAAAAGTAGTAAGCATGGATGGGTCCATTTATTTAGACTGCTTATCCTAACTTCCTGAGGTAGAAGCCTCAACGAAGATTTTCTTTGCTTCCATGAAGGTTTCTTTCGCGTGCTATAAATCAAAGCCAACCTCATTCTCTGGAGCTTTTTGGACCCATTCACCTTCTCCAGGCTGCTTTCCATTATCCTCGATAGTCGTCATTCCACTTCCCAGCACGACATTCACATTAGGATCCTCTTCGCGGGGTTCAACCCTCATCATCTGCAGGTTCTGGGTAGGCTGCTACGGTTGCATCCCCTTTTCCTGCATCTTAGCTATTAATACAGGGCAGTATTCTGCCACGTGGTCAAATTGAGTATAGTATCAGCATGACAGGCGTGCCGGGTTCATACATTCTCATGCGTAGTGTCATGGCCTTCTACAATTGTAGCAAATAACTTGTCCAACCTCACGGAGGTCCTTGTCCGCCTCATTCTAATCTGTGCCCCTGATATCCTCCTCGTGCTCCCCCAGCGCCTTGATCCGGAGGGCGAGTTTGTTTCTGCATCCAATACATGGGCATTCTCTCCATCATTAACTCATAGCTACGACAGTTGCACTCATCGTGACCTATTGATTTGTAGAAGTTATAGAAGAGTTGTTGCGGTGTCTATACAAATTTCTACAGCAAGTGGCAATTGTATGTCACATGTTTTCGAGCTATCTGACAGATAGCACACCACAATGTGGGCCCCATACTTGGCCCTGCTTGAGCTTCTGGCCTTAGAGGCATCGACCCTCCTCCTACAATGTAATTCATGAAGACAGGGCAATGGTCTTTGTCATGCCTCTGACTTTTACATTTCAGACACCAAACTTCTTCGTGCACCTCTGCCCGAGCCACTCTATCTTTCTTCAGACTTTGGAATTCTAGGAAAAGATTCTACAACTTCATGTGAATCTTCTAAACTCCCAAAGTAACATCTTGAATTGGCGTCTCATGCAGTCTCATCTCAATCTCCAAGGCTTCCGCCTAGGTCCCAATCTTTTGTTGTGATAAAGCAACCCTTAAATGAGGCAAGAATGAAGCCACAAACCATTTGTGTGGCCATCCTTAAGTTTCATGTTAGCTTCGCGAATCTTGCATTTCAGTCTCTGATCCATATCCCAGGGTGCCTTGCCCGACTTCATCATGATTTCCATGAATCCAAGGATTGATTATGCTTCAGACTTGGGCATACGAATTCCTTATTTAGCGCAGTCTGAATGTCTACCAACACAGTTGTTGGTTATCGGTGCAGTATGTAACACGTTAGCACACGAAACTGTAAAGTAGTAACCAACATTACTTTCTTCATCTGATCATTTATAATGTTCTGGGCTATCCATATGGCCTTTGCAACGCACCAAAACTGATCCGGGTCCTCATTTCCCAAGCCCTTGAAAACGAGTAACTTTACTGCATTTTCCATATTGAATGGTGGCAGAGGTGGTGGCGATGTGGGCGAAGGTGTATGCTATGGAGGTGAATATGGAGTTGGTGTGAGCGGATGGGGTATTTGAGAGAAACCTTGGCTTATTAATTGGACATCGCTCTGTGATGAACCCTGTGCTGCTCCTTCGTCGTCACTCAGAGGAAGCTCAATCAACGGGTTATATTCAGGTCCTATTCCCCTACTATCCGTGAATAAATTTCCACTTCCCGTAGCTCCAAACATTGAGGTAATTTCATAACCCACTTTTCATATAAGAGCATTTTAATCCAAGTATCTAAAGGTCTCAAATACTTACCACACGGTCCCTTGAAGAAGCGTTTCTCTGCTTCGCTGTAGCTGACTGAGTTATCGACTGCGAACTCTATCACAAATCCTTCGATGACACAATCAAGTCATTGGTCGACAACGCGTGCGATCTTATCTTCAGAGGCTTCCAATCTTGTACTAACTCCGGGGTCCAGACTATTGGACCATCAAGCCTCCACCTTCTTTGGCCGTTTGCCAATTTAGTGATCCACTCGTATAATTCGACCGGGAAGGAACATAAGAAAATTTAGTGTATCTCTCTGTACAGATACCTGTCTAACCACTATTCTTTCATCAATCACGGATTTATGTTTTCTTGTGCTGTGAATTCTTGGATCTTTCTATCCAACCAATCTTCAATTTCCTTCTTAGTTGGATTCCAGGGATGCGACATCACACATCTCTTTATGCAGATCTTGGTCCTGGCAATGGAACCATTTGTTGGATTAATGGTTCCTGACCTAGGTTCAGAGTTAATTTTTCCAAGAAAATCCCTACACTACTGACCCTTTCGGCATCAACCTACAGAGCGCAGACTGAAGTCTCACCCAAAGCAGTATGGGGGGATGCTAGAACCAAGTTTTCGCACCCAGAGATGAGCGTGATGTCCTTTTATGCCTTTACTCTGCCTTCACGTAGATCGATAAGCCCCGATGGCTTATCGATATAACTTCTCTTAATCAGATTCTATACCTCCGTGAAGGTCTACGACTGTTTTCCATGAACCTTAAATAGGGGAATCAACCACTTACGTGCCTCTGTAATTGTTCCTATATTTGTATTTACACAGATTAGCTTAAGTGTCTGATAACTTTAATATGCATTTAAGATATTCTTTATGTAAATATATAGTATTACTTGCGTTCTTATCACAACATAAAACATGCAAAATCGCGCATCAATACAATATTAAATCATAGCCCCATAATTCATCATAACATAAACACATTCATTCATAAGAGAAGTAAATGGACAAAAAATAGATATTTCTGGAATAATCTCTTTATTGATAATTCAATTCTGCTTACAGACTCAAGACTACCCTGCACACTCAGCTGCAGGGGTCCGCGCACTCAGTTGTGGACTCTACTCTAGGCCTCTGCGCACTCAGCTGCAGAGCCTCTCTTCTACTCTAAGACTCTTCGCTCTTTCTTCTAATGACCCATTACATTTGTCCTCATTACTTCCATATATCATGAACTGCCTTAGACTCTCTAACACTCTCCTTTTTATACAATCCCATGGTCCTTGGACCATGGGTAGGTCTATAGAAGCCGATACAACTTACATAACAAAAGGGTAAAACCTTTTATGACACTTTACCATCTACGCGCTTTGCGACCATAACTTGCGGAGTCTTTACATTCTTTACAACAAAAATTGGGATTTTCGCCTCAAAACTTGGGATTTTGCCCCAAAAATGACCACAGGGGACCCTGTCCCAACACTTCAATATTCCAATTCTCATACGCAATTATTATGAAGACAAGTCGCGTATTTATGCAAGTTAGAAGCTGCACAGTCACGTATATGTTGGTTTGATAAAGAAGTAGCGAGACAGACTCAAGAAAAGGGGTCTCATATGGTTCAGTTAATTATCAATTATATTTTTCTGTTCTGATTGATGATGATTACAGTCCGTTGATGATATGTAAAAGTACTTTTGGCCCTCATATGTTTTTGATGACTTACTAGTTGATGATGATGCCTTGATGATTCTTATTGACAAATGCAATGATTAGATCTAACAGTGAACAGTTGGTACAAGTTCAGGGGGAGCATATGCTATGCTTCTAATGCATTGTTGGCATTATGTTATGATTTAGAAGACCTTGGTACATAAAGATGCGTATGTTGCTGAAGACAGAGGTGGCCTATGATGAAATCTCAGATGATACTTATATTTCTTGATCCACATAGTTGTTTTGATTTAGTTGAATTTTTTAATGAAGGACATATATAGGTTGTTGATCTTGATGTTGCTGACATATGCTTATGGTGAAGATCATATATGGTGTATGATAGTTGTTGATGACTATCATGGTCTTGTTTAGATCGTTGGTCCTTGCTATAAATATCATGTATATAATTTGATGTAAAGGTCATGTAAAGACCTATGATGTAATTTGTAACCCCACTATGCATGGGAAGGATGATGTAATAATCTTTCAGTCATGTATGAACATTTGGTATATCCCCACTTGATTGGGTGATTGATGTATGTATGAGTCATTGGTGATAGGTAGGTCATACTCACATACTTGATTCATTGAGTCATGTTATTCTACAAACTCTGCATGTGCTCAAGGGGAGCATGGACAACATAGTGCATCTCTAAGGGGGAGAATATCTTGGTCCACCCTTTGCCCTTGATGTCAAAGGGGGAGAGTATCTTGGTGTTATTTGATATATGGTTGCCATCAAGTCCAAAGGGGGAGATTATTGGCATTATGGTACAAATGTTTTCCTTGATGGAAACTCACAAAAGATTCAGTGATGTATCAACAAAGGATTATAGATCAGACTCCAGAGATTGAAGAAAGAGAATGGTTTAAGAAGTATACACTGGTTCACCTTTTCCAAGTTAGCATATACACACAGATTCATAGAAAAAAGGAGCGTATATGTATGCACACACTTTCACAGAAGGAAAAACGCGTATGGGATGGAAAATTAAGGATAATGAATACTAGGGGTTCCTACCATGGTATTGACCCATGGTAATGAGTGCACTGATACCATCAAAGAATACCAACAACATAACTATGGTTTTGGTTTGAGGTATTGACAAAGGATCTCAGTATATAAGGAGGAGAAGATCAAAGGGCCAAGTGTGCAAGAGAAAGGGTTTTTCATGAATACTTCTATCTGAAGTATATTTTGTTAGGGCTATGGTAATGATATGATCTGAAATATCATGTGCACCTTTGGATACAATGTTGGATTAGGATCATTAGACATGAAATGACTTATCATTGTATGATCTGATAATGGATGGGCTAGTTCTGAATACTAACGTATGTTTTATTCTGTAAATGTTATGATCTGGGTATGACTAAAGTCCGGAATAGCTGTGAAGTTTTTAAGTTAGTATTTGTAGATCTATACGATAGTTTGCCTTGGAGAAGGCACGTATACAAGTTGCTTCGACACTTCAAAGTAGCATATATATTATGAACTATGATGTTTGAATTTGAAATTTGTTCTGGTTGTTGATATAGAGTTCTGGGTTCTTCTATGTGTTCTGGTGACAATGATCTGATTGTTCAGATTGATTGGTTGTGATTTGCTTCAGTGTTGATGGACTTTCAGTGATTGGTTGTATTGCAGTGGTGATTGATTTTGAGCTTCAATATTACTGATGGGTCCAGTATGAAGATTGGATGAAATGTGGCCTTCATATTGTGTTGTTGTGTACCAGGAGTATCCAGTCTGAAAATTTATGAAACGTGGTCCCTGGAGAAAGAGAGAAGGTTGTAGCATTCTGTAGGTCAGTGCCTACATACTGTTAAACATATCGGCCAGTACAAGAGCCAGGGGGTTGGATCTCCCTTCCAGGAGCAACTGGATAATGAGTGAAGGTTGGAGCCTTCCATAGGTCTGCGCCTACGTACTAGTAAACATATCGGCTAGTACAAGAGCTAGGGGGTTGTAGCTCCCTTCCAGTAGAAGCTGGAGAATGAGAGAAGGTTGTAGCCTTCTGTAGGTGGGTGCCTACGTACTGGTATGACTATGCAATAGTACAAGATTGTGAAAAGGTATTTCTTATATTAAAAGAGGATAGAGATGAAAGAATCAGGTGCTTTTTCTCCTGCCTTGGGTTTCCACCTTAAATCTTGGTGTTCATGTGTGTTACTTATGTGTGATTGCTTATTTTGTTATTATTGCTCATGGTTATTGTTTAATGGTTAATCAAGTATTGATGCACTGATTTAAGATCAACATATGATGAATTAACAGAATCATAAGTTCACTGTATATACACTGGTTTCCTTAATAACAGTTGCGTGCACACGCGAGTTCCCTTCACTAAAGTAGCATATATAAACATGATTATGAAAAGAAAATATTATCGATTTGATAGTACTGATTCACCACCCTCTCATTATTATTCCCAATAGTAGGTTCCATTGAAAGTATGCAACATTGGTACTCTTTGGATGAAGAATCAAATTCTGCATCCAGTGAGTATTCCCGCTCGAAATTTGAGTAAATACATAGGGAGATAAGTTGAGAATACGAGTTGAATTTTTTTTTTCTTTTTTCCTCTAAACTTTGATGATGTAATATAATATTGTTTTATTATTTCCACTGTTATTTCATAATTTCCATAGGAGGCCCATTTTAGACCTCAAAATTCCTCTCATGTATGGAGCCAAACTTTTTCATGGTTTATTTTCACAAGCCTTCACATCTTCTATCTTCGTATTGCAACAAAATTTTGTTTAACGCTCTTCCAAGAAATCATATCAAATCCCAATTATCATCAATATATATATCAACATAAATATTATCAATGTTGAAAATAGCAACAAGAAATGTTAAAAATAGCATCAAGAAATTCCAATTTAATTTGTCCTTGAATTAAATTGTAATTATTTTCTCGTAGCAACTTGTAATAGTTAACTAAGTTAAGTTGACCTAGTTAACTTAGGAATTTCAAGTTGGAAGTCTTTTTGTAGTAATGTATGTGTGATCCCTAAAGTTTAGGGGTTCAGATTGAGTTTATTTGAGTTGTAATTAGATAACTCAGTTTGACTGAGTTATAGATAGTTAAACTAGTTATAATTGTTGGAGGTGTTAGTGTCATTATTTGCATCCTACCACTAGTGATCAAACATCCTCTTTTCATATCATTTTAAGGGTCCGATTCAGAATTTTTTTATCATTCCACTAGGTCATGCAAAAAATTAGTCACTGATGGTAGTCCTAGTCCAAAAACATCACTCTTCCCTAAATGTGATTACTCGCTGGCATAGTTTCATATATTGTTGACTGTACATCATCCATAAAGTTATTTTTATCATGTCGTTTGTATCAGTCATGAGGTCATTATGTTATCTTGAAATTCAGTCCTTCAAGGTCTCATTAGGCATTTAGGATTTTTCAAGGTTTCATTAGGTCATTAGGGTTTCCAAGGTTTCATTCCATTGCATAAGACCAACAAGTAAAGGGTGATCAAATAACATCCCTTCACCATGTGAAGATGATTTGTAAAGAGAAATGCTTATTTCATTATGTAATTTTATGTCTTTCAAATGTAATAATTTCATCATCCCAAGTTGTTAACTCAGTGTTCCAAAGATGCGAGACCATCAAACGATCAATTTTTCAAAGGAAATAGTCAAGTGAAAGGGTAAATTTTCAAAGGGTTAAGTGCATGCCAAAGGGAGTTGTTTTTTCCCAAGGGTGTCCAAGTCATCATTTTCCACAAGCACTAAAACCTAATTTCCTCACCCATTGAGCTAGGGTGGCTATGGAATCAGAGACATCTGAGTATATGAGGAATAAGGGAGGTCATTTCAGCGAGTATGAGGCCATTCCAACTCATACACATCATGTCTCCATCATTTTTCAATAAGTCTTTCCGATGGACAAATCATTTGCCACACATAGGGCTGGTTTTTCTTCAAACTATGTTTTAGACCAAACAGAGAAACATTTGGAAAAATTGAAAGAGGTTTTTGTCCACAATAGGAAAGAGAAGAAAAACCTCCTTCACTTTTTACACAGGTGTCATGGTTTTAGACAAATGTCAAAAATATAGTTGCTACAAGAGAGTTTCTGCACTTCTAGAGTGACCTTGGGAAAATCACGCTTTTTCCTAGTTGGAGTGACCAAATGAATTTCTTGATGAGTCAAACAATAACTAGACATAGAGAGATTTCCAATGAGATATCATGAGCTCAATTCGAAGTTGAGGAAGACCTTCAAACGTTGACAGAAACAACACTCTGCATTTTGGCAGCCTCATTCTGCACATTTTGAACAGTCTTGGGAGATTGGGCTTTTGATAGGGAAAATGAGCTCCAAATTGAAACATTCAAGTTGTTCTGGAAAGTAGACTTGACAATATTTCCAACGCGATATCCCATGCCCAATTGGGACACCAGGAATGCAATCAAAAGTGGACTTGAAGTGGCGCTGCACTTTCAGAGCTTGGCGTTGCGCTTTGAAGCCGACGTTGCGCTTCTAGCAAACTTTCACAGTGCAATTTAAGACTGGCGCTGCGCTTCTAGGGTGGCACTGCGCTTCTATGCAGTGGCACTGTGCTTTGTGTAGGAGAGCTAAAAAACCCTCAAACTCTCAAGAAAAATCCAAATTGCTCTCTCCTTCCATCATTACAAGTAAGTTGACATCCCTCAATTCGGTTTTGGTTTGCAAATCAAACTTATAAGAAACATTTTTTAGGTTTAATATGAAACCCTAAAATCTCCCTAATGATACCTAAAACTCTAAATCCTCACTATTCATCCTATCACCTATCCATACATCTCTAAATTCCCCTATCACCTTATCCCTTTTTCCCTTTACCCCTATTCCTTATCATTTCCATCCCTCTATCCCTCTTCCCCAAGGGCATCAAGAAAAACAAGCCCTCCCTCTCATTTCCTACTCCCTCATTCATTTTCTAGCCCATGAGGTCATCTCCCATCCCCTCACTCCTATATCACTCTCACTCATTCCCTTCATACAACCGCAAATCCTAAAACAAATTCCTAAAACCCTCATAACCTCTTTAGCACTCTCACAAGCTCACTCATAAGATCAAACCCTAATGAGCTCACCTCCCCTTCCCCTACCCCTATTCACCATAACGCATTCCTCAATTACCTTCTCTAGGGTTTCAAGGCTTCAAAACTCAACCAACATGGACACAAAGGACAAAGATTATGAGGAGGAGGAAAACAATGGCAGTGAAAGCTAGGCTAAGGCGGGCTTTGAAAGGTGAAAAGGAGGAGGATAGGCTTAGGATGCTGGTTGAAGATTCCTTGGCTCATCAGAGCACTTGATGATGGTGATTCTCACCAATTTTGGGCAAATTTGGAGCAAATTTTGTCATTTGCAAATTTTTGAATTTAATACACAGAAAAACTGCCTAGAAGCGCAATGCCACCGGAACTGCGCTTTTCCTAGGGGCACCCAATGAAGAAATGGTTTTCATTTTTGGGTTCAAAGTTATGAGTGCATGCACCCTAGGAAGTTTGAAATTTTTTGGGGCAGAACTGGTCCACCAAAACGTCAAAAAACACCCTAAAAGTGACCTTTCTGCCACTTTTTTGACACACATAAGTAGTCTTGGGAGAATCAAGCTTTGAGGGGTCAAATGAGCTTCAAATGCAGATATTCCAAGTGTTTTAGAAA
The DNA here is from genome assembly GCA_031772625.1 of Pinus tabuliformis. Classification (NCBI taxonomy): domain Eukaryota; kingdom Viridiplantae; phylum Streptophyta; class Pinopsida; order Pinales; family Pinaceae; genus Pinus; species Pinus tabuliformis. Next base: position 943,743,327 of record CM062811.1, on the reverse strand, counting down.
TTCGACTTCAATACCTTTCAAATGAGCTATCATGGGCTCAATTTGGATTCCAGTAAGGCCTCCAAAAGGGACCTGAAATTGGCACTGCGCTTGTGGCCAGTGGCGTTGCGCTTTAGGCAGTTTTGCTTAGGATGGCCATTTTTCCAGGTTTTGACTAGGTTCTTGGATTCTCTCTTATGGATGATGATTCACCATTGTAAATGATAACATGACCTGTAATTATGATAGATAAATAGTAATCTAGGGTATATTCATTGCCTTAGGAGTTAGTTTGAGCTTAAATAAATTAGTTTTTCACTTTTAGAGGCAAGTTGTTGATGATGCGTATATTCTTGTTGCTTGTTCAATATTAGTTAGATTAGCTCCTCATCTTAGGGATTTGACCCCTGAGGATGGGAGGAGGTTGAATTCATGTCTATATCTTCTTCTTCTTTCTCATTGTAAAGGGTTGGACTTAGCTAGATGCTCATACCTTGATTGTACACCTTCTGTAAGCAGTTTGGCAGGAGATTAATAGGAATTGTAGCTATTTTTATGGGATCCATATGGTATGAGTTTTAGTACAATTTATTATTATGTGATCATATGTTAATGTGTTTTATGTATTCCATTCATCATTTAATTGCTTCTAGTTGAATGTTTTCAAGTTGATAGGTAGAATTCATTATATCAGTACTCTGCCTTGGGAAACCATTCATCATTTCATATTTTCTACAGTCTAGGAAGGATCCATGGTTTTCGCATGCCCTTCTTAGCTTCTCACCAGTCTAAAACATCTCATCCCATAAAGCCCTTGAGTTCTAAAGCCTATGCCTACCTTCCCCATTGAACACCTTGCAATTCTGACCTAGTTCCCTAGACCTAAACTGTCCAGATCCTCCTCATCCAGCAAAACCCATTTAAAATCCAATCAAAACTTCATGCTACTATACCTAGACTAAAATCCTTTTCCTGATCTAGTAATCTTGGCTGATATCCTTATGGAGAGATCCATCTCCCAGCTTAGTAAGGCTAGCTACTTGGCTAAGCGTGGTTTATGGTTACCCTGGCATTGCCTTCCTTCAGCCTGAGGTTGAATCCAGGTGATAACATAGTGGCGACCATACTGGGGAATGTAGTTTTATGTTACTCACCCAAATGTATCAAGTTTATATCTGATTGTTGATGGTGGACAACGATCAAACACTGGAAGGCTGAAATCATTCACCTCGCGACTCTAAATCAGTTTCGAGATCAGATCCAAGGACTCCACTGGAGGATGAACCTAACCCACAGAAACATGAAAGGACAATATGGAAAGATCAGGAATTCAAGTTGGAATTTCATCTAAGACATTATGTTCTTTGTTATAAATTATTTCTTCTCTTTTCCTGAGAATGTCAAGAAGGCTTTACAAAGTATACTGTATTCGAGAAAATATCCTAGACCTACATTTGATTCTTTCCCTTTGAAGATTGTGAATACAAAATATTCACATGCCTTTGATCTTGATGAAGAACCTTCTTCCGAATCTTATGATGACCGTCTTCAAACTGATGAGCCTCAAGAGATCAAGAATAATTCTACACCTTCTGTACATATTCCTATACCTTGTAAAATTCCAAATAGAGACAAGCCTCTGATTTTACCTCCTATATCCCATGCTTTCCCTAAAACTCATTACCTATATCTACCAAGATTTGATGGTGAATGTGACAACATCACTGCTGAGAGATATGTACTGAATTTTGAGTCTTTTCTTGACCTTTCTGAAGTTGATGAAGAGCATGTTAGTATTAGGCTTTTTTCTCTTTCTTTGCAAGGCAAAGTCAAGAGTTGGTTCAAAACCCTGCCTGATGCGAGCATCTCATATTTCTAGCAGTTCGTCAAAGTTTTCCTCGACAAGTGGGTGATCAAACAAAACCCTTTCTTGATTATAGAAGAGTATAACCAACTGAAAAGACAGCTAGGGGAGATAGTACAATAGTTTTCTACCGGGTTTAGCCAAGTCTATTTTTCGATGCCTGCTAATCTAAGGCCTCCTCCTGGATCCACTCTCTTACACTACCCGGAAGCCTTTGATCTGGAAATGGAGTTTCAGTTGAGAGAAAGGAACCTTGCAACACTTGAAGAGATGCAAAACAATGCAGTAGATGTAGAGGCTAATCTGCTGATCAGAAGGGCAAAGTTGAAGGAAGAAGAGAGGAAGAACATAGATCTAGAGGAATCAACATCTTTAGAGGTAAAGCTCAACATTTTGGTAAGTGCAGTGGAAGAGATGATGCAAAAGATCACCACAAGGAATGAGTATGATGTTCAAGAACATGCCTCACTAATTCAAGAAGAACAAGTGGCTGATCCAAAACATTTCCTTTCTTATCCTAGTTGTCATAGATCTGATAATGATTGTTTTATAGATCATCTTGGAGAAGAGAGATCTCTTGATTTGACATGTATGCTTGATGATGCATTTTATACTGATAATTTGCCTAATTTTGATCAGTATGATGATGATTATGTTCTCCAAACATAAGCTAGTCTTGCAGACGAGTCAACAACTGGTTTGTGGAAGGAGGAAGTTCACTTTCAGCAGCTCGAATATAGTGATCAACCGTTGCATATTAGCTATGGAAGTGAAGAGGAAAGTGAAGAAAATTTTGAAGTAAGTGAAGGATATTTGCCTCTTTGTTTTACTTCGTTTCAGTTCATCAGAGACAAATTTTGTGCAATTAGAAATCAACCATCGATAAGATTTGATCTAGACCATCTAGAGGGAAATGAAATCCCTGTTCAAGACTTCTCATATCTAGATTTGTAGCCCTCGAATGCCATTGAATGTCAGGTTGCAGATGAAGACTTGGAAGCTGGAACATATGATCAAATGATGCAAGATGATTCTGTACCATTATGTTTTGAATCATTTCAGTTTTTGAAGGGAATTTTGCATAGTATATCTTCAATAAAGGATGAGTAGCTTGTAGAAAATCATGCAACCTCATTGGAACCAACAGAAAATGGGTTGCAATATTATTTTCAAGTTTTTCACGATCCAATAGCTGATGTGTTGGATGATGTCTGTAGTCAAAGTCCTTCTCCATTAGCTAACTTTGAGCTTGAAAAAAGTATTGATACAAACCTGATCCGGCAACCGATTTCTTTTTCATTTTCAGCAGGAGTCTGGTCACAAAGCTCAGATGAAAGTTTGCATTCATGGTATGAGGAGAAGCAAAGTAACCCATTGGATGAGCTAAGTTCCAGTGCACATGAATTTCAAGATCCTCATGCAGTAGTTTTACAGTCAGATAGAGAATCCATATTATTCAATCTTGGAAAATTTGGATCTGTTTACAAGTTTTCATGGGAGTTGCATTTCAGTAGTCCTCTCTTATTTCTCATAAACAAGCACTTGCAAAGAATTCAAGCAGTAGCCAGAATGCTTACTTGCTTGCATTGGTTGTTTCATTTCACTTGATCAGGTGATGAATGGAATAGTTAGAGTAGGTTTTATTGAATAAACTCCATTTTGAGAATTTTTTCCAGTTTGTTAGTTGTGTTTCCTTATTGAGTCATTTTTTAGTTGAGTAAAAGTCAGTTTGTGTTGTCAAGTCATCAATTTTCAGTCATGCATTTCAATTTAAGTTTTTGACCGTATTGGCCCACATGGTTAGGCACTTGGTCTACGGTGTTCTTGACACCTCCAAGGAGCTGCCATCCCCAATAAGGCCGATGTTAGTGTCAGTATTTTCATCCTGCCATCAGTGATAAAAAAATCCTCTTTTCATATCATTTTAAGGGTCTGATTCAGCAATTTTTTATCATTCCACTAGGTCATGCAAAAAATTAGTCACTGATGGTAGTCCTAGTCCAAAAACATCACTCTTCCCTAAATGTGATTACTTGCTGGCATAGTTTCATATCTTGTTGACTGTACATCATCCATAAAGTTATTTTTATCATGCCATTTGTATTAGTCATGAGGTCATTATGTCATCTTGAAATTCAGTCCTTCAAGGTCTCATTAGGTCTTTAGGGTTTTTCAAGGTTTCATTAGGTCATTAGGGTTTCCAAGGTTCCATTCCATTACATAAGACCATCAAGTAAAGGGTGATAAAATAACATCCCTTCACCATGTGAAGATGATTTGTAAAGAGAAATGCTTATTTCATTATGTAATTTTATGTCTTTCAAATGTAATAATTTCACCATCCCAAGTTGTTAACTCAGTGTTCCAAAGATGCCAGACCATCAAAAGATCAATTTTTCAAAGGAAATAGTCAAGTGAAAGGGTAAAGTTTCAAAGGGTTAAGTGCATGCCAAAGGGAGTTGTTTTTTCCAAAGGGTGTCCAAATCATCATTTTCCACAAGCACTAAACCCTAATTTCCTCACCCATTGAGCTAGGGTTGGATATGGAATCAGAGACATCTGAGTATATGAGGCATAAGGGAGGTCATTTCAGTGAGTATGAGGCCATTCCAACTCATACACATCATGTCTCCATGATTTTTCAATAAGTCATTCCAAGGGACAAATCATTTGCCACACATAGGGCCGATTTTTCTTCAAACTATGTTTTAGACAAACAAGGAAGAATTTGGAAAATGTGAGAGAGGTTTTTGTCCACAATAGGCCAAAGAAGAAAAAACTCCTTCACGTTTTACACAGGTGTCATGGTTTTATATAAATGTCAAAAATACAGTTACTATAAGAGAGTTGCTGCACTTCTGGAGTGACCTTGCAAAAATCAAGCTTTGTCCTAGCTAGTGAGACCAAATGACTTTCTTGATGAGTCACATGATAACTAGACATAGTGAGATTTCAAATGAGCTATCATAAGCTCAATTTGGAGTTGAGGAAGACCTCCAAAAGTTGACAGAAACAACACTTTGCATTTTGGCAGCCTCATTCTGCACATTTTGACCAGTCTTTGGAGATTGGGCTTTTGACAGGGCAAATGAGCTCCAAATTGAAAAAATCAATATTTTCTGGAAAGGAGACTCGACAAGATTTCCAACGCGCTATCCCACACCAAATTTGGACATTGGGAAGGAAGTCAAAAGTGGACTTGAAGTGGCGCTACGCTTTCAGAGCTTGGCATTGTGCTTTAAGGTCGGTGCTGTGCTTCTGGCAAACTTTCACAGTGCAATTTAACACTGGCTCTGCGATTCTAGGGTGGCACTGCACTTCTGTGCAGTGGTGCTACGCTTTGTGTAGGAGAGCTAAAAAACCCTCAAACTCTCAAGAAAACTCCAAATTTCTCTCTCCTTCCATCATTACAAGTAAGTTGACATCCCTCACTTCAGTTTTGGTTTGCAAATCAAACTTATAAGCATCATTTTCCAGGTTTAATATGAAACCCTAAAATATCTCTAATGATTCCTAAAACCCTAAATCCTCACTGTTCATCCTATCACCTATCCCTACAGCTCTAAATTCCCCTATCCCTGTTCCCCTATCACCTTATCCCTTTATCCCTTTACCCCTATTCCTTATCATTTCCATCCCTCTATCCCTCTTCCCCAAGGGCATCAAACAAAACAAGCCCTCCCTCTCATTTCCTACTCCCTCATTCATTTTCTAGCCCATAAGGTCATCTCCCATCCCCTCACTCCTAAATCACTCTCACTCATTCCCTTCATACAACCTCAAACCCTAAAACAAATTCCTAAAACCCTCATAACCTCTTTAGCACTCTCACAAGCTCACTCATAAGATCAAACCATAATGAGATCAGCTCCCCTTCCCCTAACCCTATTCACCATAACTCATTCCTCAATTACCTTCTCTAGGGTTTCAAGGCTTCAAAACTCAACCAACATGGACACAGAGGACAGAGATTATGAGGAGGAGAAAAACAGTGGTAGTGAAAGCTAGGATAAGGCAAGCTTTGAAAGGTGAAAAGGAGGAGGATGGGCTTAGGATGCTAGCTGAAGCTTCATTGTATCATCATAGAACTTGATGATTGTGCTTCTCATCAATTTTGGGCAAATTTGGAGCAAATTTTGTCATTTGCAAATTTTGGAATTTAATACACAGAAAACTTGCCTAGAAGCACAACCAATGAAGAAATGGCTTGAATTTTTGGATTCAAAATGATGAGGACATGCACCCTAGCAGGTTTCAAAGTTTTTGGGGTAGAACTGGTCCACCAAAAGGTCAAAAAACACCCTAAAAATGACCTTTCTGCCACTTTTTGGACACATAAAAGCAGTGTTGGGAGAATCAAGTTTTGAGAAGTCAAATGAGCTTCAGATACAGAAATTCCAGGTGTTTTGGAAAGTAGACTTGAAGAAATTTCCAAGGAGCTATCATGAGCTCAATTTGGATGCTAGAAGGCCTCCAAAAGGGAACTAAAAGTGGCGCTGCGCTTCTAGCCAGTGGCACTGCACTTTGGGCAGTTTTGCTCAGGATGGCCATTTTTCCAAGTTTTAACTAGGTTCTTGGATTCTCTCTTATGGATGATGATTCACCAATGTAAATGATAACATGACCTATAATTATGATAGATAAATAGTAATAGAGGGTAGATTCATTGCCTTAGAAGTTAGTTTGAGCTCCAATGAATCAATTTTTCACTTTTAGAGGCAAGTTGCTGATGATGCCTATATTCTTGTTTCTTGTTCAGTATTAGTTAGATTAGCTCCTTGTCTTCGGGATTCGACCCCTGAGGATGGGAGGAGTTTGAATTCATGTCTATATCTTCTTCTTCTTTCTCATTGTAAAGGGTTGGACTTAGTTGGATGCTCATACCTTGATTGTACACCTTTTGTAAGCAGTTTGGCAGGAGATTAATAGGAATTGCAGCTATTTTTATTGGATCCATGTGGTATGAGTTTTAGTACAATTTCTTCTTATGTGATCATATGTTAATGTGTTTTATGTATTCCATTCTTCATTTAATTGCTTCTAGTTGAATGTTTTCAAGTTGATAGGTAGAATTCATTATATTAGTGCTCTGCCTTGGGAAACCATTCATCATTTCATGTTTTCTTTTGTCTAGGAAGGATCCATGGTTTTCACATGCCCTTCTTAGCTTCTCAATAGTCTAAAACATATCATCCCATCAAGCCTTTTAGTGTTAAAGCCTATGCCTACCTTGCCCCATTGAACACCCTGCAATTCTAACCTAATTCCCTAGACCTAAACTGTCCAGTTCCTCCTGATCCGACAAAACCCCTTCAAAATCCAATCAAAACTTTGTGCTACCATACCTAGCCTAAAATCCTTTTCCTAATCTAGTCATATTGGCTGAGATCCTTATGGAGAGAGCCCTCTCCTGACCTAGTAAGGCTAGCTACTTGGCTAAGTGTGGTTTGTGGTTACCCTGGCATTACCTTCCTTCATCTTGAGGTTCAATCTAGGTGATAATAGGAGGAACTAGTAGAGTTCTAGTAGTGAGTTGGTGCACTGGTGCATCCTCAGTGCTACTTCAGCTAACTGAAGATTCACTCATGAGAAACTCATGCATGTCAATTCATAGAAAGACCCAATTAAGACTAGAGTGTAGCGACAATGTACTATCCATTGTATGGTTTTATGAGTTGTACAAATCATGCATGAAATCAGTTATGGAACTAAGATTGGTGTTTGGTCAATTTAGTGTGTTCTAAATTGCTATTTAAAATGTCAATCTAGGATTCGTAAACTGACGAAGTGAAGTGTACTATATGTACAAGATAACCATTTTCCTTAGTCTTTTGTCGTTTTTGAGTTTTTTTAGCTTGTTTTATGGATTTATCTTTCCCTAATGTGTGATGGCGAAAATGAAAGTTAAGTATGGATGGTGATGGTGATTTCTACAGTGATTTTCCCAAACTTAAAAGTGTTCAAAAAGAAAGCTTTAAAACAACTATAATGAAATCAATTCTTAAGAGGAAGTAAATGTATCAAATAGTGAACTAATGACAATGCCCCAGTATCCTTGCTGCTGAATGAAAAGAAAGTAACAACTGAACTTAAAGCAACTCAAAGCAAAGCAACTAATTCACACTACTTCAACTCTTCTGATCCTTTACCCTTCAGCTCAATCTACCTTGTGGGAAGCAATCATGAACAAGTTAAGCAATATGATATCTAAATGGCAAGAAATTAAATTGCATGAAGGAAACTAATCACACTACTTCAACTCTTCTGATCCTTTACCCTTCAGCTCAATCTACCTTGTGGGAAGCAATCATGAATAAGTTTAAGCAATATGATAACTAAATTGCAAGAAATTAAATTGCATAAAGGAAACTAATCACACTACTTCAACTCTTCTAATCCTTTACCCTTCAGCTCAATCTACCTTGTGGGAAGCAATCATGAATAAGTTTAAGCAATATGATAACTAAATCACACTACAATAAGTAATATTCCGATTCCTTACTAATAGAGTCACTTGACTATAGAAAGAAACCATAAACAAATGAGTAGTATGATGTCTAAGTAGCAGAAAAATAAATAAGAAAATCACAACTCGAAAAAGGACAGTGCTGGAATTAAACTTCAGAAAATGAAAATTAGCAGGAAGGACAAGATGATCTCATATGTCAATAGTTATAAAAAAAAATGAAAATTTGCCCGGGCTACCTAAGAAAACCTGCAGAAAAGCATTGATCAGCTGACAGCTATAAGAAAACAGAAGTGAAAATGTAAATAGCAGTGAATTAAAAACATCAAAACAGCATGTTATATACAAGCGAGTAATTATGAAAACAGAAACTTAATGAAATCAAATGACAACTATACAGGGCTTTAGTGCACAGGGGCCCTCTGCCACCTCAGCCAGTCAACGAACAGTCACGAGAATGAGCTCAAGAAAGTAGTCTTCTCATGTATTAAAGCAACAACAACACATATAAAACAGAGTACAGTGGGGTGATAATATAAACAGTTCAAAAATTACATCGCAAAAGCTTCTTCACAGTGTTCATCAACGCGTTATTTATAATGAAAAAGTGCTGAAACTAACTAACTGAATCCTATGCTATTAACTGCATTGCCAGAGACACGTAGATCTCCTCAGCCGAGATCTAGCGTAACTGTCATCATGTCTATTAAATCTTCGGAGTGGTAGCTGTTGGATTCAGGTTACAGGGATGATCTCCAGGTGTGCCGATGTCTCCGTGGGTTGAGGACTGTGCCATGTAAACTTTCACGTGCTCAAAATAGAGACGTGCCACCACTGAATTCCTTGGTTGGCTTTGCCTTTGACCCTTGTTGACCGTGACCTTCTATGGATGATTTGGCTGATCTGAAGGGACACGTTCCATGTACCGGTCACCTGTAGCTTGCCCATGTGGCTCATTTCTTCATAGGACACCTGTAGCATAACTTTTAACAAAATAGCTGCGGAATCCTGTGCTGGCTGCGGAAACCTGTGCTGGCTGCGGAAACTAACAAGTTTCTGCAGCTGCCTGAACAAAAATCTAAACCAAACAACAGTCATAAGCATAGTTAGAAAACCATGTCAGAAGCTCTTTTTAGACTATAATGCAATGATTTAACAGCTTGATGGATGAAGTAAGTGGAAAAAGAAGGCTGAGAGGGTGTATAGGAAGGTGCAGGTTTGAGGCTCAACATACCCCCACTATGAAGGTGTTGCATGTCCTCATGCAACCAAAATTTAGTTATTTTCCTCTAATCCATATGCTCTGAGGCTTTTGCTAGGAAATCTAGCCCTATTTTCTTCTTCTTTGATGCTAACATCATCCTTGGTTTCCTGACTAGACATTTGAACTTGAGGTTAATCAATGCTCTGCTTAACTTTTTGCACTTTTTCTTCAGTTTCCTGTTTTTCTTTTGCCACAGTCCTAAATGGAGCATAGTGTTGTCATGGAAAATCTTGTCTACCTTGCTCTACTCTTTGAGTGCTTCATTTTCCTGTTTGATATGCCTATTTAGGACTTCTAATTCAAATACTTCCTGTTTCAAAGACTGAACTTGTGCATCTAGTGGCAGAGTGTTACTTGGTCCTGCAGCTGATTGTTCTAGGGATTCCAGGTAGTTATATACCTCTTGTTGATTAGGATCTACCTCAGGTGTCTTTCTCAGACTAAGCTCAAACTCTGGTGGAGGAGGAGGACTGCTCTCTCTTTTCGGCCGAAAAGGGCTTTCATCATGTGGAGGACTTGGTTCAATGCTTGGCTGAGCTGGAGATTTCTCAAGTGTCTCTTCACCTAAATCAATAAAGTGAGGCTGTTTTCCTTGGGTTTTATTCACCTTTCCTTTTAGCCTAGTGCTCCTCCTTAAGTATGGACTAGTACTCTTTTCTTGTGCACTCTGTTTTCCTTTTTGCTTTTTCTTTGCTATAGCAGCAGCCTGAAGATGTACTAATCTTTTTGACAGAGGTTGATAATCCTCCTCTATGGATTGCTCAGGGGATGGATAGACTTCTTGAATGGTTCTTTTACCTTTTTCTTTCTTCTGTTTCTTATTTTTAGCTCTATCTTCTTCTTTTTTTTGGACAGTTTCTTGAATTTTTATTGTAGGGGAGTCTTGGAGTGTAATGTTCTTTTCTTTCCTCCTACTTTTCCTTGGAATCTTTGGTGGACTTCTTCCAGAGGCCTCAGACGGCTCTTGGAAGTAGTTTCTTGTCAAGAATTGCTCCCAAGTATCTTTAGTTTTCTTCAACTGGTCCTCAATAAGAATTTTTATGAATCCATGATGGTAGAGATGGGATTCAATGTTGCCTATGTGTTTTTGAACTATAAAACTCATATTTTTCAAACTCAATAGCAGAAAATGAGGCAAATTAAGAGTGTGACCCTCTATGAAATTCATCATCAGTCTAGCATGATACATATACATAGAACCAAAACGACCTTCACACGTGATAAATTTCTGGATGACTAACAGTAGACTAGACCATTCCTCTTTTAGTGCATGAACAGGGATGCGTCTTGTAAATACGGTGGTATCCATACCTTGGTTTTTTAGCATGATTCTCCATATCTGATCATCCACACTTCTATTTTTAAACCACCTTTCACCTTCTTGAGGTAGGTCTGTGGTAGCTGCTACTGTGGCCTTAGTCACTGTAAACTTTAAGTCTCCAATCTCCACTATTTGTCCATCAAAAGACCACGCAAAAGCTTTGGTCACCTCCTTGTTATGGCCTTTAAACTTTTGGATAAATCGTAGCCATCTTGATTTCTTCAGCAATTCCTTAGTTTGAGGATAACCTTCCAAGTATTTCGGTCCTTCCAGCTCAGCTCTCAGTAATTTTCCCATCCTCTGTTTTAAATTCCAACTGAGAGTTCTTCTGCGTGTGAGGGTTCAGAAAAAAATGGCTCTGTTACAGGGTTTAGGATAGAATGTAGTGACTGCAGTCGGGGTTTAGAACAAACTGTAGTGGCTGCAGTCAGAAATGGAGAACAAACTGTAGTGGCTGTAGTCGGAAATTGAGAACAAACTGTAGTGGCTGCAGTCGGAAATGGAGAACAAACTGTAGTGGCTGCAGTCGGAAATGGAGAACAGGGAATGGAAGTACCCGAATTACCGGAGGAACAGAGGGTGAGCAGCAGTGAACAAGTTCAAAATAAAATGTGGATGCATGCGAGGAGTATGGTATTAGTGGAGTGGTAAACAAATGGAATCGGATGACTGTGTATGAAATTTTTACACGTCTCAACAGACGGCTGCGGAAATTACGGCTAAGAAGAACCGTAACACAATAGGTCATGTCTCAAGAGTACGGGTAATAAATGGAAGTGCAGTCAGTCTTGAGTTTAAACTCGGAATAATCATGAGACCGTTGGAGAAATGAATGCAAGGTGTGTGGAGTGATATCGTGGAATAGGAGTGGTAGTGGAGCTATCGTATCAAATCATTGCACATAGTAGAACTTGTTATGGTTTGATAACTATGCGTAATTATGACTTGAATTGTTATTTGATAAGGATTTTTTATCATACCTTTGGAAACTTTGTCATTTCTTGCTCAAGGCTTCTAACCAATTGCTCTTCCTTGATGTTTTGGATATACCCCATGTCTTTAGCTCAATTACACTTGCATTTCATGATTATGGCACTAACAATTGACTGTAAATTTGAAAACAGAGTGATGTTGGCTGCGGAAATCGTTTTTGGCTGCGGAAATTGCTTCTGGCTGCGGAAACAGTTTTCAGCTGCGGAAACTGAGACAGAACCCCCTTAACTACACAAAGATAGTTAGAAAAGAACTAGCTGAATGAAAATAGTCCTGAAAGGGACTTTTATTGATGAAGTGAAATGGAATGAGTGGAACGAAATGAAAATGAGGTGGAGTGAAGTGAAATGGAAATGAGAATGAGATGGAGGTGAAGTGAAATGGCAAATGAGATGGAGTGAAGATGGAAAGAGAAGGAGAGGAGATTTTTTTTTGTGGAAAATATAGAGTGTTAGGTGTCCCTGATTCTCACTCTACATTTTCTGTATAAGACCGCCAATCTATGATTGGTTTTCAGGCTTATACGACTTTTTTTTTTTTTCACTGAAAGAAACAAAGGCTAGGCTGATGGGGGAGAAGGATTCTTCTCCACTAGCCTTATCGTAGAATTCTCCTGGAACATTTTGACAAATTCCTCTTTTGAGAGTGGCTTATGATAAATTTTCAATCGATGGCCATTCACAATGAGAGGAGTTTGAAATTCATCAATAGTCTTGATTCTTACTACTCCATTGTTAAAGACTTTTTCAATCTCATATGGCCCAAGCCAATGAGTCTGAAATTTTCCTTTGAAGTCTTTAAACTTGGAATCAAACAGTAACGCCCAATCTCCCTCTTGAAACTTTCTCTCTTTGATATATCTGTCATGCCACTTAGCTCTTTGATGTTGAACTAGATCAGTCCTTAAAATTGCATCTTGTCTGATCTCATTTAGCTCATTCAGCTACTCCATTCTGTGCTTTTGGGCTTCTGATAGATTCATCCCCAACTGGACTGCCATCTTGAAAGTCTTGCCTTGAAACTCAATGGCGAGTAGGACCTCTTTCCCATAAACAAGTTCATAGGGAGAATGTCCTGTTGTGTTCCTCCATGTAGTTCTGTAGGCCCATAAGGCTTCAGGAAGCCTTTCTGCCCAATCTTTTCTGTGTAGATGAACAACTTTGGTGATGATGCTTTCAAGAACTTTGTTTGTAGACTCCACTTGGCCATTTGTTTGTGGATGGTAAGGAGTAGATTTTCTGTGCTTGATTTTGTATTCTTCCATCAGCTTCTCCATCAAGTTAGATGTAAATTGACTTCCCTGATCTGTCACAATTTCTCTTGGGACACCAAAACGCGTAAAAATATCCTCAAAAAGAAATTGAACAATTGAATTTTCAGTGGCAAAAGGCAATGCTTTGGCTTCTACCCATTTAGTGACATAATCAGTGCATACCAATATATACTTATTTTGTTTGGATGGTGGATTAATGGGTCCAATGAAATCTAAAGCCCATTTTCAAAGGGTTCGATGAGTACCTGTGGTTGTAATGGCATTTCATTTGAAAGAGTTGGTCTCCCAACTCTTTGGCAGTTGTCACACCTTCTGACATATTGTTTTGCATCTTTGAAAAGGGAAGGCCAATAATATCCTAAAGAAAGGATTTTATAGGCCGTCCTTTTGTCAGCAAAGTGTCCACCGCATGGTTCATCATGACATGCCTTGAGGATGTCAGGCATTTCATCTTCCCAAACACATCTTCTGATCACACAATCTAGCCCTGTTTTAAACAATTCATTAGAAATCCATGAATAACTTGAACTCTCCTGAATAATTTTTCTTTTTTCACCAGGAAATAGATGTGGAGGTAGCTTCCCTGTAACCAAATAGTTAGCAATATCTGCATACCAAGGAGTCTTAGTAGTTACTGCAAACAAATATTCATCTGGAAACTTATCCTCTACAGGAGAATCTTCGTTAGTATTTTGGATTCTAGACAAGAAATCAGCTACTGTATTTTGTTTCCTTGGTCTATCCAACACAGTAATATTGAATTCTTGTAAAAGTAAGAGCCATCTTGTAACTCTGCCATTAGTAACAGGTTTATTCATGAGATATCTAATTGCAGAATGATCAGTATGGACAAAAGTTTCATAGCCGGTTATATAGTGTCTAAACTTATTGATTGCATGAACAATAGCTAAGAACTCTTTCTCAGTCACAGTATAGTTTAACTCAGTGGGAGTCAAATTTTTACTGGTGTAGTAAATGACATAAGGAACTAAATCCTTTTGTCCCAACACAGCTCCTAGAGCTGTATCTGAAGCATCTATGGAAATATGGAAAGGAAGTTTCCAATTTGGACCTCTCAAAATGGGTGCTTCATATATTCTTGTTTTCAAAGTTTCAAATGCAGATTGACAATCAGGATCCCATTTGAATTCACAATCTTTTGTAAGTAATTTGAAGAGTGGAGATGCTATTTTGGTGAAGTTTTCAATAAATCTTCTATAGTATCCAGTAAATCCAAGAAAACTTCTAACATCTTTTTGACAATTTGGAATAGGAAACTTGGAGATTAATTCAACTTTTGATCTATCAACTTTAATCCCATCTCCTGAAATATGATGTCCTAAAACAATCCCTTCAGTAAACATCATAAAGCATTTTTCATGACTTAATGATAGGTTTTTTTCTTTACATTTTATAAGGACTTTTTTCTAAATTCTCTAATGCCTCCTCAAACAAATTACCATAAACTATAAAATCATCCATATAAACCTCTACACAATCATGGATTAGATAGGAAAAGATTCCTAGTACCGCCCTTTGAAATGTTGCGGGTGCATTACATAATCCAAAAGGAAGTACTCGATAAGCAAAAGTTCCCCATGGACAGGTAAATGTGGTCTTGTCCTGATCTTCAGGTGCCACCTGAATCTGATTGTAACCACTAAAACCATCGAAAAATGAAAAATACTTTTTGCCTGCTAAAGTATCTAATACCTGATCGATAAAGGGTAAAGGAAAGTGATCCTTCAAAGTTGCTTTGTTCAATTCCATTTAATCAATGCATACCCTCCATTTACCATTCTTTTTAGGTACTATAACCAAAGGAGAAACCCATCGGCTATCTGAAATTGGATAAATGAAGTTCACATTAAGTAACTTTTGGAGCTCTTCTTTCACTATCTCCCTAAGGTTTGGATTCATCCTTCTTTGAGGTTGTCTGATTGGTCTACTGTTTTCCTCAATTTAGATGTGATGAATGCAAGTCTTAGGGTCAATACCTTTCATATCGGTATACTCCCATGCAAATGCAGTAGAATGTTTTTGCAAGATTTTGGTTAGTTCTTCCTGTTGTGATCTTTCCAAATTTTTGTTGATATTCAATGTTTTTCCTGAAAAGATCTCAATGGCGGAACTACCAAATTTTTCCATAGAGAAAAGAGACATTTTTCTAGATGATAGATACTCAATTTCAGAATCTAACTGAAATTGTGTGTGGTTATATTCTGAAGATGTTTCAAAATTTTCTAATGTGTTCAAAATTTGACTATCTTCACTAACTTCAGAAATGGTAAAGACAGGTTGTATAGTATCTTCATCATCAATCCACTCATTATCTCCTATTTTTGTAATTGCGTTTGCTGGAGGATACAGATTGAATTTCTTTGTCGAATTACCATCAGAAATATACATATCCCCAGACCTACAACTGATGAAAGAATTGGCTGTGGCTAGCCAAGGTCTTCCTAAGATGAGAGGATGTCCTCCTAAATTACTCTTGGAAGTTAAAATCATGAAATCCACTGGATATTCCCAAGAGTCTAAGGAGACTGAAATGTCTTCTAATACACCATTTGGTTTAATAATTGATCGATCTGCAAGTTGCAGTAAAGTAGGTGTAAAGAGAAGATTAGGAAGTTTCAGCTGTTCCATAGTCTGTCTACTCATAATGTTGATAGCAACCCCTAAATCAATCAAAGTATTTGGAATTTCTACCCCATTGATATGTGTTTTGACAATTGGACTACCGGGATCTACATACTTCTGCATAGTAATTTTTCCCATCATGATGTCTGCAATTTTCCCTACCAAGTGGATTCTTCTTGTGTCTCTAGGTTTCCTTCTTGGTCTTTTAAGACTCAACTCCTTTATTGTTTTTGCTAGAATAGGAATCTCTTTAATGGCTTATAACAAGGGAATCTTGATACAAACATTCTTCAATTCATCTAGAAAATCATAGTCAGGCAACAAGATTTGTTTTTCCACCCCTTTGTCAATTTGTAATCTTTCAGGAAAAGGAGGTGTGGATGAAGATGCAGGTTGCTCAACTATAGGAGTTGTGGGGGTTAGATCTTTTTATTTTTCTTTCTGAGTGTTTGGGTTTTGAAGAGATGCTTCAGAACCCTTATTGGCTTCAAGAGATTCTTCCTCAGAAATGCTTTGATTTTGGGCATCTATAGAAGGTTTATCTAGAACTCTACCAGATCTGAGTTGTACATCATTGAGAGGAACAATCATATAGGCAGGGAATTGTTGACCTTCTATCATGTAAGCATTTTGAGGGTTTTTATTATTTGGGTTTGGTAATGGCTGAGAAGGAAGTTGATTTGACTTCTGTTGTAATGGAAGAAAGAGTTGAGAATTTGGGTTTTGTTGAGAGGATTGTTGTTGTTGAAATGGCAATGATAGTTGTGGGTTTTGATTTGGAAGTTGTGGATCCTGTTGGTTTTGAAAAGATGGAGGATATTGATAAAATTGAGCAAATCTCCCATAAGGATTTTTCATACCTTGTACCCATGATTGAAAAGGATTTTGAGGTTGGGACCAAGGTTGTTGCCAAGGATTCCAATTTGGTGGGGGTTGAAAGTTCATAGAGTTGTTAAACCCTTGATTTTGTTGCCCCTGCCAAGGTCTCCTTGCAACAAAACAGAGACTCAATTGTGTTTGGATCTTCTTGAAAGATAGCTTTGAGCCCAGGAATTGAAGGACAATCCTTGGTCTCATGATTTTCTGAACAAATCGCACATGTTTCTACAACTTTTGCATCCAAGGGACATTCCCTGAGAGCATGTTTTTTTCTACATTTTGGGAAAAAGATGGCTAAAGCTTCAGCTTCTGATTTCTGCTTATTGTGGATCTTAATAGTGTCTAGCTGCTCACTAAGACTCCCTAAGATATCAGTTTTGAATTCATCAAGCATATTGCCAATCTCAGCCCTACTTACTGATCCAGTTGCAGATTTGTTTACTCTGATGAGAGAAGGATCTCTAGGACCTTTTCCAGTTTTAGATTTTCCTCTTGAGAGATGGACACACATTTCTGCTATGTCATGAAGTGGAAGTTGAGATATGTCTCCTTTTCCCATCATGTTCAAAATATCTATCCATTCATCTCTAATGGCTTTTAATAGAAGGGCTTTCAAGGTCTCCTCATCTAAGTTACTCATTTTTTCTCTTTTCAGATTGTATTGGAATCTTTCAAGTAAATCCTCCAAGTTTTCATCTTCTTTTTGTACCATTTTAAATACTTCATCCTTGTGGTTGGTAGGCATACAATAATCCATGTACCTATCCAAAAATGTTTGTTTCATATCATTCCAAGTCCTAATGGATTGAGTGAGTAATCCCATGAACCATTTCAAAGCAGCTCCTTTCAATGTTGAAGGAAACAGTTTGAGTTTTTGAGAGTCTTCCAGATAATCATAGGTTCGACACACGACCTCAAACTCAAATAGAAATGTTTCAGGATCTTCATTTCTTAACCCATGAAAGTTTGGGAGGATAGATGGTGAAATATTTTTCATTGTTGCTCAAGAATCCTCATCGACTATAGGAAATCCAAATGAGTTATCTCCATCCCTATTTTCCCCATTGTTACCTCTACCTGCTCCATTATTTCCTCCCCCCCTCCTCTACCTCTACCAAATCCGTTAACTCCCTCTTCTGTCATGGTAGTTTTCTCAGAGATTTCAGAGTCCTCTGGTTCCTCTACTAATGGCGAACGAGGATGAATTTCTCCCTCTTCTTCCTCAGGTGATTCTACTTCTTCAATTACGATATGTATCCCTGTAGAAGAAAAGAAAGAATCTTTTCCTAATTCAGATTCGATGGATGGTGAGGAAGAGTCTCCTAACTCAACTACTGTCTCTTGAATTCCAGGAATCCTAGGGCTAGGATTATAGGTTGGAGATGATGGAGGTGTCTCTTGTCTATTCCTTGAGGTAGAAGGAGTTGTAAAAATCGAACTCTTGGCTCTAGCTAAAAACCTTCCCCTAGAATCTCTTGCTCTATGCATGTCATTTTTTTTTATTTTTCTTCAAGTCAGGCTAATAATTCTCTTTCTGATCTTCCAGGTCACTCTAGGTGCAAGAAGAGAGCATACTCAAGAAACTATTAAACCAATAACTTTCTCTTTTTTGGTCCTCCAGATCACACTAAGTGCAAGAGGAGAGCATACTTTGAGAGGTTATCAACTTTCCTTCCTTGAATTTTTTTTTTTTTTATTTATTTATTTAATTTTTTTTAAGAAATTGGCTACCTAATTTCACTTCCCCGGCAACGACGCCAAAATGTTTGTTCAATTTAGTGTGTTCTAAATTGCTATTTAAAATGTCAATCTGGGATTCGTAAACTGACGAAGTGAAGTGTACTATATGTACAAGATAACCATTTTCCTTAGTCTTTTGTCGTTTTTGAGTTTTTTAGTTTGTTTTTGGATTTATCTTTCCCTAATGTGTGATGGCGAAAATGAAGTTAAGTATGGATGGTGATGGTGATTTCTACAGTGATTTTCCCAAACTTAAAAGTGTTCAAAAAGAAAGCTTTAAAACAACTGTAATGAAATCAATTCTTAAGAGGAATTAAATGTATCAAATAGTGAACTAATGACAATGGCCCAATATCCTTGCTGCTGAATGAAAAGAAAGTAACAACTGAACTTAAAGCAACTCAAAGCAAAGCAACTAATTCACACTACTTCAACTCTTCTGATCCTTTACCCTTCAGCTCAATCTACCTTGTGGGAAGCAATCATGAACAAGTTAAGCAATATGATATCTAAATGGCAAGAAATTAAATTGCATGAAGGAAACTAGTCACACTACTTCAACTCTTCTGATCCTTTACCCTTCAGCTCAATCTACCTTGTGGGAAGCAATCATGAATAAGTTTAAGCAATATGATAACTAAATTGCAAGAAATTAAATTGCATAAAGGAAACTAATCACACTACTTCAACTCTTCTGATCCTTTACCCTTCAGCTCAATCTACCTTGTGGGAAGCAATCATGAATAAGTTTAAGCAATATGATAACTATATCACACTACAATAAGTAATATCCTGATTCCTTACTAATAGAGTCACTTGACTATAGAAAGAAACCATAAACAAATGAGTAGTATGATGTCTAAGTAGCAGAAAAATAAATAAGCAAATCACAACTTGAAAAAGGACAGTGCTGGAATTAAACTTTAGAAAATGAAAATTAGTAGGAAGGACAAGATGATCTCATATGTTAATAGTTATAAAAAAAAAATGAAAATTTGCCCAGGCTGCCTAAGAAAACCTGCAGAAAAGCATTGATTAGTTGACAGCTATAAGAAAACAGAAGTGAAAATGTAAACAGCAGTGAATTAAAAACATCAAAATAGCATGTTATATACAAGCTAGTAATTATGAAAACAGAAACTTAATGAAATCAAATGACAACTATACAGGGATTTAGTGCACAGGGGCCCTCTTCCACCTCAGCCAGTCAACGAACAGTCATGAGAATGAGCTCAAGAAAGTAGTCTTCTCATGTATTAAAGCAACAAAAACATATATAAAACAGAGTACAGTGGGGTGATAATAGAAACAGTTCAAAAATTACATCGCAAAAGCTTCTTCACAGCGTTCATCAACGCATTATTTATAATGAAAAAGTGCTGAAACTAACTAACTGAATCCTATGCTATTAACTGCGTTGCCAGAGACACGTAGATCTCCTCAGCTAAGATCTAGCATAACTGTCATCATGTCTATTAAATCTTCGGAGTGGTAGCTGTTGGATTCAGGTTACGGGGATGATCTCCAGGTGTGTCGATGTCTCTGTGGGTTGAGGACTGTGCCACGTAAACTTTCACGTGCTCAAAACAGAGACGTGCCACCGCTGAATTCCTTGGTTGGCTTTGCCTTTGACCCTTGTTGACCGTGACCTTCTATGGATGATTTGGCTGATCTGAAGGGACACGTTCCATGTATCGGTCACCTGTAGCTTGCCCATGTGGCTCGTTTCTTCATAGGACACCTGTAGCATAGCTTTTAACAAAATAGCTGCGGAATCCTGTGCTGGCTGCAGAAACCTGTGCTGGCTGTGGAAACTGACAAGTTTCCGCAGCTTCCTGAACAAAAATCTAAACCAAACAACAGTCATAAGCATAGTTAGAAAGCCATGTCAGAAGCTCTTTTTAGACTATAATGCAATGATTTAACAACTTGATGGATGAAGTAAGTGGAAAAAGAAGGCTGAGAGGGTATATAGGAAGGTGCAGGTTTGAGGCTCAACAATTGGATTGCGTAGTTTTGGAAGAAGGATTTCCTAATCAAATATGGGTTGATTCCTCTAGGATTTGCACAAGGAAATAAGGGCTTGGAAGGAACTACAATTGGCTAAGTGTTAGCTAGATCGGGCTTGTGACGCAAAGAGCTGATCATACTTATGCTAGGATCGTTCTTGTGAATAAGATTAATATTTTCACTCAGATTTATGATTAATGCAATATATATAGTCAGGGTTTTGAGTGGTAAGGTTTACCTAGAGAAATATTGTGCTATGAGACATTGATTATCTTCCTCTTGTTGATTACTGCTTTCATCAATTTATAAGTTTTTGTTGTTTGAGAGTAGAGTAGATTCTTGTATATTGTTTTAGTAAATTACATGAGCAATGCATCTACAGGAAAATATACATGGTTTCAGAGCTGAACACAATATACTACAGGAGATTTCAAATTTTTGAGTTTAGGGTTACAGGTGAAATTCGAATTTGCAATTCATACTTTAGGATCGAAAAATGGCTTTCTACAATTTGAGACTCGAGTATGCCTAGGATAGAAGCTCGAATTACATGCCTGGAAGGATAGGATGGAGGCAGTGATGGAAGATAATGGCCTCTAGAAATTCATTGATCAAGGCATTCCTAAGCCTCTAGCATCGGATGCCAAATATCTAGTTGAATGGAAGAAGTGTGTGGCAAAGGCGAGACGAATTATCCTTGAGGGAGTTCGAGACCACATTGTCTCGAGTCTCCATGGAAAGGAAACTTTGTATTGATGTGGAAAGCATTGATAGACCAGTTTCAGAACTGCAACGACGATAGGAAGTTGGCACTAAAGGAAAAACTTCGAAAAATCAGGATGGAGGTGGGCGATTCAATTACAATTTACTTGACCAAGTTCACCCATTTTCGGGATGAACTTGGAAGTGTTGGGGTCACTGTTGTCGAGGATGATATGGTGAGCTTAGCTCTTCTAGGACTTCCCAAGAGTTGGCATAGTTATTAGGAATTTGTCAATGGGAGGGAGAAGCTTCCAAATTGGGAACCACTATGGTTGGATTTGGTACAAGATGATTTTCGATGGAACACCAGAGATGGGACCTCTTCCGAAGAAGTGGAAGAGGAATTTTCCTTATCGAGTAAGGAAAAGAAAGACAAGGGAAAGAAGTCCAAAGTAGAGGTGGGAGGAAAGAAGATGGACTTGTCCAAAGTCAAGTGTTTTCACTGTCACGAGCATGGGAAGTATGCCATGAATTTCCCACAGAAGAAAGCAAGCAAGAGGGAGCCTACAGTAGTTGCAGCAGGTGAATATCTATCTTCACAATTCAAACTCGATTTCACTCTCATTGCATGCATGGCCAACACTATCATGGAAGGTGTGTGGTATCTTGACAGTGGTGCCTCGTTCAATATGATGAGGAGCAAAGATCTCTTTAGTGATTTTGAGGAGAAAAACCTCAAGAAGAGCATATAGTTTAGAGATGACAGGAGGTATAGAGCTACCGGGATTAGTACAATTACATTTCAGAGGGAGTCTGACTCCCCTCTCAAAATCACAAATGTGATGTATGTTTCAAAACTAAATAATAATCTTGTTTCAGTCGCAGTATTGGAAGACTGTGGCTAGGATGTGATTTTTAGTAAGGGAAAGGTTTTCCTTAGAAACATCGCCATAGGATAGGTGAAATAGATCTATGCATGAGTCAAGAACCTGTATTCTCTTGAGGTATAAGATGCATGCAAATTCTTGAAGAGCAAAGCAAGGTTAAAGACTTGGTGGTTGAGAGGGAGAGTGAATTACCTCTCAACATGAAGCCTCAAAAGAATCCTCAAAATCAGTCTCAGAAAATTGTGGAGTAGCCACAATTGGAGAAGCAGAGAGGAGACTGAGTGGAGAGATTCACTCAAGCAGAGACGAAGCAGCCTCATAAATATACTGAGAAATTTTTGGAGTAGCCATAATTAGAGAAGCAGATAGGAGACCGAGTGGAGTCATCCACTCAAGAAAAGACCTCCAATAGGGGGTAATTTTGAGCCAGGTGGGAAGAGGGAGCACATACATCCACATCTCTAGGTGACAGGTGGGGCGATGTGAAGTGATAGTCCTAAGAGGACTGAAATTGTGCAGGGTCCATTGAGAGGTTTTATCTCATGTATCATACCTTACTATGGGAGACCACAATACATAGTATGAGGAGGAATCAATGGTGGTTGATGCAGTGAGAGATCAGAGTGAAAAAGGCTAGAGAAGTTAGATACTGAAGATAGTAGAGAAGAGTTGACAATAGTGCAGAAAGGCAGAGTCAAAAAAAGTGCATAGTTTTCAGTCGACAGAGATAGTAGCATTCAGAGACTTTGTTGACAGATGCATCATACTGATTGAGGTTGGATGATTTTTCAGTTCCAGGAGTTGCTATAAGGAAAACACTAGAGAGAAGTGTTGCATGTAGAACATTCCAAAGGTTCAGGATTGAGATAGAGTTGAATTCCTTTCTTGTTGAGAGAGTGTGTTGAAAATAACAACAAGAAATGTTAAAAATAACATCTAGAAATTCCAATTTAATTTGTCCTTGAATTAAATTGTAATTCTTTTCTCATAGAAACTTGTAATAGTTAAATAAGTTAAGTTGACTTAGTTAACTTAGGAATTTTGAGTTGGAAGTATTTCTGTAGTCATGTATGTGTGATCCATAAATTTTAGAGGTCCATATTGATTTTATTTGAGTTGTAATTATATAACTCATTTTGACTGAGTTATAGATAGTTGAACTAGTTCTAACTGTTGGAGGAACTAGTAGAGGTCTAGTAGTAAGTTGGTGCACTGGTTCATCCTCAATGCTACTCCAACTAACTGAACATTTACTCATAAGACACTCATGCATGTCAGTTCAGAGAAAGACCTAGTTGGGACTAGAGTGCAGAGACAATGTACTATCAGTTGTATGATTTTCCAAGTTGTACAGATCATGCGTGCAATCAGTTATGGACCTAAGATTGCATTGCGCAATTTTGGAAGAAGGATTTCCTAATTAAATATGGGTTGATTCCTCTAGGAAATGCACAAGGAAATAAGGGCTTGGACGACAATAGAATTGGATAAGTGTTGGCTAGAGTGGGCTTGTGAGTCAAAGAGTTGATCATACTTGTGCTAGGATTGTTCTTGTGAGAACAAGCTTTATATTTTCACTCAGATTTCTGATTAATGCAATATAGCTAGTCAGGGTTTTGAGAAGTAAGCTTTCCCCAGAGAAATATTGTTTATGATCCATTGATTATATTCCTCTTGTTGATTATCGTTTTCATCGATCTATAGGTTTCCTATATTTGAGAGTAGAGAAGATTCTTGTCTTATGTTTTAGGAAATTACATGAGCTGTGAATCTATAGGGAAATGTACAGTCAACCCAATCAATGTGTTCCTGAATCAAAGAAATTAGAGCTCCCTTTTTCTATTTGAGGTAGGTGAAATTATTTTTTTGTGTTGCCATATAATTGACTTCTTCTTCCTCTTGTTAGGGTCCTATAATAATAGGATTCATAATTTTGAATTGATTATGATTAGTCTTGTAATATTGTACATACTTTTTCTTTCTACAAAATGATTTCCGATATTAAAAATAAAAAATGTAAAGAGGGTAAGTCCTAAAAGAAAAATCAAAGGACTAAAAGAAAAGGATAAAAAAAAAGAAAATAAAATATGAACCCCACCAAAAAGAGATAAAAAATAGATTCTGAAAGTGATGAAAATTCAAATTCCACTACATTTTACTTTGCCTTGCAAAATAATATTGTGTGAATCTTGTCAAAAATGCCACAATCCATGATGGTCAAATAGTTTAATCTTGATTCATTCATGTTTTAAATTTCATGCTGATAGATAGAGGATAAAGATCTAGCCAAACTGTTTAATATTTGCAGACAAGTAGTTAGGTAGAGAATAATAATAAGCTCATCCATTTAATATGAGCCATTGGAAGTTATAATATTAGAATTAGATAGTTTTCTTATCAAAGAAAAAGAAATAAAGGGTCAGCAAGCTCAAATGCACCCAAATAAATTAAGAAAAAATGCTAGGGTAAATAAAGGGTAGGTAAAAGAGGTTTTGAAATGCATAAGGTTTCTAGCTCAAATGCACCTTCATCATCCTTAATCCTATGTTTCATGTGCAGGAGGAATTATCAAAGAAAGAGGACATTCACAAAAGTCGTATATTACTTTGGGTATTTACCCTAAAAAGTTCTATATAATTTTAGGCCTGAATACTAAAGCTCATTCACTAATTTCCTCTCATTTCACTAAACCCCTTACATGTCTAATTTATTAATTTCCATTCATTACCCCTTCATTACTTTTCATTCCCTAATATTTTTCCCCTTCTTGATTCCAAAGGACCCTTCCCTCTTCATTTCCCCTTGTAAAAATATCCCTTCCCCTTCATTTTACCTTTTCCCTTATTTCATCTCATTTTCCCTTGTAAACCCACTAAAACCCCCTTATCCTAAGTTTAAAAAGTTAAAATGTATCGGGCCCCATTGAAAAACCCTCCCCGATACCCTTTTAACTCATCCCAAATGTTTTTCTAAACACCCGCTCTCATATTCCCCAAACCCTTTATATTATTCTAACCTATAGTTTTTATACATTTATTCCTGCTTTATATATTTCACCCTCCCACTATATTATATCCCTGATCCCTAAAAACCTTCGCATATGGGTTATAACTCTATCTGTATAACCCATGGTCCCCACTTCTATTTTAATACCCATCACATATATTACTTCCCGTTACATTTTAATTAAACATGACCCCACACCCCAACTCATACCTCGCAACTTCGCCACGCGATAACCCTTCGATCACCCACCTCTATATCGAATGGCCCGCATCCCATATCATGCACTCTGAAATCTGATCTTTAATATCCCAAAAGCACGAGAGATTAGCAGTTTTCCCTGCTTGCCTTTTTGATACGTGGTAGCCCCACGTTGTATTGCGTCCTTTGAAAAAATACTACCCCACCACTCAAAAGTGGTGTGATGAACCATAATACCGCCTCCTTGCGTAAGATGAAACCACTTGCTATTCAAACATAACCCCACGCCCAAAGATTAACCACTATTGGTTAAAAACCAAAAAGCCACCCTTTTCATTATTTTCACTATTATTCTATTGCAAAGAACCTCTGTTGACCAACTCTAAAGCCCATAAACTCTTCTCAACTATTTTAACCCATTTACGACTAGAAGACACTGCAGACTCCAATTTGAAGTAGCATAAAGACCATTGAAGCCTCAGAAAGCCTCCGCTACCCCCAGAGAACCCTTCTGCATACCAAAGCTTCATTTTCCAGGTATTCTTGAAGGGCCAAAGGCCTGTACTTAAGCTTTGCACAATATTTCTAATAGGTTAATCAATTGAACTAATTAAAAGCCTTGCCAACCTAAAGAAAGCCACTATGCATCCAAAAAACCTTTCTGCAAACTGTGTTCATCTTTTCACACTATTCAGAGGTCCTAAGCCTACTCCTTAAGCCAGATAGTGATTAATTCAATAAAATAAACAAATCTATGGCTTCCCAAAGCATTTTGAATGAAAAACCCCTACAAACTCCTCACCTGGATATTGACCACCTCCCATTGGCCGACAGATATTTCCAGATCAAAGACACAACCTCCCCTAGCCATTTATTGAAACTCCACTGCTGGAGTAAAGACAAATTCCTCAACCAGAATGATGATATTCAGTTATGGGAGTCTAATTTACCCAAATAATTGTTCCCACAGGTATACCAGTTCCCTAAAATCATCCACTTATGCCAACTCTGCTATTTCCCAAGACAAAGAGGCATAGTCTCTCTTAACCAACAGATTTTATTCACAATCACTGCAAAGTCAATAAATCAAATGTTGCAGATCCAGCCAAAGCCTAATGAAACCCCATTTTCTATTGAAAACCTACTTGATCTGTACTTTAAGATGGACCTTTAGAAGAGATCCGAAAAATTTCAAACTTTCCTCCTAGAAAAGGTCCAAGTTCCTATAGACAACCCTCCATATTCTGCCACCATTTTCTCTGAGAGGGCCAGACAGATTGTAACCATGTTGTCTTGTATTCTAGGATATACCATTGATGAACATGTAGATGAGCCTATACTTGGTTTCCTTTCTATTTTTTGCCAAAGCAAGCCTCTAGCTACAATTTTCAATTTTTCCTAGTTCTTAGTAGACAGAATCCATGATCAATTGATCAGGTTGCTAGATGAAAGAGTATTCAAATACTCTTCAGTGTTGTTCCATATGTTTCTATACTTCCAGTTAGAAGGGTTTACGATTAACATCCAAAAAATAGACACTAATTGGAAATCCTATATCTGTTATCTTTTGGACACCCTTAATCCAAAAATATTCCACTGATTTCAGCTACAAAGATTTCATTGATTCTTTTGTTCACCCAGTTGTTAATATGCCAAGTAGTAGCAATCAACCCAAGATCAGTGATGAGATAAAGAAATTTTTACAGTTTTCCAAACAAAGTAGAATAGGGAAATGGTATTTATACCAGAACCACACTGAGGTAAGGGTGTATGGATGTCAACTCACTCCATATAAGTTGCCCAAATATCTCCCCATGAGGGTATTTGCATTAGAATATATTAGGAAGATCATAAATTTATATGATGTGAATTTTCTATCAGCCAGGAAGAAAACATAGTTTAAAATAAAAAACCAGCTTGGTCCTTTTATCTGCAATAATAGGGAGGCTAGAGAGGAAGCAGAAAAATGTTTACAGGAAATGAAGTTCAGTAATAGTTTCAAATGGTAGTATGATCCTTTAGGTGTCATAAACAAACTGAGACTCAAGTTTAAATTGAGCCCTTTTATGCATGAGTCCAAGCCAGAGATTGAAAAATATGCCAACCAGTCAGAGTGGTTGGAAAACACCTTAATGGATATGGAGAAACAAATGGATACTAGTTCCATTCTACATACTCCAGCCCTATAGGACAAAAATGAAAAAAGCACTAGGGAAGAAGGTTATTTCTCAAACAAAGATATAACAAATGACAAATTTGAAATTATGTATAGGAAGAAGCCCAAGTTAAATCCTGTAAATGAGCAAGAAGAGACAGTGGAGACAATTGAAACCATTGATACTGATGCAATGGTTAAAGAGAATACAACTCTAGTAGTTTCAGAGGAAACTCATCAGCCTTCAACCTCTAATACTCAAATTATTCAAAAGCAGTATAGTATTGAAGCCTCTTCGTTAAGCAAACTGGTGGATAAAGAAAAAGACATAAAGGAGAAATATAAAGAAATCAAATTAAGAAATGAAGCATTGAAAGCTGAAACCTATGCCCAATATTTCAAACAGACTCCTAGTGATCAAAATAGGTTACTTTCAGCTTTTGACCTTAAAACATGGAAAATGAAAATGACCTTTTTGCATCCCATAGTACAGCATCCTAAGTCATCAACAAATTACAAAAAGACAGAATTTGAAGCTTTGGCCAGGAATGCTCATCCTATAGATCAAGTTGAGTTTCATAAGCAAGAATGAGAAATGATATACTCAACTATGACCAACAAAGCTATGAGTGTACAAAAACTTCAAAATTCTATAGAGAATATCACAAAACAGTTTAAACTAGGGAAGGTATCCTCACAAGCAAATGATAACAGAATGAAATCACCAGAAGACTTGGTTATTGAGATTGGCTATAATCCAAATGACAACAAGGCAGCAAAAAAGCTCATAAAAAAGAAGAATGAAGACATTGCTGCATTGAAGAAGCAGTTAAAATTGCCTCCTTCTGAACATCCACAAACCAAGGAAGTTCTAGAGAATCAAATCCAAAAAGATGAGATGATGGACCTCATTCTTCAGTTAAATGCTCAAT
The DNA here is from genome assembly GCA_031772625.1 of Pinus tabuliformis. NCBI lineage: Eukaryota > Viridiplantae > Streptophyta > Pinopsida > Pinales > Pinaceae > Pinus > Pinus tabuliformis. The sequence goes on along the minus strand of CM062811.1, from coordinate 943,715,015 downwards.
TAAAAGAAATGAAAAATGAGATGGATAAGTTAGTGCAGGAGAAACATGCCAGCAAAGAAGCAGTTACTGTCACTACTATTCGTACAGTTACTACTGCAGTTCCTTGTACTTTGGTAGCTTTAGTGGCCACAACAGCTCCAGTAGCTACAACACTTCCCACTGCATCAACAACTACATCAACAACAAGTTCTACAATAGCAACATCTCATCCTAGCAATGAAGTAGGTAAATTAATCAAAGCTATGAAGGATATGTCCATCCAAACCAATGAAATAAATGTACTTAAGGAACAAATAAAATGTCTAGAGGATGAAAATAAGTTGGCACAAATCATGCATAAAAATGAAACACAAAAGTCAAACAGATTGACTGAGACAATACAGAAGTTAGAGAAAGAATTGACATTGAAAGAATCACTTGCCCAAGCAAAGCAGCAGCTATGGGCCAATGTCATTAACTATGTTAATGATATTTGGCCTTCTATATAGGTAATATTTAAGCAAAATTATTTGGTCAAAGAAGTTGGTGAGGCAATTTAAAGGGTAAGAGCCGAAGTTGGGAATAAGCTAGAAGAAACCTCAAGAATAATCCAGTTCCTTAACTCAAAGAAAAAGAATGAATTGCAGGAGCTTGGAATAGCTGACAGAACTGAGATCATACTAAATTAAAGAAGGTAATCACCAAGAGGAACCTGATGATACAACTTGAGGATAAATGCCAAACAATGGAGCTAGAAATAGCCAGGTTTATGGTGAAATTTGATACTTTGAGGCAAAATGTATGCCTAATCCATTTGTGATTAATGACAGGTTGATGGCACATGAATACTATGATAAGAAAATCAGAGAAGTGGCAAAGGAACAAGCCAACAATTCCTCCATCAATGGGATTCCTACAGGAGAAATGCTTTATCAGACTTTTGAGAACCTCTTTTACCTCCAGCATGAGGTAAAACATCTCTTTATAAACAAGCCTACTTTTGCAAAATACACAGAAACTAATGAAATCTACAGAAGAATGGTAAATATTAAATTACCAGATGCAGAGTCTTGGGAAAAGTTGAATGATTTACTATGAAGATGAAAGGTAAAACAGAGCAGTCAAGAGAAGTCAAGGTAAAACAATAAAGAGTAACAAAGTTTAAAGATGAAAGAGTATCAATAAAAGGTAGTATAAGAGACAGTCAGCGAGAAAGAAAACAACAAGAGAGAAAAAGCAGCATAATATCAAAGAAAAGCCAACAACAAACAATAAAAGAGGGACAACTTGCATCAGTTACATATCTGTCTCTATCTTCTTGCATGAAGATATTTCTTTTTCCTTGAATAATGCCTAAAACAATTTAGGATATTTTGTAATAATTTTTTGTATAAATACTTCATAATTGTATTAGAGGGTGGACTACTAAACATTTCTATAGTTATATTGATCCAAAACCTGAGGTTTTATTGTAACATTTCAAGTCAGCAGACTGGACTGAGTAATAAGGGCATTGCTTTACAGGATTCATGTGTTGGGCCACTTCAGTGAAGTATCTTTCATTTTTTAAATTGTTATTTTCTTAAGTATTTCACATACTTACATGTTTTCCAATTTGAATGAAATAACTCGAATGTTACTACATAATTTGTTTAAGTACACTCTATCTTGAACAATTATTCATTTTGATGTTTTCTTTTGATATCCAGAGTAGGGAATTCTTCATTAGTCCCTAGTTTCGATTGACCTCTTTCATTTACCTCATTATATATTTTGAGGAATCCATAACTGCTCCTTGACCCTGATTGAAAAACCACTTCACCATCTAGCCTAAAAGATATGAATTTACTCAGCTACCTTGCCATGTGAACACTATCTTTAGAACTTGATTCATTCCTATTTTCTTGACATTTGGATTCCATGGCCCAATGGTAAAGAGACATTCATCTATCCATCTAAATCATTGATTCCACCACAAAATCAAATCAAAACCCAGCCAAGCTTAAATAACTAGCCTAAAATCAATTAATCCAACAAAGTGAAATCATTAAGAGAGAGCCCTATCTGAGCATTACGAAGGCTAGATCTTGATCTCAAAAGTAGGTTTGTGGTTGTTGGAAATAATACTGAGAGGGGGGGTGAATCAGTATTATCTAGCAATTTAATAAATCTTCCTTATTTGATCTTTGAATTATTTTTGCATGTCAGTACCATAAAATAATGAGCATGAACAAAGAAAACAGATAGTCACACCAAAGAACACAAGATGTAAGGTGGAAACCCAATGTGGGTGAAAACCACCTGCTGCAATATGTCTCTATCTTCTTTCAAATTAGAAACTCCTTTTACAATGATTTTGTACTGGTGCAGTCCTTTACCAGTACGCAAGCTGCAACCTGCAGAGAGCTACAACTCTCTCTCTCGTTTTCCAGTCTTCTCCTGAAAGGGAGCTACAACCCCCTACTTCTTTTCATAAAGCATCAAATGATCATCAAGTACATAACAGTTACAGTCCACTACAGTTATCAGATCAGTAATAACAGAACTAACCCAGAACACCTTATCAACAGAGAAATTCAATTAACAGAACATCTTAAGACAGAGACGCAATTTTCCCTTCTATGGCCTGCGACCAGACGCACTTAACCTTCCGCTCCCCTGCGTCCACATGCAGAGATCCTTCTGCTGCGCTGCGTGCCCACGCACTGTTCCTTGAACTGCACTGCGTCCTGTTGCTGCAGGGACGCACCCAAAAACACTATCGCGCCGCGTACTTTGCTGCAGAGACGCACCCAGAAATGCTATTGCGCCGCGTCGTTTTGCTCCAGGGATGCACCTGAACCTTAGTCGCTTTGCGTCCCCACGCAGATCTCCTGTTACTGCACTGCGTCCCGGACGCACCTGAACCCTTCTGCGCCTGCGTCCCGACGCACCTGAACCCTTCTGCACCTGCGTCCCGGCGCACCTGAACCCTTACTGTACATGCGTACCTCCGGGCATAGATGATTTCAAGACTTCAAGAGTAACCCAAACAGTCAGATCTACAGATCTGATCATGCGCCAAAGAGATCTCAGTCTTTCAGAAGATTCGCCTTTTTAGATCTAGACCAGATCTAGCCTCATAAGATATTCAACCAAAGACATACACAAACCAAATGATCTCCTTTGCTTTATATAGGCAAGCTCCTCCTCAAATCATGGAACAATACCACGAGCCGACACCATAGTAACACAATACCATCGGCTAGATACCAAGAGTAAAACACAAGAAACCCCCACGTGTGCTTTTATCTGCCTTAAAATGTGTGCACTGGGTGGACGCACCTTCTAAACGGCTTGCCTGCATCTCTGGACGCGGCTTCTGCATGGTGTACCTGCGGGTACGCATCTTTTGAACTGATTTCCTGTGTCCTTCTTTATTTTCAATAAAAAGAGAGCCTTGCCATGGGAGTTGCCATCAAGTACAACATCTGTAACATATATAGCCATTCCTGAAACATAATGCCAACAATCTCCCCCTTTGGACTTGATGGCAACCTCACAAAATTTGCTTCATTCTCCCCCTTTGACATCAAGGGCAAAGGGTATGCTCCCCCTAAGATCATGTTCCCCCTGAACCAGATCTGCAACAAAGAACCATAATCCTCAATGAAAGAGATAGAGACATATTGCAGCTATTTCCAAGATCTCCTTCTGACCATCCTCCATAATGCCAACAATGCATTATGTGCTCCCCCTGAACCTGTACCATCAATCAGAAAAGGTTCAACAATAAGATGATGCATCAACAACCCCCAGCTTTTGCCTGAGGTATTCAAAAGTGTCCCTGGGCAATGGTTTGGTGAGAATATCAGCAACTTGTTCCTTAGAAGGAACATACTCCAACTTGACCTTCTGTTCAAGCACTTGTTCCCGGAGAAAATGATACTTGATTGGTATGTGCTTGGTTTTTGAATGCATAACCGGATTCTTTGAGATGCTGATTGCACTTGTGTTATCACATAAGATGGGGATAGGTGGTGTACAAGTGATTTGAAAATCCTGCAAAGTTTGCATCATCCAAAGGAGTTGGGTGCAACAAGATGCAACAGCAACATATTCCGCTTCAGCTGTAGACAAGGCAATCGAACTTTGTTTCTTGCTGAACCAAGATACCAGTCTGGAACCCATAAAGAATGCACCACCACTTGTGCTTTTCCTGTCATCCACGCTTCTGGCCCAATCTGCATCTGTATAAGCATGAAGTGTAAGATCTGTATCTCTAGGATACCATAAGCCATAATTTTGAGTCCCTTGAAGATATTTGAAAATTCTCTTCACTGCCTGTAGATGAGTCTCCTTCGGATTTGCCTGAAATCTTCCAACTATTCCAACTGCATGCATGATATCCGGTCGGGTACCTGTCAAATAAAGTAAACTTCCAATCATAGATCTGTAGGTTGGTTGATGTACTGCTGCAGATTCATCATTTGCACTGAGACTACATCCTGTGACCATGGGTGTACATACTGGTTTTGCATCTTCCATGCCATATTTCTTCAAAATCTGTTTGAGATACTTGGTTTGAGATAAAAAGATTCCTCCTTCTTTTTGTTGGATTTGCAAACCAAGGAAATATGTCAGTTCTCCTAGCAAGGACATTTCAAATTCTTTCTGCATGACCGAGGCAAAGCTTTGACTCATAGCTTCTTCATTGCTGCCAAAAATAATGTCATCTACATACACAACAAGTATTAGCAATTTGTCATTTTCAGCTTTTATATAAAGATTGCTATCTGCTGAACCTTTTGAAAAACCTTGTTGATGAAGATATTTGTCCAAACGGTAGTACCAAGCCCTTGGAGCTTGTTTGAGACCATAGAGAGCCTTTTTCAATCTGCATACAAGATTTGGATCATTTCCAAGAATGAACCCATCTGGCTGTTCAATGTACACTTCTTCTTCCAAGTCTCCATTCAGAAAGGCTGATTTCACGTCCATTTGAAATACTTTGAAGTTTTGAAAACTTGAGAGAGCAAGGAACATTCGGATGGCCTCAAGTCTTGCAACAGGAGCAAAGGTTTCTTCAAAGTCTATTCCTTCTTGCTGCGCATACCCTTTACAAACAAGTCTGGCTTTGTTTCTAATTACTTCTCCATTTTCATTCAATTTATTTTTGAAGACCCATTTTGTTCCGATAACATTCTTATCCTTTGGTCTAGGAACCAGCTCCCAAGTGTTGTTCTTTTCGATTTGCTCAAGTTCTTCATCCATTGCTTTCACCCAACATTCGTCTTTGCATGCTTCTTTCACATTTTGTGGTTCAGTAGAGGAGAGTAATGCCAAATAGCTTGAGGCTTCTGCAACTGTTCTTCTTGCTTGTACACCTGCTTCTTTCTACCCCACAATCTGAGATTCTGGATGATTCTTCTGAACATATCTGGATGGAGTCTTTTCTTCTATTCTTGTTTGCTCCTCTGGCTCTGCTTGAGGTTCTTCTTGAGGTTCTTCTTCTTCATCATTCTGTCTTTGAGGGTAGCCTTCATCTTCTTCGATGTCTTCATGATGGACTTGCCTAGGAATGTATCCCTTCTCATCAACTACTACATCAATGCTGTCAACAATTCTGCCAAGTCTTTTATTGTAGCACTTGTATGCTTTTCTATATGGAGAGTAACCAAGAAGAATGCCTTCATCTGCCCTAGGTTCAAGTTTGCCAAGCTGTTCATCAGTATTCTTGATATAGCATTTGCTCCCAAAGATTTTGAAGTGCTTTACCGAAGGAGTCCTGCCACTCCAAAGCTCATGAGGAGTTTGAGTGCTGTTCACTCGGACATTTGTTTTGTTGAGAATAACAACCGCAGCATGTGCAGCTTCACCCCAGAAAGTTGCGGGAGTTCCTGATTCATCAAGCATAGCACGAGCCATTTGTTGGATTGTTCTGTTCATTCTTTCAACAACTCCATTTTGCTGAGGAGTTCTAGCTGTAGAGAATTCTCTCCTTATCCCATGTTCATCACAGAAATCGAAAAATTCATTTGAAGTAAATTCCCCACCTCTGTCGGATCTGAGGCACTTAATTTTGTGACCTGATTCATTTTCAACCAAGGCTTTGAAGGATTTGAATTTTTCGAATGCTTCATCTTTGTGCTTCATAAGTCCTAACCAGACAAACCTGGAGAAATCGTCAATAAATAATATCAAGTATTCCTCTCCTCTAGGTGTTCTTTTCCTGAATGGACCACATGTATCTGTATGTACTAGCTCAAGAGGCATGCTAGCTGATCCTTGTTTCTTTGGAAAGTTAGTTCTGGTTTGTTTTCCAAACTGACATGATTTGCATATGGTGTTGTCAGGAATTTTGATATCTGGAAGATCGCGAACTTCCTGATATTTGCATGCTTTCCTTATTTGTGAGAAGCTTAGATGTCCCAACCTTCGATGCCATAACCAGTGCTCTTCATCCTTGCTCAGATAGCATTGTTGTTGTCCTTCTTCAAATATGTACAGATTATTTGGAGTTCTTTTGCCTTTGAGCACTGTTTTACCTGTATCAAGATCACGAACAAGACATCCATTCGATCTGAATATAACCTCGGTTCTTTGATCACACATCTGACTGACACTTAGAAGATTATGCTTCAATCCATCAACATACAAAACATTTCCAGCCTTGACCTTTTCTTTTAACTGAGCAATGCCTTTTCCTTTTATAGTTGCAGGAGTATCATTTCCAAAAGAGACTTTCTTTCCCTTTTCTAGAGCAGAATAAGATTCAAGTTTTTCTTTATCACCTGTCATATGCTTCGAACATCCACTGTCAATGTACCATAGATTTTCGCGTCCCTCTGCATAAAATGCTATCCCACATCTTTCTGTTTGAGGTTCCTTTATTCTCCATGTTTTGGTGCTTGAGGCTTGTTCCTTTTTCTGCTGGAACCTGCTCCTGCATTCAGAGTCTTCATGACCAAAGTTATTGCAAATAGAACATTCAACTTCATTTTCAAGAACTGAAAAGTTGTTATAGGTCCTTTTTGTAATCCCTGTCATACTTCTTCGTTTTTGAGCTTCCCTAGTCATGATTGTTTTATATGCAACACATTGAGCTGCTTTGTGACCAAAGTTATGGCAAGAAAAGCATTGTCCATTGAAGAAACTTCTGCGGTTATCAAATCTACCGGCCAAATGATTGTAATTTCTATTGTCATCCATTCTTGAACCAAATTGAGAAGATTTTACCTGTGGCTGGTTGTAGCTTTTGTTCACCCTTAAGATGGATTGCCCCTGATAGTTTCTGTTTGTAATTCGTCCCTGCTTTACCTGATGATCTTCATTTTGCTTTTGCTCATTTCTTCTTGCTGCATCAAGATAACTTTTTGAGGTGGATGCTTGAGAAGTTTCTCCATTATAGCCCAGACCTGTCTTGTTTAGAGGAGATCGCTGCACATTGATAATCTCATCCAAGGTTTTAGATCCTTTGACAAACTTGAGATTAATAGCTTTTGTTTTCTCAATCTCTTTTCTAAGACCAACAATTTCACCTTCTAATTTTTCAAGATGTTTTTCCTTTTCATCAATTTGAAATTGTAGAGTATCAATGATCATGTTCTTTTCTTCTATACATCTCTTGAGTCTAGTAATTTCATCATAAAGGTTATCCACATCTACAGCATCCATATAATCATCATCTTCAAATGCCATTAACAACTTATATTCATTACCTTGTTCATCTTCATCACTGTTTGATAGACCATCACTATCTTCATGAGTGTAGTAGCTTTTCTTATTTGCGTTCTGTTTCTTGTTCCATCTAGCAGGTTCCTTTCCTTTATCCTTATAAGGGCATTTTGCAGCATAATGACCTACTCTTCCACAAGCAAAGAATTTAAAAGGTAACTTACCTCTGAACCTTCCAGAACCCCTTTGAAGATTTCTGACAAAATTTGATTCTTCTTCCTCTTGTTCTGGGACGTGGCTTGCTTCATGATAATCTCCTTTGCCTGATGCCTTGAAAGCAGCTTCTCTTCTGTCTGAAGGACCTCCCTTTCTCATTTCATAAGCAGTTAGAATTCCATGTAGCTGAGACATAGTAAGAATTCGTAGATTTTCCTTTTCTTCTATAGCAGATACTTTAGATTCAAACTTGGGAGACAAAGATCTTAGAACCTTTTCAACCACTATAGCCTCTCTTATTTCTTCACCCAAATTTTTCATACAATTAACAATCTCATCTACCCGAAGAAAATAGTTAGCCACACTTTCATCATTATACATCTTGAGAGTCTCATACTGAATCCTGAGAGTTTGAAGTTTAGCACGCTTTACCTGTTCATCTCCTTCATAGTTTGTGACAATTTTGTCCCATAATTCTTTTGCGGATTTGTAGTGCATTACCTTCATGAATTCCGTTTGGGATATACATCCTAACAGAGTACTGACTGCTTTTGCATTTGTTTCATACTTCTTTTTCTCAGCTGGATCTGTAGGAGTAGCTGAAGGAAAAGCATAGCCTGTTTCTACAATGTACCAAACTTATGTACCAAGAGATTGAAGATATGCAGTAACTCTTACCTTCCAATAATTGAAGTTTGTCCCATCAAAAACCGGTGGCCTGATTGATGCTTCTCTCTCGTAGTTGCTCATGATGAACGATCTACCTTCAAGCGATCAAGCTTCTCTGAAGGACCTGCTTTGATACCAATTGTTGGAAATAATACTGAGAGGGGGGATGAATCAGTATTATCTAGCAATTTAATAAATCTTCCTTATTTGATCTTTGAATTATTTTTGCATGTCAGTACCATAAAATAATGAGCATGAACAAAGAAAACAGATAGTCACACCAAAGAACACAAGATGTAAGGTGGAAACCCAATGTGGGTGAAAACCACCTGCTGCAATATGTCTCTATCTTCTTTCAAATTAGAAACTCCTTTTACAATGATTTTGTACTGGTGCAGTCCTTTACCAGTACGCAGGCTGCAACCTGCAGAGAGCTACAACTCTCTCTCTCGTTTTCCAGTCTTCTCCTGAAAGGGAGCTACAACCCCCTACTTCTTTTCATAAAGCATCAAATGATCATCAAGTACATAACAGTTACAGTCCACTACAGTTATCAGATCAGTAATAACAGAACTAACCCAGAACACCTTATCAACAGAGAAATTCAATCAACAGAACATCTTAAGACAGAGACGCAGTTTTCCCTTCTGTGGCCTGCCACCAGACGCAGTTAACCTTCCGCTCCCCTGCGTCCACACGCAGAGATCCTTCTGCTGCGCTGCGTGCCCATGCACTATTCCTTGAACTGCACTGCATCCTGTTGCTGCAGGGACGCACCCAGAAACACTATCGTGCTGCGTACTTTGCTGCAGAGACGCACCCAGAAATGCTATCGCGCCGCGTCGTTTTGCTCCAGGGACGCACCTGAACCTTAGTCGCTCTGCGTCCCCACGCAGATCTCCTGTTATTGCACTGCGTCCTAGACGCACCTGAACCCTTCTGCGCCTGCGTCCCGGCGCACCTGAACCCTTCTTCACCTGCGTCCCGGCGCACCTGAACCCTTACTGCACCTGCGTACCTCCGGGCATAGATGATTTCAAGACTTCAAGAGTAACCCAAACAGTCAGATCTACAGATCTAATCATGCGCCAAAGAGATCTCAGTCTTTCAGAAGATTCGCCTTTTTAGATCTAGACCAGATCTAGCCTCATAAGATATTCAACCAAAGACATACACAAACCAAATGATCTCCTTTGCTTTATATAGGCAAGCTCCTCCTCAAATCATGGAACAATACCACGAGCCGACACCATAGTAACACAATACCGTTGGCTAGATACCAAGAGTAAAACACAAGAAACCCCCACGTGTGCTTTTATCTGCCTTAAAATGTGTGCACTGGGTGGATGCACCTCCTGAACGGCTTGCCTGCGTCTCTGGACGCGGCTTCTGCATGGTGTACCTGCGGGTACGCATCTTTTGAACTGATTTCCTGCGTCCTTCTTTATTTTCAATAAAAAGAGAGCCTTGCCATGGGAGTTGCCATCAAGTACAACATCTGTAACATATATAGCCATTCTTGAAACATAATGCCAACAGTGGTTACCTCTATTATTTATTTAAACACAACATGACAACCCTAGGGAAATTTTAGAGTGATAACACCTCCTTTTTAATATTCATACTTTTCTGTGTTCTTCCAATTCTTCCATATGCTAATCAAGGTTAAATAGATCTTGTCTTGACCTGTAACCTTTATTAAAATATTATGAAAGAAAAAAAGGAAAAGTACAAAGATAAAATAACAGTAGTAATAATTAAATAAAGCAGGTGTATAATAGTTATCTCCTTGATGAGAGTCAACTCCCTCTTAATCTTGGACCTATTTATCAATATTTTCCTTACATCAGCATGATATCATTCCTGTCATTCTTAAGAGCTAGATTTTTCTTTTTACAATAGAAATGATTGGTTAGGGTTTTTGTTCCTAGGGTTTTCTAACTCAAACTTTTGCTAGGGTTTACAAACCTTAGATTCTACAAAGTATTCAAGATCTACCATTCATTAAAAGTTGCAATTTATACATGTGTGTAACTTTGTTAGTTGCAAACCCTAGAAATATTATTAGCAAGATCTCTACATGTGAGATGGATTTCATTTCATTGCTTGATTTTAGAAACCCAGTCTTTGTATGCAAGGACATAATTTGAATGCTACCATATGAATTAGTATTTTCAATTGGTGTCATCATCCATGCCTTTAAGAAGATACCTACCAAGCTCAGTTTAGTTACTTCTCCATAAATATGGATATAATACATGGTCTTCTTCTTAATTATCAAAGAGATGCTCAGACTAGTTACAATTTTAAGTGTCAATTGAATAGGGATGATGCATGATATAGTACAAACCTCATATTTCTGTGAATCCTCTTTTAAGGACATATATTATACTTATTTATCCTCTTTTGTCTTAGATCTCATAATATATTTTTTCATAGGTGACTCTCATGAGCCTCAAAGAAGTGCCATAGGACTCGATCCAAATTACAGAGATGTAAAGCCACAAGTATGCATTATAGACTTATCATAGGTACGTAGAGACATAAAGCCACAAGTTCTTCAAGAAAATCACATATGGTCTCATAAATTTATAGGAATAATGCCATATTAAACTCAAACACCTAGAATATAACACCACAGTAATTTCGAATTCCACAAAAGATATAATAGTTTAGATCCACAAAAACCATGTTGTCCTAGTACCTCAGATGCCACAAAAAATATAATTCTATAGAAGTTTGGATGTCACATACTTCATGCTAGAGTTGGCTCACATATGTGCTTTAGTTTCCAAATCATTCTTCTAGAGATCTCTTGGATGCCTGGCATGTCATAGAGATATAGAAATCTTGCTATAGAGAGTTGGTAGCATAAAGAAACTCACATCATCATTATTGGAACACAATATCATAAATAATGGTGTCTTCGTATTCACATAAATGGAAGGCTCCACATGTTGATTGAATACTATAGAATAAGGTGTCTTAGAGCTTCAAAATCCATGCCACAAGCCCAGATTTTCTTCTACAAAAGTAGACCTTTTATCTTGGCGTCTTATACTAGATGTTTACACTAATTTCTTCGAACATAATCCTATTTAATGCTTCTTTAATAGTGCTCCTGTCTTCACCATAGCTTTGATACCATGTTGAGAAACCATTGTAGAGTAGATTAGGGTTGATTTATCTTCATGATAATTACTTGTTAATGTTATCTTTCTTTTATCACTTATTATGTTCTCTTCATCAAGAAATTATACAAATTTTCAAAACAAAAGGATCACAAAGAGACAAGAGACACCAGAAATAGGCTCCATGCCAAGGAAAAACCCCACAAGGGGGAAAACCCTGTTAGTGTCGGTATCTTCATCCCTCCATCAGTGATCAAATTCTCTTGTTGCATTGCATGTCAGGTGTCTCACCTGATCAGCTGCATTCCATTAGGGTCATGGATCATATGATGCTAGTGGCTTATTATTCATTTTCCCAAATGTGCTGGCCCATTTTCATTCATCTAGATCATCTGCAGTCATTGTTTGTCTTTAAATCTGCAAAGTCATTTTTAGGGTTTTAGGTCTCATTAGGTCTAGGGTTTCATCAATAAGGTCTTCAAAATGCTCAATAACAGTTAGCAGGTGCATGAGGAGGTCAAATAAAGTTTCAGCAACAATAAGTTCCATAATCACATGCTCAATGATTGATTTTTCCTCAAAACCCTGTTTTGAGGAAAAAAACAGAGTTTTTTATGTTTTCATGTATAAATTTGATGTAATTTCAGTTTTTTCATATGTAATAACTTCAGTGGCAACCCTGGTCACCTTGCCAAGCTTCAGCAACTCCATCCCCTGCAAGGCAAACAAAAAGTCAAAGCATTCAGTTCATCAAAGGCAAAAATAAAGCAAACTACCCAAAAACAGAGTTTTAAAAGCAAGTCAAATGAAAAAATTACAAAGTGGGTTTTGGATAAGTGAAAAATTAAAATCTTTTGTATATAAACCATTTGTCATGTTCAAAAAGCTCATTTTCATCCAAAAGAGAAAAAGTGAACAAGAGAAAGGTCGTGTTGAAGAGAGGGAGGCAAAAAATCGCAGCAAGTTTGAAGTTTCAGAGGCACGGCGCATTGGGTCGTGGGCGTGGTGCATCCATCTGGCGCGGTGCATTGGGCTGCCCTCTGCAATGTAAAACTTGCACAGGCACGACGCATTGAAGTGGTGCAACACACTGGGTTTGTGGCGTGGCACATAGGGTTTCAAGCCTGATTTCACCCACAAATTCATCCAAATTTCCAAATTTGCTCAATCTTCTTGTGTTCAAGTAAGTTAACATTTCTCCCATGACCAATGAATGAGTTACCTTGATGTTTATGGTGATTTAATGAGAAAAAATCAAAACCCTACCTCTTTGCATTTCTTGCCAAAAACAGTTGCATAGGGTTTGCAAATTGTATGTTTTGCTGCCAATTTTACTCCTAGCCATTTCACTCCCTCACTCTTACATTCCCTCCCTCTCATTACATTTTCATCTACCCACTCCCTAAACCCCATATCCCTAAATTATTAACCCCAAATCCCTAAATCCCACTATCCCAAACCCTAGTTAAAAATTCCCAAACCCTAATTGCTGTCCCAAAAGTCTAAATACTATTCCCTAAACCTTCCTATTCCCCAAAAACTTGACAGCAATATTCCCAAAACCCCTCATACACATTTCCTCCACAGTCCCTCATACATTCTCATCCTTGACAGCAAAAATCTAAAGACATCATAAATCTCTTCATACTCATCAAGAAAACTAAAACATCGGCAAACATGGAGTCAGATCCTTCCTATGATTGAGATGAGGAGACACTCCGTGATTCTTCGAGAGAAATGCATGCACCAAGGAAACCTCACAAGGGTGGTAAACATGTATGAGAAAATCCTACTTCACTTGTCGAGCTGTTGGCCTGTCCTCTTGCTGTCACATGCTTTCAACACCAATCTTGTTATCAGTTCTATGAGTTGGCAGAGAGAGTCCAGTACCATCATGAGTTGGCCAGATTGTTTTTGTTCCATCTTCATAATGGTCAAGTCACTTTGACAGGTGTGACATTCTCCTTGACACCCGAGACTATTTCTGAAGCAACTGGCATTCCAAATGTTGGTGAGCAGTGGAATAAAAGGCAGCAGATTGATAGAGAGCATTATGAGCCTTACATCAAGGCTGGTTATCAGAGGCATCTCAATAGAGTTTTTCCCTTCAGATATCTGAAGGACAAATATTCTCCCTTGATGAAACTCATAATTAAATATTTCAGCTGTGAGGGCCAGTTTTCTCGCTTATATTCCTATCACATTAGATTGTTTATGCACTTCACTAGGGTGAGAATGATGAATCTCCCCTATCTTATTTGCTGAAACATTGAGAAGATGACCACCTTAGTGCAAAGGAAGCCTCCTCAGCAGCAGTTAAACAGTGTATATCATTTTTCACTAATAAAAAATGTGGTCTTGCATCAGCTTGGTTTACAGAACATCTCATGGGAGGATTTCATCTCACATGAGGTCTTCATAGGTCCTCAAGTACCCCCAACAGTTTTTCATGAGACAGGAGGACCTTCACATCAACAGGAGATTCATTAGACACAAACCACTAGTGTGCCAGTGTTTGTCAGTTATCAAAAGGGAACTAGAAGGTTGTTTGCAGCAGTAAAACGAGTATTATCTCCACCCAGGGTGGAAGGGGTCTCATTTCCTCCATCAGCAGAGTAGGTACAGGACAAGGGCAAGCAGCCATTACATGATGAGGGGCCTTCAGGAGGGTAGGAGACAGATTTCATTCTTATTCAGGATGACAAAACCGATTTGGGCTCACAAAGCTCAAAGCTTAGAGAGATTATTCAGGAGTAGTAAGATGAAATTCAGCATTTGTCTCTCAACCTAGAAAGAGCCAAGTGGATAATCAAATTTATGGAGCAAAGAAACAAACAACTAGAGGATCAACAACCCATTATGGAGCTACAAAGCATACGAGAAAACTGGCAAGCTGCCAAAAGGAGGAAAGTCAAGCTCACAACACTTGAACAAGAAATCAATGCTGATCGTGAATCTTGGCTTGAGAGGATAAATATCCACATGGAAAAGATGCTAGAGAAGGCCAACAAAGAGAAAACTATGGCCTACCACTACTTGGCGAGAAACAAAGTGTGCAAGGCAAGAATCAGGAACTTGAAGGCCAAGTTGAAGAAAGCATCTAGGAAGCAAAAAGAGCAAGATAGATTTCAGATCTTGGCTGAGAATTCCTTGGCCCAACATAGCTCTTGATGAAGGACACTACACTTTTTGCAATTTTGAAATTTTTGGCTTAAAAAACAGGTTTTCCTGCCTGATGCGCTGTGCCCCCTGGCGCGCGCTTTTGATGGGGACCTCCTTTTAAGGAAAACTTAGTATTTTTGGATTTGTCATGGAAAAATATGCATGCCCACAAATGGAAAAGAAATTTTGACAAGTTTTGAGCTTC
This sequence comes from Pinus tabuliformis, assembly GCA_031772625.1. Taxonomy (NCBI): domain Eukaryota; kingdom Viridiplantae; phylum Streptophyta; class Pinopsida; order Pinales; family Pinaceae; genus Pinus; species Pinus tabuliformis. Next base: position 943,699,997 of record CM062811.1, on the reverse strand, counting down.
CAAAAAGGTCAAAAACACCTCAAAAATGACATTTCTGCCCCTTTTTGGACACACAGGAAGCATTGTTGGGAGAACTCAGTTTTGGAGTGGAAAATGGAGGCCAAATTCAAAAATTCCACCTGTTCTAGAAAGTAGATAGGTAGAACGTTCCAACAAGCCCACTTGGAGTAAATTTGGACACCGGGAAGGCCTCCAAAATCAGCTGCAAAAAGGCGTTATGCATAGAGAAATCAGCACGACACATTGGAGGAATTTTGCTCATTTTGGCCAAAAACTCTATTTTTCGCCTAGTTTCTTCATAGTTTGACTTTTATCATTATAATTGTCAAACACATGATGTAATTTAATGTGACATGATGGATTTTGATGTAATTATGCTAAATTTTCACTCATAGAGGTAGATTCATCCATGAAAAGGTAGTTTGCAACTGAATGAATCAGTTTCCTAGCTTTTAGAGGCAAGCTGTTCCACTGCCTACTTTTTAGTTCTCAGTTTAGACTTTGTTGGAATAGCTCCTAAACTTATGAGCTCGACCCCTAGAGGCTAGGATTAGTTTTTGGTTGCCTATATCTTGTAATTTTTTAGTCATTAGCATGGTTGGACTTTTGGGAAAGCTTGGAGCTTCATTGTATACTCATTTCAGCAGTTTGGCAAAGGAATAGACCAGGGTTTGCAACACTTTATGGGATTCTTGTGGCATCTTGCTTTGGTATTGTGTTTCCTTTTGTAATTGTAAGTTTACATGTGTTTTATGTATGCCATTATCTCTCTTTACTTCATCTTAACTAAATCAAACAAGGATAAAAGGTAGAATACATTGAAATTGCAGTGCTCTACCTAGGGTTTGTTTAGTTATCTATGTTTCAGCTATTTGAAGAGGATCCCTGAGTTTTTCATGCCCTCTCAAACTCCTCACCTATCTAAAATCTCTCCATCTCCTTCAATTTGAAGTACCAAACCATTTTCCTACTTTGCCCCATAGAGATCTCTGCAAAACTGAGCCTCATTCCTCGGACCCAAATCTGGCTTTCACATTTGAGCCAACAAAACATCATCAAATTCAATCAAACACCTCTGTACACATACCTAGCCTAAAATTAGTCATTACATTAGTCATCTCAAGCTTCATAGGCCATATTTTCTGAGATTGACAAGGAGAGAGCCCTCTCCCGACCTAGTAGGGCTAGCTACCAGGTTAAGCGTGGTTTGATGTTACCCTAGATCCTGCCTTTCTCAGCCTAAGGTAGATTTAGGCCCTAACATATTGGTGACTCTGCTGGGGAAACGAGATTGTTTGTTTATTAGTGTTCTTCATTTTATAAACTACAGAAGGATCCTGAAGTTATGCCAGGTAGCCTACGAACTGCACATTGCTTTGCGAGTGCATAAGTATATAAAAGCTACTTCAGTCAATCTCCGGTCTAGTCTTATAAATGAAACATCTGACTTGCAAATTGCCCCAGTACATCAAATAATTCTAGACTTTTGGATGATGAGTTTAGAATTTTATAGGCTAAATAAGTTGATTTTGTTCGTTTGATTTTTGGGAATAATTCAACACACTGGCTTCCAGATGACACACCAGAGAAAATCCTGATCCTGATCCACCTCCTGTGTATGAAAATCCCAATCTTATTCCGAGAATCCTTCGTCGAGAAAGTTCTGTGATTCCTGTGTTCAAATCTCGTTCATGTCCTGTTGTTTTTGAGTATCTTGAAGATCTTGAGTTTGACGAATAGTTTGAGCTGTCGTTGTTTGAGACCAAATCCGAAAGTGTTGTTGGTTCTACTGCCCTAAATCCAGAGTTTGTCAAAGATCTTGAAACTGAAAATGAAAATAAATCAATTGACGATTATATTTTGAAACTTCAAACTTCCATTATGGCTACAAATATTCCTGAATTCTTAGAGTCTGTGTCTGCAACTCTTGCATCATCTACTATTGCATCTAGTTCAAACCATAAAAAGTTTCTTCACCTCCATCCACACCTCATACACCTCATACATCAGCTACTCCAACCACTCCTACATCCCCAAGACCAATCGTAAATCCACCTAGAGCAATGGCTGCCCGATATGCACGCCTTGTGTTGCCTCAAAACTTGGATGACATGCTTGCTGATTATCAAAGAAAAATTCCATTATTTGATGGTACACCTCAAGGTATCACAATTCAGCAACATGTGGATAGGATGGCAGATTTCTTTGATCTCCACGAGATCGATGCAGAAAATGTAACAATGAGATTGTTTGTGCAAACTTTTGGAGGTGAGGTCAGAAAGTGGTTTAGAGAATTGTTGGCTAGAACAATCAATTCATTGGAGGCACTTCAAAGACACTTTTTGGATCGCTGGGAGGTAAAGAAGAACCCTCTTCAAATTCTTTCCGAATATGAAAACATCAAGAGGAATGTTGGGGAGAGTGTCCAAGATTATTGTGTTAGATTCAATACTGTTTACAATGCAATTCCTGCTGATATAAAGCCACCTATGGGGCTGGATTTGATTAAGTTTCCTGATGGTTTTGATCTTGATATGGCCTATCAATTAAGAGAAAGAGATCTGTTCACTTTGGAAGACATGCAGAAAATTGCAGTCAGCGTTGAAGAAAATCTGCTTGCCAAGAGAGCTAGAACAAAGGCTGAAAAGAAGGTAATGATAAAAGAAGAGGCTTCCACTTCAGATCAAGTGCTCCGTAAGCTTGAGAAGATGTTTGATAGGCTCACAATTGTTGATAAGCCTGAAGCACAAGTCAAAAATCCCAACTTCCATGGTCAGCAGCAACCACAATTCAGAATCAAGCAACGAGAGCAACGAGCACAAGACCAAGCGACACAGCAGTAGGTGAAGACACCCTTACAGCATAATTTTGTACATGGTCCGGAATCAGATGATGAGGAGAACGTAATTGGAGAGGAGAATCATTTATTTACACCTGATGATATGCCAATTTTTATCACTGAAGATGAGGAGTATTCAGAGAGCCTAGCTGTACAAAGGGATGAAAATTTCATCTTGTCAATTGAAACAACTCTTGAAGAAGAATCTGATGAATATTAGAGGGGTTACATGAATGATTTGACAGCCCAACAGCGACAATATTCACTCAGGAATAGAGATGTACCCATAAATCTAATTCAAAAAAGGAAGGAGGCGACACCACCAAAGAATGATCCTCCCATTGTGCAGAAAAAGGGAAAAGAGACAGTTGATCCTACCACTAGAAAAACACCATCAGCAAATGAAATATTAAAGAAACCAAGTATATTAAAGGAGAAAACTGAAAAGAAGGATGTTTCAGCTAAAGAGGTAGTGAAAACATCAGTTTTTAACTTACAAAATGAAATTACTAAGTTAAAAATATCTATTCCTTTGATTGAGTTGATGAAGAATAGTAGCTATAAAGGTCAGGTGTCTAAGATGTTGAATTTAGATCCATTATCTAATATGGTAAACGTGGAGGATGATCAACCTGAGTTTGATCTTTGGTTCAGATTTGGAAAGTCAGTCTCAAGATAGTGATGTAGCTCCTTTTTACATCATCCTTAGGGTGCATGACTATGTGTTACACAATGCTATGTTTGATTCTGGAGCCTCTCATAATCTCATGCCTAAGACAATCATGGAGAAATTGGGTTTGGATATCACCAGAAAGTATCATGACCTTTACTCTTTCGATTCTGGTAGAGTAAGATGCATTGGTCTTATTAAAGATTTGGTGGATAGTTTGGACAAGATTCCGACTAAAAATGTTTTGATGGATGTGGTTGTGGCAGATATTCCTCCTAGATTTGGCATGCTTCTTTCCAGATCTTGGGGAGCAAAACTTAAAGGGACATTGCAGCTTTATTTCTCCTATGCTACTATTCCAATGTTCAGTCAGATGAGGAAATTATACTGGGAGCAAAAGATGAAGTACATGATCACTAGCAAGGAGAAACAGGTAAATCGTCCAATCAACTATGTACATACTGATTTAGAATCATTTGTTTTATATTTTGATAGTTTTAATGATGTAAATAGCCAAGTAGTTGAAGTAGAAGACATTCCAGAGATCACTAAAAATTTTAGAGAGGTCTTAAAGCAAGAAAGACAAAAACTTGATAGTACCGTTGAGCAATCAGCCTTCTGACAGCAGCAAGTAATTTGAAAATTCTGATGAATTCAAACAATAAGTTTGAGATTCATGTGAAACATCGTCCGGATGTCCCTAATAATCAAAGGTATTGGCAGGTGTTTCAAGATGACAAAGAAATCAAAGAATTTCTGCAAAATGAAGGTAAATTCAAAGACACTTCTATCGATGGGGAGCATGATGATGGTGAAGCAGATATATAAGTCAATCAGATGGAAGTTTTGTAGCTCAAAGACAATGTCATTCCTAAAGGTCTAATACCTTTAGAGGATTTGTTCAATCAAGATGATGTAGTTCGAAAACCGAGCTTGCTGCCAACCAAGAAAGGAGTTGAGGATGTGAACATTGGATCAACAGAAAATCCTAGAATGGTCAAGTTATCAAAGGTGTTGCCTCCACAGGTAAAAGAAAAGTATATCAGTTTATTATCTTCATTTACTGATGTATTTGCATGGGACTATTCAGATTTGAAGGCATATGATACGAGCATAATTCAGCATATAATTCCGATCAAGCCAAATCAAAAGCCATTTCGACAGAAGTTAAGAAGAATAATTACAAAGCTGCTACCCTCAATAGAGAAGGAAGTGAATCGATTATACAAAGCTGGTATAATCGTCCCCATAAGATTTTCATATTGGATTTCAAATTTGGTGCTCGTGCGCAAGAAAAAAGGTGAGATTCGATTATGTATTGATTTTAGAAATCTGAACAAAGTATCTTTATAATATAACTATCCATTGCCCAAGATGGATCGCATACTTCAACGAGTAGTTGGAGCGTCTAGCATGTTGTTACTCGATGGTTATTCTGGTTATAACCAAATTATGGGCCATGAGGATGATAGAGATAAAACTGCATTCACTACTCCGTGGGGAACTTTCCATTATGCCAAGATGCCTTTCGGATTGAAGAATGCTGGTGCAACCTTTCAGCGGGCCATGGATATTGCATTTGCCAATGGAAAAGATGTATTTCTAGTTATTTATCTTGATGATTTGATAGTTTTTTCTAATTCAGATGAAGAGCACCTTTATCATTTGAAGATTATATTTCAGCGGTGTAGAAAGTATGGTATATCTCTCAATCCAAAGAAGAGTCTGTTTTCCATGGATGAAGGCAAGCTTCTTGGTCATATTATATCAAAGGATGGCATCCACATTGATCCAGCTTGAGTGGAAGCTATTCAAAAGATTGATTTTCCACGAAGTAAAAAGGAGATCCAATCATTCAACGGTAAGATGAATTTCTTACGTCACTTTGTGCCCAATCTTGCAGAACATTTAAGGGAAATCACAAACATGTTAAAGAAAGATAGTGTAGTGAAGTGGACTGAGGAAGCAATTAAGTCTTTCAATTTGGTGAAATTGGCCCTTTCTTTAGCTCTGGTTTTGATCAGCCCGGATTATACTCAAGATTTCATTTTGTTTTCATTCGCCTCAGATCATACAATGGTAGCGGTATTAATGCAGAAAAGAGACCAACTCGAGAAACCAATTACATTTTTCAACAGAATGATAAGAGATGCAGCTTTAAAGTATAATATTATTGAAAAGCAAGCTCTTGCTTTGGTAAAGGCATTAAAAGATTTTCGAGTCTATATTCTGCATTCTCACATCCTTGCTTATGTCCCTAACGCTGTTGTTAAAGATGTCTTAGTGCAAACAGATCCAGAAGGGAGACGAGGCAAATGGATCGCTTCTTTATTGGAATATGACGTGGAAATCAAACCGACAAAGTGCATCAAAGGACAGGGGCTGGCCAAGCTAATGGCTGAGTCAAATTTGCATGCCTTGGAAATTAATCTCATTGCTGCTATGTCCGAGGAAGATGAAGAAAGTTCGCCTGCTCAGGTATCAGAAATTTTTCTTCTTTCTCCTTGGTATTCAGACATTATTTATGTGCTCCAAAATCTATCACCACCACCTAGAATGGCTAAGAACAAAAGTAGGACCCTAAAATTAAAGGCTGCCAAGTTTTGTATCATGAATAATGCACTCTATTGGAAAGATCCTGGTGGTGTCTTGCTCAATTGTTTAGTTGAAGAAGAGGCAAAACAGGTTATGGAAGACTTTCACAAGGGAGATTGTGGAGGTCATCTTTTCTGGAAGAAAACAACCAACAAAATTTTGAGAGCAGGATATTATTGGCCAACTCTCTTTGCTGATGTGTACAAAACTGTTACAAGCTGCCACGAATGTCAGATTTTTCAAGGTAGGAGAAAATTGTAGCCTTTACCGCTCAAGCCAATTGAAGTAAGTGCTCCATTTCAGTAGTGGGGTTTGGACTTCGTTGGCGAGATTCATCCTACTTCAACGCAACACAAGTGGATCCTCACAGTGACAGACTATTTTACCAAATGGATTGAGGCGATTCCCACTAGGCAAGCCACTGATTCGATAATCATTTCATTTCTTGAAAACAATATTTTGTCTCGTTTTGGCTATCCAAACAAGCTGATCACTGATAATGCAGCAACTTTTAAATCTAAAAGAATGATTGAATTTTGTAATAAATATCAAATTACCTTGGGGCACTCAACTGCATATTATCCACAAGGAAATGGATTGGCGGAATCCTCAAATAAATCCTTGGTCAATATTATCAAAAAGCTGCTGGAAACGAACAAGAAGAGTTGGCACAAAAAGCTGGTTAATGCACTTTGGGCAGACAGAGTAAGTCAAAAGAAATCTATAGGCATGTCCCCTTTCGAGCTCATGTATGGTGTTGAAACAGCATTCCCGACCTCTCTCGTAGTCCCGGTGGTTAAAATTCTACAAGAAGTTGGCAGCAAGGATGATCATTTGTAGTGAAGAATCAATCAAATGATCCATTTACAACAGACTAGAGAGGAGGTTTTTCAGAACACTTTCAAGCTGTAAGAGATAATCAAGAAAATATATGATTGAAAGGCAAAGGTGGACAAGTTTAAAATAGAAGACATAGTGCTGAAATGGGACGCGAGAAATGAAGATAAAGGTAAGCATGGCAAGTTTGAGAATATTTGGAAAGGACCTTTTAGAATTGCTGCATATCGGGTCCAAAATGCTTTCCTTCTTAAAGAAAGGAATGTAGAATATTGTCTAGGTAGGCCGGTTAACGGCCGACTGCTCAAACAGTACTATTTCTGAAATGTTTTCTGTTGTCATATGTATCATTGTACATACTGGTTTATTTTATTTCATTGCAAGTGTATACTGTCATCATTCATTTAGTTTGGGGCCCGAGGTGAAGGCTATAAAACTGAAGTTTGATTTTAGTTTTGGTTTGGGTTGTTTTAGTCAGGTCTTTCAGTCGATTTCAGTCTTGAAATTGAGTCAGTTTCAATCCTGAAATTGAGTCAAGAGTTTGGTTTTGGTTTTTCAAAGTTATTGACTCCATAGCCCAATGGACGAAGGCACTACCTGCTTTCCTAGAGATCTGTAGTTCTTCGCACCTCCAAGGAGCTACCATCCCCATTGGAGCCAATGTTAGTGTTGGTATCTTCATCCCTCCGTCAGTGATCAAATTCTCTTGTTGCATTGCATGTTAGGTGTCTCACTTGATCAGCTGCATTCCATTAGGGTCATGTATCATCTAACGGTAGTGGATTATTATTCATTTTCCCTCATGTGCTAGCCCATTTTTGTTCATCTAGATCATCTGCAGTCAATTTTTGTCTTTAAATCTACAAAAGTCATTTTTAGGGTTTTAGGTCTCATTAGGTCTAGGATTTCATCAATAAGGTCTTCAAAATGCTCAATAACGGTCAGTAGGTGCATGAGGAGGTCAAATAAATTTTAAGCAACAATACGTTCCATAATCACATGCTCAGTGATTGATTTTTCCTCAAAACCCTGTTTTGAGGAAAAACAGAGTTTTTTATGTTTTCATGTATAACTTTAATGTAATTTCAGTTTTTTCATATGTAATAACTTCAGTGGAAACCCTGGTCACCTTGCCAAGCTTCAACAACTCCATCCCTTGCAAGTCAAACAAAAAGTCAAATCATTCAGTTCATCAAAGGTAAAAATAAAGCAAACTGCCCAAAAACAGAGTTTTAAAAGCAAGTCAAATGCAAACATTACAAAGTGGGTTTTTGATAAGTGAAAAATTAAAATATTTTGTATATAAACCATTTTTCATGTTCAAAAATTTGATTTGCATCCAAAAGAGAAAAAGTGAACAAGAGAAAGGTTGTGTTGAAGAGAGGGAGGCAAAAAATCGCAGCAAGTTTGAAGTTTCAGAGGTGCGATGCATTGGGTCGTGGGCGTGGTGCATCCATCTGGCACGGTGCATTGGGTCACTCTCTGCGGTGTAAAACTTACACAGGCAATGTGCATTGAAGTGGAGCGACACACTGGGTTTGTGGCGCGGTGCATAGGGTTTCAAGCTCGATTTCACCCACAAATTCATCCAAATTTCCAAATTTGATCAATCTTCTTGTGTTCAAGTAAGTTAAAATTTCTCCCATGACCAATGAATGAGTTATTTTGATGTTTATGGTGATTTAATGAGAAAAAATCAAAACCCTACCTCTTTGCATTTCTTGCCAAAAACAGTTGCATAGGGTTTGCAAATTGTATGTTTTGCTGCCAATTTTACTCCTAGCCATTTCACTCCCTCACTCTTATATTCCCTCCCTCTCATTACATTTTCATCTACCCACTCCCCAAACCCCATATCCCTAAATTATTAACCCCAAATCCCTGAATCCCACTATCCCAAACCCTAGTTAAAAATTCCCAAACCCTAATTGTTGTCCCAAAAGTCTAAATACTATTCCCTAAACCTTCCTATTCCCCAAAAACTTGACAACAATATTCCTAAAACCCCTCATACACATTTCCTCCACAGTCCCTCATACATTCTCATCCTTGATAGCAAAAATCTAAAGACACCATAAATCTCTTCATACTCATCAAGAAAACTCAAACATTGGCAAACATGGAGTCAGATCCTTCCTATGATCGAGATGAGGAGACACTCAGTGATTCTTCTAGAGAAATGCATGCACCAAGGAAACCTCACAAGGGTGGTAAACATGTACGAGAAGAGCCTACTTCACCTGCCGAGCTGTTGGCCTGTCCTCTTGCTGTCACATGCTTTCAAAACTAATCTTGTTATTAGTTCTATGAGTTGGCAGAGAGAGTCCAGTACCATCATGAGTTGGCCAGATTGTTTGTGCTCCATCTTCATAATGGTCAAGTCACTTTGGTAGGTGTGACATTCTCCTTGACACTTGAGACTATTTCTCAAGAACCTAGCATTCCAAATGTTGGTGAGTAGTGGAATAAAAGGCAGCAGATTGATAGAGAGCATTATGAGCCTTACATCAAGGCTGGTTATCAAAGGCATCTCATTAGAGTTTTTCCCTTTAGATATCTGAAGGACAGATATGATCCCTTGATGAAACTCATAATTAGATATTTCAGCTATGAGGGTCGGTTTTCTCACCTATATGCCTATCACATCAGATTGTTGATGCACTTCACTAGGGTGAGAATGATGAATCTCCCCTATTTTATTTGCTGAAACATTGAGAAGATGACCACCTTAGTGCAAAGGAAGCCTCCTCTGCAACAGTTAAATAGTATATATCATTTTGCACTAATCAAAATTGTGGTCTTACATCAGCCTGGTTTACAGAACATCTCATGGGAGGATTTCATCTCACATGAGGTCTTCATAGGTCCTCAAGTACCCCAATAGTTTTTCATGAGACAGGAGGACCTTCACATCAACAGGAGATTCATGAGACACAAACCACTAGTGTGCCAATGTTTGTGCTATCAAAAGGACACTAGAAGGTTGTTTGTAGCAGCAAAATGAGTATTATCTCCACCCGGGGTGGAAGGGGTCTCGTTTCCTCCATTAGCAGAGCAGGTACAGGACAAGGGCAAGCGGCCATTGCATGATGAGGGGCCTTCAGGAGGGCAAGAGACAAATTTCATTCTTATTCAGGATGACGACACCGATTTGGGCTCACAAAGCTCAAAGATTAGAGAGATTATTCAGGAGCAGCAAGATGACATTCAACATTTGTCTCTCAACCTAGAAAGAGCCAAGTAGATAATCAAATATCTGGAGCAAAGAAACAAACAGCTAGAGGATCAACAAGCCATTATGGAGCTACAAAACATATGAGAAAACCGGCAAGCTGCCAAAAGGAGGAAAGTCAAGCTCACAACACTTGAACAAGAAATCAATGCTGATCGTGAATCTTGGCTTAAGAGGATAAATATACACATGGAAAAGATGCTAGAGAAGGCCAACAGAGTGAAAACTATGGCCTACCACTACTTGGCGAGAAACAAAGTGTGCAAGGTAAGAATCAGGAACTTGAAGGCCAAGTTGAAGAAAGCATCGAGGAAGCGAAAAGAGCAAGATAGACTTCAGATCTTGGTTGAGGCTTCCTTGGCCCAACACAGCTCTTGATGAAGGACACTCAACCCAAATTTCAAGAAATTTGGGACACGTTTTTCAATTTTGAAATTTTTGGCTTAAAAAATAGGTTTTTCTGCGTGATGCGCCATGCCACCTAGCGCGCGCTTTTGATGGGGACCTCCTTTTGAGAAAAACTCAGAATTTTTGGATTTTTCATGGAAAAATATGCATTCCCACAAATGACCAAGAAATTTTGACAGGTTTTGAGCTTCCAAAAAGGTTAAAAACTCCTCAAAAATGACCTTTCTGCCCCTTTTTGGACACACAGGAAGCAGTGTTGGGAGAACTCAGTTTTGGAGGGGAAAATTGAGGCCAAATTCAAAAATTCCACTTATTCTGGAAAGTATACAGGTAGACATTTCCAACAATCCCACTTGGAGAAAATTTGGACACCGAGAAGGCCTCCAAAATCAGCGCGACGCATTGGAGGAATTTTGCTCATTTTGGCAAAAAACTCTATTTTTCGCCTAGTTTCTTCACAGTTTGACTTTTCTCCTTCTAATTGTCAAACTCATGATGTAATTTAATGTGACATGATGGATTTTGATGTAATTATGCTAAATTTTCACTCATAGAGGTAGATTCATCCATGAAAAGGTAGTTTGCAACTGAATGAATCAATTTCCTAGTTTTTAGAGGCAAGCTGTTCCACTGCCTACTTTTTAATTCTCAGTTTAGACTTTGTTGGAACAGCTCCTAAACTTATAAGCTCAACCCCTAGAGGCTAGGATTAGTTGTTGGTTGCCTATATCTTGTAATTTTTCAGTCATTAGCACGGTTGGACTTTTGGGAAAGCTTGGAGCTTCATTGTATACTCATTTCAGCAGTTTAGCAAAGGAATAGACCAGGGTTTGCAGCACTTTATGGGATTCTTGTGGCATCTTGCTTTGGTATTGTGTTTCCTTTTGTAATTGTAAGTTTACATGTGTTTTATGTATGCCATTATCTCTCTTTACTTCATCTTAACTAAATCAAACAAGGATAAAAGGTAGAATACATTGAAATTGCAGTGCTCTACCTAGGGTTTGTTTAGTTATCTATGTTTTCAGTTGTTTGAAGAGGATCCCTGAGTTTTTCATGCCCTCTCCAACTCCTCACCTGTCTAAAAGCTCTCCATATCACTCAATTTTAAGTACCAAACCATTTGCCTACCTTGCCCCATAGAGATCTCTGCAAAACTGAGCCTCATTCCCCGGACCCAAATCTGGCTTTCACATTTGAGCCAAAAAAACATCATCAAATTCAATAAAACACCTCTGTACACATTCCTAGCCTAAAATTAGTCATTACATCAGTCATATCAAGCTGCATAGGCCATATTTTCTGAGATTGACAAGGAGAGAGCCCTCTCCTGACCTGGTAGGGCTCGCTACCAGGTTAAGCATGGTTTGATGTTACCCTAGATCCTGTCTTTCTCAGCCTAAGGTAGATTTAGGCCATAACAAACCCAAAAAAATACTTCTCTTATAAAATAAGATCAAAATGAGATATTTAAGACCATGACCAAGGCAAGAACTTCCACCAAAATTCCAAAGTCTAACCCTCCTCCAAGTCATCTCCACATGCAAAATTAACATAAGTCAAATTGCAACTTTGAATCAAGCATCAATGAAGAGGAAAAAAAAGAATATATTAGTAGCAAAGATGATGATAAATCCAAGATAATGGTCCTAGAAGTAGAGATCAAAAGACTCACAACTGAAAATAAAGATCAACGAATGTTGCTACAAATTTTTGATGAAAAAGAGTGTGCCTTCAAGGAAGAAATTTCAGATCTGAAAACTCAGTTGGAAGAAGGAAGAAAAATTAAAAATGGAATGAGGAAGCAGTATAAGGAGCTGGAGGATGAGTGCCAAAAATTGAAGGTTGAAGCAATTTCTGCAAGGAAGGAATTAGAAAGGTTCAAAACTAGTGCTCAAGCATCTACAAGCAAATAAAAAATTATTGGAGCAACTAGTAACAGTGAGAAAAATAAGAATAAATAGCCATGCAAGAAGAAAAAGAATAAGCATAGAAGGCCAAAGAAGAAGAATAGAATTGGAAGATGTTATAATTGTGGAATACGTGGACATATAGCAGCAATTTGCAGTAATGGAGAGATCAAACCCTCTCATCAAAAGGAGAATCCAAAGGAGATGTAATCTCAAGCATGCATACAAAGAAGATCTCCACTTTCAAGTATAATAGTCCTTTCTATGGTTATTGTTTCTCATGCAATGATTTTTTCCATAGGGCTATTGACTGTAGGGAACATGCAAGGAATACAAATAAGTTCAACAAAGTATATTCCTTAGTTCCTTGGTCATATAAGATGTTAAGTGCATGACAATATTGGCCAAAAGGCTAAGGATTACAAGTTTCCCATGTGTTTAAGGAGATCCAATCAAAGGAAGAAGATCATGCAAGGCCAACTACACAAGAAAAAGGAGGATCAACATTTGAAAGTTTGAAGGAGAAAATACCAACAAGGAACTCCCATAAAAAAAATGAGGCCTACATGGTCTCAAGGGGAGAATATGGATACATCTTGAGTTGCATGTAAATTCTTAGATGTTCATCCATATCAAAAAGAGTACATGAAGAAAAATATGCATATTTAGAGATGTATGTGTTTAGGGGGAGTTCTTGAGGTTCAAAGTGTATATTTATTTCTGATCCATTTCTTTCTCATTTGAATAACAATTGGATCAACCATTATTGCTACTAATGATTTTGGAGCAACTACATATTGAGTTGGTGTTGATGCTTTTGGAGGTATGGAAGCCACATGCTTGTCATATGCGCATGGTCAAGGTGTGATGGATGATCACACATTCAATGGGAACATTGTTGCTTTGAAATAGAGTTGTAGATTGTTGGCATCATGCTCACTATGGAGGCATTTTACTGTGCTTACTTGACATGAGTGCATTGTAGGAAGGATGTTGAGTTAGTTTTAATGTTTCTGGTAGGATATGGTGATATGGTAGCATGACATAGTGTTTATAATTTTAGATATATCTCATGTGTTTCCATGCATGTGTAGTTTCCATGGGAATCATATGATATGTTTGAGTTAGTTCATCTAGAGTATGCATATTATTACTTATGTCTTCTATTTATAGATGTATGCTACATGTGGTTGCTGATATGTATTTGGATGGTTGAGACATGATGATTGCTGCTCATATATGGAGAAAGTATGCTACTGATTACGATGTTTTGATGCTGATGTGATATAATGCATCTATATGGCTAAATCATGATGTTGGTGTTGCATGGAGTTTGTATGTTATTTTCGATATTGTGATGGTTTTATGTTGCTATTGCTCGGCTTTTGCTCTCATGGGGAGAGTGAGTGAGATGATGGCTTGAGTAGATGATGAGTTAATGTTGTTGTTTCTTGCTTAGTTGTTGCTCACTGATTTTCTTCATGTTCCCTATTGATGATATGTTCATCTATGTTGAGGAGATGATGAGCTTATTTTGTTAATGGTGTTACATTTCCAGATCTTGTACTTCTTGGATATATGTTTTCTTGGCCACACATTGGTGATATAGGAGAGATTACCTATATTGGTTCATATGCTCCTAATGTTGTTGTTGTTGCTGCCTGTTGATGTATTGCTTATGGCTTGAGTTGATGATTAGTATATTGCTGGTTGATGAGCTTCATGATGATGTGGATATATTTGTTGCTACTACTATGACATATTGTTATGTTGCTGCTGTTGGATGAGCCTCATGGATGGTTTGTAATGATGAGGATGATATTAATTGTTGGGATGGTGATGGCCAAGGTGTTAAGTGGCCATGCACTAACATATGGTTTGGATAGTATTTCTATTGTTGCTACTACATATGGAGGTTATATCATTTCTCATGGAGGTCTTATACTTGATGCACATGCTATGGATTGTATTATCATTGTTATTCCTATATGGATCATATATTGTTGCTCATTGATGCAATGTACTCCATGGAAAATTTTAGGGGCTAATGTTTGCCCAGTGGGCTAATTTTCCATGATTTTTCCACAAAAGAGATTCGCCAATTTCCAATTTTATAACATACGATTCACCCAAATTTTAGAATATAAAATTATTTTACCTTAAAAATCGCCAACGTTATATAGAGACTATATATAAAATCATTATAAATTTGAATAATTTTACAAATATATCAATCAATATTTTATAGTTTGCATATTAGGGAGTAGTGATATTCGCCAATGTTTTTAAACTTCAAGAAAATTTTCCATCCTTAAAATTTTCCTTGATGTACTCATGTTATATCATTTTATTGGGTATACATACAGGAGAGAACCTTTTTGTGCCATAGTAAAAGCCATGTATTATCATCTCTTCATGTCTTGGGTGAAATGTCATGGAGAGACCCATTGTGTCATTTAGCTATGTATGGGCTAATGGCTGTCATGTTTTATTTTGTATATCATTGATGTAGCCACACTACATTGGGTGAAATATGTAAACTTGGGTCCATAAAGTCATGGTTAGTGATAGGTGTGCTTATAGAAGAGTCATGTGTTAGTTTTATGTACTTGTCACAACCATGCATTTTCTCCATGAAGCATTGCATATGTATTTTACTTTATCGTAAATATTTGCTCAAAGTCAGTTGGAGTCATGGTTCATGAGGGGTAGTTTCTTACACTTGACAAGGAGGTTTATTAAAGAAGGAGTATGTGTTGCCACATGTTGTAGCAGCTACAACACCCTCCAAAATTTTGGCTCGCATGCGAATTTTAGAGCCTACCTTGGATCCTACGATCGATCATCCTTGGTCACTTGTTGGTAAGATGATGATTTCAAGCTCCCCTCCTTGATCTTAAGAGTTGATCGTGTTCTCATCTTCATGTAGTGTGTGTCATTTTTGGGCATAGGGGTTTCTTTTTTTCATGAAAAGGGAATGTTGTCTTGCTTCAAGGGAATTGTGTGCATATGAGTGGTTTTCATCACATAGACATGTTTCACACTCAATTCATGCACTCTTGTCACAAAGGTTATTGCATCAAGCAAAGTATGTCTTATGCATTCTTGATGTTCTGCATTGTGGCACTAAGTGTCCGTGTGTGATCACAGTCAAGTCCTATCACTATTTACATATGTTTCATTGGTCTCACACTTAGCCATTTTCCCTAGAAACCTAGCCACATCCAGCTTCCCAAAACTATGTGCTTTTCTTCTACAACCATTAAGCTTCCTCCCTTGCTTGCTGAAACCCTGTAGTGCATAGAGACACCAACCTCCCTTGCCTACTGAAACCTTGTAGCCTGTAGAGACACCAACCTCCCTTGCCTACTGAAACCTTGTAGCCTGTAGAGACACCAACCTCCCTTGCCTACTGAAACCCCACAGCTCACAGAGACCCTAGCCAACACTGCTCTCCAAAAATGTGTAGAGCAGTCAGGCAACCAACGCTGCTCTCCAAAAATGCGTAGAGCAGTCTAGCTGCAATGCACTCAGAAATTGCATAGAGGTGTCCTCCGAGGATCCCCATCTCGTAACAGTGTCCTGTGCCTCAAAATTTCTCAATGTTGTCCAAGATGACCTGTCTTTCTGCATGCAGAAACTGTGCAGACGGGCCTCCCAGGGCCTCATCCCGATAGTAGTCACTGTCCACTAAAAGTGCACAGATCTACCTCTTAGTGACTACAGGAAAAGGTGACATGCTGAAATTGCTTCCAAGGAGTTGAGGAGAAGGACCAAGGAACCAAGTAATGGAAAAGACCAAGACCACATGCAAACTTTTTCAGATGCATGATCATCTTGAGGGTAAGTATGGTAAGTAAATAACACCTTTCAAAGAACACCTCTTAGTAGAGTTTGCAGGACTGCTTGTCATTATCATATCATCCTCTCCTTAGTAACATGCATGTGTGAAAACATGAAAAGTTATTTTATGTGTTTCTTCTACATGTCTTGCTTCCTTTTCACTTGTTTGACCAACTATCATCTTCGACATGTTGATTTCTTTGTCATGCTTGTGACCTCGTTCTAGTGATTTTGAAGGTTTTGTTTGAGCTGTGCTCTCTATGTAAACATCTATCGCACTCACAAACGTTGTTGTAAGTACTGTCACACAAGCATCGTCACAGTCATCCGAACGTCTAACGAAAGTGTTGTGCTTGTCACTCATACCTGTTGGTGAGTCACACTGAGTGCATGTTGTCTTGATGGTTCGAGGTGTCTTGTCGTCAAATCATGTTAAGTGTGTTCTTGCAAGGTCATAAATGTTCGAAGTCACTCGTTGACATACTTAGTCATTTTTTTGAAACCTTGTCGATCGTACCACCCTCCAACAATGGGACCTCCACTAAGCTGCACTGCAAAATCGTAGCCCTCAGTGATCATGTACTCCTACCCATAATTGCACAGAGCTTAAGGTTGTCTCCTAGACAATCTCCACTTCACAATTCTGTAATTGACCTGATTGATTGCCACCCAGAAGAACGCAATTTTTTTTTAGCAAGTCATCCCAAACTTCATTACCCACAAGCAGATCCATCAATCCTCTAGTTGGTCAACCGAAGAGTTTGATCGGAGAGTGACACTGGGCCTCACTCCTCCAAAAAATTGCACAGATCTGCGAAGCATGCCCACTTCTGCTGACTGATGATACTATGCAGACATGCTGGACAGACACCCATTGCATGTCACTACACTACCCTAAAAACATGCACAATTTTCTCATCCAGTCACCCTCTCAACCGACCTACTACTCCTCTTGAAAACTATGTCATTTTCATGGGTAGTCTCCTAGCTGCCTAGCATCCCGCCCAACCCAAAAACTGAATAAGGATGTCTAGTAGTCTAGCCTCCCAGCTCTGCATAGTTTTGGCTAGTAGCCTTCCACAGCCTGTTGCCAGCCTCCCCAGAGAACCTACGCAGTTTTCATTGTGAGTCTCCCCTTGATGCCTGCATTGTCTCCCTAGAAAAATTGCTCAGATTGGCCCTCTAACTGAGCTAGATCCTGCGGATAGGAATTTCTGATTTGGTTTTCCCAACTCAACCTCCTAGTGACATCTGTGAAATTTTTGCTAACAGTGCTCGGAGCCTGTATCCTAGCTCGGAATGTGCTTTGCGCAGTTCCATAGCCTTGTACTCTCTCCCGGTCACCTGCACCCTAAAGTGAAGGATAATGCATCATGGTAGACTAGGAGATTTCTATATTTGATGCTGTCTCATCATGAGTGATTGCAGATACAGGTACATGGATGAGACATGGTGCGACAATAAACAGGATGAACAAGAAGTGCATGCTAGGAGACTTGTTCGTGAACAGACGAACACACAAAGTGTACCAAGTAGTAAGTGAAGGAGACACATGTGCATGCATGAACTATCAAGCAAACACCAAGACCATCGAAGACTTCATGTACCTTTCCATGTGGAGGTGAAGCTATGATACACCAAGAGAACTCTCATCACTTAGCAGCATTGCAGCTTGACATGGACACCACCATCAACATGGACATACCAGCACTGTCGTGTCGAGTCATGTCATGAGTCATCTCGGTCACATCACTACTGTAGGCCATATTATTGTAATCAATGTAATGTAACATGGAAGTCCAAGAGACCCACATGTAAAGTTAGAGAGTCATGTAAGTCAAACAATCATGAGGGAAGTCAAACAATCACAAAGGTCAATTTAACCCTTGGCTATATATACCACTCATTTGTACATGCATAGGACTTTTTCACCTTAGATCCTCCGACATAACCTTGAGAGTCTGTAATATTTTCTTTGAGGAGCGAGCAGTGGCTCCATTGCCCTGCTATCGGAGTTAGTGATGTAATGGTGTACAAATGTGTCTTGGAACTTTCACTTAATTCAGAAGCCTGTTAATAGGCCAACATGTTTTCACACATGTATTGTATTCATTTGGAAGAATATTCTTAAGATGCTTTTAATGCATGTTTCTTTAAGTTGTATTAATACAGTTGAACTATTTCGGTTGTTTTAGTACATATGCTATTGGAAATGTGTTGTATCAATTGCTAACGTTGTCTCGCCCATGTGGGCTATCCCTCTGGAAACTCGACAGGTTCCTTCTTGTAAGCTTGTTATAATGCCCGTCGCACTCGTGTGGACTATTTCGTTGGGTGTTGTACGTGCTATTTGTTCACCTTGTGTTGTGACTACCACATCCGTGTGGACTACTCCATCGGAAGTTGCACATGTATTGATGTGTTGTGTGTCTCTAGCATAGTTGGGATTATTCCCTTTGAACCTAAGACTCACTTCCACCCTCTCCCTTTGCAGTGAAATAAATTTGACACAAGCGGCACTAAGCATTCACTAGGCTTGTGAACCTCATTGTTCAAAGACAAAGAAAACCACTCTCACGTGCTAACAAGCAAGGGATAAGGCATATCCTTAAGGTAATGGAAATCAGGCCATTGTACCAGATGGGACTCCTACACCAACCGATGTGAGGTCTAGTTGGGACTTCATATTGGGGAGATTCCCTGAATATTGACAGGTCCAACACCATCAACACCACAACAACAAAGAGAGTTTGTTTGTAGCTTCATTACATGCTTAGGGGGAGAATGTTAAGTTTTCAGAGATTGCATGAAATTGGATAGAGACTTGTGACAAATTGTTTCATTGGTTTACATGCTTATCCTGCAGTAGAGACTTCTTTGGTTTGAATTGGCATGCTATTGAGTATTATAGGGGGAGTAATTATCTCATACAACACATTATTGGTGTTTTTCTTCAGTGTTTGTATGGCCCTTTTCCATTGATGTCAAAGGGGGAGATAATTTGGATTGATGGAGATGAGTTTCAGAGTTGCAAGTTCAAAGTGGAGAGTGTATGGAGATCAGCCCCAGATGTTGGATTAAGGTTGACATCAATGCCAAAGGGGGAGCTTGTTGGCATTTTAGTGTTGGAATTGATTTCAAAAGGGTTATATGGTGCTACTTGTCATATGCTTATGCCAATCTGTTGATGATGCGTGATGAGTGTTTGTTGCAGTGTTTAACTTGTTGGTTTTGTTGGTTGGCATTAATGTCAACTTGGTTGTGGCATGACTTAGAGTAGGATTTGGAGGCTGAGAAGAGATGGTTGCAGGGAATGTTATGCTAAATTTCCATATATTGATGTTGCTACATATGTTGGATGACTTGATGTTGCTTCTGCAGGTGTTGGATATGATTCTACATGCGTTGGAAGCATTGGAGTTGTTGTTACATGTGTTGAGATATTTATACTTATGTTGGAGTTGGCTCTACAGGCGTTGGAGGAAGTTGGATGACTTGGTGCTACTTCTGCAGGTGTTAGAGATGTTGCTACAGGTGTTGGAAGTAGTTGGACATGTTGTTGATTATCCTAACTAATGTAGAAATGTTAATCCCTTGCATTGATGCTCTTAGTGTTAAATAGGTGTTGTAGAAGGTTGCCATGATGCATCATGGTGCCAAGTTGCTTTAGGAAGGTCGTTATAGTGTCCCATACAATCTCCTGAATATCAACTCCAAGAGGTGGCTTAAATAGGTTCAAAACTTTAGTTTTAAGGGATATATGTATTTCCTTCACAAGAGTCATGTATATGGAATTTTCCTTTAGGAAAGTCACGTATACATTTTGGAAGTGTTTTTCTCCGCATTCCTCATGCACATAAGGTGTTATTTGTTTTTCATGCTTGTCTTGTTTGGGACTCATCATGTAAAGGTCATAAAAAGGCTAATTATCTTTTAGAAGATGGTTAAGGTGAAGAATATCCTTCATTAAGTGGATTTAGTGGTATGATCTAGTCAAGGAGCCGAATACAGATTAAATCAAACATATGAACATAATTTGTAGAGCTTAGTAATTATTCGTAATTATTGAGTTGAGCAATTCAGTTCATCTATATATTGGAGACAAATCAATTATAGTTTGGTTTTATGTGTTATGTGTTGAGTGAGAGTGAGAGTGGAGAAGAGTGTGCAAGTTGTGAGAGTTGTATAATGCAAAATATCTGAAGTAGTTTGTAGGTGTTACAATAGTGAGTTGAAGTATGCTTCAAAAAACCTTTTGGCATGAAGCGAGGAGGTGAAATAAAGTTTGTTTGCAGGTGTATTTGGATATTTTTTTCTCCTAAAATATTCTCCAGTTTGTTGTTTTTATGAAATAGTCTTTTGAGAGCAGTTTTACTTTATGCAGAGAGGGTTTTAGCTGATGTGGTGATCAAAATATTTTATGCAGTGTTGGCGATACTGTGTTTCAGTTTGTGGTATGGTTTTTGTTTTTGATCATGTTCTTTGAATAAATGTTGCTATGGTGTTCATGTTGAGCATTTATCCATTCCAGTTTGAGAATGTATGAAATGATAACCACATAGAGGAGAGGAGTGGATTTGGAGGACTGGAAAATTCAATATAAGTGAGCAGTTTTATCAATCCAATGGTATATGGATAGTTCAGAAAAAACTGGGTGAGGCTCATTAGTCGTGGTGGCTTCCAGCAGATAGGAGTTTGTAGATTCAATTGATATTTCAGGAGTAACCAGGCGAGGATCGTTGGTTGTGGTGGCTTCCAGTGGATGGTAGTCTGTAAATCTGCATGAGTGTTTGCAAGAAAAGTTCCCTAAGGCAAGGGTTGCAAGCCTAAACAAAGAAGGATAAGATAATAAACAAAGAGCACTTAGAAAAGTATGCCAAACATATGAATAATCAAACATGGATTTGGAAACATACCCCTAGAGGTCCTACATTTGAAGATGTTCTCATAGGGTCCATACCCTTTGCTTCCTTCAAGATGTGCAACCTGCAAATCAATCACAAAATCATATACATAATATATAATTCAATGTGCATAGATAGTAATATGTTATATCGTTATATATAAACATATAAACCATCATTCATAAGATGACAACATATATCAGGAACAAGATATGTGCTTCTTTATTGATGAACAACAGTAAGTATAGGAAAGATACATCCTGATCTAGGCCAAAGGCACTGACGAAGCCTTCCTCCGAATTCGTCCAGCCCGAGCCACGAAGACAAAATCCTTAATAGGTGCAAGTAGATGATAGACAAGGATGTTGAGTATGTATGCAAAGGAAACCAGGGTTTTCTAGAGACTGGGAGTGCAGGAGGCACGGGAAAAGAAGACTTGATATGAGAGAAATTAAGTATAGTTTCGATATCCTTCTTCTTGTATCAATTAGGCCTACCCAAGGGGTGTATATATACCACCCCAAATTGGTTATTTCAGTTAGGCTACGAAATCCTGTAGGTGGCCTTTTGGTAAAACCCATAAACCCTACTCGAAAAATAACATTTTATTTTATTTTTTCATATTTCAAAATGTATACACGAGTATTGTGTTATGGTACCATGTATGTACGCGATTTTGTATGGGAAAAGTTGTGTATGGAATTTCAGATTTGTTTTTAAGTAAAAAGTTAAGTCTGCATAGGGAAAGGGACTGCCTAGGGTTATAATAGAGAATTAGGTCTACAAGAGTGCTCAATGATGCTATAACAGATGCCCCCCTAGTATATGAGGTCAAAAGGGGAACATGATGGCCGAAATATATTAAGTATAGAGAGAGGAGTCATCTAAAAGCATGGGAGGAGATCACCAGATTCCAACCCATCGCATACCTATGGAAGGTGTCAGAAATAAAAATCCATGTATGAGGTGGGCATACCCATGCTCGTAAGTAGTAAAGCATGTATGTTGATCAAGTATAAAGCAGATCTAGAATGTATGCATAAGTGTATAGAAGGATCTAAAGAATACATAGTGGATCATCAGATCATAGCTGCGAAGGAAAACAACGGAGCTATGTATAAATATCACATATAGAAGAATATTTGATTAATGATGCTAGAATACTATCTGATCAATGATGCTACATAATTGATCCTCATAAGATTACCAAGTCATATAGGTGGAATAGTGGTATTGCATAAACTCAGGTACCAATAGAAAATATGTTGTTGTGAAAGATTGCAACAAATAAAGCTGAGAGGTGTCATTGGCAAAAAATTGAAGGAGCTGTCATGTGAACTAAGATGCTGACATAACTCGAGGTCTTCACCAACTGCACATGGTACATTTCTACACTATGGGAATAAATGAGCTGAAGTCGACCACGTAAGTAATCGTTTGATTACATGTCATTGACGTATACTGGTAAAAAAAATGAGACAACTCACCAATAATGATAATGAGTGTCAAGGTACCACAATACAATATAACAAGTGTGAATAGATGTGTTGAAGTCAAAAACTTGAAAGAATCTATCAATCAAGATACATTGATGTATTATCACTATCAATAGCGAAGGAGTCTGCCACTGATGAATGTAAACCCTAAGGTATTGAAAAGAGAACTCTAGACTTTGTTCCCAGAGAAATGAGTTGGAGTCGATGGGAAAATATCTGTTGGAAGGAAGGCATTAAGGCATCCCACATCAACCAGCATGAGTGTAACCCGCAGGCCAATAATTTGGAAGAACTCAGATGGAGAGAGATGAAGTAACCATTTTGAAGTGAATTTTCAGTTTACATAAGATGTGGCTATTGCACGACAAAAATCCTCTGAACCAACCAATAATGAAAGCTGACAAAAAGATGAGGAATCCACCAATAGTGTCAAATGGAAAACAAGGTACTGTATAAATCCCAAAGTGTAATAATGTAAGTTGATGTCAAACACAAGAGAAACCACTCAGTTAAAGACCCATAATATTGATTGATGTGGAGAATATGGGCACCTATCAATGATGTAAATAGGGCCAGGGTACAACTCTAGGTCTACTCTTAAAGTAATTTTTTAGAGTCAATAAGAGAAGACCCGCTAGTAAGAAGTGAATAGGGACCTTATTAACGAGCATGAGTAAAGGGCCATGTCGTTGATGTGATGATGAGAATAACTTGACAAACTAGGTATGACCAACATAAATGAGTCGAGAGACATTGCATAATGGTCGACAACAGGTTTAATTCCCTTGAAAAAAATCACAACTCGATGTGACTTTATGGTAACATAATATATCTTTGTATAAGTTTGCAATGCAGGAGGCATTAACAAACTATCCATATGATTGGAAGAGATAATCAACTGGTGGTGGAATGACTCAAGGACAAGGTTATGGATTCCCTAAAGTCAAATTAAGTCCCATCCTCGTGGAGGAAAGACTCTTTTTAAGTGCTTTGTTCAAGGGTGAAATGATTGACTCTTGCTGCCATCAAATGATGAAGACACTGTTCCGTTCCCGCTCTGTTTTTGTAATATTTTTTTTTGTCTTTTTCAATTTAAAGCCTGAAAAATAATAAAATAATTCCTATAATACAGTGGAGAGAATGAGTGTCAAGGGAAAGTGCATTAGTTCCTGGGACTGGAAAATTCATATGCTCAATGCAAGGTGGTGGATGCTGATCATCGACACTTAGGGAATGTTCCCTCCATGAAAAAGTGTGTCAAGTCACAAAGGCTAATGAATGCATGGTTTGAAATTGCAGAAAAGTAATGGTCAAAAGTAGCTTATACACGAGTCCACATGAAGGCAACTTAAGACCAAAAAAGGTGCAAGTGGTCAATATGCAATGCAATAGTACAACTCAAAACATGGGAGCATCTAGGGTATAAAGCCAAAATAATAGCGAAGAAGAAGAAGAATGAGGCTTCAATGAACAGTCTTGGCGCGACTAAAGAGGATTCCTGAGCCTACTCAATATTTGCAACATGGGAAACATATGCTAGTGAGGTTATAACTAGGAATCCCATGGAAGGAAAGGCTCTACCACTATGTTACAGTTTTACAAGACAATTAGTGAAAGAGGTTAAAAAATCGCAACATAATGGGGTTGACCTTGTGGCTAAATATCGCAGTATGAGGTTAAGATGAATAATGCAATGAAAAAGTGATATGTCTTAACCTATATGCCAGTTTAGAATAGGATATTTGCCATGATAGGTCAGCGATTGTGGAGTCGAAGAAACTTAAAAGGTATCACTAAGTGATAAAAAGTCTTTGTCACCCTTGTTGGGAACAAGATCCCCCAAAGGACAGTTTTGGGGCTAAAATCCCATATTTTGGTCAAATTTTGTATGAAACTTGTAAAGACTCCGAATTTTGTGGTCGCGGAGCGCATAGGTGTTATAAGTCATAAAGGGTTGTCCGCCCTTAGTTTTTTAAAGAAAAGTCGGTTGTAAGAGATCTACCCATGGTCCGCGGACCACGGGATTGTATAAAAAGAGCTAAGCTCTAAGTAGTTTTAGACACGCACAAGAGAAGAGAGTGATAGCTCTGAAGTAAGAAGTCTAAGTTTCAGGTCGTAGCATAGGTAGAGGATCTGCACTTGAGTGCGTAGAGGCTTGGGGTGGAAGTCCGCAGCTGAGTGCATGGACCCCTACAGCTGTGTGCGCACGGTGAATAGAGTTTGTAATAAATTAGAAGAGATTAATAAAGAGAAGTATTATGCAATTTTCGTGTCTTTGTTCCGATTAATGCATCTTATCATTTTATGTATGAATTTCCTTTATAATGCTTATGTGATGCGCGGATGTGTATTATTATGTTGGATAAATGAATGCATATAAGAATATTTGTTTACGTGGTGCTAACTGTGAGTATCTAATAAGATAAGTAAGACACTTAGACTAGTTTAGGAATCTGCACGGTTCGCTGCCTTAGCAGCGCGAAAGTGTTTAGATCAAGGGTTAGGGCTATGTGAAGGTCAGCCATACCCTTTCATGGAGGTATTGAAGGATGGAATAGAGGGCTCGTCTGGCAAGCCCTAAAACGAAGTAACCTGTGTGAAGGCATGAATAAAGGGAATAAAGTGACATCACGACCATCTCAGGGTGAAGAAACTTGGTTCTAGCATCTCCTCATACTACTTCAGGTGAGACTTCGGTCCGCGCTCCGCGGGCTGATGCCGAAAGAGCTAGTAGTGTAGGGATTTGTTTGGCTAACTAACACTGAAACTTGGTTAGGCCCCCTCAAGCCCCTTGAAACTTGAAGACTGAGACTTGGCAGACCACGAGAAGTTCCCATACCTGGCGACTGAACAGCTGATGTGCCGCATCATTGATACGAATTTAGGAGTGACCGCATTGGAGCCACGGAGGTGGCTCAAGGGAGTAGAAAAGGTAGGGTTGCTCAACTTGCTCTGGGTACCACACTACAACCGCACCCCGATGATAGTTTTGGTCATCAAGCTGCTGTTGTGCTTGGTGCATGATGGGTGTCTGTGGCTGGAGGAGCCAATACCCATCACAGATAGACTGATTCATATGATAACGTGCTTGTCGTATACAGGAGAGAATCCTACCATGATCTTTGGCAAAAGAGGTGGCGAATAGGCTCTCGTAGAATCAATGAATGAAAAATTTAAATTGGTGAAAAGGCGACGCGGATGTGCTATATCCAGCATCTGTGACCCCGCTGTGAAGGTAGCCACATAGAACTTAGCGGGGAAGGTGATGAGGCAGTGTCGCGCCGATGAAGTGCTGGCACCTGTCGTCGCACTCGCAGCACAGTGCGCTGAAGGAGTCCAGTTCAACTGGTCGGACTACCTTCGTGGAGAATTCCTGGTTAAATACCGCGAAGCATAAGAGCTCAGCAAGACGTTCCACTACATGTGGCTCTTG
The DNA here is from genome assembly GCA_031772625.1 of Pinus tabuliformis. NCBI lineage: Eukaryota > Viridiplantae > Streptophyta > Pinopsida > Pinales > Pinaceae > Pinus > Pinus tabuliformis. The sequence goes on along the minus strand of CM062811.1, from coordinate 943,673,830 downwards.
TTGTCAATTGTTCTGGTAGCATGGGAGCTTCCAGAGGACAGCTAGTTTACTTCAGTCGTGCGAGGCCTCCCTGAAGTAGCGAAGTACAATTTGTTGTGGGCGACTAAGGACGCACAACTAGTCAAGGACAATAAGATCTTTTGGATCTTGATGGAAATGAACATTTGGATGGCCATCAATCAAAAGATACGATTGTCACCTATGGTGTACGACAACCTACAGGGCTACGTCAAATTCAAAATAAAATTCCATCAAGTATCCATCAGGGTGCGGAAGGACCCTCCATAGAAATGGTACGACTTGCCATATTTGGCAAGGGATGATGCCATTGATGCAGTGCTTGATCAATGGCTGGCAGAGTGGCGCTCTACAACAGATTTGGTGGTGGGCGAAAGAAAGTTTGCCTCACAAAAGAAAAAGGAGGAGGCTACTGATAAGGCTCAAGCGGAGCACGAGGCTATGCAGTAGACAGGGAAGCAGACAGGTGGGACATAGCGAGGCTTTGCTAAAAGCGCGAGGTCACCTTCACCTGAGACCGAGGAAGAAACAGATGAGCAACACAACATGGTCCCGCAGGAGATGTTAGCCCACATCAAGCACCTAAGAGAGCTGGAGAAAGGAAGGCCCAAGAAGAAATCAAAGGCGACCAAGACCTCGCTAGACCCCATCACACTAACAGAGGGTGATATACATGATATCGGCGACACAGTGAGGGAGGTCACCACGGAGGTCCTGCTTAGTTTGAACAGTAGCAACATATCATCTTAGGGGACATCCAGATAGGGTTGCAGGAGTTGCAGACCCGTGCGTCGTAGGCTAGTACGGTGTCTACCAGCCTGGTTATCAGCACTTCATAGGCTACCGATATGCTACGTACGAAGATTTCCAGTGCGATTGTGATGCCAGATGAAGCATTGACCACAGAGAACGAGGCTGACAGGCCCACTCTTAGCACTTTAAAGGGAGTCAGACTGAACCTGCCAGCGCTCTTGCATGAAGCACTCCACCTCGTGTAGGATGGAGTAATTGCAGAATTGAGGGCCTAAGAGAACCGTGCCCTCCAGGTGATCAACGAACAGTGGATCAATAACAAGCAGATGTCCCTACAGAGAAATTATTCCATTTCCATAGAGACTGAGGTGACCAATCAGAGAAAGCACATTTTGCAAGTCATTGAGGAGGCATGCAGAATGGTCCCAGCATTATCCATTTCAGAGGTACACATCCACAAGTTGGCCAAAGGGGTGTGTGACACTCGGAATGAGATAGCACGAGTTTAGTTGGAGTTGAACCTGCAAATTACAGAGTTACAGTTGAAGGCCCAACCTTCATCTCTGCCAAAAGTGAAGGAACAACAGGCAACCACTGTCACAGAAGCAGTAGCGGCGGTGGACAGTGTAGTAGCAGACTGCACACAACTGTTTGAGCAGTCATTTGAGGTCTTGACAAGCTTGCAGGAGGACCCTAATGTACAGAGGTTAGAGACGGAAGCGCGTGAGCTACAATAGCGCTATGATGAGGTTAAGGGCACAACGCGAACCATCGCGCTGACACAGAGACTAGCCAAGCTGCAGGAGGCTAAGCAGCTGAAGGAACAGGTGGATGTAGCGCTGCACAAGGAAGAAGTTCTCAAGGTGAGACTAAAGCCCTAGCTGGATGAGGCTTACACAGTGATAGGGAATATCGAAGACAATCTTGACTCTATAGGCATCACAACAAAAGCTTCAGGCTGACAGTGTAGGAGCAGTGACCAAGAAGATAGTGAAAGACGCGAAGTAGGTGGCAGCTCAGTGCACGACTGAGGTTGCGGTCATACAGATCGAGTTGGAAGGACTTCACACAAAGACCTTTGCGCCTACTGAGTGACTCAAGGGCGAGTCATGATGTTTGTGTTGGGGGCCCGTTGGGAACGGGATCCCCCAAAGGATAGTTTTGGGACTAAAAGCCCATATTTTGGTCAAGTTTTGTAAGAAACTTGTAAAGACTCCACATTTTGTGGTCATGGAGCGTGTAGGTGTTATAAGTCATAAAGGGTTGTCCACCTTTAGTTTTGTAAAGAAAATTTGGTTGTAAGAGATCTACCCATGGTCTGCAGACCATGGGATTGTATAAAAAAATCTAAGCTCTAAGTAGTTTTAGACACACATAAGAGAAGAGAGTGATAACTCTGAAGTAAGAAGTCTAAGTTTCGGGTCGTATCGTAGGTAGAGGATCTGCAGCTAAGTGCACAGAGGCCTGGGGTGGAAGTCCACAGCTGAGTGTGCAGACCCCTGCAACTGTGTTTGTAGGGTGAATAAAGTATGTAATCACTTGGAATATATTAATAAAGAGAAGTATTCTGCAATTTCTGTGTCTTTGTTCCGATTAATGCATCTTATCATTTTATGTATGAAATTCCTTCATAATGCTTATGTGATGCGCGAATGTGTATGATTATTTTGGATAAATGAACACATATAATAATATTTGTTTATGTGGTGCTAACTATGAGTATCTAATAGGATAAGTAAGACACTTAGAATAGTTTAGGAATATTCATGGTATGTTGCCTTAGCAGCACGAAAGTTTCTAGATCGAGGGTTAGGGCTATGCGAAGGTTATCCTCAGGCCCAATGGATAGGTCGAGGCAGTGAAAAAAAACACTTAAGATGATCCTGCAAAGGATGATTGACAAAAATTGGTCCAATTGGCATCTTATGTTGTATCCGGCTCTTTGGGCATACCAAACCTCCATAAAGAATGCTACAGGTTTTACACCTTTTCAGTTACTTTATGGGATGGAATTTATCTTTCCTGTTGAATGTGAAATTCCATCTCTTAAGTTAGCTATTGAGCTCCTTCTAGAGACCTCTAGTCTAGAAGAGCGTCTCCTTCATTTGGAACACCTTGATGATTAATGTCGAGATGCCGCCACAATCTATGAGGCTCATAAGAAAAGGGTTAAAACTCAGTACAATAAAGTTGTTCGTCCTCGAGTCTTTTCTGAAGGCAACCTTGTTTTGGTCTATGACCAAGATAAGGACGCCTTGGGGGCAGGCAAGTTCAAGCCTATGTGGTATGGTCCCTTTATAATTAAATGAGTTTTAGAAAAAGGGGCGTATGAGTTAATCGATTTTGAAGGAAACAAGCTGGCAGAGCCCCGAAACGGGCTCTACCTCAAGAAGTACTTTTCTTAAGTAGTAGCTAGGCAATGGCTTCTTTGTACATTTTGTATTTTTGTACATATCTCATTGGGAGTTTTTGATATCGACACTTTTTGGTCTGCTGTGGCAGGTGTTGATGGATGACTTGGTCTATTTTGGATTCGCCGATGGTGCTAGTCAGCACACTCAGAACCTCGCTTCCACAGCTTGGGTAATATACTATCTAACTGGCCAGTTGATGGTGTCAAGGGAAGTATGCATTGGTCCCACTTCAAATAATATGGCTGAATATACTGACATCATTAATTTACTATACGAAGCAATTTCTTATGAAATCAATTCGTTGGTAGTCTGTCTTGATTCACAATTGATAGTGTCACAATTGAATAACATTTATCGGGTAAGGGATCCACGTTTATTTCGCCATTATTTAAGGGTAAGGTTGTTGCAAAGATCATTTACTTACATTAATTATTTGCATATTCCAAGATCTCATAATTGGTTAGCTGATTCTATCGCTAATCAAGCATTATACTGGTACATCATTCATTCATCACCTTAAAATCAAGCATCAAAAAGTCGGAATTGTATATATATATATATATATATATATCATAAAATATCTCGAGTGTACATAAGTGTGTCCAAAATAATATACAAAAATTAGGACTCAAATGCCCATAATCATGTCTAGTACATCTAATGCCCTGGCTCAGGATGAGCGGCTAAGTATGCAACTACTACTTTGGCCACACGCCTAAGAGTGCAAACCCAGTCTCGTGGCATGCCAACCACATGACGCTGCATGTCTATATGGAGATCCTCTACATCCTCCATCGGTACTCGATGAGTTAGTCTCACCAAGTGTCGTTGAACTGTGTGTAGAAGTCTCTCTGTGTCCGCAGCCGCCTCTTCGGCACCTTGGTCGCGACGTCCATGCTGTGGGAAATCATATGGTCGTACTGGCCCAATATCTGGAACATGAGCATCATGTTAGTCATTTGAATCCTATCAAAAAATATTTTTCAAAATTAATATATTTGAAAAATCATAAAAATCATAAAACAAAAAACATTTGTTACCTATATCGCCCCATGCTGCAGTTCGTGGTAAAGTTAGATCAGGATCTCCTAAGAAGTCCAACCTAGCATAGGGGTAGTCGTCTATGGCAATGAGCTGCTGCTCCCACCAGGAGAAGAAGTCATCGTCTAAAGCAGTCTGTGGAACGTCCGCACCTCCTAGTTGTTTCATCAAGTCAGCCCACCTGCCTATTCGTGGATCTCGTGTGGTGCTGATTGAAACTGATACTCTAGGACAGAGTGCTGGGACCCTCTCAAAGAAGAAATAACATAAAATAGTTCCATACCCTAAGTTTTTGGTTTTCCCTTTCTTGATAGAAGTAAGCTGGCTCTTCAGGTTGGCGAGAAGAGGAGTACACCAATCAAAGACTGTGGTGAGACAGTATACCGCCAAGCTCATGGCTAGCCGTGAATCTTGGTGCAAGGAAGTGTTGAAGCCTCGAAAATCGCTACAACAACATGGGGGATGACCACCCGGTTCGGATCTTAAAGCAGCTCCTTTTCTGTTTGGAGTGGTGGTTCCAACTGATTCAACTAGGTCCAGTTACCTTCTCTCAATCTCCAATGGCTTTAAAATATGACTTTCATTCACCAATGGAAAAGAGACATCAGATAAAACTTCTTGCTGATCAGGGAAGAAAGTGATCCTTAAGCTGATTTAGGGCTTCGCCAATCCACTACTAAAGCTTGCCTTTTTGGGAAGAGGACTTAAAAGAATGTAGAAATTATTCTAAATTCAAACTTATTCTAAGATGCAAGCAAAAATGAACTATCTTAATCCTATCTCAGTTAGGCAGATATAGATCTAACCCAACCAAGAGCAGGCATTTAAAACATTGAAATTTAAATGTCTTGTTTATAATGAATATCAAGCTAATGAAGTAGTTCAATTAACTGACATTATGGATACCAAACACATCCTATTTTTAACTGAAATAATTAATCAACAACACTTAGGAAGAAGTTCACAAAATGATATTGATAATTTAATCAGTAACTTGAATTATTAAACACTAATATGTGGAAGAAGTTCACAACATATCACTATTTATTAACCCAATATTCAAAGACAGATTTATGAGTAAATAGTTACTCAAAAATTAAAATTCAACCCATAAGAGCAGAGATAAATAACAACATAAAATAGAAGCAAATTACCCATACCGACAAAAGTGCACAAATATGTAAGTAAATTGACACCATTCTTGTTATCATAAAATAAAACCAGCATTTAAAATAATAGTATTCGAAATACCAATTTATTGAATCCATTTCTCCAGCTCTGGTCTCTAATAGTCCTTTACAATGCCTAAGCTTCTGCTTTCAAAAGCAGAGCTACAATAGTGCAAACTTTGTTCATTATACATAACTCAGGATGTAAAGGAAAAATCTCAATAATCTCCAGATTTGAGATTCCACTCCTCCCCCCTACAACTCTAAATCCCTATTACAAAAGTGCTTTTAGAATTCCAGAATTGCAGAGAAGAGCAACCCCATATTACATTCTGCAATCTGCTATTTATAATATTTGCAAAGGAATTCTTGAGAGGAAAGTTTGTTGAAGAAAAATTTGTCCAATCAATTTTATTTGCTCAAAATTCCCATTTTTAATTGCTGGAGCATTCTCATTGATTGAGATATTTTTCTCCATATCTCTTCTACTGTTTTCCTGCAAAAAGAAATCAAAATGAATTAAGATGCAACAATAAAATCAAAATACCATTTTTGACATTAAAACAAATCCAATCAAATTTAATTTAAATAAATCATTGAAAATAAAATATAAGCTCTATTGATGCTTGGGATGATTTAATTGGCCAAGAATATTATTGATGAGCGAATCTTCAATTAGAAGAGGCTTGGGTAAATGAAAATGAAGAAAATAAAACTCAGAAAATTGATTTTGTTTTCAAAATTCGGAGCTTGATCTTCTGCGTGCTTTTTGAGCCAATAAATGACTAAATTTGTTAGTGAAACCTTGTCATAAATGTTCTCCTTGATTTTATCTTTCCAATGAGCCATCGTAGGCCTCATTTGGCCAAGTATAACTCAATTTATGAGCCTTCAAAGTTGATGAGTCAAATCTGGCATAATTCTGGAAATTCTGTTTCCTAGACCAAAAAATCAAAATTTGTTAATTAAATTCTAGTCCTAAATTAGATTTTGATTAGTTAATAATTAACTCTAAATTAATTATTAACTAATTAATATATACAATTAATTTTAATTAATTCTCATCTAATTAAGTTACAGAATTAAATTAATATACGAATGATTTGAAAAAGTTATTTTAAAATATAATTAATATTATAATTCAAATTATATTAAAATTATATTAAAATTATAATAAATATTATAATTATAATATAAAAATATAAAAAAATTAATTTACAAACCATTGGAATCAATCGAAACCCAAAATCCATAAAACAAACCATTGAAATCAATCCAAACCCATTAACTCCATCCACATGAAGATGAATGATGCCAGAGGGAAGTGAGTGAAGGGTGAGGTGAGTGTGACGTGAGGATGAGTGAGGTGGAGGTACAGGAGGCATGAGGGGTGAAACAAAAACTTTATACTAATTTTTTTGTACCCATCGCATTGGCCTTATCACATATCACAATTTGAGTTGTAAAATGTTAAGGCTTTTAAGAATTTGCGATAAGATTTTGCGAGAAATTTATTTTTTGCAAGAAATGTTTTTTTAATAAGTTTTTTAGTGTTCTAACTCTCGGGGGCTATAAAATCAGATTTTTTATTAAAAATCTAACCCTAAATTAAAATTCTAATTAACTAATAATTAATTCTAATTTAATTGTTAATCATAAATTAAACTAATTATTTAATAATATATCATTACTTAATATAAATCTAATTAAAATATAAATAACTATTTATAAACTAATTAGTATTAATCTAAATAATAATTAAATTAATTAAATTTATATATTAATTAAATTAATTAATTTAAAATTTATTATTTAAATATTAAATAATTTTAAACTAATAAAAAAAACATAAACTAACTTACACTCATCTCACGTATGAGTGAGTTTTGTAACTTTAAAACCAAAACCAAAGTTATGAAAGCTATGTTAAATGCTTAATGATCGGGGATTGCAATCGGGAGGCTTGAGTCCATCGGGGGTTTTAAGAAATGTATCACTTGAAAATTCCTCATGCGATATTTTGATCCGATGTAATAAAAATTATATATATATATATATATATATATATATATATATATTATTAAATTTTTAATTTAATTAAATTAATTATATTTAATATATTAATTAGTTTAATTAATTTAAAATTTGATATTAAACATTAATTTTTATTTTGGTTTTATTTTTATGATGTTTAGTTAAATTATGAAATTATCTAAGCTATAGTTATTTTGAAATTTTGATTTTTTGAGATTAGTAATTTATTTGGAAATTGGAGTAAATTTCTAAAATCTCGATAATTCATGATTTGGCTGAAAAATGAAAAATGTTAGTAATAACTAACCAGGGGTTAATATTTAAAATAAATGTGTTATTGAACTAATTTATTTACAAAATGAAATATTGTACATTTTATGCACTTTTAACCCAGGCTAGATAAATGACGAGACTTCAAAGGAGTACCATTTTCAAACAAGTTGACCAAATGAGGCGAAACAAATGTCAATGGAAAGCTTATAAAAAATCGATTCTAACAAAGCAATCAAAACAATAATAAAAAAAAATGAAAAATTAATAAAAGAATAGGATAATTAGTTAAATAAAATCCTAAAAGGTGTTTAGCCAAAATTTTTATAGAAAGGGTCCCCATTATTTGAAGTGAACACATCAATAATGGGGTTTGTGTTTTTACCACAACAATGGCGACACACGAGAGAAGAACCAGTTATCTCTGTTTAATATGAATGAGGTTTCCCCAAAATTCAAGTAAAAATAATTAAAGAAGAGATAATTATGTTTGAAATGTTTGACTAGGTTCATTAGTCTGAATAAAAGCAAGAATCATCTAACTATAATTTTTCTTAAAATTCCTCATAAATTAAAATATTTCAAAACTCTATATCAGTCTTTTAATTAGTTGTAGAGATAAAGCAGAGGTCACTTTACAACTTAGCTTTTTAAAATATACTCATTTGTCACAGGTAGAGCCACTGCTGCCAGCAAACATCTATAGTCTCGACAAGGTTACCTTTTTAATCATCAGTGATTTAGAATCCCATCTTTTTAAGAATTATTGACTTAGAGATAAATCCATTTATATATGTTTCTTGCCTTTGTATTTTTTACTTTTTATTTTTATTATAAATCTTAAAAGCCATTGTTCTGGTTTGGTAGCCAAATAGTTGACAATGCCTTTCACTGGTTATAATTGGACTGAACAAACTGGCTTGTGATGAGACCCCTTGTCTTATAATTATTTGCAATCATAAGCCATTACCCTAGTTTTTTTAGTAATGTTGGTAATGTCAGCCTATTTTTCCCCTATGATCATGGTAAACAGGCTCATGATGAGACCTTTTATCTTTTAAGTTTAAATATATTTTTGGATTATACTCTAGAAAAATAAGACTCTTTGGGACGAGGAGAATCATTGACTCCTTAAGAGTTAAGAATGACAATTTCAGAGTTAAAAGGTGCTTTGCTGTAAAGTGTCTTTACTTGGTTAAAAATAACTTTTCTTGACTGATAATAGAAATTTGAAAGATCTTAATAAAGTATTGAAATCTCAAAATAATTACAATTTTGATGAAAAATAAATTTCTTTAGATTTTATGATACTTTGCCAACTTCTTTTGTTTTATGATTTCTTCCTTAAGTATGTCTATCTTTATAATAAGAAAAACAAATTTTATTGAGAAATTTAAGAAAAAGCTAATAGGTGACTATTAACAATTTTCCCTATGTATGCCGACCATTGTTAGGTAACAAGAAGGCCTTCCATATAAATCATGGTGAAGTCACCAAAATTAAAACTGAAAACCAAAGGAAAAGAATTCTTAAGCCAAAGTGAGAAAAGAAATCAGTAAACAAAAATAAAAATGAAGAAATTTAAAAGTGGAAAGGAAAATCCAAATTTCGTAAGATAAACTCAAACAAGAATGTTTATACCAATGTCTCAACAATATGAAGAAAAAAGAAAATAATCGTGTAATCATTCATTCTTATGTCGAGATTTAGAAAAATCATATCTTATAGGGTTGTAAGTGTTTTAGGTTTTTTGGATAGCAGTGACGATAAAATTCAGTCACAATGAAAACTTTCTATCTGATATCAATCTTCTGGTTTCCAAGCATTATCTTAATCATTTTCTAATAATAAAAAGGAATGCCTAAAGAAGCAAACTAAAGGTTCAGAAACTTCCTGGTGTAGCTGTTTCGATAAAGATTATTGCTTCTTATTGAAACAAAGCCAAGAGAAGAATATACGACTTCGAAAATATGATTCGATAGAGGATTGAAAGCTTCAAATGGAGAACTGCAAAATAGATTTTTATATTAGCAAATTTTAAAAACAAAAATGAAACTAAATTAATGAAATGGTAATTAATGAAAGTGGGTAAATGAATCTTACCATTGGATAATTGTTTTTGATCTTACCTGAAAGGTATCAGTTTCTCCAAACTAGCTGACTTCTTGTTTTAATTAACATTAAAAACATGAAGAAGTCAAACTAACCAAAATCCTATAACCCAAAATCATTGTTTATTTTATTTAAACTAAAGCAAGCAGTAAAATGTAAAAATGGAATGCTTAGTGTTCAAGGGAAAACAAATGCATCAGAAATGAGAATGAAATTTTGCAGTAATGACTGTTTCTCAAAATATTATAAGTTTCATATAAACTCCATGATTTTATAAATTGTCTAGAATCAAGACCACATCCAAGATAATAAAATTTAAATGTGAAGATAGAGAGGTCTTGAATTTCTTTTTTAATTATGGAATTATATATTTAAAACTGAAATATATGAGAAATCAGAATGATTTGAATATGCTGCAAATTTGTCATCAACTGCTTTCTTACCATAGTGGTTACCCAAGCTCGCTTTTAAAATAACATATCGCTGTATCGGATGATTCACATCACATGTTTCTTCACCATGTTTCAAGTTTAATTTGCAAGAGTTCACCTTTGTTGCTATGTCATATATCGATTAAATGTTAATGGCTTAGAGGCATGCATTGGAAGCTATCGCATCATAGATTGCAATGGAAAATTGCCGATATGAAAACATGCAATGAGAATATGTGCAATAAGATGGAGCGATCACATCATTGAAGAAATATTATATCGGGGATTGGGGAATATTTACATTGTGTTTCCCACATCGCACAATGCACATCGCATATTCTGAATTGTGATGTGATCATAAATAAAAATGCAATGAAGCGATTGCGATATCGGCGATTGCTAATCGACGATGCTAACCAGTGATTGGTGACATTTTTAGTACCCGATGTAATACAATTTGATTCTTGCAATGGCAATATGCAATGAATGACATGACTAATTGGCGATCGCGATTGGCAATCTTAAGCACATGATGTAACAATTCTCGATACGCCGATATGCGATGAAGAGTGGACCTGATAATTTTATGATGAAAATTTAATAACATATCGGATCCGAAACATCGACCCTTTAAAATTATGCCCCTACTTTTATTGTGATTGAATGGACGCGATATTTTATAAACTTGATTTGAATTTTATATTAGATCCGGAATTATGTGGTCATCGCAATATCGGTAAAGTCGTTTATTGGAGATCGACGATTCATGATAATGGAAGTATATTCAATTGCAAACCTCCGATATGCAAAATGCGATATGACATATGAGCGAGGTAATACATCGGAGATCTTTTATTAAACAATTTGTTATCAAAAATGCTAAAAGCTACTTCCGATGAAATATTTCGCTACAAATGGTTGTGATATGGATGATGTGATTGACGAAGATGAGCAGGCTGAGAATATTGCAAACATTTTCACTGAAGTATCAGCAATATGAAAATCAAGTTGAATCCTATGATATTTCTTGATTTTAATTGGGTTTTCTGATGGTTGAAATCAAAGTTAAAAATGTTCAAATTCTAATGAATCACAAAATAAAATTTCCCTGAACCTGTTGCAAATTTGAAATGGGTTTGCTGCTTACTTCAAGTTTTGAAAACAGATGAAAACCTGCAAATAAAACAAAACAAAAATAAAAAATAAACTAAGGAAAAGAAAAACTAATAATCGATGAGAATGAATTTGTGAATACGTACCTGGAAGGAAATTATCTGTAGTTTTTACCTCATGAATCTTCAATTTTTTTCTTCGATTTATCAAAATTTTTCCTTTGTTCAAAATCATCTCATCATTTATTCTAAATCGGAGTGAGTAATCAACCTAAATAAAATCTGCTTATTCATGTTCAGGAAATATAAAATTTACCAAAAATAAATATGAAAATAGTCTTCCCTTTTGAATTGAAACAACAATTTATTACCTTTGCTCATTTCGAATTAACTTGAGAAAAATTTGTATTGTTATATCGACTGTTCAATAATGCCTTTAGTAAATAAATATGATGCGTATTGTAGCATCAAATAATAAACTGAAGATCAGAATGGGATAAAGCCACGAATTGTGGAAAAATGTCAAAACAAATTTGAATGTGTGCACATAGTAAAAAGAACATCATTAAGGTCAGCTTAGCAAATTTTGAAGAAAATAATATGAACTTCATATGATTACCACGAAAGGTTAGACTGACTAATAATGATTGAGTCAGAATTAAGCTTATCATAGACAGTCATACATTTCATGGGATAATAATATCATGAAGCTTTTATATCTTCAAAACCTTTATCATATAAATTTCAAAAGAAAATCTTAGAAGGAAATCCCAAAACGAAAAAAGTGGCTTTGAGGCGATTGATGCCAAGTGCAACCTCAATTGAATTTAATCAAAACATTATTCAAAATAGGCAAAATAGAGGTATTGCTGCAATAGATTTCGGTTTTAAAAGTTCATGACGAGAAGAGAATGTTTCACTGAAAATGTAAATGATATGAGAATGGCTGATTGCTTGCTTTATTTATATCTGCAAAACTGTTGAAAATAAATTAACTACATTGACTCTACTCCTATTCTAACCATATACATTAAAATGACTAGGTATAGTCATATTTTCAGTGTAACTATTTTCTCATTTTAATTCCTACAGGTATGTACAATTCAAATAGTAATAAAAATAAAAATATAACTAAACTAAGAAAGATAAATCTATAAATAGAATGCACAATTATTGTTAGCAACTTAATTAAAATATATTTCTCTTGAAATTTCCTTTCCAATTGAAAACCAATTAGATCATAGAAATCTGGATGGATTTCTATTAAGGATTGGGAAATGTTCAAAAGAAGAGATAATAGACCAAATTGTGGATATGAGCTTTTAAATTCAAAGGGTTGGAAGAAACTGTTAGTGTTATGTGTAAATGTTAAGCTATTAACAATCTTCCATGAAGGAAAAATTTCCAAATATTTTTCAAATGAATTAATGAAAAATGGATGGAAGTCTTTCAAATGAAATGAAAAATTATTAATTAAATTGGATTGCTGGCAGATTTCTAAAAATATATAGCGAGGCTGGTCGAAAGGCCGGTAGAAAAGGTGGGCAGGCTCGTCGAACCCATCAGATGGTTGCTACTTGCTTTTCTTACTTTATGACATATTCTCTTGTTGATATTTCCTTTGAGAAGATAGAAGCTTTTGATAAAACATTAGCGTTGATTGAAATTGAAATTGAAATTGAAATAGCTTTTGATGCTCTTGATTATAATATAAAACTTCAATTTTCCAACAGGGCAATGCATCAATTGAATCTTTGATAATAAAGTGCTTAATATGCCAGCGTGATGTATCAAAAATCTGAAAATAAAATCTGAAAAAAATTTGATTTTATACAAAATAAGTGAGGAAACAAAAATAAATTGAAATCGCTATTTCTACAACCAATGTTACAGCATAATTTGTTATAAATCTAACCCAAAAATATATGATAATAGAAATAAACCCAATAAATAATAAGATCTGAATATAGATAGAAATGTTTCTTTATTGATCAAACCCTTAAGGTAGGGCAACACCATAGATTCACTCTTTAAGGAAGGAGAACACTCCACAAGCCATATGCCTGTTCATACAATAATCCTTGACATCTCTTCATGTGGAGTCTTTAGCCTCTATATATGTCTCATACATACAATACTATAGGTAATTACCATAGTTCTCTCATACCATCGAACTAATACCATAGGCCCATTACATTATTACTAACTACTTGTAGTCCCTTACATGATACGGGTTAACCACCTTATTTATTACTATGGCCCATCCCATTATTACATTATTCCTTTGGGTACCTCTCTTTGTACCCCATATTATCCCCCTAGGTATATAATATTTCACCCCCCTTAGCATGTTTCGTCCCCGAGACATGGGAAGAACACAAATAATAAGATCTACTCAAAAGAGTAGTCCACTCGTACCATGCACGTGCATCTAGCCATCCAAGAGAAAGGTGAACCTTCGATTTCGTTGGTGCCTCGCTCGCTTGAGATGGAAGTTGACCGTAGCAGCTCTTCTGTGTTGAAGTGTAGTAGGTGGATCTTCACTCCTCTCTATCTGTCATGTGGGGGTTGTTGTCCTTGTGGCTAATTGGTTGCAATCTTCTTGGTTGTTGTCTTGCGGGGTGATGTGGGTGATAATATGTTGAAGATTTAATCCACGGTGTATTTTTCTTTAATTCACCCCTTACTGGAGCCTGACTGTTATCTGGTGCATGTTGTGGTGCTTGCTGTGGTGTCTTATCTTTTAATATTACTTCAACCACTAAGCCCTCATCTGATGTATCAACACCTGTAACCTTTTCTGCTTCAGCCTCTGTTTGTGTTTGATTGTCGATCATCAATGGCTCATCATCTAATATGTCAGTCCTTGGAACATATTTTGCTTCAGCCGCCGTGGACTCTACCTATTTATTGATGGAAATACCTGTAATGTAATTTTTTTCTTTTTATACCAGAGCTTTAAGAATTCCTTCTGCACATTAATATTGATAGTACCCACAGATTCCATCCAAGGATATCCTAAAACAACATTCATATTATCCATCTCTGAAGTATAAAAATCACAATGCAACAAATACTTATCCATAGAAATCTTCAAATCCTTATACACTTGAACATCCTCATCATCCACTTGTGTGTTTTCAATGTGTTTTGCTAGAACTTGCAATTTTTTTACCAAATTAACATTGATAAAATTATGCTTGCAACTAGGATTTATAGAAATAATGATCTTCTCCTTTTGAATCAATCCATGAACCTGTAATAAGGATATACCAATAGGAAATAACCCCACATGTTTCCCCTTATCTTGTTTTCTAGCCTGAGACCATTTGTCCATAAGGAGTTTTTCCAATTCTTCATTCGAAGATTTGGACAAGTCTTTAATGCTAAGTGAGTTCCATCATATGGTGACCTATTTTTTCAAACTAATCAGTACTATAGACTTCCAAAATATTCCATATATGCTCTTTATTTTTTGTATGTATTTTTCAATAGTAGGGCTATCATCTTTCCCTGTAAAATTTTCCATGAAGAGGGTTTAAGAAAAATTCATTTACTTGGCAAAAATTTGAAATGGCCACAATTCTGTCAATATTGCTTAGAATCCCTATTATGACCTGTTTTTGGAAATGGAACAACCATTCTGCATCTTCCCATGTAATAAAAATCCTGATCCAGGCACTTGGAATTTCAGATCTGCACTGCAACTCTCTCACCGTCACCAAATTTTTTATAAAATGAGCTGATTTTAAATAAGCGATATCTCCCTCATCTGGACTCCGATTCGACTGATTTTTTTTTAAATCAGGTATTTTTTCACAAAGAATTCAGATATGTAATTAGATTTTGTAGATCTTGCACCAAGACGTCCAGATATGTGCTGCAAACTCGCTGCCCCGAAAAATTGTTTGCAACACCACTGATTTTTAGATCAGCAATATCTCTTCCATCCAGACTCTGATTCAGCCGATTTTTTTTTGAAATCGGGTATTTTGTCACAAATAATCCAGATTTACAATTAGATTTTTCAGATTTTGCTCCAAAACATACAGATTTGATCTGCAAACTCGCCGCCCTAGAAATCCTACAAAAAACAAAAATTCTCCACTTTTGCCCGAAAAAATGCTCTGATACCACTTGTTATATATCTAACCCAAAAATATATGATAATAGAAATAAACTCAATAAATAACAAGATCTGAATATAGATAGAAATGTTTCTTTATTGATCAAACCCTTAAGGTAGGGCAACACCATACATTCACTCCTTAAGGAAGGAGAACACTCCACAAGCCATATGCTTGTTCATACAATAATCCTTGACATATCTCCATGTGGAGTCTCTAGCCTCTATATAGGCCTCATACATACAATACTATGGGTCATTACCATGGTTCCCTCATACCATCGAACTAATACCATGGGCCCATTACATTATTACTAACTACTTGTGGTCCCTTACATGATACCGGTTAACCACCTTATTTATTACCATGGCCCATCCCATTATTACATTATTCCCTTGGGTACCTCCCTTTGTACCCCGTATTATCCCCCTAGGTATATAACACAATTGGGATCGTTTTGAAATAATTTCTTTTTTCACAAGGATTGGCTAGAATTATGGAATTTGAGTAATTTTGAATTCCAACTTGCGAATTACAAAGATAATTATGATTATGAACAGGACTGAAAGCTTGATCACGATATGAACCATAAATTGGAATATTTTCTCGAATAGTGAAATCATGAAGATAATTTGCTGCTTTAGAATGAGGATTAGTTGGAATAATTTCTAAATTGAAATGTTCTTCATTCTCAAATGTTATTTCAATTTTATCATGAAGATTCTCTTAAGAAAAATAGAAATCAACATCCTTTATGTCAGAGTAATTATCATAAATGACTTCACAAGATTCTTTAGAATTCCCTTCAATCTCATCCAATATATCCAAACAAAGAGGAACAAGAATTTTATGTTCATTAATGGCAAAAGAATGGTCAATTATTGTTTTTCTATCTTGATAAAAATTTATTGGTAATTCATTTAAATCATCCTCTTTAATTTCTGAAATATCATTAATACTAAAAGGAGAAAAATTATCGTCATTAAAAATATCAGGATAAAGGGAAAAATGTGAATCTGAAATAATGCATTTAAAAATGTTTTTGTTTGAGAATTCTTGTACATTATGCTCATTGTAAATTTCAGATTGTAAATCATTCCTTTGCGTACTCATGCTTTTTTGAAGAAGATTTCTTTGTTGCTCTGATTTCAGCATTTGCTCATCATGGAAAGATTCATAAATTTGTACAGCAGTTTGCATGCTATTATTTACTTTGATTGTTGCTTGCACTTGCTGATTTGCAATTTGATTTTCTGAATTTAATGCAGAGAAACTTTCAGATTCCAATGCAGGTCTTTCTCCAAAATTGTTGTTGTTGTCTTCTTGCATTTGATTAGAAATATTTTCCAAGCTTTGTGAAACCTCTTCATCACAATTTATTTGTACATCCAAATTGGATTTCTCATTTATATTGGAAGGGGATGGAACAAAGCTTGAACTAATTTCATATGGATCGGGAATAGGAGGAAGAGAATAATTATGTTCAAACCAATCTAGTGATTCTTCTTTCATAGGTTCATCTTCGACATTAAATTTTAAACAATTCAAATGAAATCGAATATTAAAATCTCTAACAAACTCATTTTCTTTTCGTAAATATTCAATATCATCATATACCTGATCATAATTATAGTTGTCAAATCTATAAATGAAAATTGTAACAAATTGATCCCAGCTGTGAATTGAGGCAACCAGAAGAGTTCTACACCAGTTTTTAGCTTTTGCCGCAAATGTGAGAGTAAAAATTCTGCATAAGATGCTTTCATCAATTCCTTGAAAATCATAATCTAAAACATTTTGAATAAATTGAAGGACATGATTAAAAGCAGAATAATTTCTCTTACCATTGAATTTTACCTGAGACAAGAGTCTTACCACTTCAAGTGGAGTATTGGAAGATGCATGTCCATGGATACAACTCCAAATTGGAAGTTTAAGAGGAGCCATCGTGATTAAATAAAATGTTAAAATTGAAAAGACTCCAACAGACAACAAGTTTCAGGCCCTCCTTCTAGCGCAAAAATGTTGAAGCCTCGAAAATCGCTACAACGACATGGTGGATGACCACCCGGTCCGACCTTAAAGCAGCTCCTTTTCCGTTTGGAATGGTGGTTCCGACTGGTTCAACTAGGTCCAGTTACCTTCTCTCAATCTCCAATGGCTTTAAAATATGACTTTCATTCACCAATGGAAAAGAGACATCAGGTCAACCTTCTTGCTGATCAGGGAAGAAAGTGATCCTTAAGCTGATTTAGGGCTTAGCCAATCCACTATTAAAGTTTGCCTATTTGGGAAGAGGACTTAAAAGAATGTAGAAATTATTCTAAATGTAAACTTATTCTAAGATGCAAGCAAAAAGGAACTATCTTAATTCTATCTTAGTTAGGCAGATACAGATCTAACCCAACCAAGAGCAGGTATTTAAAACATTGAAATTTAAATGTCTCATTTACAATGAATATTAAGTTAATGAAGTAGTTCAATTAACTGACATTATGGACACCAAACACATCCTATTGAGACCTTTTAACTTAAATAATCAATCAACACCACTCAGGAAGAAGTTCACAAAATGATATTGATCATTTAATCAGTAACTTGAATTATTAAATAATAATATGCAGAAGAAGTTCACAACATATCACTGTTTATTAACCCCAATATTAAAAAATAGATTTATGAGTAAATAGTTACTCAGAAATCAGAATTCAGCCCATAAGAGCAGAGATAAATAACAACATAATATAGAAGAAAATTACCCATACTGACAAAAGTGTACAATTATGTAAGTAAATTGACACCATTCTTGTTATCATAAAATAAAACCAGCATTCAAAATAATAGTATTTGAAATACCAATTTATTGAATCTATTTCTCTAGCTTCGGTCTCTAATAGTCCTTTACAATGCCTAAGCTTCCGCTTTCAAAAGTAGAGCTACAATAGTGCAAACTCTGTTCATTATACATAACTCAAGATGTAAAAGAAAAACCTCAATAATCTCCAAATCTGAGATTCCACTCCTCCCACCTACAACTCTAAATCCCTATTACAAAAGTGCTTTTAGAATTCTAGAATTGTAGAGGAGAGCAGCCCCTTATTACATTCTGCAATCTGCTATTTATAATATTTGCAAAGGAATTCTTGAGAGGAAAGTTTGTTGAAGAAAAATCTGTCCAATCAATTTTGTTTGCTCAAAATTCTCATTTTTAATTGTTGGAGCATTCTCATTGATTGAGTTCTTTTTCTCCATATCTCTTCTACTGTTTTCCTGCAAAAAGAAATCAAAATGAATTAAGATGCAACAATAAAATCAAAATACCATTTTTGGCATTAAAACAAATTCAATCAAATTTAATTTAAATAAATCATTGAAAATAAAATATAAGCTCTATTGATGTCTGGGATGGTTTAATTGGCCAAAGATATTATTGATGAGCGAATCTTCAATTAGAAGAGGCTTGGGTAAATGAAAATGAAGAAAATAAAACTCAGAAAATCGATTTTGTTTTCAAAAATTCTGAGCTTGATCTTCTGCCTGATTTTTGATCCAATAAATTACTAAATATGTTAGTGAAACCTCCTCAGAAATGTTCTCATTGATTTTATCTTTCCAATGAGTCGTCGTAGGCCTCATTTGGCCAAGTATAACTCAATTTATGAGCTTTTAAAGTTGATGAGTCAAATTTGGCATAATTCTGGAAATTCTGTTGCCTAGGCCAAAAAATCAGAATTTGTTAATTAAATTCTAGTCCTAAATTAGATTTTTATTATTTAATAATAAACTCTAAATTAATCATTAATTAATTAATATATACAATTAATTTTAATTAATTCTCATCTAATTAAGTTACAAAATTAAATTAATATACAAATGATTTGAAAAAGTTAATTTAAAATATAATTAATATTATAATTCAAATTATATTAAAATTATAATAAATATTATAATTATAATATAATTATTATAATATAAAAATATAAAAAATTAATTTACCAACCATTGGAATCAATCCAAACCCAAAATCCATAAAACAAACCATTGAAATCAATCCAAACCCATTAATTCCATCCACGTGAAGATGAATGATGGCAGAGGGAAGTGAGTGAAGGGTGAGGTGAGTGTGACGTGAGGGTGAGTGAGGTGGAGGTACGGGAGGCATAAGGGGTGAAACAAAAACTTTATACTAAATTTTTTGTACCCATCGCATTTGGCCTTATCGCATATCGCATTTTGAGTTGTAAAATGTTAAGGCTTTTAAGAATTTGCGATAAGACTTTGCGAGAAGAAAATTTGCGAGAAATTTATTTTCTGCGAGAAATGTTTTTTTAATAAGTTTTTTTGTGTTCTGGGTCTCGGGGGCTATAAAATTAGAATTTTTATTAAAATCTAATCTTAAATTAGAATTCTAATTAACTAATAATTAATTCTAATTTAATTGTTAATCATAAATTAAACTAATTATTTAATAATTTATCATTAATTAATATAAATCTAAATAATAATTAAATTAATTAAATTTTATATATTAATTAAATTAATTAATTTAAAATTTATTATTTAAATATTAAATAATTTTAAACTAATAAAAAAAACATAAACTAACCTACACTCATCTCATGTATGAGCGAGTTTTGTAACTTTAAAACCAAAACCAAGTTATAAAAGCTATGTTAAATGCTCAATGATCGGGGATCGCAATCGCGAGGCTTGAGTCCATCGGGGGTGTATCACCTTAAAACTCCCGATGCGATATTCCGATCAGATGTAATAAAAATTATAAAAATTATTTATGTTATATATATATTTTTTGTATTAAATTTTTAATTTAATTATATTTAATATATTAATTAATTTAAAATTTAATATTAAACATCAATTTTTATTTTGGTTTTATTTTTATGATGTTTAGTTAAATTATGAAATTATCTAAACTACAACCACTTTGAAATTTTGATTTTTCGAGATTAGTAGTTTATTTGGAAATTGGAGTAAATTTCTAAAATCCCGATAATTCATGATTTGGCTGAAAAATGAAAAATGTTAGTAATAACTAACTAGGGGTTGATATTTAAAATAAATGCGTTATTAAACTAATTTATTTACAAAATGCAATATTGTACATTTTATGCATTTTTTACCCAGGCTAGATAAATGACGAGACTTCAAAGGAGTACCATTTTCAAACCAGTTGACCAAATGAGGCGAAACAAATGTCAGTGGAAAACTTATAAAAAATCGATTCTAACAAAGCAATCAAAACAAGAATCCAAAGAAAATGAAAAATTAATAAAAGCGTAGGATAATCAGCTAAATAAAATCTTAAAAGGTGTTTAGCTAAAATTTTTATAGAAAGGGTCCCCATTATTTGAAGTGAACACATCAATAATGGGGGGTTGTGTTTTTACCACAACAGGAAGATGATCTTTTCACTCTGGCTATAGTTAATAGGATGATCCTTGATGATAAACTCTCCACATGCTTGATTGGAATTTGACTTCCAAACTTTTCTGGATGACCCAGGCAATATATATACATGTAGTCCTCGATAGAGAGACTGCCTCGTGATCTGCCCATGGAATGTACTACCTCTCCCCTCTAGGAAAGGCCTGTGATGAAATAAATATACTCAACCTCTATCTTGAGTGGCATTTGTTCAATCATAAATGAATCATCCTCGTTTCTCCAATAGTGAATGAGCATTTCGAGTAGACGAGTGTTTGCTTTCATGTTTGGCATTTTAAAGAACTTTAGCAAACCGCATCCTCTTAAGGCATCCAGGGCATTATAATCATTCATAACCTCATCATCCACTAAGGAATGCTCTCTTTCCCTTCAAGTGACTAGCATCCTGAAGAAAAAACAAATTTGGACTGTTAGATTTTTGTTTTGAAGTTTTCGCGGCGTATATGCGGGTCCGTTTTGTACACGGTCGCGTCTAGGGCCTGCGTATACGCGGGTTGCACATAGTCAACCCGCGTATATGTCGCGACAAATATTTTGACAATATTCAACAGTGAAACTTGAATTAAAAATTCTAAAACCAATCACAAATGAGTGCAATATAAGTTTAAGGGTTACCCGGTGATTTTGGGAAGATTTGAATGGTCGAATTTGGCGAATGACAATGCTTGCTCCTTTTGTTTCACTCATTTGCTCTCAAATAAAACAGTGATAATGGAGAGTCGAAAAACTATTTTATAAGCTTTGAAAATGTCAAATTTTTTCAAAACCTGATTTTGTTTTGTCTCATGTAACTTTTAACATGGGAGCTTGGAATGTCGAGAATGGTTTGATTTTCAGGACATTTTAGATGCTTTTTCGACAATTTCAAGACGGTTCCATGATTGTTGACCTGTCATGGAAGGTATCGTTTTCTCACTTGCATATAGGTTAGGGAAGCCATTTTTCTGTTGCATTATGCATACTAGCCTCCATTTGTCGATACACTTGCCATAGGGTCGATCCCATCGTGTTATGGTTCATAAACCATCTTCACTCGCCAATTTTTAAATCATGACAAAATGGTAGAGCCATCCTTTTCATGGGCATCGTAGTTAGCACCTCACTAAAATTTGTTGCCCATGCTGCTTAGATTTAAGTAGGCTTGGGAGTCCTCTGTAGTCCCACCATGACTTAAGTGATGAAGACTCATTCCTCTTTTGCTTCTTCGCTTTGTTCTGGCCTTATACCCTAGAGGCTCCATTGTGTTGATTTGTACTACTGCATTGCATTTTGACCATTTGCACCTTTGGCCTTGAGACAACTTCACTTGGACTCGTGTTTGAGCCAACTTTTGACCATGACGACTGCAAAGTCAAACTTGCATTCCCTTAACTTCTGCAACTTGACACACCTTGACCCATGGAAGGAACACACCTTTGAGTGTCTTTGACCAGTTTTCACCTCCCTGCATTGAGCATAGGAATGTTCCAATCCCAAGAACTAGATCATCTGTTTCACCGACACTCGTTCTTTCCACTGTACTATAGCATTATTTTATTATTTTTCTAGCTTAAAGAAAAAGACAAAAAAATTATATATTCCAAAAAGAGCGGGAACAAGACAATATTTCCACTTATTTTTGGCAGCTAGAGTCAGTCGTGTTAACCTTGAACAAAACACTCAAAAAAAAGTCTCCTCCATTTGGGCGGGATTTAGTTTGACTTAGGTACACCTTAACCTTGTTATTGAGTTAGTTCTCCCCCGATTGGTTATCTCTTCCAATCATATGGAGGGTTCGTTTGTGCCTCCTGCATGACAAACTTATACAGAGTCATCATGTGATGCCACATAGTCACATTGAGTCGTGCTTTTGTTCAAGGGAAGTTAGCCTGAGTTGGCTTCTCTATGGTGTCTCTTGACTCATTTTTCAGTCGGCCATCCCTGGTTGTCAGTGTCTTGTCTATCATCACATCAATTATATTGGTCCTTTACTCGTGCCGGTTTGAGAAGGTATCCATTGAATTCTTGCTGGTGGGTCTTGTCCTTATCGACGACGACATCTTGCTCTGAGGACATGGCTAGAGACACACCCTGGCCCTATTTTCATTATTGATAGGTCATCTTGTGCTCAGCATCAATCAATATCATGGGTCTTTGACTGAGTGGTTTCCCTTGTGTTCAACATCCGCTTACACTATCACACATTGGGATTCATGCAATACCTTGGTTTCCATTTGACCCTATTGGTGGATACGTCGCCTATGTGTTAACTGTCATTATTGGTTGGTTCAGGGGGTTTCTGTCATGCGCTAGCCACATCTTGTGTACACTAGAAACATGCTTCGGTCGGGTTACTACATCTTTTTTGTCTGATTCCTTCCACATTATTGGCCTACGGGTTACACTCACGCTAGATTGATGAAGGATGCCTTAATGCCTTCCTTCTAGCGGATCTTTCCCTATCGATTACAACTCATTTCCTTGGGGCAAATATCTAGAGTCCATTTGGCAGTACCTTAGGGTTTGCAGCCATTAGTGGTAGATCCTTCGCTATTGACAGTGGGAAACCATCATTGTCTCCTGATTGATAGATTCTTACAGGTGTTCGACTCCAACTCATCTATTCACACTTGTTAGATTGTACTGGGTACCTTGACGCTCATTATCATTATTGGTGAGTAGTCTCACGTTTGTTAACAATATACATCAATGACCAGTAATCAAACGATTTATCACATGGTCGACTTTAGATCATTTATTCCCATGGTGTAGAAATGTACCATGGCGGTCGGTGAAGACCTCAGGTTGCATCAACATTCATTAGTTCACTTGACAGTTGCTCCTGTTGCTGCTAGTTGGTATCACTCCACCTTATATGTTGCAGTCATTCATAACGACATTCTATATGCGGGCACCTGAGTTTGCAGTGTAGTGCCATCTTACTCCATCATGTTCATTTGGTACTTTTGGGATCAGTCTTTGATATCAGTGATCAGCTTTATCCTTCAGCATCATTGACGTTGTTATATGTGATATTCAGACATGTACTTGTTTGATCATGATCAGATGATCCATTATGTATTTTCTAGTCTTTTATACTTGTATACTTAGTGGATCCGCTTGTACTTGATATGCAGACATGCTTTACTTTCTTTGAGCATGGGTATTCCCGCCTCAGACAGTGTTTCTTTCTGATCTCCTTTTGTGGCTTGGCAAGCTAAACTCTGGTGAAGTCCTTCCCAGTTTTTGACAGGTTTCCTTTCCATGCACTTACTTAATACATTTCAGCCATTATGTACCGCTTCTAACCTCATATATTAGGGGGCATTTTTTATAGCTCCAAATCTCACTCTTGATGTTTGTGATGCTGCACTCATGGCCTAAGGAAACCCCTCCTTCCAGACCTGGTCCAAATACTTAAAAAACAATGTTTTAATCCCTATATGTGACATTGCCCTGAACTAAACGCGTGTGTACGCGATCTATGTATAATCAACCCACATATATGTCTTAAAACACTTAAAAAAATTAAATCTCCTTAATTTCGGGTGGAGATCATGGGTTTTACCTGTTGATTAACTATTAGTGCCCGTGGCCCAACTATTCCCAACGAATTCTCAAATAAAAAACTACTTTGGGAGAAGTATAAAAAGGCTTCAATGGGAAGGCCTAAAGAGGAGACAATAGAGAGAAAAATCACTCTGTTGAGATTATCCCTGATTAGGTCTGAAGATCCTTGTGCTTTCAGCACTTCCCCCCATTATAGGAAACCCTTGTTTCCTTAAGCTTTGATGTTATTTCATTAGTTGAGATACTTTGGTATGAGTCATGGAAAGAGTTTGTTGAAGGCTTGAGATTGAACGAATCCGGAGGACGGTTCTACTTGGAGCCTGCAAAAGGAAGAATCAGGTGAAATCATTCCTATTTTAGTTATCTATAATAAAAGAAACACTTGTCTTGTTCCTGATATGAATCTTCTTCATGCTTATGATATTAATGTCATGATTTACATATGAATGGTTGTTTCAATTGTATAACTAACTTTCAATATGCTATGAATTTGATTTCCTTATGATGCTTGGTCCATATACTACTATGCTTTCTTGAATTGATTGTTTTGCAGGTTGAAGGATCGAAAGGAACTCCAAGAGGGTTTGGACCCTGGCTGGATCTACCCAAACAAAGGACCCCTAGGTGCACCTCTCTTCACGTAGTTTGCTTATATTAGTATCATGGCTGTATGGAATGATTTTTTTTCATTGTAGATAACCCTCACTCTGCTAGGGTATTGACCCAAGACCCTAGGGGACTTTATTTATCAACACCCTTTCGTGGAGGTATTGAAGGACGAAATATAGGGCTTGTTTGGCAAGCCCTAGAGCTAAGTAACTTGCACGAAGGCAGGAATAAAGGGAATAAAGTGACATCATGACCATCTCAGGGTGCGGAAACTTGGTTCCAACATCCTCCCATACTGCTTCGGGTGAGACTTCGGTCCACGCTCCATGGGCTGATGCCGAAAGGGCCAGTAGTGTAGGGATTTTTTTGGCTAACTAACACTAAACCTGGGTCAGGCCCCCTCAAGCCAACAACCTTGAAAAGTACTTTTCCCAATACTTCAAGCAAAGGTCAAAAGTTAATAAAATAAAATAATAAAGTTAAAAAATGAACTTTTGAAAAGTGGATTTTAAATTTTGACTATAAAATAGACATACCCAATTCCATTTTCACCAACCACGTGTTGAGAAGAGGGATTTTGGAGCAAACTTGGGTAAAACCGACCCGACCAATTCCACCAACGAATCCAATAAACACGAAATCCAGGTAATTCATGACCTCGAACACATTCATTTTATAAAAACATTCATAGATTAAATTAAAATTTTGAGAGAATTTTTTAATTTTCAAAATTGTTTTGCGTGTATGTGGGTATGAGCTTTGAAAGTCGCGTATAGAAATTTGTATACGCAAGTTAATGAAAGGAAAGCCATGTATATACGTGACTCTATTTTACAGAGGCTGTGTACGTGCAAAGTAAAATTAGAAAAACAAATTCTAATAGATTAAATCTCTCATTTTTTTAGGATGTCGATCATTTGGAGGGAGAGAGAGCATAGTAATGTGGATAATGATGTTTTAGATGATCAAGAATCATTGGATGGATTTAAAAATTGTGGATTGCTAAAATTATTCATGATGCCAAATATGAGAGCTCAAACTCAGTTATTGGAAATGTTGATGCATTACTGGGTCCTAGAGCAAGAGAAATTCATCATGGATCAAATTCCTTTATAGATAGAAGTAGAGGATATCCACTTCATTACAGGACTCACCCAAATGGGAGAAGCAATAGATATGAAGGGGAAGGCCCGTGGAGACATTAATGTTGCTGGTTACATTACTATGTACTATGAACTAGGGAATAACCAAGTCGGTTCATAAGTTTCAATAAAACTTATCACAAACTTGCCGATCAAGATAATCCTTTTCACCATTTCCAGGATAGAATGTTGAACTCTATTGCATCAGGCCTCAAGACCAACTATGTTCTTAGCTATAGAATTCCTAAAACCAGTAGTATATGACTAATCCAAAATGCTCCCAGTAAATATGAAGAAACAACTGACATCAGTGAGACAAGGAAAGACAAATAATTTTGGCTATGGCACTATCCTCTGCTCATTTTCTTTGAGCAGATTCCTGCACTACAACCGAGACTAGCATTTTCCATCAGTAGCCCTAGAGATCCAAGGATGGCTAAATGGGCAGATTTGATCAAGTTACTTGGCGGAGGCGATGTCGCTCTCGCGTTTGACGATGAGTTCTTCCATTGGTGGGAGAAACAAGTCATGGCTATAGAGGAGTACTCGTCTACCAGAGTAGAATTACGTGAGGGCTTGAAGTTAGCGCTACTTGAAGGAGTTGCATGGGGAAATGTTGGTAAGTTTATTATATTTTTATTTTTAACATATTTGAATTTTTTGGATTTTTGAATATAATATCAAGAAATTTAAAATATTTTTTCGTGACACAAAAATCCTTACAAGATTAAATGATCATGATGCAGATGTGGGACCAGTGAGACCTAAGGGTCTACCGAGGCATAGGTGTTGTGGCAAAGTCGCAAAGAGAGTAGAAGCTGAGTCTAAGAGAGTTCTCCATACTGTACAGAGGAACTTGGGGTAAATGACTTGCCAGGTTCCAATTGTAGTAGGATAAGACCTAGCTGAGGCTACACAGAGATGAGTGGTTGGAGTACTACAAGAGTGGGTGCGAATCTTCCGTAGGGAAAATTTTAGGGGCTAATATTCGAAAGTCGGCTAATTTTCCATGCTTTTTCCAAAAAAAAGATTCACTTATTTTCATTTTTTTCTAAAAATGATTCGCCCAAATTTTATAGTATAAAACTATTTTACCCAAATTTTTATATAGTTACTATATAAAATTATTAGAAATTTGAATATTTCTACAAAAATATCATCAAACATTTTACAGATTGTATATTATGGATTAGTGAGATTCACTAAGGTTTCTAAACTTTAATATAAATTTCCATCCTTTTTCTCTTGGCTATTTTTTCTCATCTATGGAATAAATGCACTCGAAATAATGAAATCCCTTTCCCTCCTAGTGGCTTGGTTATAACACAACCTAATAACGTATTAGTGGTTAGGTTTGACTACCTCAAGTCTTAACCAAAGTTAAAATGTAGACTCTTCTAGAGTATTACTCACCATAATCACATGGCTAACCCAATTTTCATAAATAATGGTGCCTGATGTGGCATTTTCTGGAATTATGGTGGTGAAAACAAGAAGGTCAACTTCTAAGTGGCATAACTTTTACATACAAACTCCAATTGACACGATTCTTACACCATTGGAAAGGTGTTTATGTGTAGAATAGGAAAGAAAGATACAACATTAAAGTGGAAAATTTTTACCCCTAAAA
Source organism: Pinus tabuliformis (assembly GCA_031772625.1). Taxonomy (NCBI): domain Eukaryota; kingdom Viridiplantae; phylum Streptophyta; class Pinopsida; order Pinales; family Pinaceae; genus Pinus; species Pinus tabuliformis. The sequence goes on along the minus strand of CM062811.1, from coordinate 943,645,953 downwards.
ATATGTATTTTGATGCCTCAAAATTCTCTTGGAAGGTTTCAGACCCCAATTTGCCAAACTAGGTCCTAACAGTAAAAAGGGTCTTGTGAGATTATTCCTCCACTTTTTACACTCTAAAATCATTAATATTGATGACAAATAATATAATTATCTAATCTAAATCGCACCTCCCCACATTTGGAGGACCTTGGTCCCTAAAAGCTTCTATTGGATGAGGTGAGGAATTTTTTCCTCCGCCTTCTCTCAAGTGTACTATTTAGATTTTCCTAGAAGTTATCCTTTCAAACCAATCTACCGAAGGTCATGCTACCCGATCTTGTAGTTCTAGACTTCTTCTACAAAATAGTATCTTCTATCAACTCTTCCTCAACATTTGGTGCCAAATCCTCCACAGAAGGTGGGGAGCCTCTTCCTAATCTAACATGGAAGGGTCATAGAGTTTTAGATTCTCTACATTCATAACTGAGTAAATGTGCATATATGGTGGTAAAATTGGTCGATAGGAATTATCGCCCGCCTTTTCTAGTATCTTGAAGGGACCATACTACAAAGTCTTGATTTTCTTACCAAACCCCTTTAGCCTCTCCTTTTTCAACTATAGCCATAATCTGTCTCCCACCCTGAACTATTTCTTTGTTATATGATGATCATGCATGGCCTTATATTTCTCCTATGACTTTTACAATGTCTCTTGTACTTGCATATGGATCTACCTGATCTTCTCTATACATTTTTCAACCCTCAAGAATCTTCTATAAGATACTCCCTCACTCCTCCTTGTTGCCCATATGCAATGTCCAAAGGTGAAGGCAAAAAATATCCAAAACAAGTTTCAAATGGGGACTTTCTAGTAGAAGTATGGACTACTCTATTGTAAGAATGTTGTATATATACCACATTTTCATCCTAGCTCTTTGGATGCTTCTAGTTATATCCCCTCAAAAGTTTCACTAAAGTCCTATTGACTATTTTTGTCTTTTCATATGCATATGGATGGAATGATGTAGATCTCTTCAACTTTGTGTCCATGTTCTCCCACAATGTAGACTAGAATGTATTAAGAAATCTTGTTTCGATGTATGAATAAATGCTTCTTAGTATCCCAAAGAGCACCCAAACCTGTCCAAAGAACAAGTTTGCTGCTTCTTTTCCACTGATGGTGTTTTTATAGGGCATCAAGACAAACATGTTGTTGAAGCTATCAACTACCATGAACAAATAGTCATGTTCCTTCCTAGTTGTTGGTAAACCCCCCACAAAGTACATGGATATGCTCTCCCAAGGATGAGTGGGTGCATGTAAGGGATGATATATACCCCATTTCCTATTGCTAGGCTTGTTACTACAACAAAGCATGCATCTTCATATGAACCTAGATACTTGTTCTTATATCTGAGGCCAATACACATACCTATGGAAGTTGGCCATGGTATTCCTTACACCAAATTTCCCTACAACCTTAGAGGGGTGAGCCTCTCTAATCATCCACAATCATTCAACTTTAGGAACACATAACTTATCTAGCCCATAGAGTAACCCATCTTGAAGATGGTAGTTAATTGTGTTGTCACCATCATGCACTTGAATATGATTCGACAACTGCAAAAACACCTCCTTGAAGTCCTCATCCTTTGAATATACCTCTCTGTATGCATCATGGGTGAATGGATCCATGTGCATAAGAATCTCCAAAGATGTGATATTTGATGTGGGTGGTTGTGAAAGCATGTTAGGAAACTTCTTTGTGTTGCCCTTGTTGTACTTAATCACTAAATGAAATTGTTGTAAAAACCCCTTCCGCTTTTATAGCCTAGTTTGTTTTATCTTACTTTGGTCCTGCAAGTACTGTAGTGGCTGGTGATCTGTGTGGAGTACTATCTCCTTTCCCATCAAATAGTGCTTCCACTTCTTCACATCTTGCACCAATGCATATATCTCCTTGCCATAGGTAAGGTAGTTAAAACTTCCCCATGAAATACTTCAAAATGGTAGCATACAAGCCTTCCTCTGTACATAAAGACCAATCCCATAGTATACTGACTCACATTTTTTGCCACTTCAAAGAGATTTTTCAAGTTTGGTAATGCCAAAAATGGTGCTTGACTAATATTTTTGTTTAGCTCCTCAAAGGCCCTTCATTGATCCTTTATCCATGAGAAACTTTTGACACTTGTTGTTATAACATGGAGTTGTGTTGCCACCACTAAAAATGAGGCTATGAATTTCCTTAGGGATTGTGCTTACCCAATGGAACTCCTAACCTCAAAAACATTAGTAAGCACCAACCATTTCATGATGCACTCCATCTTGGCAGGATTTATCTTCAAATATCCTCTACCTATCACATGCCCCAAATACAACAAATATTATTGTGTAAACTCACACTTCTTGTTATTTTCTAGTATTTGGTTCTTCTTTAATGCCCCCACCACTTGCATCAAATGTGATATGTGCTCCTTCCATGTTTCAATGTATACTAGTATATCATCCAAAGAGAATAAAAAATGAATCTATAAAAGGGTGTAATACATCATTCATTAGTCTCATTTATGTAGCTAGTGCATTGCATAGGGAAAATGGCATGACTAACCACTCATACAAACATTTATTGGTTTTGAATGTGATCCATATATCTTATTCTTTGACTCAAACCTGGTGATATCCACACTTAAAGTCCAAATTGGTGAAGTCTTTTTCTTGTTGTAATTGATCCAATAGATCATCTATCATAGGTAGGGGGTAACTATTCTTGAGTGTGTTTTTTTCAACACCCAATAATCTATACACATCCACCAAGTCCCATCCTTCTTTCACATAATGATGATGGGTGACCCACATGGTGATGTACTTGGCCGAATGACACCCTGTTCTAGTAGTTGTTGCAACTATTTCTTCACCTCACTTGCTTCTATAATAGACTTCCTGTAAAACCTAATGTTTGGAAATGGGGAGTTCAACAATAGCTCGATCGCGTGCTACACTTCCCTCTTAGGTGGTAATGCTTTAGGCTCCCTAAACACATCCTTGTACACCTATAGAAACTCTTCCAATTTCTATTTTTGTTTATTAGTACACCACTCCAAGGATGCCTTGCCTCTTATTGAATCTTCTATAGGCTACTTTTCTCTTAAAAAAATAAAACATACTTTTTGCTGGTATTGATCATTTCTTGGCTTGGTTGGCACTTACAAGTGAAATATTTGACTTGCCTTTGTGCATGTTGATGGTGAATAGTTTTATATCCATGATGAGTTGATAATGGTGGGATCTTAGTATGAATATTGCGTCTCACATGTACATGTAGGGAATATAAAAAATGAATCCACATACATAAACGGGAACCAAATTTATTTCTATTTCATCAATAAAATCAACAGTAATAGAAAATATCATTTTTCACTATTTTTTACCTTCAAATTTGCATCCTTACTTACCCATCCCAATGGATATGGGCTTGGATGATCACAAACCTCCAATCCCAATTTATTGACCAGCTTTGTTGCACTGAGATTCTCCTACGGTTTTGAGTCAAACATAGCATCAATAGTTGTCTTCTTGACTTGTATCTTTATATGGAATAGTTTGGTCATTTATTTCTTTTCCTGTTGCTGAAGGTTAATTAGATTCACCTCCTTCAACACTTATGTACAAATAATCTTCTCATCCACATCCATGTTTCTTTCAACTTGGTTTCTCTAATTAGTTTCCATGAGATTCTTCTTCTTATTTTCATTCTTTTTGTTCTTCAAGTTAAGCTCTAGATGAAACTTCTAGCACTTTGGCTTTGTATGGATGTCAATGTTGTAGTGTTTGTTGGTATCTTTGCACTAATGTGTCATGGCTATCATTTTTTAATCTTCCCCCACTTTTTCTTCCTATTAGCCTCCTCAAAATAATTATATTTCTCCTTTTGCTTCAATCCACTTGATTTCCCTTTCTTCAGGCCTATGTTTTCCTAGTACTATGCCTATTGATAAGCCTCATCCACTAATATGGGATTGAAAAAATCACTTGCTCTCATAGATGGTGGTGTAGATTCCCCAAATATTTAAGGAGTACATATGGGTTCTTTGAGGAGATACCCAACATTATGGCCATTTTTCTAAACTTTGTGGTGCACTCCTACATGTTTTTCCCCTACTTTATCCTAAAGTAGTGCCACTGGATCCACTGGTCCCTTTCATACCCAATAAGGTAAACATTTGAATTTATGAGGATTTTTAATTCCTTCCACTTAGTCACTAGAGGTTCTCTCTCCAACCTCAAGGTCTTTGTATGAATTTCCTAAAAATTCAAGGCATGACCCTCTAATTTAAACCATGCAAATGAAATCTTTTGTTTCTCCTCTATATAATGAACACTAAAATACACTTCTAGTTGTTGTAACCAGTTATTTAGCTTCAAAGTGTCGATATATCCATGGTACTACTTGATATTGACCTTTGATTCCATTTTGAACAATGAATGTGAATGATTCAAGACACTCAAATTGGGTTGACCTTTTTCAGTTTTTCTTCAACTGGTTCTCTATTTCTTCTTGATCTTTTGATCACCCTTTTGATTTTTCCTTTGCATTAGAACCTGTTGGCATTATGATACATATGTTGTACTTGATGGAAACCCACTCATCTCAGATAATAAATTATAGTGTAGAGAAAAGTTCACGCACTTATATGCAGAGAAAAGTTTATTTCATGTAGAGAAAAGTTCACGCACTTTTATGCAGAGAAAAGTTTATTTCATGTAGAGAAAAAGTTCACGCACTTTCATGCAAGGAAAAGCACGTATATGTTGGAGAACTTACCTTTGGTCCATGGTAGTTAGTCCTTGGTATTTGAACCTATGAGGAAAAGCGCGTATATGTTGGAGAACTTACCTTTGGTCCATGGTAGTTAGTCCTTGGTATTTGAACCTATGAGGAAAAGCGCGTATATGTTGGAGAACTTACCTTTGGTCCATGGTAGTTAGTCTTTGGTATTTGAACCTATGAGGAAAAGCGTGTATATGTTGGAGAACTTACCTTTGGTCCATGGTAGTTAGTCCTTGGTATTTGAACCTATGGTTTTGGACCATGGTACTTCGTCAAAAGTGTTGATCTCACGTACTTTCATGGTTGGTTCATGGTATTAGTCCAACAGTTTTTTGATCCTATGGTTTTGGCCCGTGGTATTGTGAAAGGCCTAAGCCTATATAAAGCAAAGGAGATCACTTGGCTAATTCATTCTTGCAAATCGAATATCTTAAGATCTGAAATATTGGGTTATTGTTTTGAAAGTTTGATCTATGAAAGGGAAGTTGAAAGCGAATCTGAGAAGGGTGATCTCTCGAGTGCTGCAGCTGCGGAAGTGCGGAGGCGCCACAGAAGGCATAGTGCGGAGATGCCACAGAGGCGCCACAGAAGGCGCAGTGCGGAGGCGCCACAGAAGGCGCAGTGCGGAGACGCCACAGAAGGCGCAGTGCGGAGGCGCCACAGAAGGCATAGTGCGGAGGCGCCACAGAAGGCGCAGTGCGGAGACGCCATAGAGGCGCCACAGAAGGCGCAGAGCAGTGGCGCCACAGAAGGCGCAGTGCGGAGACGCCACAGAAGGCACAGTGCAGAGGCACCACAGAAGGCGCAGTGCGGAGGCTCCACAGAAGGCGCAATGCGGAGACGCCACAGAGGCGCCACAGAAGGCGTAGTGCGGAGGTGCCACAAAAGGCGCAGTGCAGAGGCACCATAGAAGGCGCAGTGTGGAGGCGCCACAGAAGGCGCAGTGAGGAGGCGCCACAGAAGGCGCAGGTGCGGTGGTCGCGGCACCACAGAAGGCGCAGTTTGAAAATTTATGAAAAGTGGTCCTTGAAAGAAAAGAAGTAGGGGGTTGTAGCTCCCTTCCAGGAGAGACTGGAAAACGAGAGAGAGTTGTAGCTCTCTGCAGGTTGCAGCCTGCGTACTGGTAAAGGACTGCACCAGTACAAAACCATTGTAAAAGGAGTTTCTAATTTGAAAGAAGATAGAGACATATTGCAGCAGGTGGTTTTCACCCACATTTGGTTTCCACCTTACATCTTGTGTTCTTTGGTGTGACTATCTATTTTCTTTGTTCATGCTCATTATTTTATGGTACTGACATGCAAAAATAATTCAAAGAATAAATAAGGAAGATTTATTAAAAGAACTTGATAATACTGATTCACCCCCCCTCTCAGTATTATTTCCAACAATTGGTATTAGAGCAGGTCCTTCAGAGAAGCTTGATCGCTTGAAGGAAGATCATTCATCATGAGCAAATACGAGAGGGAAGCATCAATCAGGCCACCAATTTTTGATGGGACAAACTTCAATTATTGGAAGGTAAGAGTTATTGCCTATCTTCAATCTCTTGGTACAGAAGTTTGGGATATCATGGATATAGGCTACACTTTTCCTTCAGCTACTCCTACAGATACGACCGAAAAGAAGAAATATGAAACAAATGCTAAAGCAGTCAATACTCTGCTGGGATGCTTATCTCAAACAGAATTCGTGAAGGTTATGCAATATAAATCCGCAAAAGAAATATGGGACAAGATTGTCTTGAGCTACGAAGGAGATGAACAGGTAAAGCGTGCTAAACTTCAAACCCTCAGGATTCAGTATGAGAATCTCAGAATGTATAATGATGAAAGTGTGGCTAACTATTTCCTTCGGGTAGATGAGATTGTTAATTGCATGAAAAACTTGGGTGAAGAAATAAAAGAGGCTATTGTGGTTGAAAAAGTTCTAAGATCATTGTCCCCCAAGTTTGAATCTAAAGTGTCTGCAATAGAAGAAAAGGAAAATCTACGAATTCTTACTATGTCTCGACTACACGGAATTCTAACTGCTTATGAAATGAGAAAGGGAGGTCCATCAGACAGAAGAGAAGCTGCTTTCAAGGCTTCAGGCAAAGGAGACTATTATGAAGCAAGTCACGTGCCAGAAGAAGAAGAAGAAGAATCAAATTTTGTCAGAAATCTTCAAAGGGGAACTGGAAGGTTCAGAGGTAAGTTACCTTTTAAATGCTTTGCTTGTGGAAGAGTAGGTCATTATGCTGCAAAATGTCCTCATAAGGATAAAGGAAAGGAACCTGCTAGATGGAACAAGAAACAGATTGCAAATAAGAAAAGCTACTACACTCATGAAGATAGTGATGGTCTATCAAATAGTGACGAAGATGAACGAGGTAATGACTATAAACTCTTAATGGCATTTGAAGATGATGATTACATGGATGCTATAGATGTGGATAGCTTTTTTGAAGAAATTTCTAGACTCAAGACATGTATAGAAGAAAAGAATAGGATCATTGATACTCTACAACTTCAAATTGATGAAAAAGAAAAATATCTTGAAAAGTTAGAAGGCGAAATTGTTGGTCTTAGAAAAGAGATTGAGAAAACAAAGGCTATTAATCTTAAGTTTGTCAAAGGATCTGAAACTATGGATGAGGTCATCAATGTACAACGCTCTCCTCTAAACAAGACAGGTCTGGGCTATAATGGAGAAACTTCTCAAGCATCCACCTCAAAGAGTTATCTTGATGCAGCAAGAAGGAATGAGCAAAAGCACAATGGAGATCACCAAGTAAAGTAGGGACCAATTACAAACGACTATCAGGCAAATCAGGGGCAATCTGTCTTAAGGATGAACAAAAGCTACAACCAGCTACAGGTAAAATCCTCTCAATTTGCTTCAAGAATGAATGACAATAGAAATTACAATCGTTTGGCCGGAAGATTTGATAACCACAGAAATTTCTTCAATGGACAATGCTTTTCTTGCCATAACTTTGGTCACAAAGCAGCTCAATGTGTTGCATATAAAACGATCATGACTAGAGAAGCTCAAAAACAAAGAAGTATGACCGGGATTACAAAAAGGACCTATAACAAATTTTCGGTTCTTGAAAATGAAGTTGAATGTTCTATTTGCAATAACTTTGGTCATGAAGATTCTGAATGCAGGAGCAGGTTTCAGCAGACAAAGGAACAAGCCTCAAGCACCAAAACATGGAGAATAAAGGAACCACAAACAGAAAGATGTGGGATAGCATTTTATGCAGAGGGACAGGAAAATCTATGGTACATTGACAGTGGATGTTCGAAGCATATGACAGGTGATAAAGAAAAACGTGAATCATATTCTACCCTAGAAAAAGGAAAGAAAGTTTCTTTTGGAAATGATACTCCTGCAACTATAAAAGGAAAAGGCACTGCTCAGCTAAAAGAAAAGGTCAAAACTGGAAATGTTTTGTATGTTGATGGATTGAAACATAATCTTCTAAGTGTCAGCCAGATGTGTGATCAAAGAACCGAGGTGATATTCAGATCAAATTGATGTCTTGTTCGTGATCTTGATACAGGTAAAACAATGATCAAAGGTAAAAGAACTCCAAATAATCTATACATATTTGAAGAAGGACAACAACAATGCTATCTGAGCAAGGATGATGAGCACTGGTTATGGCACCGGAGGTTGGGGCATCTAAGCTTTTCACAAATAAGGAAAGCATGCAAATATCAGGCAGTTCGTGGTCTTCCAGATATCAAAGTTCCAGACAACACCATATGAAAATCATGTCAGTTTGGAAAGCAAACCAGAACTACCTTTTCGGAAAAGGAAGGATCAGCTAGCATGCCTCTTGAGCTAGTACATACAGATACATGTGGTCCATTCAGGAAAAGGACACCTCGAGGAGAAGAATACTTGATATTATTCATTGACGATTTCTCTAGGTTTGTCTGGTTAGGACTTATGAAGCACAAAGATGAAGCATTCGAAAAATTCAAATCCTTTAAAGCCTTGGTTGAAAATGAATCAGGATACAAAATTAAGTGTCTTAGATCCGACAGAGGTGGGGAGTTTACCTCAAATGAATTTTTCGATTTCTGTGAAGAACATGGGATAAGAACAGAATTCTCTACAGCTAGAACTCCTTAGCAAAATGGAGTGGTGGAAAGAATGAACAGAATTGTCCAACAAATGGCTCGTGCTATGCTTGATGAATCTGGAACTCCCGCAACTTTCTGGGGTGAAGCAGCACATGCCGCGGTTATTATTCTCAACAAAACAAATGTCCGAGTGAACAGCACTCAAACCCCTCATGAGCTCTGGTATGGTGAGACTCCTTCGGTAAAGCACTTCAAAATCTTTGGGAGCAAATGCTATATTAAAAATACTGATGAGCAACTTGGCAAACTTGAACCTAGAGCAGATGAAGGCATCCTTCTTGGTTATTCTCCACACAGCAAAGCATACAAGTGCTATAATAAAAGACTTGGAAGAATTGTTGACAACATTGATGTAGTGGTTGATGAGAAGGGATACATTCCTAGGCAAGTAAATCATGAAGATATCGAAGAAGATGAAGGCCATCCTCAAAGACAGAATGATGAAGAAGAAGAAACTCAAGAAGAAACAGAGGAGCAGATAAGGATAGAAGAGAAGACTCCATCCAGATATGTTCAGAAGAATCATCCAGAATCTAAGATTTTGGGACAGAAAGAAGCAGGTGTACAAACAAGAAGAACAATTGCAGAAGCTTCAAGCTATTTGGCATTACTCTCTTCCACTGAACCACAAAATGTGAAAGAGGCATGCAAAGATGAATGTTGGGTCAAAGCAATGGATGAAGAACTTGAGAAGATCGAAAAGAACAACACTTGGGAGCTGGTTCCTAGACCAAAGGATAAGAATGTTATAGGAACAAAATGGGTCTTCAAAAATAAATTGAATGAAAATGGAGAAGTAATTAGAAACAAGGCCAGACTTGTTTGTAAAGGGTATGCGCAGCAAGAAGGAATAGATTTTGAAGAAACTTTTGCTCCTCTTGCAAGACTTGAGGCCATCCGAATGTTCCTTGCTCTCTCAAGCTTTCAAAACTTCAAAGTATTTCAAATGGACGTGAAATTAGCCTTTCTGAATGGAGACTTGGAAGAAGAAGTATACATTGAGCAGCCAGATGGTTTTATTCTTGGAAATGATCCAAATCTTATATGCAGATTGAAAAAGGCTCTCTATGGCCTCAAACAAGCTCCAAGGGCTTGGTACTATCGTTTGGACAAATATCTTCATCAACAAGGTTTTTCAAAAGGATCAGCAGACAGCAATCTTTATATAAAAGTTGAAAATGACAAATTGCTGATACTTGTTGTGTATGTAGATGACATTATCTTTGGCAGCAATGAAGAAGCTATGAGTCAAAGCTTTGCCTTGGTGATGCAGAAAGAATTCGAAATGTCCTTGTTGGGAGAACTGACATATTTTCTTGGTTTGCAAATCCAACAAAATGAAGGAGGGATCTTCTTGTCTCAAACCAAGTATCTCAAGCAGATTTTGAAGAAATATGGTATGGAAGAAGCAAAACCAGTATGTACACCCATGGTCATAGGATGTAACCTCAGTGCAAATGATGAATCAGCAGCAGTGCATCAACCAACTTACAGATCTATGATTGGAAGTCTACTTTATTTGACAGGTACCCGACCAGACATCATGCATGCAGTGGGAATAGTTGGAAGATTTCAGGCAAATCTAAAGGAAACTCATCTTCAGGCAGTAAAGAGAATCTTCAAATATCTTCAAGGGACTCAAAACTATGGCTTATGGTATCCTAGAGATACAGATCTCACACTTCATGCTTATACAGATGCAGATTGGGCCGGAAGCGTGGATGACAGGAAAAGCACAAGTGGTGGTGCATTCTTTATGGGTTCCAGATCAGTATCTTGGTTCAGCAAGAAACAGAGTTCGATTGCCTTGTCTACAACTGAAGCAGAATATGTTGCTGCTGCATCTTGTTGCACTCAACTCCTTTGGATGATGCAGACCTTGCAGGATTTTCAAATCACTTGTACACCACCCATCTCCATCTTATGTGATAATACAAGTGCAATCAGCATTTCAAAGAACCCAGTCATGCATTCAAAAACCAAGCACATACCAATTAAGTATCACTTTCTCCGGGAACAAGTGCTTGAACAAAAGGTCAAGTTGGAGTATGTTCCTTCTAAGGAACATGTTGCTGATATACTCACCAAACCATTGCCTAGGGAGACCTTTGAATACCTCAGGCAAAAGCTGGGGGTTGTTGATGCATCATCTTGTTATTGAATCTCTTCTGATTGTTGGTTGTACGCAAGGTTCATCTGAAGTATATGCGTACATGTGCTGGGTTGCGGATTGGTCAAAGATATCATGCATTGTTGGCATTATGGAGGAAGTACAGAATGAGATCATGGATGCTGGTCTGAATATTGCTGCAATACGTCTCTATCTCTTTCATGGTCATGGATTATGGTTCTTCTTTGCAGATCTGGTTTATAGTCAGGGGGAGCATGTTCTTAAGGGGAGCATAACCCTTTGCCCTTGATGTCAAAGGGGGAGAGTGATTGGTTGTTGTTGCCATCAAGTCCAAAGGGGGAGATTGTTGGCATTATGATACATATGTTGTACTTGATGGCAACCCACTCATCTCAGATAATAAATTATAGTGTAGAGAAAAGTTCACGCACTTATATGCAGAGAAAAGTTTATTTCATGTAGAGAAAAGTTCATGCACTTTTATGCAGAGAAAAGTTTATTTCATGTAGAGAAATAGTTCACGCACTTTCATGCAAGGAAAAGCGCGTATATGTTGGAGAACTTACCTTTGGTCCATGGTAGTTAGTCCTTGGTATTTGAACCTATGAGGAAAAGCGTGTATATGTTGGAGAACTTACCTTTGGTCCATGGTAGTTAGTCCTTGGTATTTGAACCTATGAGGAAAAGTGCGTATATGTTGGAGAACTTACCTTTGGTCCATGGTAGTTAGTCCTTGGTATTTGAACCTATGAGGAAAAGTGCGTATATGTTGGAGAACTTACCTTTGGTCCATGGTAGTTAGTCCTTGGTATTTGAACCTATGGTTTTGGACCATGGTACTTCGTCAAAAGTGTTGATCTCACGTACTTTCATGGTTGGTTCATGGTATTAGTCCAATAGTTTTTTGATCCTATGGTTTTGGCCCGTGGTATTGTGAAAGGCCTAAGCCTATATAAAGCAAAGGAGATCACTTGGCTAATTCATTCTTGCAAATCGAATATCTTAAGATCTAAAATATTGGGTTATTGTTTTAAAAGTTTGATCTATGAAAGGGAAGTTGAAAGCGAATCTGTGAAGGGTGATCTCTCGAGCGCTGCAGCTGCAGAAGTGCGGAGGCGCCATAGAAGGCACAGTGCGGAGACGCCACAGAAGGCGCAGTGCGGAGGCGCCACAGAAGGCACAGTGCGGAGACGCCACAGAGGCGCCATAGAAGGCACAATGCGGAGGCGCCACAGAAGGCATAGTGCGGAGGCGCCACAGAAGGCGCAGTGCGAAGACGCCATAGAAGGCGCAGTGCGAAGACGCCACAGAAGGTGCAGTGCAGAGGCGCCACAGAAGGCGCAGTGCGGAGACACCACAGAGGCGCCACAGAAGGCGCAGTGCGGAGGCGCCACAGAAGGCGCAGTGCGGAGGCGCCACAGAAGTCGCAGTGCGGAGACGCCACAGAGGCGCCACAGAAGGCACAGTGCGGAGGCACCACAAAAGGCGCAGTGCAGAGGCGCCACAGAAGGCGCAGTGTGGAGGTGCCACAGAAGGCGCAGTGAGGAGGCGCCACAGAAGGCGCAGGTGCGGTGGTCACGGCGCCACAAAAGGCGCAGTTTGAAAATTTATGAAAAGTGGTCCTTGAAAGAAAAGAAGTAGGGGGTTGTAGCTCCCTTCCAGGAGAGACTGGAAAACGAGAGAGAGTTGTATCTCTCTGCAGGTTGTAGCCTGCGTACTGGTAAAGGACTGCACCAGTACAAAACCATTGTAAAAGGAGTTTCTAATTTGAAAGAAGATAGAGACATATTGCAGCAGGTTGTTTTCACCCACATTGGATTTCCACCTTACATCTTGTGTTCTTTGGTGTGACTATCTGTTTTCTTTGTTCATGCTCATTATTTTATGGTACTGACATGCAAAAATAATTCAAAGAATAAATAAGGAAGATTTATTAAAAGAACTTGATAATACTGATTCACCCCCCCTCTCAGTATTATTTCCAACAGAACCCCCATCTTATTTGAATATCCAAATATTATTACCGATGGCCATCATGAGGATATTTATGTTATGATTTATATACATGAATTGTTGTTCCAACCACAAAAACCTCTCCTCTATAGGATCACAAGGTTTATTCAAAAATTCATCAACCATGATTAAGGTTTTACGAATTTTGACCTAGCTGATCTAGAGTCCCTTGAAAATATCCACAATATACCCAAACAAACATTCTCTGATACCAATATGATCAATAAACTACTGTGGATATTACACTTGGACATTTCATCACAACAAATATAATAAAATTATATTTACAATGTGAAATTCTACACTATTATAGTTTTATTTCTCTTTAGATTTATAGATCTGTAGATCAATTTTAATAATGTATGTGAGAAAATTAAAATTATGTAGAAAATAGATAACAATTAGATAAAATATCTCACACACATTTGACACAAGATATGACCAGATAAAACAATTTTGGGAGAAAATCCCAACTATAAGGTGGGGTCACTCTGCTCTCTTTCTCTGAATAGAAAATGTTTGTGGGTTGAAATAAGTATGGCCTATGGTCTATGGGCTACTACGGTTCAAAAATCCTCTTTGTGTGCTCTATCTCCTTTCCCTCTCAGTTATTTTTTCTTAGCTATGGAACAAATGCACTCAAAACATTGGAACCCCTTTTCATCCTAGTGGCATGCTTATAACACAACCCGATAGCCTACTAATGATTAGGTTTGACTACCTCAACTATTGATGATAGTTACAATATAAAATTGTCTAGAGTATTCTTCATCATAATCACATGGATAGCTCCTTTTTCATGAATAACGGGGGAAGATAGGACATCATCTAGAATTACGGTGGTGAAAATAGGAAGGTCAACTTCAGAGGGGTATAAATTTCATATACAAACTCCAATTTGACATGATTCTTGCATCATTGGAAGTTATATATGTTTGGAATATGATAAAAAGGTGAGACACTAAAGAAATAAAGTTTTACCCTAAAAGAAACGTCATTTGATGCCTCAAATGCTTGCAGAAGATTTCAGAACCCAATTTGCCAAACTGGGTCATGTTGGTAAAAAGGTTCTTATGAGTTGATTCATCCATTATTTCCACTTTGAAAGTGTCGAGATCGACAACAAATAATATAATGATCGAATCTCGATAATTCCTATTTCTTTGAATTTTTTTCCTTTAGTGACCGTAACAATGAGGTCCTTGGTGGGGTACATAAAGAGGTTTTGTTGTTTAAAAACAACAATGTCTATACAATTATGAGTAATACCAAAATCTATGAGTATTATCACATTTATATCTTCTATGATTCCTTTAAGCTTTAAGGTCTTAGGTAATGGTTTCCATTGAAACTATAAATTTACTTTATTCTTTTCTTGGTGACTATGTGGTATCATTTATGGGATGTGTGGAATGTGTTTTGTATTGAATACTGTATTTGATCCTTTGGATTAATTATTTCTCTTTGAAATTCATTTTCCTCATGTCTATTTTTTTGGGCACATGATATTGAAGCAAATGATGTGTTTTTTGTTGTTTCATCATAGTCATAATCCGAGTTGTATGCTATAGTGATTTCATCATGTTATTTATATACTTCTTCTTAGTTCCCATCCAACATTTTATAGTAGTGTAATTACATGTCTTCACATATATTCCCTAGAGTCCAATTTTTTCCACGCTTATGACAATCATTTTCTGTATTTTTTCCCTCTTAGAGTGACAATATTCAGTGGCAATGTAATCACCCAATGCAATGGAATTGGATTTTTTGAAAATCCAAAAAGCTACTTCATGTTTGATTATCTTTTCAGTGATTTTGGTTTCAACCAAATATCAAGGTCTTGATAGTCTCAGTTCACTATGAATAACGGCTTCAATGTTTTAGCATTTAATCCCCCATAAGGTCTAAGAATCTAGTAGCTCAAACTTCTCATTCATGGGTATGTTCATGAATTGTTTTTGTTTCTTATAAATGAGTGAACCTAGTAAAGTTGTCATCATCGTCATCATCATGAAATCATTTCAGATCTTCTGTGAACATTTGTCTCTTAACATAGAAACCATTTATTTTCTTTAACTTCTAGCTAAACCAATCATAAGCATCACCTTCTAAGTATCGGGAACCTATTGATATTTTTTTCTAGTTTTTTAGTAGGTGGGATCATAGATGTTTTTTTTTCCATTTTACTAACCCACATCATAGATTTTTTATTGACTAAACCATCATATTTAGGTATGTCAATTTTGGTTTATTTAAAGAACCCATGTTATCTTTATATATAAAATAACTGAAGTTAAATGAATTTAGCTATGGTGGTGGTATTTTGTGGGCTACGGGTTATTCAAATAATGGATCTACCCTTTCAAATAGTAGGATAATTCTTTCATTATGATCATCAAGTATCCTTGTTGTTTCAACTTTGTCATCATTTCTCATTTTTAATAGGGTCTTCCATAATTTCTCAGACTCTTCTATTTACCTGTAAATTTCATCTTCATTTTCTATTGATTTATCAAATTTTATTCCTTAATTTATTTTTTAACATTAAATATTTTATTCTTCTCGTACCTCTTTTTGTCATGCTCAACATTATCAAGATGATGTCTTATGCTATTGAATTCATCTTTACATAGGTTAATATTTTCTGTGTAACTGCTCATTGCTAACCATCTTTGGGTTATTATTTTTCTTCATAGAACCCATTCTTAATTCATTGGATTTTTTTATATAAAGCATTTATGTTTACTTTATATTATATACATAATATAAAGTTTTGCTTTCAATTTATTTTTTAAAGGTAAGAGATTGGAATTTAATTATTTTAGCCCAACTTATAAGCCAAGCCAACTTGAATACATATAGAATTCCAAAATAAAAACATTATTGATGATTAAAGGGCATTTCTTTTGGAAAATGGTATAAAATCAAAAGGTACCTTAATTGATAAACAAAATTATGACAACATAAGTAAATGGTAATGGAAGATTGCAGGAATATGGAAACCGGTAGCAAACAAGGTTTGAGTTGAACACTTTCAAGAATACACGTATGGATTTCTAATTTACAGATTAAGAATTCCAAGCATGACATGATAGATAAGCATATGGGTGTAGGTAATTATGGCTATGTATGAATTGATGGAAATTTTACAAATTTGGTGGATGTGGAAACTATATGATGATTGTAACAAATATTTTGGTGTATGGAAGTATGACTGTATATAATGATTTGTATGATATTTGTAAGGTTAGGTATAGTATGGAAATTAACATGAAGCTTCGTGATTTCTTGTATGATAATTTGATGGTTGTAAAAATAGGCCTGAACAACAAAATTATGATATTTTTTTATGGCAAAAATTAGGGTTGTATGCGACAACAACTAAAGAGTTATGTGGAACCAATCTAGAGGGCGAAATTAGACCTTAGACATTCCACCTAGTCATAGATACTATTGTTCTATCTCTTTCAACAAGAGGTCAAGTCCAAGGTGGGATATGGCTCCACCAGGGAAAAGGCTACCAAATACCACTAGGTCTCAAAATTAGTACAACAATGAGTATGCCAAGGTACCTATTATAACCACTACATCACCACTTTAAAATTTCATCTACCACCAAAGTTGTCCCCCCTGTGCTTGTCCAAGGTCCCAAGGGTAATTCTTATGCTTTTGAATTGATCAAATTATCCATTGAACCAATTTTCATCAAACTCTACTGATGCTCATGATTCCATGAGTCATATGACTCGTACTCATCTTCCTTCATCGTGATTCAATTCTCATCTTATCCTATACATTAGGGTTCAACAAGTTGTTATTATGATGCACTTCCAAACGTTATGTTCCCATTGATATGCACTTCAAATGATAGGCATATATCTTAGGTTGATAACCAAATTCAACCTTGATCCTTACCCTCCTCAATGGTTTATGGAAACCGTTGTTTTTCTCAAACATCCTTAAAACCATAGACTATCATGATCATGAGTAGAGAACTAAACCTATTTTGACTTGGTCCTTAATCTTTTGAATTTTCATCCCTAGCTCTCCGCCTCATTAGATTTTAATGGCATAGTGAGTTATATCAGTTGCATTATCATGCTAGAAAGGATAATTTTGCATTGGTCCCTTTAAGAATTTATGTGCTTGAGAGTTGATTCCTTTAAATGAAAGACTTGTTTGTGTATGTAAAATTAAGTCCCAAACTTCCACATTTTGCACCTCATATACCCCTTGCAAGAGGGATATTTTAAGCATTCTTATTATGTGGGCTTGCAAGCTTACTTAAGTTTATGGGACTTTGAAAATTCAATTCAATTGATTAGATTATGCTTTCACTCACTTTGTTTATTGTACATTTATATTTTTATCACTAAATATGGTAAAAAATTATTTGATGTCCATGGATACACAAGGTAAGAAACGGGAGAATAACCCAACTGGAAGAAATATTTAATATGTCAAAATTGCATCGCACTGCATTGAAACTCCATGCACAAAGACATATATTGATATGTTGCAAGCCATAGACTACATTTAAATGATGTGATGAAGGGTACACATGGAATGCATAAGGACAGAACATATATCTCACTATCAAAAGAGTGGAAAGAAGGTAAGAATGAAAGGTATTGTAAATGGGACATACGACCCAGTTGGAGAATATATGTAAACACATTAAAAATAAATGCATGGCAGTTATCAAAGGATAGTTGAAACATTCCAAAATGATCCAATGATGTGAGGATGTAATGAGTCCCACAATGGGTAAATGAGTGTTGAGAAATGCACTTGCGACTAGAGTGTGACCATGCATTCAATGTAATCGAGCCATGGAAGGGATATTATCATTGCTAAGAGGAAATAATACAACACACAAAAGCGCTTAGAAAGGGTTTCACATTAGAGCCATCATATACATTAAAAAATCATGATAACATTGTCAATTACATGCCTTATAATAAGTGAATGACAATTACGCCAATCATCAATGAAACCATAATACTGCGCTTGAGGAGGAATGCATTGAAAGACACGACGATGGCATGATAGGAGTTAAAACAAGACAATATACTATGCAAAAATGCAACATAGAGTAAAGATTGAAGCACATTGTTAAGAAGCGACTCTAGAGTGGTGGTGATAATTTGAAAAGTACCTTGACAATCATTTAGAGGACACATAAACCATGTGTCAGAAGAAATGATAGCTATCAAACAAGCAAGATTATGTGTTGCATCCATAAAACTTGTGACATGGATATAGTAACAATTGTGAAGAGTTTCATTTGTTACGAGTTGATGTTATGATGTTTGCAATCAAAGATGCCACGAAAGGGTTCAAATAGAATGAAAATACAATGCAAGTGCAGGGTGGTGGTGTAGTAGTCAAGACCTGCGCCATCCCATTGCACCATGCAATATGAAAAGGTCATCACAACGATGTGATCACCGTGCAAAGAAGTTGGAAGAAGTCCCACTATTGCTAAGACCTTTCCCTTTACGAACACCTGAGTCTATTGTCAGTTCATTTCTTATCAAGAATCACAAGAACCCTAAGGAAAATGAAATTGTGAATGATACAACACAGTGATAGATGCTTTTGGATGAATATGAGGAACAAGATAAGATCAGGGCTTTACCTATCACCATGAGTACCAAATAGAATGTGTTCATAAATGGCTAAAATAAATACACATAGTATACCCTTTGTGCCGAAGGAATGTATGTGAACAAAATGGAGCCCACTCAGAATCTTCTAATTCTTGATGTGAATAATTGTACATACATTTGAATGAAGGCATACTACATATTTCCATATATTAAATGATGTTGTATTATTTTAATGAGCTACCATGCACTATAGAAGTATGAGGTCCCTTACTACTAAATGTTCTACCCCCACCAAAGCATCCTCGCACGTTAAAATTGCGACTATTAAAATTTCGATACATTTGTCGGTTACCAAGGTTCGATACATCACTACAAATCTAGAAGCACACTATACAATTCTTGATATAAAGAAATTGATAGGAGGCAAATACCAATCATATAAAAGTTCGTTGCTAAAACCATTAGAAATAATATGATGAGGAGAAATGAAAAAGTTTTGAATTGGTCATTGCATAGGATATAAACTATTGGGAAAGGATAGTAATCACACCAAGAGAAGGGATTAAGCATTAAAAGGGCACATATACAATGTTTGCACTAGTTAAAATGACTTGCAATGGGCATAAAATATATTATGGTTAATAAAAAATAAAAAAGACTAGTGTTGTTGTGTGCTTGGATAAAATAATGTGGTAAAGGTTTGCATATAAATAATAAAACACATTCAACATGTGAGGGGTCTTAACAAAAGAGTTAAAAATTATTTCATCAAATATATAAAAACGAATGCATCAAAAGGAACAAAATGATAAGGGCCACAATGGATTAAAGGACCGGACTGGAGTTGATCAAGCTCAATCATTGTTTTAGCATCGTGAACTCTTACCACTTTCTCAAAGAGTCTTAACAAAAGAGTTAAAAATTATTTCATCAACAACATAAAAACGAATGCATGAAAAGGAACAAAATGATAAAGGCCACAATGGTTTAAAGGACCAAACTAGAGTTGATCAATCTCAATCATTGTTTTAGCATCGTGAACTCTTACCATTTTCTCAATACTGATGATGTTGATTGTCTTTTTTATGGAAATTATATCTTATTTTATTATAGCAAAATGTGTCCATCTTGCAACTTAAGTATTGGTCTTATGTTTTCAGGATTAAAACTGTGGGGTGTTTATGGGCAATTATACATAAATACTTGATGAATGCATTATCCAAATCGGTGGTGATTGTTAAATATTTGATTCAATGCCAAGGTTACCATAGGGGTCACAAAGGCATCAATGAGGCTCATGAATGCTGATATCTATCCTAAAAATACCATGTTAAAGCTCATTACACCTTATTTTATTATTTGTAAATATATTGATTTGTCATAAAAGACAAATATTGAAATCATGGAAAATGCCAAAAGAAAATATCAATGGCCATGAGGAAATTGAAAACTCCTAGGGAAGATGAAAAGTCAAGTGGAAGTTGAAAGGTCATGAGGAAAATCCAAGAGTCACGAGGAATGTGAAAGGTCACCCCTCACATCTACAAATAGATCCTCGTGCCTAATTCAAGGGGACATTTTAGTACTTAAGCTAGGCTAGTAATAAGATTTCTACTTTGTGCTTAGGGAGATGAAATAATTCTCTCTTGGTAGCCTATAGGTGGAGGGATTGTGAGGCTAGTGTTATGTTGCGAAGAAGATATAAAATTCTCTCTTCCCACTATTGGGTTTTAATGAGCTTATTGTACAATTGAAGTGTGAAACATATTAATGATAAGTTATTATGCTCATGCACTCATTCCTTTGCATTCTTGTGTTGTTATATTGGATATATGGTATTTCAATTATGTGTTCATGTGGTTTACACAAATGTTACATGTTTATGAACTAATTCATTTTCATGCAACATGTGTGTTGATTTTTTACATTTTCTCTTAATTCAATGTTTTGTTAGTGGTGGATTCTGAGCTAATTTGTAGTTGATTGGTAGCACTTTCCCTTTGTATATGTCGTAGCTAGTTTTAACTATCTAATGCTTCCTTAAGGCATGTTGTTTCTCATGATGTTGTTTTTGTATTATTATATCACGTTCCACAAGCTATCAATGGGGAGATGATTTTGTCCTCAATGTTCTAACATATTACACTCAGTCTCACACTTTTCTCTGCATTCAATATCCAAGAGAAAAACACAGAGAATGGCAGCTGGGCTAGCATATGGATGGGGTTCCTATCCAAAACAATGTGAGGTCTAATTGGGATTTCATATTGGGGATCCCCCTTAGTGTTAATGGATTATTCAACATTGTCAACACTTTTGGTGCTAGAAAGAGGGCTAGATGGAAAGTTGAATTTGAGTCTTTCATATTTAAATGGCTTCCCTCCAAATATATATTCCACCATAATCCTTACCCTCCTCAATGCTTTAAGGAAACTATCATTTTTCTCAGACATCTTAAAAACTTGAGACTATCATGATCATGGGTAAAGGACTAAGCCCATTTTGACTTGATCCTCAATCTTTTGAATTTTCATCCCTACCTCTCCCCGTCATTAGCATATAATTGCATGGTCAGTTATATCAGTTGCATTATGATTCTAGAAATGTGAATTGTGCATTGGTCCCTTTAAGCATTTATGTTCTTGAGAGTTTATACCTTTAAGGAAAGACTTCCTTTTATATGTAAAATTAAGTCCCAAAATTCCACCTTTCGTTCTACATATACCCCTTGCAAGAGGAATCTTCCAAGAATTCTTATTATTATGTGGTTTTGAAAGATTACTTAAGTTTGTGGAACATTGAAAATTCAATTCGATTGATTAGACTATGTTTTCACTCACTTTGTTTATTGTACATTTAGAGTTTTAACACTAAAACTTGTCAAAATTTATTTGATGTTAGGATAGGCAAGGTAAGCTATGGGAGAATAACCCAAGTGGAAGCATGATTTAATATGTTGAAATTACAATGGAGTGCATTGAAACTCCACACATAAAGACACATATTGAAATGTTGCACGCCACAAACTACATTTAAATGATGTGATGAAGGGTACACATGGAATGCATTAAGGACAAAACATATATCACACTGTCAAAAGAGTGGAAAGAAAGTAAGAATGCAAGGCATTGTAAATGGGACATACATGTTATGAAACCAGCTCACAAAAATATAGAAAAGATAGATGAACACCTTAGAAATAAGCCTCTTTGAGGGGGCAACCTCCTTTACATTACACAAATGAAAAATTCTTGGATGATACAAATGACAAGACCTCCTTTCTATATATAGGAGTCTAGGGGGTCATAATATAATTAGAGCTGACATAACAATAATAATATAATGGCACAATAATAACAATAGTGGGCTTCTATGGGGCACAATAATAACAATATGGGGACTACATGTGCACAACAATATAATAAGGGGGTTGTACTAGTAATAATAAGGGGTTACACTAGTAGTATAGGGACCTAACATGCCCCTCTCCTTCAAAAAGTGTTGTCCTCAACACTTGAGTAGTTCTTGATGCTTTTGTATAAAATTCTCATCCTTCCATGTGGAATCTTTAGCGGGTAAGCTCTTCCACTTGATGAGATACCCTGAAATTGATCGATTTCGTAGCCATCAACTTCTCGGTTCTGTGAATGCTTCAGGTTACAATATGATTTTTCATTCCTTGTCAAGTTCTGGAAATATTGTTGGAACTGGAGTCTTCAATAACTTTTGAATGAGTTCCCAACCTGCTTCTCCATTCTTCCATTCATCCCTTGCTTTGTTTATCAAATTTGGTTGGATAATTATACCAACCTCTACCATTTCTGCAACCATATGTTCAATTTCACTCCTTTGGGCATATGGATATCTATAAGGCCTGATGTTTGGAGGAACCCTTCCTGGAATAAAATTAATAAAATGATCATAATCATGAATATGTGGGAGACCTTTGGGAGTCTCAAATACCTTGTAATGATTGTCCAAGACTTTTTAGAGATCTGGAGAAATAGATGATTTCGATGTGGGAACCATTAGCGAACATAATTGTCCAATTACGCCTCGTTGTTCTTTCTTTGGAAGCTTTGTCATTCCATTAGAGCTGATTATATTTCTTGGTTTCGCTGTGATACCCCTTAATTCAACTTCCTTTCCTTCCGAAGAAAATTTCATGAAAAGTTCTTGAAAATTAAAAGCTATTGTACCCAAGGATTGTAGCCATTGGACTCCTAGTACAACATCAGTACCACCCATTGGAACGGAAAGCATTGGGCTATTCAATACATATTCTCCCATGGATAGCTTGATATTATGGCACTTTCCAGAGAAATTTATGGTTCCTCCACTTACAACCGTCACTTGATAATCTGGTGCTGGATATAGGAAGAAATTCAATTCCTTGGCTATCTTACAATGAATAAAATTATGGGTGCTACCCGAATCAATCAACACTATTACCTTCTTCTTCTTGATATGTCCTTCTATCTTTATAGTTTGAGGAGTGGTAATTCTAACCAATGCATTACAAGATATGGTTAGATTCATTTCTTCTTTCTCTGGGGTTGTTTCCTTGTGAGTATCCTTTTCTTTTGATGTTTCTTGAGACTTTTCTTCCTGATATTTCACTACTTGAACCTTCTTCTTCTTGATATGTCCTTCTATATTGAGAGTTTGAGGAGTAGTAATTCCTGCCATTGCAATACAAGATATGGGCGGATTCATTTGTTCTTTCTCTAGGGTTGGTTCCCAGAGTATATCCTCTTCTTTTAGCGTTTCTTGATCCTTTTCATCATTAGGAGGCCTTTCTTGTAGTAGCTTTGTCCCACCTTCCTTCAAACCTTCCATGTCTTTGTTGGGTCCCTATAATACTAGTGATTACCCCATTACTATTATGGTTATACCCCTTATTTATATTGTTGTGCCCCTATTACCCCCATATTGTTATTTCTGTGCCCCATTGAATCCCTCTATTGTTATTTTTGTGGCTTTATATTATTATTGTTAGGTCAGTTGGATTATATTGTGACTCCTTAGACTCCTATATATAGAAAGGAGGTTTTTTCATTTGAATCATCAAAGAATTGTTCATTTATGTAATGTAAAGGAGGTTGCCCCCTTGAAGAGGCTGAATTCTAAGGTGTTGATCTATCTTTTCTATCTTTTCTTGAGCTGGTTTCATAACATTTGGCATCAGAGCTTTGGATTCTAGGGTTTCGCTGCTCCAAACAGGTCATCGTGGCATTTTCGCTATAATTTTTTTTTTGTGACGTTTCAGAAGTCTCAAAAAAAAAAAAAAATTGAGAAGAAATCATGCTGAACCTTGGGTCTGAATTTCAGAGCTTTTTGCGCGATATTTTCGAAGATATGATCTGAGGAAGTTGGTATTTTTGCAGACTCCTGAATTACATTCAAAACAGGTGACCTGGGGAAAATTGTCATAACTTTCTCTCTAGGAATCAGATTGAAATTTCGTAAGAAGGTACAGAAAGAGGACGGACTGTAGTTTCTTGTATATCTTTTTCAGAACCAAATATCAAAAATTGTACACGTGGCACTTCATACAACTTCGCTCTTCTGAAAGGTCTATAATCAGGTCATCTTGGGAGATTGTGCATAACTCTTTCTTGGAGAATCCAATTTGGATCAGACTTGTGGCATTGGAAAGAGGACACAAAGAGCTACTACAGGTCACAAATTCAGAACTAGATGATTGGAAAGTATAGAGATACATCAGAGGAAATATCGAGCTCCTACAAAGTGAAAAAAGGTGTGTAGATTTTTTTAAATTTTTGCTTAAGCTTGGTTTGAAAATTTATTTTGAAGGAATTCAAAGGGCATAGTAGAGCATTATTATCGGTAACTGATGCCCCGAGGAAAGAAAATGCAAACACCTAGTAAGGAACCTGAAAGCTCTAGCATGACTCATGAAGAAGAGGAAGAAATGCTACATGATATATCAAAATTACAAGAACAAGTGCAACAAATGTCACGCTCACAAAAGTTAACAGATGCTAAGATAAATGGCATGGAAGCTAAGATAAATGGCGTGGAAGCTAAGATGGACAATTTGAAGATAGATTTGAACACAAATTTGAAGATAGGCATGGCAGATTTGAAGACAGATTTGACAAATTTTCTACAAGAAATACTTACTAATGGTGAAAAGGTAGTAAAGGAAACTCATGATGAGAACAAAAGAAATGTTAATCATGATTCCATAGATGCTAATGTTGGATCGAAGAATCACCATATTCCAAAAATCGATATGAGGAAGTTTGATGGCAAGGATCCCGCCACATGGATATTACAGATGGAGCAATTCTTCGATCTCAATAATGTGCAAAACACACAAAAGGTACGTATGGAAACTGTATATTTGGAACCAAATCAGTTTGTATGGTATCAATGGCTTTGTTCTCGTAAACAATTTATCACTTGGGCAATTTTTACGGAAGAATTGATAGCACATTATGAGGATACAAAAAGCAACACTTTTTTTAGCCAATTGATAAGTCTCAAACAAAAGGGTTCAATAATGGAGCACATTGAGGAGTTCCAAAAATTGAACATAAGGGTAAAAGATATTCCAGAGGAGCATAGGATTGATGTGTTCATAGGGTCTTTAAAGGATAATATCCAACATGATGTTGCCTTTGGGAACCTGATTCATTAGAGAAGGCATTCAGGTTAGCAAGAAAAATGGAAAGCAAAATTATGGCAACTAGGAAGCATACCACTCACAACTATAAAGACGGAAGTGTTGTTGCCCCTAGTCTTCCACAACCTACAAGGTTGACACCACAACAATTGGAAGAAAAAAGAGCAAAAGGGCTTTGTTACAATTGTGATAGCAAATACACAAAAGGTCATAAGTGTGCTGAGAAGAAATTATTCTACATAGATTGTGAAGAGGAAGAAGAAAAGGAGCAAGAAAGGTCAAAAGAAGAGGATATATTCCAGGAACAAAGCCTAGATGAAGAACAAATAAATCCGACCATATCTTGTAATGCATTGGCGGGAATTACCACTCCTCAAACCATCAAGATAGAAGGACAAATCAAGAAGAAAAAGGTAATAGTGTTGATTGATTCAGGAAGCACCCACAATTTTATTCATTGTAGGGTAGCAAAAGAATTGAATTGCTTCCTATATCCAGCACCAGAGTGTCAAGTGATGATTGCAAATGGAGGAACAATAAATTTCTCTGGAAAGTGCCATAATATCAAGCTATCCATGGGAGAATATGTATTGACTAGCCCAATGCTTTCCATTCCAATGGGAGGTGCTGATGTTGTACTAGGAGTCCAATGGCTACAATCCTTGGGTACAATAGCTTTTAATTTTCAAGAACTTTTCATCAAATTTTCTACGGAAGGAAAGGAAGTTGAATTAAGGGGTATTGCAGGGAAACCAGGAAAGATAATCAGCTCTAATGGCATGACAAAGCTTCTAAAAAAGGAGCAAAGAGGTGTAATTGCACAATTATGTTCGCTAGATGTTTCCACATTGGAATCATCTATTTCTCCAGATCTCCAAAAAGTCCTGGACAATCATTCCAAGGTATTTGAGACTCCCAAAGGTCTCCCACCTATGCGTGATCATGATCATGCTATTCATCTGATTCCAGGAAGTGTTCCTCCAAACATCAGGCCGTACAGATATCCCTATGTCCAAAAAAGTGAAATTGAACGTATGGTTGCAGAAATGCTAGAGGCTGGTATAATTCAACCGAGTCAAAGTTCTTTCTCAGCTCCAGTAGTATTGGTGCACAAGAAGGATGGATCATGGCGCATGTGTCCAGATTATAGGGAGCTCAACAAGCTCACTATTAAAGATAAGTTCCCCATTCCTGTCATTGATGAATTACTGGATGAATTGCATGGATCAATTTACTTCACCAAGTTGGATCTTCGTTCGGGATATCATCAAATCAGAATGAAGATTGAAGACATTCCGAAAACGGCATTTAGAACTCATGAGGGTCATTATGAATTTTTGGTCATGCCTTTTGGCCTTACCAATGCACCTTCAACATTTCAAGGTTTGATGAATTCAATTTTCAAACCATTCCTTAGAAAATTTGTGTTAGTATTTTTTGATGATATACTAATCTACAGCAAGTCTTGGAAGGATCATGTTGAACATGTTGACAGGGTGCTACAACTATTGGAGGAGAAACAATTATATGCAAAAAGATCCAAATGTTTCTTTGGAGTCCAGGAGGTGGAATATTTGGGTCATATTGTATCTCATGAAGGAGTTAAGGTAGACCCTAGCAAAATTAAAGCCATTAAGGAATGGAAAATCCCCACATCCATAAAGCATCTGCGAGGATTTCTTGGGTTGACAGGGTATTATCGCAAGTTTGTTAAGAATTATGGGAGAATAGCAGCACCTCTAACAACATTATTGAAGAAAGATTCATTTTCATGGACTCCGGAAGCAACAAAGGCCTTTGAACATCTTAAAGAGGCAATGTGCCAAGCACCGGTCTTAGCTACACCGGACTTCACAAAAACCTTTATTGTGGAATGTGATGCTTCAGGAAATGGAATTGGTGCTGTTCTAATGCAAGATGAAAGACCCATTGCTTTTGAAAGTCGTCCAATCAAGGGAAAGTTTTTAAGCAAAGCTATTTATGAGAAGGAAATGTTGGCAATACTCCATGCACTTAAGAAATGGCGACCCTACCTAATGGGAAGACACTTCAAGGTAAAAACGGATCATGATAGCCTTAAATACTTTTTAGAACAAAGATTATCCTCTGAAGAGCAACAAAAGTGGGTCACAAAGATGTTGGGTTATGACTTTGAAATCATCTACAAAAAAGGGAAGCAAAATGTGGTGGCAGATGCACTCTCAAGAAAGGATGAGGATGTGGAAGCATTGTTGTGTGCCATTTCTATTATCCAACCAGATTGGATAAACGAAGCAAGGGAGGAATGGAAGAATGACGAAGAAGTGTGGGCACTTATTCGAAAGCTACAACAAGATTCCAGTACTTCTGATACATTTAGCTGGAAAAATGATTCGTTATGGTACAAAGATCGCTTATACCTCTGTAAGAATTCCCAGCTAAAACAAAAGATTCTTATGGAATTGCACACTTCTCCCTTAGGAGGGCACTCAGGATTTTTAAAAACTTACCACAGGGTTAAGAAGGAATTTTTTTGGGATGGCCTTAAATCAGATATTCAAAAGTTTGTGGCGGAATGTTTGGTTTGCCAACAAAATAAAGTTGAAACAATTAAGACACCGGGTCTATTACAACCTTTATCCATTCCAAGCCAACGTTGGGAGGAGGTTTCAATGGATTTTATCACAGGTTTACCCAAGTCTGAGGGAAAGAGTGTCATCATGGTGGTAGTTGACAGACTTACCAAGTATGCACACTTTTGTGCATTATCACATCCATTTAAAGCCAGTACAGTTTCTACTGCATTTATGGAAACAGTTCAAAAGCTACATGGAAACCCAAAGATTATTGTAAGTGACAGAGATCCCATTTTCACTGGAAATTTTTGGACAGAATTATTTTCTTGTCTTGGTACTCAGTTAGCTCATAGCTCATCTTATCATCCTCAATCTGATGGGCAAACTGAGATAGTAAACAAATGTTTGGAAGGATATCTTCGTTGCTTTGTATCTGATAAACAGACACAATGGGTCAAATGGTTGCCTCTGGCTGAATGGTGGTATAACACTTCCTTCCATACAGCAACAAAAATGACCCCATTTATGGCACTTTATGGGTATCAACCACCATCCATCACATCATATTTAAGAGAAAATTCTAAGGTTCAGGCAGTGGAACATCACATCGAACATCAACAACAAGTCCTCCAACTCTTAAAGGATAACCTCGTGTTGGCACAAAATAGAATGAAACAACAGGCAGATCAACATCGCAGTGAAAGAAGTTTTGATGTAGGTGATTGGGTATTCCTACGGCTACAACCATATAAGCAAATGTCCCTAAAGCAAGCTAAGAAGGATAATAAATTATCACCAAAGTATTATGGTCCGTACAAGGTGTTGCAAAAGATTGGTACTATGGCATACAAATTGGAGCTTCCTGCAGCTTCTCGATTGCACCCAGTTTTCCATGTTTCATGTTTAAAGAAGGTTATAGGCGACAAGCTCCCAATTCAAACAATATTGCCAGAACTTGACGAGGAAGGAAAAATTATATTGGAACCGGAAGCAGTCACAGAAACAAGAACTCGACAGCTACGAAATCGATCAATTTCAGAGTATCTTATCAAGTGGAAGAACTTATCCGCTGAAGATTCCACATGGGAGGATGAGAATTTTATGCAGAAGTATCCAGAACTACTCAAGCGTTGAGGACAACACTTTTTTGAAGGAGAGGGGCATGTTGGGTCCCTATAATACTAGTGATTACCCCATTACTATTGTAGTTATACCCCTTATTTATATTGTTGTGCCCCTATTACCCCCATATTGTTATTTCTGTGCCCCATAGAATCCCTCTATTGTTATTTTTGTGGCTTTATATTATTATTGTTAGGTCGGCTGGATTATATTGTGACTCCTTAGACTCCTATATATAGAAAGGAGGTTTTGTCATTTGAATCATCCAAGAATTGTTCATTTATGTAATGTAAAGGAGGTTGCCCCCTCGAAGAGGCTGAATTCTAAGGCGTTGATCTATCTTTTCTATCTTTTCTTGAGCTGGTTTCATAACAGTTTTTCTTCAAATGTTCCATGCCTTTCTTCCAATATGCGTCCGTACCATTAATATCAACTTCCATGGGATAGACAAAACTATTTATCTTTAGCTTCTCTAGAATATAATTTACCCTTATATTCAATTTTTGAAATTCCTCAATGTGCTCTACCATGGATCCTTTTGTTTGAGATTTATCAATTGGCTAAAGAAGGTGTTTCTCTTGGTATCCTCATAATGTGCTATCATTTCCTCCGTGAAAATTGACCACGTGACAAGTGGTTTACGAGAAAAAAGCCATTTATACCATAAAAATTGATTTGGTTCTAAATAATTAGATGCAATACGTACCTTTTGTAATAGTGGTACACCATGTAGATCAAAATATTTCTCCATTTGTAGTATCCAATTTACTGGATCCTTGCCATCAAACTTCCTCATCTCGCTTTTTCTTGATTTTAGGAGCTCGATCTTGAAACAACTGTAATTATGCAATTTCGGATCTTTAAGTTTTGAAATTTTGGCCTGTAATATCCCTCTGAGTCCTCTTTCTAACTCCACAAGTCTGATCGCAATTGGATTCTAGAAGAAAGATTTCTTCCCAATATTCCGTGATGACCTAATTATAGACTAGTTCAGTAGAGTGAAACTATATGACATGCCACATGTCATTGTTTCAACCTTAGGTTTTGAAAATTATACCCAAACAAAATAAAGTCTGTCCTCTTTCTATAACTTCTTACTAAATTTCAATCTGATGCTCAGAGAGAAAGCTATGACGATTTTCCCATGGTCACCTGTTTAGGATGTAATTCGGGAGTCTAAAAAAACCATAACTTCCTCAAATCCTATATCCGAGAATATAGCAAGCCAAGATCTGAAATTTTTACCCAAGGTTCAGACCGATTCTTCTCAAATGGGTTTTTTTTTTTTTAGCTTATGAATCTTCGTAGCAAAAACGTTATAGCGAAAATTCCATGATGGCTTGTTTTAGATGAAATTCTAGAGCTTGCAAAACCCTAACTTCCTCAGAACATATCTCCGAAACTATAGCGAGAAAAGGTCTGAAATTCGGACCCGAGGTTTAGCACGATTGTGTCTCAAATGGGTTTTTGTTTTCTCTTTTGAAATGTCACAGAAAGAAAGTTATCGTGAAAATGCCATGATGACCTGTTTGGAGTAGCGAAACCCTAGAATCCAAAGCTCTGATACCCAATGTTATGAAACCAGCTCACAAAAAGATAGAAAAGATAGATGAACACCTTAGAAATAAGCTTCTTCGAGGGGGCAACCTCCTTTACATTACACAAATGAAAAATTCTTGGATGATACAAATGACAAGACCTCCTTTCTATATATAGGAGTCTAATGGGTCATAATATAATCAGAGCCAACATAACAATAATAATGTAAGGGCACAATAATAATAATATGGGGACTACATGGAAAAACAAATATAATAAGGGGGTTGTACTAATAATAGTAAGGGGTTACACTCGTAGTATAGGGACCTAACAATACAACCCATTCAGATAATATATATAAACACATTAAAAGAAATGCATGGCAGTTATCAAAGGATAGTTTGAAATGATGCAGTGATACGAGGATGCAATGAGTCCCACGATGCGTACATGAGCATTGAGAAATTCGCTTGCAACTAGAGTGTGACTTTTCATTGAATGTAATCGAGTGATGGAAGGGCTATTAACATTGTTAAGAAGACAATCTATTTTGGGATCTATGTTATAAATTTCAATTTCATGTATGTACAATTTTCCATTTCTATCAAACAAACAAATCGGTGGTAAGTGTTACCACCATTGGTGTTAAGTGCACGCGATACGGTAGTCAAATATCAAAACTGACTTGCCACTATGGACAATACCTATTGAAAATCACTTCTCAAGGCTGCATTGTAATGATAGTTACCACAATTATCACAATCAAACTATTTTATTCCCTAGTTGAGTGATACAATGATGTTGTTAGTGGGGACGTAAAGGAATTAAATAACACATGCATAGCAATTGAAAAAATATCTAGGGCAATGCATCGAAAGTATATTTTACATTAAAACGAGAAAATGCAGCAGTTTGTATATCAAAGAGAAGCGATGAGGGTAGTAAAACAAGAGCAATGAAGAGTTATGGGAACTACACCTACAATCATTGCATTTTTAGAGACATTGGAATGAACAAAACTATCACATGATTGATATAGTTACTTAGTTACTGATCAAATGAGAATTACATCTAGTATTTAGATAGCTAAAAAATCATTTGATTTCAAAAAGTGCAGATTAAGAATACACTATTTTTGGAGCATATTTTTCACACTTTAAATTTCCTTATGTATCAACTGTGAACATTTTTTAAATGTGAGTGATTTTTATGGTTTTTTTGGAGAGCTTATTTTATATTTTAAATTTTCTAATGATCCAGGTGGATGTTGGTGGCCACCCACCTATCCCATTTGGACCCCCACAACTGTCTCTTTCAGTCTTTTTAGTTTCCTAAATTGTAGCACAGTTTACTATTTTTAGCAGTTTTTTGGGTCCTGAACTTCCGAAGCCGTTTTGAGGCCCTAAACGACGTTTTTTTGGGATTCTGGGGCAACATGGGTCCATGGACCCATGTTGTCTCCCAAAGTGGTAGTACTCGGATAGATCTTTCTAACGAGCTATCGTACGCGTCAAACGGAGATCGTATGCCAAAGTTACGACCCCGGGAAATTGATGTACCAATTTACCCAAACGGGGCCCACAATTTGGCGTTTCATCTTCTAGGGTTAGGTTTCGGGATGTGAAGGGTTTTCCATTGTTTCTCAACAATAAATAGGCCTTCGAGCCTCATTGTAATACAGTTCGGAACAGTTCAGAGGCATGTAGCCGCACATCTCTTCTCAGAGATAAGCTACCATCGCCCTAGCTGGTTTATTTCCATTTCTGGTTGTAAGCATATTTCAGGCTTTTCCATTAATGAAATGAAGCATTATTTCCGCTGCATCTATGTGTTTATGGTTATTGCATCTCTGTATTTATGGTTATCTCTGTAATCTATTGCGTTCCTGTTTAAATATGGATCAGTGGTATCAGAGCGGTCTGCTTTTTCTCTGTTTTTCTTTGCATGTCCCCAACGAGGTTGGGATATAAGGAGTTAGGGCTTGAACTGGTCGAACCTTTGCAAGACCAGCCTCGCAAATCCCGACGGGCTCCCATGGTGGATGAGAAGAAAGACGAGGGAGCAGGAGATCCTATCAAAATCTTGCTCGAAGAAGCACTCGAGCGGCAAAGGAATGCGATGATGGATAGCTTTGCGCAGATTCTTCAGCGCCTACCCAGAGGCGACGCATCAGCTTCCAACAGCGACTCTGGAAATGCCACACCCTTCAAGGTACAAGTTAATTTTGAAATGCCCATATTCAAGGGTCAAATAGACGCAGATGCCGTAGATAAATGGTTAAATCTGCTAGATGGGTATTTTTCTGTTCATGAATTTTCAAATCGGGAAAGGATTGTTTTCGCTATTCTCAAAGCAGCCCCCCACGTCAAGGACTGGTGGGAAACCTACTGCGAGCAGAAGGATGAAAGTACAGGCTCACTATTTTCAGCCGCACCCACTTGGAATGACTTCCGAGACGCCATCAAGGAGCAGTACTACCCTGTCGGAAGCTATGAGGACAAATACATCAAATGGACCACACTGCGGCAGGGACGAGACCAAGATGTGCCGGAGTTCACAAACATTTTTCATACCCTTCGCACACAGTTGGGTATCAAAGATTCTGAGCTGCATCTGGTACTCAAATACCGCGGCTGCCTACACAGATACATCCAGGAAGAGATGGGGTTCTTGAACATCCCCTCACTCGGCACAGCATACCGATACGCTGTCAAAATCGAGCAAAAGTTCAAACAGAAGAAGCGAGACTTTGGATCTGCAAATCCGAAGCCCAAAGGACAAAGCCAAGGCGGGGTGACCCAAGATAACCCGTCGAAGCCACAAGAAAAGAACAACACCACGAAGCTGAAGAAGGACACAGGAAAGTGGTGTGAGTTCCACAAAAGTCCCACTCATAACACAAGTGAGTGTCGGACCAAGCAGTCGCTGGTGGCTGAGTTGAAGGTTTCCGAATCAGAGGCATGTTCCGGTCCTGAGCCAGAACCCGACAAGGGGAATGGCAAAGGGAAGCAGATCATTGATGCGGATCCCAGCGCCACTGTTGCCACTGCCAACATCCAGAAAGATGAGCTCGAAAATCCAGAGGAAGGGGAGCGTCTTTTCCACTCACAGATGTGGGTGAAGGGTTCGCCGCTACAATTCATTGTCGACAGTGGCAGCCAAAAGAACCTCGTTTCAGCAGAGGTCGTTAAGCGGTTGGGCCTACCGACTACACCACACCCACAGCCGTACAGTATCGGGTGGCTTCATGAAGGACGAGATCTCAAAGTTCGCCAGCAGTGCCGCCTTCCCTACAGCATCAAGCCCTTCACAGACGAGGTATTGTGTGATGTTACACCTCTGGATGTTTGCGATGTATTATTAGGCAACCATACTTGTGGAGGCGACATGCTGTGTATGAGTCAAGGCCTCGTGCTGTCATTATTTCTTTGAATAATTCATTATACAGGATACCGGAGGTAGCCCCACCTACCGCCACATCTTTGATCACTACCAAGAAAGGCAGCAAGCTCATATCACAGACCAGGAAATTCATCTGTCTAGTTCACTCCCAAAATAAGGGAAGATCGTTGCTACATCCATGACCCCTGCAAAGGGTTCCTCCATGCAGCAGCAGCAACAAAGGGATACGGTCATGACAAAACACAGGAACAACTTCTCCTCACCCACATGGGTACCACACAAGTTTCAGGTGGGCAACAAAGTCTGGTTGCATCGACAGAAAGAACGCCTTACCAGAACCCATCAGAAGCTCAGACCACTCCGACATGGTCCTTACAGCAGTACCAAGGCTATAGGGAACAATGCTTTGGAGCACATCATTCCTCCATTCCTTCGCCTGCACCAAATGTTCAATGTGGACCATCGGCAACCATGCTTCCCACCATCACTGGACACATTAGAGATTGCAGGACAAGTTCAGCAGATGGAGGAACTCAACGCAATGGGGACCATTGCTTCCTAAGGGGGGAGGAATGATCCAGGTGGATGTTGGTGGCCACCCACCTATCCCATTTGGACCCCCACAACTGTCTCTTTCAGTCTTTTTAGTTTCCTAAATTGTAGCACAGTTTACTATTTTTAGCAGTTTTTTGGGTCCTGAACTTCCGGAGCCGTTTTGAGGCCCTAAACGACGTTTTTTTGGGATTCTGGGGCAACATGGGTCCATGGACCCATGTTGCCTCCCAAAGTGGTAGTACTCGGATAGATCTTTCTAACGAGCTATCGTACGCGTCAAACGGAGATCGTATGCCAAAGTTACGACCCCGGGAAATTGATGTACCAATTTACCCAAACGGGGCCCACAATTTGGCGTTTCATCTTCTAGGGTTAGGTTTCGGGATGTGAAGGGTTTTCCATTGTTTCTCAACAATAAATAGGCCTTCGAGCCTCATTGTAATACAGTTCGGAACAGTTCAGAGGCATGTAGCCGCACATCTCTTCTCAGAGATAAGCTACCATCGCCCTAGCTGGTTTATTTCCATTTCTGGTTGTAAGCATATTTCAGGCTTTTCCATTAATGAAATGAAGCATTATTTCCGCTGCATCTATGTGTTTATGGTTATTGCATCTCTGTATTTATGGTTATCTCTGTAATCTATTGCGTTCCTGTTTAAATATGGATCAGTGGTATCAGAGCGGTCTGCTTTTTCTCTGTTTTTCTTTGCATGTCCCCAACGAGGTCGGGATATAAGGAGTTAGGGCTTGAACTGGTCGAACCTTTGCAAGACCAGCCTCGCAAATCCCGACGGCCTCCCATGGCGGATGAGAAGAAAGACGAGGGAGCAGGAGATCCTATCAAAATCTTGCTCGAAGAAGCACTCGAGCGGCAAAGGAACGCGATGATGGATAGCTTTGCGCAGATTCTTCAGCGGCTACCCAGAGGCGACGCATCGGCTTCCAACAGCGACTCTGGAAATGCCACACCCTTCAAGGTACAAGTTAATTTTGAAATCCCCATATTCGAGGGTCAAATAGACGCAGATGCCGTAGATAAATGGTTAAATCTGCTAGATGGGTATTTTTCTGTTCATGAATTTTCAAATCGGGAAAAGATTGTTTTCGCTCTTCTCAAAGCAGCCCCCCACGTCAAGGACTGGTGGGAAACCTACTGCGAGCAGAAGGATGAAAGTACAGGCTCACTATTTTCAGCCGCACCCACTTGGAATGACTTCCGGGATGCCATCAAGGAGCAGTACTACCCTGTCGGAAGCTATGAGGACAAATACATCAAATGGACCACACTGCGGCAGGGACGAGACCAAGATGTGCCGGAGTTCACAAACATTTTTCATACCCTTCGCACACAGTTGGGTATCAAAGATTCTGAGCTGCATCTGGTACTCAAATACCGCGGCTGCCTACACAGATACATCCAGGAAGAGATGGGGTTCTTGAACATCCCTCACTCGGCACAGCATACCGATACGCTGTCAAAATCGAGCAAAAGTTCAAACAGAAGAAGCGAGACTTTGGATCTGCAAATCCGAAGCCCAAAGGACAAAGCCAAGGCGGGGTGACCCAAGATAACCCGTCGAAGCCACAAGAAAAGAACAACACCACGAAGCTGAAGAAGGACACAGGAAAGTGGTGTGAGTTCCACAAAAGTCCCACTCATAACACAAGTGAGTGTCGGACCAAGCAGTCGCTGGTGGCTGAGTTGAAGGTTTCCGAATCAGATGCATGTTCCGACCCTGAGCCAGAACCCGACAAGGGGAATGGCAAAGGGAAGCAGATCATTGATGCGGATCCCAGCGCCACTGTTGCCACCGCCAAGATCCAGAAAGATGAGCTCGAAAATCCAGAGGAAGGGGAGCGTCTTTTCCACTCACAGATGTGGGTGAAGGGTTCGCCGCTACAATTCATTGTCGACAGTGGCAGCCAAAAGAACCTCGTTTCAGCAGAGGTCGTGAAGCGGTTGGGCCTACCGACTACACCACACCCACAGCCGTACAGTATCGGGTGGCTTCATGAAGGACGAGATCTGAAAGTTCGCCAGCAGTGCCGCCTTCCCTACAGCATCAAGCCCTTCACAGACGAGGTATTGTGTGATGTTACACCTCTGGATGTTTGCGATGTATTATTAGGCCAACCATACTTGTGGAGGCGACATGCTGTGTATGAGTCAAGGCCTCGTGCTGTCATTATTTCTTTGAATAATTCATTATACAGGATACCGGAGGTAGCCCCACCTACCGCCACATCTTTGATCACTACCAAGAAAGGCAGCAAGCTCATATCACAGACCAGGAAATTCATCTGTCTAGTTCACTCCCAAAATAAGGGGAAGATCGTTGCTACATCCATGACCCCTGCAAAGGGTTCCTCCATGCAGCAGCAGCAGCAAAGGGATACGGTCATGACAAAACACAGGAACAACTTCTCCTCACCCACATGGGTACCACACAAGTTTCAGGTGGGCAACAAAGTCTGGTTGCATCGACAGAAAGAACGCCTTACCAGAACCCATCAGAAGCTCAGACCACTCCGACATGGTCCTTACAGCAGTACCAAGGCTATAGGGAACAATGCTTTGGAGCACATCATTCCTCCATTCCTTCGCCTGCACCAAATGTTCAATGTGGACCATCGTCAACCATGCTTCCCACCATCACTGGACACATCAGAGATTGCAGGACAAGTTCAGCAGATGGAGGAACTCAACGCAATGGGGACCATTGCTTCCTAAGGGGGGAGGAATGATCCAGGTGGATGTTGGTGGCCACCCACCTATCCCATTTGGACCCCCACAACTGTCTCTTTCAGTCTTTTTAGTTTCCTAAATTGTAGCACAGTTTACTATTTTTAGCAGTTTTTTGGGTCCTGAACTTCCGGAGCCGTTTTGAGGCCCTAAACGACGTTTTTTTGGGATTCTGGGGCAACATGGGTCCATGGACCCATGTTGCCTCCCAAAGTGGTAGTACTCGGATAGATCTTTCTAACGAGCTATCGTACGCGTCAAACGGAGATCGTATGCCAAAGTTACGACCCCGGGAAATTGATGTACCAATTTACCCAAACGGGGCCCACAATTTGGCGTTTCATCTTCTAGGGTTAGGTTTCGGGATGTGAAGGGTTTTCCATTGTTTCTCAACAATAAATAGGCCTTCGAGCCTCATTGTAATACAGTTCGGAACAGTTCAGAGGCATGTAGCCGCACATCTCTTCTCAGAGATAAGCTACCATCGCCCTAGCTGGTTTATTTCCATTTCTGGTTGTAAGCATATTTCAGTATTTTCCATTAATGAAATGAAGCATTATTTCCGCTGCATCTATGTGTTTATGGTTATTGCATCTCTGTATTTATGGTTATCTCTGTAATCTATTGCGTTCCTGTTTAAATCCGGATCAGTGGTATCAGAGCGGTCTGCTTTTTCTCTGTTTTTCTTTGCATGTCCCCAACGAGGTCGGGATATAAGGAGTTAGGGCTTGAACTGGTCGAACCTTTGCAAGACCAGCCTCGCAAATCCCGACGGCCTCCCATGGCGGATGAGAAGAAAGACGAGGGGGCAGGAGATCCTATCAAAATCTTGCTCGAAGAAGCACTCGAGCGGCAAAGGAACGCGATGATGGATAGCTTTGCGCAGATCCTTCAGCGGCTACCCAGAGGCGACGCATCGGCTTCCAACAGCGACTCTGGAAATGCCACACCCTTCAAGGTACAAGTTAATTTTGAAATCCCCATATTCGAGGGTCAAATAGACGCAGATGCCGTAGATAAATGGTTAAATCTGCTAGATGGGTATTTTTCTGTTCATGAATTTTCAAGTCGGGAAAAGATTGTTTTCGCTCTTCTCAAAGCAGCCCCCCACGTCAAGGACTGGTGGGAAACCTACTGCGAGCAGAAGGATGAAAGTACAGGCTCACTATTTTCAGCCGCACCCACTTGGAATGACTTCCGGGATGCCATCAAGGAGCAGTACTACCCTGTCGGAAGCTATGAGGACAAATACATCAAATGGACCACACTGCGGCAGGGACGAGACCAAGATGTGCCGGAGTTCACAAACATTTTTCATACCCTTCGCACACAGTTGGGTATCAAAGATTCTGAGCTGCATCTGGTACTCAAATACCGCGGCTGCCTACACAGATACATCCAGGAAGAGATGGGGTTCTTGAACATCTCCTCACTCGGCACAGCATACCGATACGCTGTCAAAATCGAGCAAAAGTTCAAACAGAAGAAGCGAGACTTTGGATCTGCAAATCCGAAGCCCAAAGGACAAAGCCAAGGCGGGGTGACCCAAGATAACCCGTCGAAGCCACAAGAAAAGAACAACACCACGAAGCCGAAGAAGGACACAGGAAAGTGGTGTGAGTTCCACAAAGTCCCACTCATAACACAAGTGAGTGTCGGACCAAGCAGTCGCTGGTGGCTGAGTTGAAGGCTTCCGAATCAGATGCATGTTCCGACCCTGAGCCAGAACCCGACAAGGGGAATGGCAAAGGGAAGCAGATCATTGATGCGGATCCCAGCGCCACTGTTGCCACCGCCAAGATCCAGAAAGATGAGCCCGAAAATCCAGAGGAAGGGGAGCGTCTTTTCCACTCACAGATGTGGGTGAAGGGTTCGCCGCTACAATTCATTGTCGACAGTGGCAGCCAAAAGAACCTCGTTTCAGCAGAGGTCGTGAAGCGGTTGGGCCTACCGACTACACCACACCCACAGCCGTACAGTATCGGGTGGCTTCATGAAGGACGAGATCTGAAAGTTCGCCAGCAGTGCCGCCTTCCCTACAGCATCAAGCCCTTCACAGACGAGGTATTGTGTGATGTTACACCTCTGGATGTTTGTGATGTATTATTAGGCCAACCATACTTGTGGAGGCGACATGCTGTGTATGAGTCAAGGCCTCGTGCTGTCATTATTTCTTTGAATAATTCATTATACAGGATACCGGAGGTAGCCCCACCTACCGCCACATCTTTGATCACTACCAAGAAAGGCAGCAAGCTCATATCACAGACCAGGAAATTCATCTGTCTGGTTCACTCCCAAAATAAGGGGAAGATCGTTGCTACATCCATGACCCCTGCAAAGGGTTCCTCCATGCAGCAGCAGCAGCAAAGGGATACGGTCATGACAAAACACAGGAACAACTTCTCCTCACCCACATGGGTACCACACAAGTTTCAGGTGGGCAACAAAGTCTGGTTGCATCGACAGAAAGAACGCCTTACCAGAACCCATCAGAAGCTCAGACCACTCCGACATGGTCCTTACAGCAGTACCAAGGCTATGGGGAACAATGCTTTGGAGCACATCATTCCTCCATTCCTTCGCCTGCACCAAATGTTCAATGTGGACCATCGTCAACCATGCTTCCCACCATCACTGGACACATCAGAGATTGCAGGACAAGTTCAGCAGATGGAGGAACTCAACGCAATGGGGACCATTGCTTCCTAAGGGGGGAGGAATGATCCAGGTGGATGTTGGTGGCCACCCACCTATCCCATTTGGACCCCCACAACTGTCTCTTTCAGTCTTTTTAGTTTCCTAAATTGTAGCACAGTTTACTATTTTTAGCAGTTTTTTGGGTCCTGAACTTCCGGAGCCGTTTTGAGGCCCTAAACGACGTTTTTTTGGGATTCTGGGGCAACATGGGTCCACGGACCCATGTTGCCTCCCAAAGTGGTAGTACTCGGATAGATCTTTCTAACGAGCTATCGTACGCGTCAAACGGAGATCGTATGCCAAAGTTACGACCCCGGGAAATTGATGTACCAATTTACCCAAACGGGGCCCACAATTTGGCGTTTCATCTTCTAGGGTTAGGTTTCGGGATGTGAAGGGTTTTCCATTGTTTCTCAACAATAAATAGGCCTTCGAGCCTCATTGTAATACAGTTCGGAACAGTTCAGAGGCATGTAGCCACACATCTCTTCTCAGAGATAAGCTACCATCGCCCTAGCTGGTTTATTTCCATTTCTGGTTGTAAGCATATTTCAGGCTTTTCCATTAATGAAATGAAGCATTATTTCCGCTGCATCTATGTGTTTATGGTTATTGCATCTCTGTATTTATGGTTATCTCTGTAATCTATTGCGTTCCTGTTTAAATATGGATCAGTGGTATCAGAGCGGTCTGCTTTTTCTCTGTTTTTCTTTGCATGTCCCCAACGAGGTCGGGATATAAGGAGTTAGGGCTTGAACTGGTCGAACCTTTGCAAGACCAGCCTCGCAAATCCCGACGGCCTCCCATGGCGGATGAGAAGAAAGACGAGGGAGCAGGAGATCCTATCAAAATCTTGCTCGAAGAAGCACTCGAGCGGCAAAGGAACGCGATGATGGATAGCTTTGCGCAGATTCTTCAGCGGCTACCCAGAGGCGACGCATCGGCTTCCAACAGCGACTCTGGAAATGCCACACCCTTCAAGGTACAAGTTAATTTTGAAATCCCCATATTCAAGGGTCAAATAGACGCAGATGCCGTAGATAAATGGTTAAATCTGCTAGATGGGTATTTTTCTGTTCATGAATTTTCAAATCGGGAAAAGATTGTTTTCGCTCTTCTCAAAGCAGCCCCCCACGTCAAGGACTGGTGGGAAACCTACTGCGAGCAGAAGGATGAAAGTACAGGCTCACTATTTTCAGCCGCACCCACTTGGAATGACTTTCGGGATGCCATCAAGGAGCAGTACTACCCTGTCGGAAGCTATGAGGACAAATACATCAAATGGACCACACTGCGGCAGGGACGAGACCAAGATGTGCCGGAGTTCACAAACATTTTTCATACCCTTCGCACACAGTTGGGTATCAAAGATTCTGAGCTGCATCTGGTACTCAAATACCGCGGCTGCCTACACAGATACATCCAGGAAGAGATGGGGTTCTTGAACATCCCCTCACTCGGCACAGCATACCGATACGCTGTCAAAATCGAGCAAAAGTTCAAACAGAAGAAGCGAGACTTTGGATCTGCAAATCCGAAGCCCAAAGGACAAAGCCAAGGCGGGGTGACCCAAGATAACCCGTCGAAGCCACAAGAAAAGAACAACACCACGAAGCCGAAGAAGGACACAGGAAAGTGGTGTGAGTTCCACAAAAGTCCCACTCATAACACAAGTGAGTGTCGGACCAAGCAGTCGCTGGTGGTTGAGTTGAAGGTTTCCGAATCAGAGGCATGTTCCGGTCCTGAGCCAGAACCCGACAAAGGGAATGGCAAAGGGAAGCAGATCATTGATGCGGATCCCAGCGCCACTGTTGCCACCGCCAAGATCCAGAAAGATGAGCTCGAAAATCCAGAGGAAGGGGAGCGTCTTTTCCACTCACAGATGTGGGTGAAGGGTTCGCCGCTACAATTCATTGTCGACAGTGGCAGCCAAAAGAACCTCGTTTCAGCAGAGGTCGTTAAGCGGTTGGGCCTACCGACTACACCACACCCACAGCCGTACAGTATCGGGTGGCTTCATGAAGGACGAGATCTCAAAGTTCGCCAGCAGTGCCGCCTTCCCTACAGCATCAAGCCCTTCACAGACGAGGTATTGTGTGATGTTACACCTCTGGATGTTTGCGATGTATTATTAGGCCAACCATACTTGTGGAGGCGACATGCTGTGTATGAGTCAAGGCCTCGTGCTGTCATTATTTCTTTGAATAATTCATTATACAGGATACCGGAGGTAGCCCCACCTACCGCCACATCTTTGATCACTACCAAGAAAGGCAGCAAGCTCATATCACAGACCAGGAAATTCATCTGTCTAGTTCACTCCCAAAATAAGGGGAAGATCGTTGCTACATCCATGACCCCTGCAAAGGGTTCCTCCATGCAGCAGCAGCAGCAAAGGGATACGGTCATGACAAAACACAGGAACAACTTCTCCTCACCCACATGGGTACCACACAAGTTTCAGGTGGGCAACAAAGTTAGGTTGCATCGACAGAAAGAACGCCTTACCAGAACCCATCAGAAGCTCAGACCACTCCGACATGGTCCTTACAGCAGTACCAAGGCTATGGGGAACAATGCTTTGGAGCACATCATTCCTCCATTCCTTCGCCTGCACCAAATGTTCAATGTGGACCATCGGCAACCATGCTTCCCACCATCACTGGACACATTAGAGATTGCAGGACAAGTTCAGCAGATGGAGGAACTCAACGCAATGGGGACCATTGCTTCCTAAGGGGGGAGGAATGATCCAGGTGGATGTTGGTGGCCACCCACCTATCCCATTTGGACCCCCACAACTGTCTCTTTCAGTCTTTTTAGTTTCCTAAATTGTAGCACAGTTTACTATTTTTAGCAGTTTTTTGGGTCCTGAACTTCCGGAGCCGTTTTGAGGCCCTAAACGACGTTTTTTTGGGATTCTGGGGCAACATGGGTCCACCCATGTTGCCTCCCAAAGTGGTAGTACTCGGATAGATCTTTCTAACGAGCTATCGTACGCGTCAAACGGAGATCGTATGCCAAAGTTACGACCCCGGGAAATTGATGTACCAATTTACCCAAACGGGGCCCACAATTTGGCGTTTCATCTTCTAGGGTTAGGTTTCGGGATGTGAAGGGTTTTCCATTGTTTCTCAACAATAAATAGGCCTTCGAGCCTCATTGTAATACAGTTCGGAACAGTTCAGAGGCATGTAGCCGCACATCTCTTCTCAGAGATAAGCTACCATCGCCCTAGCTGGTTTATTTCCATTTCTGGTTGTAAGCATATTTCAGGCTTTTCCATTAATGAAATGAAGCATTATTTCCGCTGCATCTATGTGTTTATGGTTATTGCATCTCTGTATTTATGGTTATCTCTGTAATCTATTGCGTTCCTGTTTAAATATGGATCAGTGGTATCAGAGCGGTCTGCTTTTTCTCTGTTTTTCTTTGCATGTCCCCAACGAGGTCGGGATATAAGGAGTTAGGGCTTGAACTGGTCGAACCTTTGCAAGACCAGCCTCGTAAATCCCGACGGCCTCCCATGGTGGATGAGAAGAAAGACGAGGGAGCAGGAGATCCTATCAAAATCTTGCTCGAAGAAGCACTCGAGCGGCAAAGGAACGCGATGATGGATAGCTTTGCGCAGATTCTTCAGCGGCTACCCAGAGGCGACGCATCGGCTTCCAACAGCGACTCTGGAAATGCCACACCCTTCAAGGTACAAGTTAATTTTGAAATCCCCATATTCAAGGGTCAAATAGACGCAGATGCCGTAGATAAATGGTTAAATCTGCTAGATGGGTATTTTTCTGTTC
This sequence comes from Pinus tabuliformis, assembly GCA_031772625.1. Lineage (NCBI taxonomy): Eukaryota > Viridiplantae > Streptophyta > Pinopsida > Pinales > Pinaceae > Pinus > Pinus tabuliformis. The sequence goes on along the minus strand of CM062811.1, from coordinate 943,602,177 downwards.
ATGAATTTTCAAATCGGGAAAAGATTGTTTTCGCTCTTCTCAAAGCAGCCCCCCACGTCAAGGACTGGTGGGAAACCTACTGCGAGCAGAAGGATGAAAGTACAGGCTCACTATTTTCAGCCGCACCCACTTGGAATGACTTCCGGGACGCCATCAAGGAGCAGTACTACCCTGTCGGAAGCTATGAGGACAAATACATCAAATGGACCACACTGCGGCACGAGACCAAGATGTGCCGGAGTTCACAAACATTTTTCATACCCTTCGCACACAGTTGGGTATCAAAGATTCTGAGCTGCATCTGGTACTCAAATACCGCGGCTGCCTACACAGATACATCCAGGAAGAGATGGGGTTCTTGAACATCCCCTCACTCGGCACAGCATACCGATACGCTGTCAAAATCGAGCAAAAGTTCAAACAGAAGAAGCGAGACTTTGGATCTGCAAATCCGAAGCCCAAAGGACAAAGCCAAGGCGGGGTGACCCAAGATAACCCGTCGAAGCCACAAGAAAAGAACAACACCACGAAGCTGAAGAAGGACACAGGAAAGTGGTGTGAGTTCCACAAAAGTCCCACTCATAACACAAGTGAGTGTCGGACCAAGCAGTCGCTGGTGGCTGAGTTGAAGGTTTCCGAATCAGAGGCATGTTCCGGTCCTGAGCCAGAACCCGACAAGGGGAATGGCAAAGGGAAGCAGATCATTGATGCGGATCCCAGCGCCACTGTTGCCCACCGCCAAGATCCAGAAAGATGAGCTCGAAAATCCAGAGGAAGGGGAGCGTCTTTTCCACTCACAGATGTGGGTGAAGGGTTCGCCGCTACAATTCATTGTCGACAGTGGCAGCCAAAAGAACCTCGTTTCAGCAGAGGTCGTTAAGCGGTTGGGCCTACCGACTACACCACACCCACAGCCGTACAGTCTCGGGTGGCTTCATGAAGGACGAGATCTCAAAGTTCGCCAGCAGTGCCGCCTTCCCTACAGCATCAAGCCCTTCACAGACGAGGTATTGTGTGATGTTACACCTCTGGATGTTTGCGATGTATTATTAGGCCAACCATACTTGTGGAGGCGACATGCTGTGTATGAGTCAAGGCCTCGTGCTGTCATTATTTCTTTGAATAATTCTTTATACAGGATATCGGAGGTAGCCCCACCTACCGCCACATCTTTGATCACTACCAAGAAAGGCAGCAAGTTCATATCACAGACCAAGAAATTCATCTGTCTAGTTCACTCCCAAAATAAGGGGAAGATCGTTGCTACATCCATGACCCCTGCAAAGGGTTCCTCCATGCAGCAGTAGCAACAAAGGGATACGGTCATGACAAAACATAGGAACAACTTCTCCTCACCCACATGGGTAGCACACAAGTTTCAGGTGTGCAACAAAGTCTGGTTGCATCGATAGAAAGAACGCCTTACCAGAACCCATCAGAAGCTCAGACCACTCCGACATGGTCCTTACAGCAGTACCAAGGCTATGGGGAACAATGCTTTGGAGCACATCATTCCTCCATTCCTTCGCCTGCACCAAATGTTCAATGTGGACCATCGGCAACCATGCTTCCCACCATCACTGGACACATTAGAGATTGCAGGACAAGTTTAGCAGATGGAGGAACTCAACGCAATGGGGACCATTGCTTCCTAAGGGGGGAGGAATGATCCAGGTGGATGTTGGTGGCCACCCACCTATCCCATTTGGACCCCCACCACTGTCTCTTTCAGTCTTTTTAGTTTCCTAAATTGTAGCACAGTTTACTATTTTTAGCAGTTTTTTGGGTCCTGAACTTCCGGAGCCGTTTTGAGGCCCTAAACGACGTTTTTTTGGGATTCTGGGGCAACATGGGTCCATGGACCCATGTTGCCTCCCAAAGTGGTAGTACTCGGATAGATCTTTCTAACGAGCTATCGTATGCGTCAAACGAAGATCGTATGCCAAAGTTACGACCCCGGGAAATTGATGTACCAATTTACCCAAACGGGGCCCACAATTTGGCGTTTCATCTTCTAGGGTTAGGTTTCGGGATGTGAAGGGTTTTCCATTGTTTCTCAACAATAAATAGGCCTTCGAGCCTCATTGTAATACAGTTCGGAACAGTTCAGAGGCATGTAGCCGCACATCTCTTCTCAGAGATAAGCTACCATCGCCCTAGCTGGTTTATTTCCATTTCTGGTTGTAAGCATATTTCAGGCTTTTCCATTAATGAAATGAAGCATTATTTCCGCTGCATCTATGTGTTTATGGTTATTGCATCTCTGTATTTATGGTTATCTCTGTAATCTATTGCGTTCCTGTTTAAATATGGATCAGTGGTATCAGAGCGGTCTGCTTTTTCTCTGTTTTTCTTTGCATGTCCCCAACGAGGTCGGGATATAAGGAGTTAGGGCTTGAACTGGTCGAACCTTTGCAAGACCAGCCTCACAAATCCCAACGGCCTCCCATGGTGGATGAGAAGAAAGACGAGGGAGTAGGAGATCCTATCAAAATCTTGCTCGAAGAAGCACTCGAGCGGCAAAGGAACGCGATGATGGATAGCTTTGCGCAGATTCTTCAGCGGCTACCCAGAGGCGACGCATCGGCTTCCAACAGTGACTCTGGAAATGCCACACCCTTCAAGGTACAAGTTAATTTTGAAATCCCCATATTCAAGGGTCAAATAGACGCAGATGCCGTAGATAAATGGTTAAATCTGCTAGATGGGTATTTTTCTGTTCATGAATTTTCAAATCGGGAAAAGATTGTTTTCGCTCTTCTCAAAGCAGCCCCCCACGTCAAGGACTGGTGGGAAACCTACTGCGAGCAGAAGGATGAAAGTACAGGCTCACTATTTTCAGCCGCACCCACTTGGAATGACTTCCGGGACGCCATCAAGGAGCAATACTACCCTGTCGGAAGCTATGAGGACAAATACATCAAATGGACCACACTGCGGCAGGGACGAGACCAAGATGTGCCGGAGTTCACAAACATTTTTCATACCCTTCGCACACAGTTGGGTATCAAAGATTCTGAGCTGCATCTGGTACTCAAATACCGTGGCTGCCTACACAGATACATCCAGGAAGAGATGGGGTTCTTGAACATCCCCTCACTCGGCACAGCATACCGATACGCTGTCAAAATTGAGCAAAAGTTCAAACAGAAGAAGCGAGACTTTGGATCTGCAAATCCGAAGCCCAAAGGACAAAGCCAAGGCGGGGTGACCCAAGATAACCCGTTGAAGCCACAAGAAAAGAACAACACCACGAAGCTGAAGAAGGACACAGGAAAGTGGTGTGAGTTCCACAAAAGTCTCACTCATAACACAAGTGAGTGTCGGACTAAGCAGTCGCTGGTGGCTGAGTTGAAGGTTTCCGAATCAGAGGCATGTTCCGGTCCTGAGCCAGAACCCGACAAGGGGAATGGCAAAGGGAAGCAGATCATTGATGCGGATCCCAGCGCCACTGTTGCCACCGCCAAGATCTAGAAAGATGAGCTCGAAAATCCAGAGGAAGGGGAGCGTCTTTTCCACTCACAGATGTGGGTGAAGGGTTCGCCGCTACAATTCATTGTCGACAGTGGCAGCCAAAAGAACCTCGTTTCAGCAGAGGTCGTTAAGCGGTTGGGCCTACCGACTACACCACACCCACAGCCGTACAGTCTCGGGTGGCTTCATGAAGGACGAGATCTCAAAGTTCGCCAGCAGTGCCGCCTTCCCTACAACATCAAGCCCTTCACAGACGAGGTATTGTGTGATGTTACACCTCTGGATGTTTGCGATGTATTATTAGGCCAACCATACTTGTGGAGGCGACATGCTGTGTATGAGTCAAGGCCTCGTGCTATCATTATTTCTTTGAATAATTCATTATACAGGATACCGGAGGTAGCCCCACCTACCGCCACATCTTTGATCACTACCAAGAAAGGCAGCAAGTTCATATCACAGACCAGGAAATTCATCTGTCTAGTTCACTCCCAAAATAAGGGGAAGATCGTTGCTACATCCATGACCCCTGCAAAGGGTTCCTCCATGCAGCAGCAGCAGCAAAGGGATACGGTCATGACAAAACACAGGAACAACTTCTCCTCACCCAATGGGTACCACACAAGTTTCAGGTGTGCAACAAAGTCTGGTTGCATCGATAGAAAGAACGCCTTACCAGAACCCATCAGAAGCTCAGACCACTCCGACATGGTCCTTACAGCAGTACCAAGGCTATGGGGAACAATGCTTTGGAGCACATCATTCCTCCATTCCTTCGCCTGCACCAAATGTTCAAAGTGGACCATCGGCAACCATGCTTCCCACCATCACTGGACACATTAGAGATTGCAGGACAAGTTCAGCAGATGGAGGAACTCAACGCAATGGGGACCATTGCTTCCTAAGGTGGGAGGAATGATCCAGGTGGATGTTGGTGGCCACCCACCTATCCCATTTGGACCCCCACAACTGTCTCTTTCAGTCTTTTTAGTTTCCTAAATTGTAGCACAGTTTACTATTTTTAGCAGTTTTTTGGGTCCTGAACTTCTGGAGCCGTTTTGAGGCCCTAAACGACACCCATGTTGCCTCCCAAAGTGGTAGTACTCGGATAGATCTTTCTAACGAGCTATCGTACGCGTCAAACGGAGATCGTATGCCAAAGTTACGACCCCGGGAAATTGATGTACCAATTTACCCAAACGGGGCCCACAATTTGGCGTTTCATCTTCTAGGGTTAGGTTTCGGGATGTGAAGGGTTTTCCATTGTTTCTCAACAATAAATAGGCCTTCGAGCCTCATTGTAATACAGTTCGGAACAGTTCAGAGGCATGTAGCCGCACATCTCTTCTCAGAGATAAGCTACCATCGCCCTAGCTGGTTTATTTCCATTTCTGGTTGTAAGCATATTTCAGGCTTTTCCATTAATGAAATGAAGCATTATTTCCGCTGCATCTATGTGTTTATGGTTATTGCATCTCTGTATTTATGGTTATCTCTGTAATCTATTGCGTTCCTGTTTAAATATGGATCATCTAATGTATTAAGTGTGGATATTTTTTTTAAATGTTTGTGATTATCATAGAGATTTTGAAAAATATCAACATATTTTTTTTAAGGCATATTTTTTACACTTAAATTTTCTTATGCCCTAAGTATGCACAATTTTTGTAAAATGTTGATTATTTAACCATTTTTCAAGTTGTCTTATTACTCTTCTTGTTTTTCATCCTAAGATGTTTGTTTTTTAAGGTTTTTACAAATGTGTTCTTTGTTTTTCTTTGCAATATTTTTTTTATGATGATTTTTTTTGCAATGTTTAAAAAAAATTAACATTAATATTTTGAGGTTAAGATTATATATATATATATATATATATATATATATATATATATATAATTGTCACAAAAAATAATAAGTTTAAACACTCTACAAACAATACACATTTTGCATATAAATATATATAAAAAATATGTATTTTGTGACCTTTTTACTAAAAATGATATGTTAAATAAAAAAAAATTATCAAAAAATTGAATTAAATTTTTTTGGAAAAATAACAATTTTTGTGAAGTTTATATCTAAAGATAATGACATTTGAAGTTTTTTCTCCCAAAAATGATTGAAATAAAATTTCAAGTAAAAATAACAAAAAAAAGTAATAAATCCTAAAAAAAATATTACAATTAAATAAAAAAAAAAATTGGAAAAAAAAAACATAACATAATAAAAAAATTATAAAAAAATGATTAAAACAATTTTTTTTGAAGAAAAAAATTAAAAAAATGAGTAAAATAAAAAATAAAAAATAAAAAAATGTTTGAAAAAACACATTAAAAATAATTAAATAAACAAAAAATAATTAAAAAAAAAAAAAAAAAAAAAACTTAAAAAAAAAGCAGAGGCCCCACGGGCGATGGGCACGATTACTAGAATTGTCCATGTTCGCTCAGGGCCTGTGGGGCCTCGGGCTTGGGTGGGGCAAAGCTGCGTGCAACTCCTCCCCACCCAAGCCCAGGGCCCTTGGAATTGGACATCGGAATCAGCCCAAGCTCGAGGCCCCGCAGGCCCTCGATGAGCATGGTCGATTCTCGAAATCGACATGCCTGCCTAGGGCCTACAAAGCTCGGTTTTTTAATTTTTTATTAATGTTTTTATTTTTTTTAAAATTATTTTAAAAAATTATAGCTTTTTTTATTATTTTTAAGTTGTGTGTGTGTGTGTTTTTTTTTTTCAAATGATTAAATTTTTTATAATTTTTTAAAAACAAAATTATTTTTATGATTTTTTTTTACAATTATTTTTTAATGTTTTTTTATTTAATTTAATTTTTTTAATGTTTTTTTTTATTTTGTTTGCTTTTTTATTTTATTTTTTTAAATATGGGATTATTAATTTTTTGAATTTTTTTCTTAAATTTTTATAAGTTAATTTTGTTTTCTTTTGTTTTTGTTTTTTGTTTGGTTTTTTTGTTTTTTGTTTTTTGTTTTTTTTTTTTTTTTACGTTTGTTTGTTTTTTTTTTTTTTCATATTTGATCTTTTTTGTCATATTTTTATTTTTATTTTTTTTATTATTATGTTTTATTACTTGTTATTATTATAATTTTTTTTTTTACTTTTCTTGTTTTTGTTTTTATTTTTTCCAATGTTTTAATTTTTGTTTCTTATGTATTTTTCATTTATATATATATATATGATTTTTTTTTTTATTGTATTTTTTTCTACAGGGTTTATGTCAATGCTCAACTAGCAATGTAATTACATTATGTGTCAATTTGATAGCCGATTTTAAAGTTTTCATTATAATGGATCGACTCTGCCCCACAATGTGTCAATTTCATGGTTGGTCTTTAAATTTTCATTACAATGGGTCAAGTTCGCCTACACTGTGTGTCAATTTGATGGTTTATTTTTAAACTTTTGTTGTAATGTGTCAAGTTGTCTTAGGCTAAGATTTTAAAATCGTTATACTTTTAGCATTAAAAAACAAATACTCTTTGTATAATGACTCTTTCGTTCAAGTGTTCATGGTATCAGAGCCAACCCATTTTTGGCTTCCTCCTGCTCCTGTAACTCCTATTTTCCTACCATTATTCTCTCCTACATCCTCTCTCGACATTAAACACTGTGTTAACCTACATCTACTCTCCAGATTCCTACTTTGAATTAAAGAATGCGACTGTTAAGAGAAACGAGAAATAAAACCCTCTCCCCATGTCAAACTTCATGCTTAGTCGACTGGATTTCCATGGATTAGAAGTTTATGTTTGGTGCTGTGGTTTGAATGTTGCGCTAAACAATCTTGAAACTCTGTTGGTGAGCTGCTCATGGTGGTTCCCGATGAAGCGCTGAAAAATATATTAATGAATGAATACTTTCTGTTGAGAATCATGGTGAACGTTGCCTGAATTGAACACTGACTACATTGAATTCAACCTTGGACAAAGATGGTACATGACTATGCGTTGAATACACTGCTAGCTAACATGGATTGAGGTATGCAACCTGGAGTATTATTTTAAATATGTTGAATGTTTTTCGTGAATGCGGAGTTGGATCAACGTTGAAAATTATGTGAAGGCCATGGGCATGGTCATTATTTATTATATGTTGGTTGAACTCCATGAAGGTCGTATGAAGTCCTTGTTTTGTGGTTATATATAATGGTGTAAAGTTTTGCCTTGAAGTTTTTTTGAATGGTGAAGAATATTCGTTGGTTATGCTTTAACAAATTTTGAATATATATATATATATATATATATATATATATCTGTGTGTGTGTGTGTGAGTTAAAAAAAGAAGAAGAGGTTGTGGTATATATGAGGGGCATATATATATTTTCAAGCTTGAAAGCATGAATGCTTAGTATTCCATATGAATTATATATGTGATGGAGGCATATTAATGAAGTTTTGAAGACATAGCAACTTAATTTTATTACAAATACATCAACATTTTTTTAACCACTGAAATTATTTTGATGCTAGATTAGACTATATGATGCATTCACTAATATCCATGGTGGGAGTAGTTCTCACTCGCAAGGAAAATTAACCTAAGTGGTCTCGAAAGATAAACCACACCCTCATTTTCAATGTGTTGTGGAAAGGGGTTTGTGAAGAATAAGGAGATAATTCACCTCAAAAGCCCACTTTAGATAAGGATCTTTCCATTTGGGAAAAAAAGAACAACAAGACCTATGCCTTGATTCTAGTGTCAATAAATGAATAGGTGAGTCGACATGTTTCAACTTTTTCAAATTCCTTTGAAGCTTTAAAAATGTTGAAGGAATTGTATGACACACACTAAACTTGAAGTTATTCAATTGATGATTAAGTTGTTTAGTCTTGAGTTGAAAGTGATGACCCTCTTTCCTTAACATCAGAAGTAAGATCCATTATGCATGACATAAAATCCACTAGTGTTGAAATAAATATTCCTCTCATATCTTATGTCAAGGAACATATCCCACCTATTCACATTATCTTGAGTTATTGCAAGCAAATGGCGAAAGTAAGGAGATCACCTTTAACTCCATTGAGAAGAAGTTTGCTGAAAGAGAGAAGGATTTTGGGAAGAAGACAACTCCTCAATCATGCACAATATTCTTCTAAAGGAAGAGGTGGTTGAAGAGGAAGAGGTGTTAGGTCCCTATAATTCTAGTGTATTCCCTTATTATTATTGTTATTGTATCCCCTTACTGTTATTGTTGTGTTCATGCTATACCCATATTGTTATTATTGTGCCCCATAGAAGCCCACTATTGTTATTGTTATGCCCTTACATTATTATTGTTATGTCGGCTTTGACTATATTGTGACCCCTTAGACTCCTATATATAGAAATGAGGTCTTGTCATTTGTATCATCCAAGAATTTTTCATTTGTGTAATGTAAAGGAGGTTTCCCCCTCGAAGAGGATGATTTTGAAGTTGTTGATCTATCTTTTCTTCTATTTTGTGAGCTGGTTGCATAACAATTGGTATCAGATATTTGGATTCTAGGGTTTCGCTACTTCAAACCGGTCGTGGAAGTTTCACTATAGATTTGTTTCTACAACGTTTCAGAAGATAAAATTAACACCCATTTGAGCCGAAATCTTGATGAACCTCAAGTAAGAATTTCAGATCTTGTCTCGCTATATTTCTGAAGATATGATCCAAGGAAGTTAGGGTTTTTGCAGGCTCCTGAATTATATCTCAAACATGTGACCTGGGGAAAACGTCATAGCTTTCTATTGGAGCATCAAATTGAAATTTCGTAAAATGATACAGAAATAGGATGGAATTTAGAGTTTTTTGTATCAGTTTCATGTGCGAAGGTTGAAACAGTGACATGTGGCACTTCGTACAAGTTCACTCTACTGAACCAGTCTATAATCAGGTCATTGTGGTCGATTTGGAAGAACACTTTCTTGGAGAATCCAATATTGATTAGACTTGCGGGGCTGGAATGAGGACTCAGAGGGATACCACAGAACGAAATTTTAAACCTTGGAGATATGCAATTACAGAGATACAACAAATTTAATATCGAGCCCCTACAAAGCCAAAAAAGGTGTGTAGTATTTTTAAAATTTTGCATAAGTTTGGTTTCAAAAATTAGTTGAAGGAGTTCAAAGGACATAGTGAAGAAAAATTATCATCAATTGATGCCCCGAAGAAAGAAAATGGAAACACCTAGTAAGAAACCTGAAATATCTAACATGACTCATGAAGAAGAGGAAGAAATGCAACATGATATCTCAAAATTACGAGACCAAGTGCAACAAATTTCACTCTCACAAAAATTAGAAAAAGCTAAGATGGATGGTTTACAGAAAGGCGTTGAAGCTAAGATGGATGGTTTAAAGAATGGCATGGAAGCTAAGATGGATGGTTTAGAAGTAAACATTGAATCTTTGAAGAAAGACATGGAATGCTTGAAAGGAGGTTTGGCAAAGTTGCTACAAGAAATGCTTCCTAATGGCGAAAAGGTGGTAGGGGAAACTCATGATGAGAACAAAAGAAATGTTAGTTATGATCTCATATACTCTGATGTTGGATTGAAGACCCACCATGTTCCAAATATTGGTATGAGGAAGTTTGATGGCAAGGATCCCGTAACATGTGTTAGTGTCTATGAGTCACTAGTGATCAAATGTACTCTTTCCATGTGGTTGATAGGGTTATTAGGTCAAATTGTTAGATTTTAAAATAAAATTTCAAATAAAATTTGATCATTGGTCAGTTCTAGGTCATTACTACTCTCTCCATATTCATGTTCTTGTCGTCATGGTCTTGTCATCATAAGTCACAAAGAAGTCATGTCACCACCATAGTCATCATCAAGCGAGTTAGTAATTAGGGAAAGGTGTTTTCAAAAGATTTCAAAGGTACATGTACCACTTCATAAAGATGTAACCGTGCATAATAAAGTGATAAATCTACAATACACTACCTCATCATGTCATTTCTCAAAAGGACATGTGATGTCACACCATCACCAAAAGAAAAAATAAAATTTCAAGCTATCAAGGGACCATATAAGCATTCAAATACTTCATTTCATCTTCCTAGAGCTCTCCTCCACCATTCAGTTTCACCTCAACCTTCAAAACTCTGATTTTTCCATCATCAGGCCCTTGCCAACAAGCACATTGCTTTTTTTGGGTTTGGAGGACAAAGAGAGAAACAAAAGGGTTCACTAATCATTCTATAGGTTTCATAGAGTCATAAGAAAGTAAGCCAGCCTTTCATCACCTCTTTGATGTAGTCATTCCTCACAAAAATTGAATTGAAATCCCTCTCCTAGGGTTTCATTGCACTTTTAGATTTCATTGGTTTTTGCTCTATCTCATAGAGAATTTCCCTAGTATTTATTCCCCATTACCCTCGTGTACACCTATAAAACATTCACCAATAATTTTCCACAATTATTTATTTCATTCCATCATTTTCCCCCAAAATCCCTAGCTCACACTACACTTCAGCTGCGTTTTGGGTTATCACTGTGTTTTCCCTATTTCGCTCCCTTTTTCTCACTCAAATTGAGGAATTCCACTTTCATTGTCTTGATAAATTATTTCCCATATTTCCCATAATTTATTCAGAAATGATCATATCCCTCTTCTTATCCATTCCCTCTCCCCAAGTTGATGCGCTTTTAGTTCTGTGTTGCTATCCTAGAGAAACACAACAACTAGTTGTTGCACCAACTTCCATTTTGGATTATGAATAAATTGGAAATTATTTTTGAACACTAGATGAGGTTTTTATTCATAACATCACTAGTAACAATAACCTCTCTCATTTTTGGAATATACTTTATTATTTGAGATATATTCCCAAAATACAAGTTGCTACAAGAGGGTCATTGCGCTGTTGACTTTGTTTTTGGTCATCATTTCCAAAAGATGTTTCTCACCAAATGGAGATGGATTTAAAAAAAAATGATATTTCTGTAAGGACATAATTAATCACAATAACCTCCTTCCATTTCTACACAGGTTTCATGGATTGGGAGATATTCAAACTTTCTTGGAGGCCTATTTCAGAAAATCAAACTTGCCAATTTAATTCCCTGTTTTAGTCATTCTTTTGTAGCATGGATTCAAAGAAAATGGGAATGAATTTCAAAAAATGAGATTTTTTTTTTCACAACAAATTAAAATACAAAAACCTCTCCCATTTTTGTAAAAAGTGTTATGGTTAAAGAGATATCACTCCATCTTTGACCCTTAGGTTTTCGCTGCGCTTTTGGACAGTTCAACTTCAAGTCGATTTTTTAGAGGTTTGGAGTAGGTATTTGCATTGCTTGATGACTCTATTGTGTAGTATACTTCTTAATATTTCCAACCATACAATTTTCAGCAACTAAAGAAACTAGGAAGGCCTCAAAATAACCCTCCAAAGTCGTTGCGCTTCTACACTAGCATGCTGCGCTTCTTTAGGAAAGCCAATTTTCGAGTTTTTCTTGGTCAAAGTCAACGTTTTTCAATATAATTTGTATTGTAATGAGTTTAAATGATGTAATTAAGTTTCATAGTGATGTTAAGAGTCATTTCATGTCAAATCCATTGTAATTAATTCTTTTAAAGTCAACTGAGTCAGTTAAGTCTAAATAGGGAGTTGGTTTTTAATCTCCCTAGTTTTAGGTATGGTTAGAGATTTTGATGCAAATGGTTCCTATGATGATGGATTCGACCCTTGAGAGGGGGAATGTAGCTTTTCATCTATATGTAGCTTGATCTAAGTCAAGTGAGAGGTTGGATGCTTGTGATTGAAAGGCTTTGAAGCTAGTGTACACCATCACTTTTGGAGGAGTAATATAGACAATTTGCAAATATTATCTTGGGATTCCTGCGGTATGATTTTGTGACAGTGTTTCTTATTTTTTTTATTATCAGTATGAATGCCATGTCTCCTTACTTCCATCTTGGTGCTTTCATGTGATCATATTAGTAGCCTTCAAGCAAAATTTATATGTTTCTGCTCTATTTTGATGAGATTTTCATGTTATGTGTTCTTTCTTCTGATAAATGAATTCATAACTCATATGCTCATCTTTATCCTTCAAATTTTCAACCCTACACCATCATGAAAACTCAAAAAATGTCACTAAACATACCTACCTTTCCCAATTATATCTCTGCAGTTGATCTTTTGAAACCCTAGCCTAGTTTCCTAGACCTATTAAACCTACTCCAGCAAACCCTAAATTCAGACCTACTAAGCTTTGAATATCTAGCCTAAGCTCTATCTTCCTCTCCAGTCACTCATTTGTTGTGAGACCATAGAGAGAGCCCTCTCTGATTTGGCAGGGCTAACTACCAGATCCAAAGTTGGTTTGAGGTTACCTCCATCAGTCTCCTTTCTCAGCCTTGGGACACTCAAGAGTGCTAACATTTTTGGCGACCATACTGGGGAAGCGAACAATTTCATATTCCACGGGAAGGATCATCAAAGTTTAGATATGATTTTTTGATGGAGGATAGTGGTTAGACACATATGAAGTTTGAACCATTCACATAGCGACTCCAACTTGATCTAAAGACTCCATTGGCAGAAAGATCCAGAAATCGACATGAGTTCTATATCTGTAAGGTATGCTCCTTTAAAATGAGATCACATTCCAAGTTTTCTGAGCCTCATGCCTAGTGTAGATTGATGGACTTATTTTCTGAAGTTCAAAGAAAAGAAAGGATATGATGTTGCTCTACATCTCGTTAAATTTCACATGCAATAATGTAAGTTGAGGGCTCAATTTCCTGAATATTGTATGATGAAGATGTTCATGGAAACGTTAGAAGGAAAAGCACGATCTTGGTAGGAAGGTCTTCCATCTTCTAGTATTTATTCTCTTAAAGTTTTTCCTTCAGCATTTTTTGAAAAATATAGAGAGTCTCATCCTTCTTTGTCATTGGTTGAGGATTCCTATGAATATTTTGAGGTTTTCATTAAAAATATAGAGAATTCTTATGGTTATGAAGAGTTCATGGATGAAGAGATCCTGGAGGCTTTGCATGAGAATCCTTTCCATCACCAAGAAGAACAAATGTCTTCTCCTTTAGATGGAAGTGAAACTGAGCAGGCTCTCAATGATGGCATTAAACAGCCTGTAGGCATTTCAGAAGAACAAGGGAACGATCAACCCTTTTTTAATGAAGAGTCGATGCTTATATATGATAGTAATGTTCCATCCTATGAGTTTGATGAATATTTGCAGCAGACTTGTCAGTATTTTGATGAGAGGTATGAAGATAATCATTCACTTGTTTCAGATTGTTCTTTCTCTAGGTTTTTATTTCAAGATCAGGTTCGTGAAGGGCAAGATGAGGTTTCTTATGAAATGCATGAACAAGAATCTTTAGACATTCATCACTAATATGTCTCTCCAGCTCACCCATTTTCTGAAGCACTATTCCAAGGGCAGATTCCTGCAAATCATACTTTTGAATTGGCATGTTTGGAGGTTCTAGACAATGTAATTACAACAGAGAATAATCATCAAACATTGCGAGCATATTATGGAGAAGAGAGAATTGATAAAGAAGAGGTTGTCTTAGAGGCTCTTGCACAGGATGATATTCCTCCAGGTTTAGAAAATGAAGAGCCTGTTGCAGAAGAGTAGTTTGTCCCAAACGCTATGGAGGTGCACATTTTTTCTATTGATAATATGACTACCTCAAACACAAATTTCAAAGAACAAATTTCCCTTTCTCCTGATGCGAATGAAAAGCTTCATGAACATATTTTCTTCTTTCATGCTGACAAAAATTTTGCATGGATAAATGAAGGGTGTCCTTGTATTTCTACTGACTTTCAAGACACGGTAATGTTCTAGATTAATGAATATTTCCAATTTGTTGCAGCCATATGGGAAGATGAAATTTCTTGTATTTATGGATCATGAGCACATGTTCAGTGAACACTTGGAGCTACCTATCTTTTGTTTTTTTTTCCCGCTCAAGGAAAGTGTGAGCAGGATTCAAATAAGTAGCCATTTGTTTGATTGGTTACACTTGAGGGATCATTTCACATGATTTTATATATATCTTCAGTAGGTGGTGTTTATCATTAGGATTTGAAGCCCGAGGTAAAGGCCCTAAGATCCCAATGGTATGCTTCCATGTGTAAGTAAGGTCAGTTAGTAGTCAAGTTTTTTACTCAAGTCAAGTTAGTTTCATTTTTTCTTAAGTTTAGTGTGTCAGTCTTTTGAGTGTCAAGTGTTTCATTTTGACTCCATCGCCCAATGGACGAGGCTACCTAATATACGGTGTTCTTGACACCTCCTAAAGGAGCTGCCATCCCCAGTTGGAGTCAATGTTAGTTTCTATGAGTCACCAGTGATAAAATGTACTCTTTCCATGTGGTTGATAGGGTTATTAGGTCAAATTTTTATATTTTCAAATAAATTTTCAAATAAAATTTTATCATTGGTTAGTTCTAGGTCATTACTACTCCCTCCATATTTGTGGTCTTGTCATCATAAGTCCCAAAGGAGTCATGTCACCACCATAGTCATCATCAAGCGAGTTAGTAATTAGGGAAAGGTGTTTTCAAAATATTTCAAAGGTACATGTACCACTTCATAAATATGTATCCTTGCCTAATACAGTGATAAAGCTACAATACACTACCTCATCTTGTCATTTCTCAAAAGGACATGATGTCACACCATCACCAAAAGCAAAAATCGACTTTCAAGTTATAAAAAGACTATATAAGCATTCAAGCACTTAATTTAATATTCCTAGAGCTCTCCTCCACCATTTAGTTTCACCTCAGCCTTGAAAAATCTGATTTTTCCATCACCAAGCCATTGCCAGCAATCACGTTGTTCTTCTGCACTAGCACACTGTGCTTCTGGGAAACACGTTGCATTTTTGGGTTTGGAGGAAAAACAGAGAAAAAAACGGTTAATTCCTCATTACACAGGTTTCAAGCCTAAGCAAGTAATTAATCCTTTCATCACCTCTTTCATGCAGTCATTCCTCACAAAAATTGAATTGAAATCCCCCTCCTAGGGTTCACTGTGCTTTTAGATTTCACTAGTTTTTTCTCTATCTCATAAAGAATTTCCCAATTGTTTCTCCCGAATTACCCTTGTATACACCTATCAAACCTTCCCCAATAATTTCCCACACTTATTTCTTTCATTGCATCATTTTCCCCCCAAAACTCTATCTCATGCTATGCTTTTGCTACGTTGTTGGGTTATCACTGTGTTTCCCCTCTTTCACCCCCTTTCCCTCACTCAATTCAAGGAATTGCACTTTCATTGTCTTCCTAAAAAATTCCCATACTCCCCATAATTTCTTCAAAAATTATCCTATCCCCCTTCCCATTCATTCCCTCTCCCCAAGTTGTTGCGCGTTTAGCTTTGTGTTGCTATCCTACATAAAGACAACAACTAGTTCCTGCACCAACTTCAATATTGGATTATGAACAAATGGGAAAGTATTTGTGAAAAATGGAGGAGGTTTGTGTTCATAACATACCTAATAAGAATAACCTCTCTCTGTTTTAGAATATAATTTATGTTTTGGGAGCTATGCCAACAATACAAGACGCTACAAGAGGGTCACTGTGCTTTTGACTCTATTTTTGGTCATCCTTTTCAAAAGACATTTATCACCAAATGAAGATGGATTTTGGAAAAAAAAGGAGTTTTTTTTTTTAAATATACCCAATAAAAATAAAATAATTCATTTTATACACATGTTTCATGGATTGGGAGATATTCAAACGTTCTTGGAGGCCTATTTCAGAAATCAAATTCTCGAATTTAATTACCTGTTTTAGTCATTCGTTTGTGGAACAGATTCCAAGAAGATGGGAATGAATTTCACAAAATGGAGAGAGGTTTTTGTTTAAAAAAAAATTATCTAGAAACTCCTCTCCCATTTATGTAAAACGTGTTATGGTTAAAGAGATATAACTCCATATTTGAACCTTATTGTTTCACTACGCTTTTGGACAATTCAACTTCAAGTCGATTTTTCAGGGGTTTGGAGCACGTATTTGTAGTGCGTGATGACTCTATTGTGTAGTATAATTTTTCATATTTCCAACCATACCATTTTCAGCAGTTAACTCATCCAATAATGCCTCCAAATCACCCTCCAAATTTCACTATGCTTCTGTGGGAAAGCCAATTTTCGAGTTTTGCTTGGTCAAAGTCAACTTTTATCAATGTAATTTGTCGTATAATGAGTTTACATGATGTAATTAAGTTTCATAGTGATGGTAAGATTCATTTCATGTCAAATCCATTGTAATTAATGCTTTGAAAGTCAACTAAGTCAGTTAAGTCTAAACAGGGAGTTGGTTTTTGACCTCCCTAGTTTTAGGTATGGTTAGAGATTTTGGTGTAAACAGTTCCTATGATGATGGATTCGACCCCTGAGAGGGGGCATGTAGTTTTTCATCTATATGTAGCCTGATCTAAGTTAAATGAGAGGTTGTATGCTTATGAGTCAAAGGCTTTGAAGCTAGTGTAGACAATCAATTTTGCAGGAGTAATACATGCAATTTGCAGCTATTATCTTGGGATTCCTATGGTATGATTTTGTGACTATTGTTCCTACTTGTTTTATCATCAATATGAATGTCATGTCTCCTTACTTCCATATTAATGCTTTCATGTGATAATATCAGTAGTCTTCAAGCAGAATTCATATGTTTATGCTCTGTTTTGATGATATTATCATGTTATGTTCTTTCTTATGATAAATGAATTCATAACTCATATGCTCATTTTGATCCTTCACTTTTTCAACTGTACACCATAATGACAACTCAAAAATGTCATTGAACATACCTACCTTGCCCCATTATATCTCTGTAGTTAATCTTTTGAAACCTTGACCTAGTTTCCTAGACCTATTGAACCTGCTCCAACAAACCCTAAATTCAGACCTACTGAGCTTTGAATATCTAGCCTAAGATCTATATTCCTATCTAGTCACTCATTGCATGTGAGATCATAGAGAGAGCCCTCTCCAGTTTGGCAGGGCTAACTACCAGATCCAAAGTTGGTTTGAGGTTACCTCTGTCGGTCTCCTTTCTATGCCTTGGCACACCGAGGAGTTCTAACATTTTTGGCGACCATACCGGGGAAGCAAACAATTTCATATTCCCCGGGAAAGATCATCAAAGTTTAGATATGATTTGTTGATGGTGGATAATGACCAGACACATATGAAGGCTGACCCACTCACCTGACGATTCCAACTTGATCCAAAGACTCCACTAGCAGCGGGATCTAGAAATCGAGATGAGTTCTATATCTGTAAGGTATGCTCCTTTAAAACGAGACCACATTCTAGGTTTTCTAAACCACATGCCTAGTGTAGATTGGCAGAATTATTTTCCAAATTTCAAAGACGAGAAAGGATATGAGGCTGCTCTAAATCTCGTTACATTTCACATGCATGCACGCAAGTTGTGGGCTCAATTTCTTGAAGATTGTATAATGAATATGTTCATGGAAACCTTAGAAGGAAAATCATGATCTTGGTATGAAGGTCTTCCATCTACTAGTATTTATTCTCTTCAAGATTTTCATTCATCATTTTTTGAAAAATATAGAGAGTCTTATCGTTCTTTGTCATTGGTTCAGGATTGCTGTGAACATTTTTAGGTTTTCATTCAAAACCTAGAGAATTGTTATGGTGATGAAGAGTTCATTGATGACGAGAACCTGGAGGCTTTGTATGAGAACCCTTTCCATCACCAAGAAGAACGTATCTCCCTTGGATGAAAGTGAAACTGAGAAGGATCTCAATGATGCCAATAAATAGCCTGTAGGCATTTCAGAAGAACAAGGGAATGTTCAACCCTGTTTTAATTTAGAGATGGTGCTTATGTATGATAGTCATGTTCCATCCTATGTGTTTGATGAATCTTTTCAGCAGACTTGTCAGTCTTTTGATGAGAGGTATGAAGATAGTCATTCACTTGTTGTTTTAGATTGTTCTTTCTCTGTGTTTTTATTTCAAGATCAGGTTTGTGAAGACCAAGATGTGGTTTTTGATAAAATGCATGAACAAGAATCTCTAGACATTCACCACTCATATGTCTCTCTAGCTCATCCATTTTCTAAAGCACTATTCTATGAGAATATTCGTGCAAATCATAATTTTGAATTGGCATGTGTGGAGATTCTAGACAATGTAATTACAATAGAGAATAATCATCAAACATTATGAGAATATTATGAAGAGGAGAGCAGCGATAAAGAAGAGGTTGTTTTAGAGCCTCTTGCACAGGATGATCTTCCTCAGGGTTCAAAAAATGAAGAGTCTATTGGAGAAGAGCAGTTTGTCCTAGATCCTATGGATGTGCACATTTTTTCTATTGATAATATGACTGCCTCAAACACATATTTTCAAGAACAAATTTCCCTTTCTCCTGATGCGAATGAAAAACTTCATGAACATGTTTTCTTCTTTCATCATGGCAAAAATTTAGCATTGGAATATGAAGGGTGTCCTTGTATTTTTGCTGACCTTCAAGACATGGTAACATTCCAAATTATTGGAGACCCTATTGCCAATTTTTTGTATCCATCTGGGAAGATGAATTTTCTTGTATATATGGATCATGAGCACATGTTCAGTGGACACTTGGAGCTGCCTATCTTTTGTTTTTTCTGCCTGCCCAAGGAAAGTGTAAGCATGATTCAAATAAGTATCCATATTTTGGATTGATTACATTGGAGGGATCATTTCACGTGAATATATATCTATATCTCTTCAACAGGTGGTGGTTATCATCAAGATTTGAAACTCGAGGTGAAGGCCCTAAGATCCCAATGGTCTGCGGCCATGTGTAAGTAAGTTCATTTAGTAGTCAATTTTTTCAATTAAGTCAAGTTAGTTTCATTTTTTCTTAAGTTTAGTCAGTGAGTCTTTTGAGTGTCCAATGTTTTATTTTGACTCCATTGCCCAATGGATGAGGCTACCTGGTTTATGGTGTTCTTGACACCTCCTAAAGGAGATACCATCCCCAATTGGAGCCAATGTTAGTGCTTGTGAGTCACTAGTGATCATATGTACTCTTTCCATGTGGTTTATAGGGTTATTAGGTCAAATTGTTATATTTTCAAATAAAGTTTCAAATAAAATTTTATCATTGGTGAGTTCTAGATCATTACTACTACCTCCATATTCATGGTCTTGTCATCATAAGTCACAAAGGAGTCATATCACCACCATGGTCATCATCAAGGGAGTTAGTAATTAGGGAAATGTGTTTTAAAAATATTTCAAAGGTACATGTACCACTTCATAAAGATGTAACCTTTCCTAATCAATTGATAAAGCTATAGTACACTACCTCATCGTGTCATTTCTCAAAAGGACATGTGCTGCCACACCATCACCAAAAGAAAAAATCGACTTTCAAGATATAAAGAGACCATATAAGCATTCAAACACTTCAGTTCATCTTCCTAGAGCTCTCCTCCACCATTTAGCTTCACCCCAGCCTTCAAAACTCTGATTTTTCCATCACCAAGCCCTTGCCAGAAAGCACATTGTGCTTCTGACTAGCATGCTGCGATTCTAGGAAGCACGTTGTGTTTCTGGGTTTGGAGCACAAAGAGAGAAACAACAGGGTTCATTCCTCATTCTATAGGTTTTAGATAGTACTAAGAAAGTAATTATTCCTTTCATCACCTCTTTCATGCAGTCATTCCTCACAAAAAATGAATTAAAATCCCTCTCTTAGGGTTTTGCTGCACTCTTAGATTTCATTGGTTTTTTCTCTATATCATAGATAATTTTCCTAGTTTTTATGCTCCATTACCCTTGTATACACCTATAAAACCTTCCCCAATAATTTCCCACACTTATTTCTTTCATTCCATCATTTTCCCCCAAAACCCTAGCTCATGCTACGCTTCTGCTGCGTTTTTTGGATTTCACTATGTTTTCCCTCTTTCAACCCCTTCCCCCTCTCAAATTTAGGAATTCCACTTTCATTTTCTTCCTAAAAAGTTCCCCTACTCCCCATAATTTATTCAGAAATTATCCTATCCACCTTCCCCTTAATTCCCTCTCCCCAAGTTTCTGCACTTTTAGCATTGTGTTGCTATCCTACAGGAACACAACAACTAGTTGCTGCACCAACTTCAAGCTTGGATTTTGAATAAATGGGAAATTATTTTGACACATTTAGGAGTTTTGTGTTCATAACATACCTAACAACAATAACCTCTCTCATTTTTGGAATATACTTTATGATTTGGGAGATATGCCCAAAATACAAGTTGCTACAAGAGGGTCGCTGCACTTTTGACTTTGTTTTTGTCATCATTGTAAAACGAATTTTATCACCAAATTAAGATGGATTTTGGAAAAAAAAAGGAGGATTTTTTTAATGACAGACACAATTAGAATAAACTCCTTCCGTTTCTACACAGGTTTCATGGATTGGGAGATATTCAAACTTTCTTGGAGGCCTATTTCAGAAAATCAAATTCTCCAATTTAATTGCCTGTTTTAGCCATTCGTTTGTGGCATGGATTCCAAGCCTATGGGAATGAATTTTAGAAAAAGGAGTGAAATTGTTATTCCCAACAAACTTATCTACAAAAACCTCTCCTAATTTTATAAAAAGTTTTATGGTTAAAGATATATCACTCCATCTTTGACCCCTATTTTTTCGTTGTGCTTCTCGAGAATTCCATGCGCTTTTGGATAGTTCAACTTCAAGTCAATTTTTCAGGGGTTTAGAGTAGGTATTTTCAGTTCTTAATGACTATATTGCGTATTATATGTCTTCATATTTCCAACTGTATCATTTCCAACACCTAACTCATCTAGGAAGGCCTCCAAATCACCCTCCAAATTTCGCTGCGCTTCTATGGGAAAGCCAATTTTCAAGGTTTGCTTGGTCAAAGTCAACTTTTGTCAATGTAATTTGTCTTCTAATGATTTTAAATGATGTAATTAAGTGTCATGGTGGAGTTAAGAGTCATTTCATGTCAACTCCATTGTAATTAATGCTTTGAAATTGAACTAAGTCAGTTAAGTCTGAACAGGGCGTTGGTTTCTAGCCTCCTTAGTTTTAGGTATGGTTAGAGATTTTGATGTAAATAGTTCCTACGATCATGGATTTGACCCCTAAGAGGGGAATGTAGTTTTTCATATATATGTAGCCCGATATAAGTCAAATGAGAGGTTGGATGCTTGTGAGTCAAATGCTTTGAAGCTAGTGTACAACATCATTGTTGTAAGAGTAATACAGGAAATTTGCAACTATTATCTTGGGATTCCTGTGGTATGATTTTGTGACAATGATTCTTCTTTATTTTATCATCAATATGAATTTTATGACTCCTTACTTCCATATTAATGCTTTCATGTGATCATCTCAGTAGTCTTTAAGCAGAATTCATATGTTTATGCTCTGTTTTGATGAGATTTTCATGTTATGTGTTCTTTCTTCTGATAAAGGAATTCATCACTCATATTCTCATTTTTATCCTTCACTTTTTCAACCATACACCACCATGACAACTCAAAAATGTCATTGAACATACCTACCTTGCCCCATTATATCTCTGCAACTGATATTTTGAAACCCTGACCTAGTTTCCTAGACCTATTGACCCTGCTTCAACAAACCCTACATTCAAACCTACTAAGATTTGAATATTTAGCCTAAGATCTATCTTCCTCTCCAGTCACTCATTGGTTGTGAGATGATAGAGAGGCCCTCTCTGATTTGTTAGGGCTAGCTACCAAATCCAAATTTGTTTTAAGGTTACCTCTTCCAGTCTCCTTTCTCAGCCTTGGGACACTAAGGAGTGAGAACAACATGGATACTACATATGGAGCAATATTTTGATCTCCATAATGTGTAAAACACACAAAAGGTATGCATTGTAACATTATATTTGGAACCCAATCAATTTGTATGGTATCAATGGCTTTTCTCTCATAAACAAATTGTCACTTGGGCAATTTTTATGGAAGAAATTATAGCACATTATGAGGATAAAAAAAGAAACACATTTTTTAGCCAATTGATAAATCTCAAACAAAAATGTTCAATGGTGGAGCACATTGAGGACTTCCAAAAATTTAATATAAGGGTAAAAGATATTCCAGAGGAGCATAGGATTGATGTGCTCATAGTGACATTAAAAGATAACATCCAACATGAGGTTCGCCTTTGGGAATCTAATTCATTGGAGAAGGCATTCAGGTTGGCAAGAAAAATTGAAAGAAAAAATATGGCAACAAGGAAGCCTACCAATCACAACTATAAAGATGGAAGTGTTGTTGTTCCTAGCCTTCAACAACCTACAAGGTTGACACACAACAATTGGAAGAGAAAAGAGAAAAAGGGCTTTGTTTCAATTGTGATTGGAAATACACTAAAGGTCATAAGTGTTCTGAGAAGAAATTATTTTACATAGATTTTGAAGAGGAAGAAGAAAAGGAACAATAAACATGAAAAGAAGAGGATACACACCAGGAACAAAGCCTAGAGAAATAAGAAATGAATCTAACCTATATTGTAATGCATTGGCCAGGATAACCACTCCTCAAACTATCAAGATAGAAGGACATATCAAGAAGAAAAAGGTAATAATGTTGATTGATTCAGGCAGTACCCATAATTTTATTCATTGTAAGATAGCGAAGGAATTAAATTTATTCCTATATCCGGCACCAGAGTGTCAAGTGATGGTTGCCAATGAAAGAACCATAAATTGCTCTAGATCCATGGGAGAATATGTTTTGAATAGTCCAATGCTTTCCATTCCAATAGGTTGTGCTGATGTTGTACTAGGAGTCCAATGGCAACAATATTTGGGTACAATAACTTTTAATTTTCAAGAACTTTTCTTGAATTTTTTTTTCAGAAGGAAGGAAGTTGAATTAAGGGGTATCACAGAGAAATAGAGAAACATAATCAACTCTAACGACATGAAAAAAATTCTAAAGAAAGAACAACGTGGAATAATTGCACAATTATGTTCGCTATAGGTTCCCACGTGAAAATCATCTATTTCTCCACATCTCCAAAAAGTCTTGGACAATCATTCCAAGGTATTTGAGACTTCCAAAGGCCTCCCACATATTCATGATCATGATCATGCTATTCATTTAATTCAAGGAAATTCTCCTCCAAACATCAGGCCTTACAAATATCCCTATGCCCAAAAGAGTGAGATTGAACGTATGGTTGTAGAAATGCTAGAGGCTAGTATAATTCAACTTAGTTAAAATTCTTTGTGTACTCTAGTATTATTGGTGCAAAAGAAGGATGGATCATGGTGCATGTGTCCAGATTATAGGGAGCTCAACAAGATCACTATTAAAGATAAATTTCCCATTCCTATCATTGATGACTTATTGGATGAATTGCATGGAGCAATTTACTTCACCAAGTTGGAACTTCATTCAGGATATCATCAAATCAGAATGAAGACTGAAGACATTCTGAAAAAAACATTTAGAATTCATGAGGGTCATTATGAATTTTTGGTCATGCCTTTTGGAATTACCAATGCACCTTCTACATTTCAACGTTTTATGAATTCCATTTTCAAACCCTTCCTTAGAAAATTTTTGTTAGTAATTTTTGATGATATACTAATCTACAACAAGCCTTGGAAGGATCATGTTCAACATGTTGATAGAGTGCTCAAATTATTGGAGGAGAAATAATTATATGAAGAAACCTCCAAATGTTTCTTTGGAGTACAAGAGATGGAATATTTGGGTCATATTGTATCTCATGTGTTGGAAATAATACTGAGAGGGGGGGAGGTGAATCACTATTATCCAATCAGATACTTTTTCATTTTCATACTTAGATTCATATACGCTACTTCAGTTAAGGATATCTGCGTATATATGCAACTGTGTTAAATGAAACTAGCGTACAACCAGTAAACTTATGATTCAGTTAGTTCAACTTCAGTGAATGCATTAGAACATTATTAACCATGTGAATAGTAAATAGGTGCAGTAAAACAGAACAGATCATCACACATAAGAACCACACACGAACACCATGATATAAGGTGGAAACCCAATGTGGGTGAAAACTACCAGCTGCAATTTGTCTCTATCTTCCTTTAATAAGAAACTTCTTTTACAATGTACTGGTGTAGTCTTATACCAGTACGCAGGCTACTACCTGCAGAAGGCTACAACCTTCTCTTTCATCCAGGGACCACGTTTAATTAATTTTCAGACTGGATCCATAAATACAAGACAATCATCACTGCAATAAAATCATTAACAATCTCTGAATCACCCAATACTGAATCACTGAAACCTTGTCAACAAACCATAGTTACCAAAACACATACCAGAGCCCAGAACTTTGTAACAACCACTAGAATCAACAACAACCAGAAACATCAAACCTCATAATGCATACGCTACTTGACTGTGTCAAACACACGTGTATACGCACTATCACTAGAGAGAACCCGCATATAGATCTATAGATAATTACTTATACCTTCGCTGTCATCAACTTGATTCAGATCGAGTCAAGCATCACAAACCCATAACATAGTCGATCTTCATTACATTCACCTCTTCAACTTGGCCTAATGATCTTCTCCTTATATAGGCAGGCCTCTTTTAATACCATGGTCCAAAACCACTTAGAATCAATACCTTTGACCTAATACCTGGGGTCGTCACTTCGGACCAAATACCATGGACCAATACCATGGATCAAATACCACAGACCAAAACCATGGTTTCCAACATGTATGTGCCTTTACTTCTGTGAACCTGTGTGTGTATGTATACGTGCCTTTTTTTCTTCTCACCCATGTGTATACACACTTTCAACGAGGCTAACCTGCGTATATCTCTCTTTGACCTGCTGTACTAAGATTTGTCTTCTGATTGAGTTGCCACCAAAGACAACACCTGTATCATACCTCTGAGTGAGTTGCCATCAAGGACAACACCTGTATCATAATGCCAATAGTCTCCCCCCTTGGAGTTGATGGCAACCACCATACCAAGTCACTCTACCCCTTTGACATCAAGCGCAAAGGGTGGACCAAAATATTCTCTTCCATGATATTCATTCTGTTGTCCATACTCCCCCTGAATATCTACTGAAATCTCTGATTGGGCTCCCCCTTTGTATATGCCGAGATGTACCAATCTGTCCATGCTCCCCCTGAGCACATGCAAGGTCATGATAGTTGTCAGCAATTATCATACACCATATGATTTGCACTCTAAGCATCTATCATTAGCATCCAGACCTGTAACCTGCAATACCATTCTTTTGACCAACCAAAAATAAGTAGCAAGATGTATCATTTAGCTACATAAGCATCATCACCAAAGAATTCTCATCAAAATGCCAACAATGCATTATTTAAGTATATGCTCCCCCTGAGCCTGTGCCAACCATCATGTACCATGACCGAACCATTTCCTGAGACTGTTCTGCTACCTTTTTCTTCGATATACGCGACTTGGTAGCCTCTATCTCGCGTATATACGCGACTTGTCTTCATTATACCAGCGTATGCAAGATGGAATACTGAAGTTCTTCACTTTCAGTTTCCCCTGTGTCTATTATGTCAGCTAACCGAGTTATGTCACACCTTTTGGTCTCTAATTCTGTCTTCTTCAATTCCTGGAATTGTGATGATGTATAGTCCTCTTGCTTTGGATTTTGAATTTTGTTCCTGCATTCCCTTGCTTTATGTCCAAACTTTTTACATGCATAACATCTTACATGTTTCATGTTCCTTCTATTACAATCAATTGCTTTGTGGCCATACATATTGCAAGCAAAACAATATCCTCTGAAATATCTGGAATGTGATGATCTTGTGTGTTGGTCCTAAACCATTCTACTTCTGCATCTGGCTGCAACATGTCCAAGATTATGAAATACATAACATTCAACATTATTCAATGGAGGAAATAATCGTCTATCACTTCCATAATTAGGAGTAACAGATTTTCTTTGAGGAATTTCTTTCCTTGGCTGTTCCTTGTTGAGAATTTCAGATTTCTCATTAGAGTTCCTTACCTCACCTTGTGAGCTAGATTCACCTTCAACAGATTCATAAAATCCAAGACCAATTTTGATAGTAGGGGATCTTTGACTACCAAGAATGTCATCCAAAATCTTAGTACTATCTTGAAATCGTAACAATTTACCCTTTTCTTCTAATTTACTTTTTAAGATATTTACCTCAACTTGATGTTGTTCTTCCTTTTCCAGATACTACTTCCTTATGTTTGCTTCAGATTTTTTTCCTTCTTCCACTTGTTGTCTTAATTCGATCACTTCATGTTCTTGTTCTTCAAGAGCTTCTCTATTCTGCTTCTTTGATTTTTCAAGATCTTCTTTTAGAGAGGATCTTCGATTCAAGTCTCTGAATTTTTATGCTCTGATCTTTTATTACATCCTGCAATTGCTCCCTTACTTTGGTTACTGACTCCAATTGTTCTTTTAATCTGGTAACTTCTTCTGTTTCTACATCCTTCTTTTCATATGCCATGAGACTTCTACTGTCTTCACTACTATTGAATGAGTCATTACTTTTAACATGGGTATAATAGCTTCTGTTACCTTCTTCAGGCATCTTTCCTTTGTTATGAGGGCATCTAGCAGCGTACTGACCAACTCTACCACATGAAAAGCATTTGAAAGGTAGCTTACCT
This sequence comes from Pinus tabuliformis, assembly GCA_031772625.1. NCBI lineage: Eukaryota > Viridiplantae > Streptophyta > Pinopsida > Pinales > Pinaceae > Pinus > Pinus tabuliformis. The sequence continues at coordinate 943,575,042 of CM062811.1, read as the reverse complement.
TTGAACCTTCCAGATCCCCGTTCAAGATTCTTGACAAAATTTATCTCTTCTTCTCCTTCTGAAATGTATCCTGATTCATTTGCTGATACTTCGAAAGCAACTTCTCTCATATCTGATGGTCCTCCTTTTCTCATCTCAAAAGCAGTTAAGATTCCGTGAAGCTATGACATAGTGATTTTCTACAAATCCTCCTTTTCTTTTATGGCAGAAACTTTGGAGACAAATTTAGTAGATAGGGATCTTAAAACCTTTTCAACTAAGACCACTTCCTTAAATTGTTCACCCAGATGCCTCATACAATTGACAATTTCATCTATACGCAGAAAGTAATTAGTTATGCTTTCATTACTATGCATTTTAAGATTTTCATACCGTATTCTGAGAGTTTGAAGCTTTGCCCGTTTTACCTGTTCATCTCCTTTGTAGCTTAGAATGATCTTGTCCCAAATTTCTTTGGCTGATTTGAAATGCATGACCTTCATAAATTTTTATTGTGACAAACTTCCCAATAAGACAGTGACAGCTTTGTCATTGAATTCATATTGCTTTCTCTCTATTATATCTGTAGGAATTGCTGATGGATATGTGTATCTGCCTTCCATGACACCCCAAACATCTGTTCCAAGTGATTGTAGATATGTTGTGGTTCTTATCTTCCAGTGGATAAAGTTTCTCCCATCAAAAATTGGTGGCCTGATCGATGCCTCTTTCTCGTAGCTGCCCATGATGATAGATCTTCCTTCAAGCAGTCAAGCTTCTTCTGAAGAACCTGCTCTGATACCAATTGTTGGAAATAATACTGAGAGGGGGGGGGGTGAATCAGTATTATCCAATCAGATACTTTTTTATTTTCATACTTAGATTCATATACGCTACTTCAGTTAAGGATATCCGCGTATATACGCAACTGTCTTAAATGCAACTAGTGTACAACCAGTAAACTTATGATTCAGTTAGTTCAACTTCAGTGAATGCATCAGAACATTATTAACCATGTGAATAGTATATAGGTGCAGTAAAATAGAATAGATCATCACACATAAGAAGCACACATGAACACCATGATATAAGGTGGAAACCCAATGTGGGTGAAAACCACCTGCTGTAATTTGTCTCTATCTTCCTTTAGTAAGAAACTTCTTTTACAATGTACTAGTGCAGTCTTATACCAGTATGAAGGCTACTACCTACAGAAGACTACAACCTTCTCTTTCATCTAGGGACCACGTTTCATTAATTTTGAGACTGGATCCATAAATACAAGACAATCATCACTGCAATAAAATCATTAACAATCTCTGAATCACCCAATACTGAATCACTGAAACCCTGTCAACAAACCACAGTTACCAAAACACATACCAGAGCCCAGAACTCTACAACAACCACTAGAATCAACAGCAACCAGAAACATCAAATCTCATAATGCATACACTACTTGACTGTGTCAAACACGCGTGTATACGCGCTATCACCAGAGAGAACCCACGTATAGATCTATAGATAATTACTTATACCTTCGCTGTCATCAACTTGATTCAGATCGAGCCAAGCATCACAAACCCATAACATAGTTGATCTTCACCCTTCCTCAGACATTCATTACATTCACGTCTTCAACTTGGCCTAATGATCTTCTCCTTATATAGGTAGGCCTTTTTTAATACCATGGTCCAAAACCACTTAGAACAAATACCTTTGACCCAATACATGGGGTCATCACATCGGACCAAATACCATGGAACAATACCATGGATCAAATACCACGGACCAAAACCATGGTTTCCAACATGTACGCGCCTTTACTTCTGTGAACCTGCGTGTGTACGTATATGTTGGGCCTTAGTTTTGGTCTTATTTTGCTTTAAGAAACTTACCTAACCATCTATTTATCATCCATTTTCACTCCATTCATTCCATTTTAATGAATATTTGATGTCCAATCAGGTATTTAGCTTTAATTTGTCAATTTCTAAAGTTTTTATAAAAGTTTGATTTTAAGTGCAATTTTGGCAATTTCAGAAATTCCCGTAATCACTTCATGGTTGATATGGATGTAGGCCACTTCAGCACGAATGGGATACATGAATGGAAAGCTTGGGAACTAGGACCAAGCCACCTATGCTTGGTTCCAACAGAATGAGCTTTATTATGCCTATTTGGAGCTAGTCAATCATGACTAGTCATCCAGAAATCCCATCTAAATAGGGCAGTTTTGAGATTCCATGATATTGGTCATATTTCTTGGGATGAGGGTAGTGAATTCGACTTGGATAGATGGATTAGAGTAGCTGGGTTTGTTAGAGTGAATGTAGATCAGTTTGTTTCATGAGACTCCTTATTTAAGAGCCACAACTTTGATGGCTCATACATTGACTTATTATACTTTTATGCTGTGATACTTTTGGTTTGAAGACTTAATTTGAAGACTTGTGCTATTCTCATTTTTCTGCTCAATGCTATGGATGTGTGACTGATCTAAGCTTCTGATATCATCTTTCAAAGTGTGCAAGGCAAGGGTGGAGGGCCCCCACTCCAAGCTAAGTACACTTCCATGTTAAACTAGTTTTATTTCATTGCAATTTGGTTGATTGTAGCCTTAGTTTTTCAAAGCCTTATTTCAGATTGCTTTATGGTTATGCATAGTGATTGATTTCATTTGTTAATGGCTTATTCATCACTTTATTGAGTTGGAAAATAGATGTTCAAGTTGGGCATCCCTTCTACTAAATGATGGATAAAAACTAGTTTCTTTTGTTTACATGCAAGTAGTTTTATTTCCATTTAGATTTAGATATTGAGATGAATGAATTATGATGGAATATCTTATGTGTCTCTTAAGTTAAGAGCTTCTTTCATTTATAATTTATGCATCTTGATTTTTTGGTTTCAATCTCTAATTCATTAAGTAATAATTGAGGTGAAGGTGGACTTCTTGAGTTCAAGAACCCTTTCAATGTTTTTCTCTTTTGAGCTGATTGAATTAGAGTTATAAGATGTATTTTTTTTAGCTTTTAATCATTTATCTTTCAAGGTTTGGTTATATTAGATCTTCACAAATAGTGAACTTGCCTCAAAGAATAAACAACCCGGATTGATAATAAATAATTGTGTTAGTTTAGGAACATAAATTAGCTCAACAGTATACGTGCCTTTTGTTCTTCTCACCCATGTGTATACGCACTTTCAACAAGGCTAACCTGCGTATATCTCTCTTTGACCTGCTGTACTAAGATCTATCTTCTGATTGATTTGCCACCGAAGAAAACACCTGTATCATACCTCTGAGTGAGTTTCCATCAAGGACAACACCTGTATCATAATGCCAACATCATGAAGGTGTTAATGTAGACCCTAACAAAATTAAAGCTATTAAGGAATGGAAAATCCCCACATCCATAAAGCATCTGTGGGGATTTCTCAGGTTGACAGGGTATTATCACAAGTTTGTTAAGAATTATGGGAGAATAGTAGCACCTCTAACGAAATTACAAAAGAAAGATATATTTTCTTAGACTCCAAAAGCAACGAAAGCCTTTGAAAATCTCAAAGAAGCAATGTGCCAAGTACCAGTCTTAGTTATGCCAGACTTCACAAAAACCTTTATTGTGGAATGTGATGCCTCAGGAAATGGAATTGGTGTTGTTTTAATGCAAGAAGAAAGACCCATTTCTTTCGAAAGTCATCCAATCAAAGGAATGTATTTACACAAAGCTATTTATGAGAAGGAAATGTTGGAAATACTACACGCACTTAAGAAATGGCGACCTTACCTAATGGGAAGACACTTCAAGGTAAAAATAGATAATGATAGTCTTAAATACTTTTTATAACAAAGATTATCTTTAGAAGAGCAACAAAAATGGGTCACAAATATGTTGGGTTATGACTTTGAAATCATCTACAAAAAAGGGAAGAAAAAAGAAGTGTGGCAACTCATTCAAAAGTTACAACAATACCCCAGTACATATGATACATTTAGTTGGAAAAATGATTCGTTATGGTACAAATATCGCTTATACCCATCTAAGAATTCTCAACTCAAACAAAGATTCTTATGGAATTTCACACCTCTCCCTTAAGAGGGCACTAAGGATTTTTAAAAACTTACCACAAGGTTAAGAAGGAATTTTTTTGGGATGGCCTTAAATACGATATTCAAAAGTTTGTGGCGGAATGTTTGGTTTTCCAACAAAATAAAGTTGAAACAATTAAGACCCTAGGTCTATTACGGCCTTTATCCATTCCAAGTCAACATTGGGAGGAGGCTTCAATGGATTTTATCACAGGTTTACCCAAGTCCAAAGGAAAGAGTGTCATCATGGTGGTAATTGATAGACTTACCAAGTATGCACACTTTTTGCATTATATCATCCCTTTAAATCTAGTACAGTTTCTACTGCATTTATGGAAACAATTCAAAAGCTACATGGAAACCCAAACATTATTGTAAGCAATAAAGATCCCATTTTCACTGGAAATTTTTGGACAAAATTATTTTCTTGTCTGGGTACTAAGTTAGCTCATAACTCATCTTATCATCCTCAATCAGATGGTCAAACTGAGATAGTGAACAAATGTTTGGAAGGATATCTTTGTTTCTTTATATCTAATAAACAGACACAATGGATCAAATGGTTGCCTTTGGCTGAATGGTGGTATAACACTTCCTTCCATACTGCAGTAAAAATGACCCCATTTATGGCACTTTATGAATATAATTCACCGTCCATCACATCATATTTAAGAGAAAATTCTAAGGCTCAAGTAGTAGAATATCACATCGAGCATCAACAACAAGTTCTCCAACTCTTAAAGGATAACCTCACTTTGGCGCAGAATAGAACGAAACAACAAGCATATCAACATCACAATGAAAGAAGTTTTGATGTATGTGAGTGGGTATTTATACGGCTACAACCATACAAACATATGTCCCTCAAGCAAGCTAAGAAGGATAATAAATTATCACCAAATTATTATGGTTCGTACAAGGGGTTGCAAAAGATTGGTACTATGCCATACAAATTGGAGCTTCCTACGGCTTCCCGAGTGCACCCAAATTTCCATGTTTCATGCTTAAAGAAGGTTATAGGTGAAAAGCTCCTAGTTCAAACAATATTGCGAGAACTTGATGAGGAAGGAAAAATCATATTGGAACCTAAAGTAGTCACAGAAACAAGAACTCGACAACTACGAAATTGATCAATTTCAGAGTATCTCATCAAGTGGAAGAACCTACTCGCTGAAGATTCCACATGGGAGGATGATAATTTTATATAGAAGCATATAGAACTACTCAATCATTAATGACAACACTTTTTTGAAGGAGAGGGGCATGTTAGGTCCCTATAATACTAGTGTATTCCCTTATTATTATTTTCATTGTATCCCCTTATTGTAATTCTTGTGCCCATGTTGTACCCATATTGTTATTATTGTGCCCCATACTATTGTTATTGTTGTGCCCTTACATTATTATTGTTATGTCGGCTTTGACTATATTGTGACCCCTTAGACTCCTATATATAGAAAGTAGGTCTTGTCATTTGTATCATCCAAGAATTTTTCATTTGTGTAATGTAAAGGAGGTTTCCCCCTCAAAGTGGCTGATTTTGAAGTCATTGATCTATCTTTTCTTCTATTTTGTGAGCTAGTTTCATAACAAGAGGAAGGAGGAATTTCAGAGGTAGGGTGGGAAGAGAGTTCCAATGAGAAAAGTCTGATGTTCATTGGATACGATGCAATAGAGATGGACATGATGCTTCCACTTGTAAGTTTCCTTGGGACCGAATTGAGAAGGAAATAAATGAAGGAAAAGGTAAAACACATGACAAAGGGAAAGGTAAAGCACCTGAATCAGATCATTATGTTGTGGCACATTGAAACATTAGAGCAACTGAAGACTTATTCAATGCTTCACTTTCTTCATGGAAAGATGCTTGGTTGCTTGATTCAGTTGCAATTTGCCACATGAATTTCAGGAGATATTTCTTTGAAGAATTCATTGATAATGTTGATGGAGTAGCATAATTTGTAGACAAATCAAAACTCAAGTCATCAGGTCTTCGCACCATCAGGCCCAAATTGCCTGGTCTTCCAGACTTTCTTCTACTTGTTGTTCTATACCTCCCAGAGCTGAGGAGAAACTTGTTTTATTTGGTCCACATCCACTAACAAGGACACTCTATTCATATATTTGATAACAAGGTCAAGGTTAGAAAAGCATTAGATCACTCACTTTTCATGACTGGGATAGAGGAATAAAGACTTCTAAAGCTACAGGGAACCTCTACTCATGAACATAACTTTTCATACAATTCTCACTATGATGAAGGTACATTTCCATAAAGTATTTTATGGCATGCTATATTTGGACACTTGAACTATGACAACCTTCATTTGTTGAAGAAAAACGGTGTTGTTTGTTTTCCTACTATTCCTAGGAAACTTAAACAATGTGATGCTTGTATCTTAGGAAAGCACAACAAACAGTCTTTTCATGATTCTTATTCCAGAGCACATAGAAAACTTGAACTCATTCATTATGATTTGTGTGGCCCAATGCATGTTCCTTCTGGAAATTGTAATAAATATATGATGACATTTATTGATGACTACACCAGAATGTGTTGGGTTTATTTATTGAAGAACAAATCTCAAGATTTTGAAACATTCAATAACTTTCATGCATGGATTGAAAATGATGAACAATATCATATTGGATCTATTTGTACTGATAATGTAAAATAATATACATCAAATGAATTTGAAAACTATCTTCGCCAACATGGGAACAAACATCAAAAAACTATGCCTTATAATCACCAACATAATGGAGTAGCTGAAAGTATGAATAAGACAATCCTAAATATGGTACGTTCCATGATGTTTTTCAAGAATGTTAAATTGTTGTTTTGGGATGATGCATTTCTATGTGCTATGTATATAAAGAATATGTGTCCATCTAATGCTATAATAAACAAGACTCCCTATGAAATGTGGTATGGCCACATTCCTTTGGTGAGGCATCTCAGGGTTTTTAGTTCCACCTATTCTACCTTGATACCCAAGGAACAATGAAACAAATTCAGTGCAAGGAGTCACATATGTATCTTCTTAGGGTACTCAAATACTCCAAAGTATACTATCTCTATGATGAAGTCATAAAGAAGTTTATAATATCTAGAGATATGATATTTCTTGAATCTTCCAAGGATGACAATGTTTTGAGTGACAACTTGATTGCTTGGATAGATTCAGACATGCAAAATATTTTCAAGAGTTTGATAATGAGATTCCACATCTTGAAGGGGGGATTACTACACTAGATCGATATGTAAAATCTTCTTCTAAATCACTCTCTCCCCCACATGAAGCTCCAACCACTGATGACACTTTGAGTGATGTGATTGACAAGACAGGGAGACTAAATCTTGATTCACTACCATCTCAGCCAACTGATCAACCTGGGCCATCTCAGAAAGGTCCTCTAAAATGGATGAAAAAGACACTTGAAAGTGTTCATCCTGATGATGTTTGAAATATAGGAACAAGAAGCTCAACCAGGCATAATGGAGGCGATGTAGACAATCCTAATTCACTGGTTTATATGGATGTTTCTTATGATTGTGAATTGATTTTTGTTTATAGATTTTGAACCAAATTCCTTCAGAGAAGCTGCTTCTCATGATGAATGGAAAGAAGCGATGCATAAATAATATGATGCTTTGATAAAGAATGGAACCTAGAAGCTTGTTGATCCTCCATTAGGAACCAAACCAATAGGCTACAAGTGGGTCTTCAGAAAGAAGTATAAAGCAGATGGATCACTTAATAAGCATAAAGGCTTGTGGCAAAAGTTTTTGCATAGAAGGAAGGTGTTGACTATGAGGAGACTTTTGCCCCCAGAACAAAATGGGTTACTATCCGGACACTCTTTGCCTTGGTATCTCAGAACGGTTATAAAGTCCATCAAATGGATGTAAAAATTGCTTCGTTGAATGGAGATATGAAGGAGAATGTTTTTATGTCCCAACTAGAAGGATTTGTTGTGGAGGGTTAGGAACACAAAGTATGCAAGCTTGTAAAATCTTTGTATGGCCTCAAGCAAGCCGTGAGCTTGGTACGAGAAGTTAATTGAGTATATTCTGAAACTCGATTTCAAACATTATGATGTTGACGATGCAACTTTGTTTTTTCAAGAAAGTTGGCAAAACAATTGTATATCTTGTGGTGTATGTAGATGATATTATGATGACAAGGAACAATGAGAGCTACATTGCATGCATAAAGAAAGAACTAAGGAAAGGTTTTGAAATGACATATTTGGGCTATGTTCACTACTATCTTGGTATTGAAGTAACCCAACATCCGAAGTTTATGTTCATATTTTAGAAGAAGTACATTGGAGATATATTGAACAAGTTTGGCATGGCTGAATGCAATCCTTTGACTACTCCAATGGAATAGAACTGAAAGCTCACATCCACTGAAGGGAAATAATTTGAGGATGCAATGAACTATAGACAACTCGGAGGAAGTCTCAACTACCTGATTAATAGCAAACTAGAAATTTTATTTTCTATTGGAGTCCTCTCCAGGTTTACACAAAATCCTTGTGAAGGTCATCGTTCTGCTACAAAAAGAGTTCTAAAGTACTTGAAGGGAACTCAAGACTTTGGACTCAAGTATACACAAGTGGGTGACTTCAGCTTGATTGGATACTCGGATTCATATTTCGATGTAGATAAAGAAATTGGAGTATCCACTTCAGGTTATGTTATGAGTCTTGGATTAGGATTTGTCTCCTGGAGGTCACACAAACAATAAGTTCCAGCAGATTCCACAACTGACACAAAATATGTGGCAGAAACTAAAGCAATGAAGGGAATTGTGTGGCATAGGAATATTATGGAAAATTTGCAAGAGAAACAAGTACATTCAACTCCTATTTTGATTGACAACACTTCTGCAATAAATTTGGATAAGAACCCAGAGTTCTATTATCGAATAAACCACATCAAGAGAAAATACCATTTGATTCGACATCGTGTTCATTAGAGGAATTTTGAGGTCTAAATGGGCCTCCTAAGAAAAATGTACAACCAAAACAAACTTTATAAGGACCACTAGGATTCAAGATGATGATTTCAACCATGGGGGATGATTCACTATTTTTGGAGTAAAAAAAGAAAAAGATTAAAAAATAATAAAATAATAAAACTACTTTTTCAACTGTATTTTCAACTTATCTCCCTCATGTTTTACTCAAATTTGAAGTAGGAGTACTCATTATATACAAAATTCAATTTACCATCCAAATAGTACCCATGTTGCATGCTTTCGATGGACCCTGCTACATGAAAAATGAGAAATACATGAAAAAACGTGATTGCAATAACATTTTTCATGTATTTCTCATTTTTCGTGTAGTAGGGTCCATAGAAAGTATGAAACATGGATGATAATTGGATGAGGAATCAAATTAAGCATCCAATGAGTGTTCCCACTCGAAATTTGAGTAAACCCATATGGAGATAAGTTGAAAATACGAGTTGAAAAAGTAGTTTTTTCTTTTTTCCCTCTAAAATTTGATGATGTAATGTAATCTTATTTTATTATTTCCACTATTATTTTATAATTTCCTTAGGAGGCCCATTTTAGACCTCAAAATGCCCCTAATGGAGGCCAAACAATCCACCTATGACATTGTTCCACAAATGAGCAGATTGCAGACATATTCACCAAAGCACTTGGAAGGGAAAAGTTTGAAAGATTCATAATGATGCTTGGGCTCACCAACATCCCTTCAGATAAAGGGGGGAGTTTTGACACGTAGTCCGAAAGGATTATTGTAAAGTTTTTAAATGTTGTCAGTTATGCATTTGAGAAAACCAAGAGACATTGGAGTTGGAATCCTAAGAGTCTTTCCACTCATATATAAATTCATCATATGGATAATGAAATAAACAAGTTATTCGTGGAGTTACTCCTGGTCTGACAATTTTTTTATTCATAAATTTTTTCCATAATGCCATGGTTGAAATATGTTGAAAGCTTAAGGTTTTTTGTAGTCATAATCTTTGGTTTTAATTCCATGATTGAAAAATTGTCAAAATTTTAAGGTTTTTCTAAGTCGTGAGATTGTATCTTTAATGCTATGGTTCAAAACATTTATAAGAATTTTTTTCTTTAACACCATGGCTATAAATTGTTGGAATTTTAAGTTTTTTCAGAGAGGTGCTATTTTATCTTTAATGTGATGCCTGAAAATCATTGGAATTTTAAGGATTTTCAAGGATGTGATATTTAATCTTTAATGGCATGCTTGAAAATCATTGGAATTTTAAGGTTTTTCAAAGTCACGATATTTTATCTTTAATGTCATTAGTAAAATATGTTGAAAATTTACCACGAAGAAAAAACAAGTTGTTCGAGAATCACCACTTTTCTATTTTCAGGGCGTTTTTCGCACCAAAAAAATTGGCTTTTATTGGATTTTATTGTCATTTTTAAAGAATGGTGACAATTTACCTTGGAAAAAAATAAACTTTTATTCCAGAATCAAGACTTTTTGTTTTCAAGTTGTTTTTTCATGTTTTTTTGGGGTTTTTTGGCAAGAGTTCTTGTTTTGAGGTAATAGTTCTCATTTGATCGGTAACTTTGTTAATTAGGGTGCGACCATGCTCTGAGAGAAATTGAACAATTGGAACTTTAGGCCGCATTCAAGTTCATTACACTTATGGAGACCCTAGTCTTAAAATATTGCCTTTAAACATTGCGCTAAGCACGAGCACATGGATTAGCACAATGAAAGGATGCAATGGAAAGTTGGGAAATGGTTGAGTATTGATCGCATGAATAAGAAACCATAGTAAAGTAAATGCATGAGAAAATAGTAAAATGTAGTGATATTGACAACTGCACAAAGAACGCTTGGAAAGGGTTGCAAATTAGAGCCATCACATGCATTAAAAAATCATCATAGTGTTGTATTGGAACAGTTATATATTAATTACATGCCATACAACAAGTGAATGATAATTAAACCAAGCATCAATGGAACCATAATACTACGCTTGATAAGGAATGCATTGAAAGACATGTCGGTGGCACGATAGGGGTTAATACAAGACCATACACTATGTAGAAATGCAGTATGGAGAAAAGGTTTAAGCATAACGTTAAGAGGCGACTCCAAAGCAGTGGTGATAATTTGAAAAGTAGCATTGACAATCATTTAGAGGAAAAATAAACCATGCATCAATAAAATTGATAGCTATCGAACAAGAAAGACTAATATTATGCGATGAAATGGATAGACAAGTGTTACATCCATAAAACTTGTGCACATGGATATAGTAATGATTGCGAAGAGTTGCATGTGTTATGACTTTACCATGTGATGTTTGCAATAAAAAATGCCATGAAATGGTTCCAATAGAACGTAAATACAATGCAAGTGTAGGGTGCAGGTGTAGTAGTCAAGACTTGCACCATCACATTGTGTCATGCGAGAGGAAAAAATCATCACACTGATGCAATCTCCATGCAAAGTAGAAGGAGCAAGTCCCACTATTTCAAAGACACTGCCTGCTTCTAATACCTGAATCTACTTTCAATTCATTTCCTATCAGGAATGACAAGGACCTAGAGAAAAATGAAATGTAAATGATGAATCTGTTGGGTTATGTTATATTATTTCCACAACTAGCTCCCCTAGTTAACTAGGGGATTAGGGGGGGTCGGGTAGCCCCCCTCTACAGGGTCTGGGGCAGTGCCCCGGGGAAATTTTTTTGGGACCCTATATTAGGTGGAAGGACCTACCTATGGTTTTCTGCATGGTTTTTGGTCCATGGTATTGGATGCTTCAACATGCATATATATGTATTGTAACATTGAAAGGAAAATAATGGAAAATCAATTTGGTAGTCTCGGTTTTGGGATCTAGGGGAAAATCTCTATGTATATGTGTTTTATGTGTTATGCTCTCGCATTGTTTATTTTCTGTGTTTTAGAATTTGTATGCAGGTAATTTCTGTATGGGGTTAAAACCTACATTTGGTATCAGAGCTGTTTTGGCTTCAAGGGGACGCCTTTGTTGCTAAGGGGTTTTGCTCGGGCCTGTGGTAGACACTATTCAGTGGGAGATTTGCGGGATCAATTCTGGTGATGAAAGAAGATGGCGAGCAGTGGAAAGATAGAGATAGAGAAATTTAATGGTCAGAGTTTTGACTTATGGAAACTCAAGATTGAGGATCTATTGGTAGATAAAGATCAGCTGATCACGGTAGATCTGGGTACTAAACCAATGGGAGTGACCGATGAAGAATGGAAGAAGTTGGATAGGAAGGAAAAGAGCACAATACAATTGTGTGTCTCAGATTCAATATTGCTGAATGTATCAGGGGAACCTATGATGAAATCTTTGTGGGACAATTTAGGGACTTTGTACCAATCTAAGTCTCTGGTGAATGAATTGTTCCTACGGAAATAGTTGTATAACCTAAGGATGAAAAATGGAGACTCAGTGAGAGAGCATATGAATGCATTTAATACTGTGGTAAGTCAATTATTGTATGTTGATATCAAAATTTTAGATGAAGATAAGTGCATTAGTTTGTTGTGTTCTCTACCAGATTCGTGGGATAGTCTGGTTATTGCAATAGGTAGCAATGCAACTGCCTTGTAGTTTGATGAAATAGTCTCATCCTTGCTGACAGAGGTGATGAGACAGAAAAATATGGAGAGCTAGAATGGTGATGCCTTGTCTATACAAGGATGGTCCCAAAATAGAAACAAAAATAATTCATTGAGTGGGAGATCTAAATCTAGAGGGAGATCTAAATCTCCAGGAAAACCTGTAAAGGTGGTGTGCTAGAAATGCAGAAAGGAAGGGCACTAAAAAATGGACTGTAAATCTAAAGTTCTTGACAAAGGAAAGGGATCTGATGATGCTCCTTTTGCAGAGGCGAAAACCACCTCAGATGTAGGTGGGGATGTATACTTAGCTTTTTCAAGTACACATGCAGATCATGAAGCATGGTTGATTGACTCAGGTGCATCCTTTCACTTCACTCCCCATAGAGAGTGGTTCCGCGATTATGAGAAATATGATGGTGGTGATGTCTTCTTAGGGGATGATAGGAAGGCTAGAATCATTGGTCGTGGAAAAGTAAAGTTGAAGTTGCAAGGTGGAAGGGTTAAAACACTTCTAGGTGTTCTGTATATTCTTGCATTGGCTAGAAATATAATTTCTATAAGCAAGATGGGTGATGCAGGTGTAAAAATAGTGTTCAAGAAAGATACCTGCAAGATGGTTCGGGGAGTACTAGTATTGATGTGAGGAGTTCAGCTGGGAACTCTGTACAAGATGCAAGGTAGCACTGTTATTGATGGGTGCAACAGTTTTGTGGTTCCTAAAAGTGGAGCAGAAAATCTAGTGGTCTCTGGAGAAAAGACCATGCTATGGCATCAAAGGCTTGGACATATTAGAGAGAAGGGCCTTCGAATACTTCATGGTAAAGGTATGGTATAAGGTATGACTAATAGATCTCTGGATTTTGATTTCTATGAAAATTTTGTATATGGGAAGCGGAATCGGGTGAGTTTCCCCTCTGGTGGTAAGAGGGCGAAATAGATATTAGAGCTTGTGCACAGTGATGTGTTTGGAACTGTGAAGGTTCCATCACTGGGTAAGTCTGTGTACTATGTATCATTTATAGATGACTTCTTAAGGAATACATGGATATATTTCCTCAAGAAGAAATCTAAAGTATTTGACAGGTTTAAAGAATTTAAGGCTCTGGTGGAAAACCAGACAGAGAAGAAGATAAAGGTGCTGAGGACAGATAACGATGGAGAGTTTTACAGCAAGAAATTTGAAGAATTCTGTAAGAAGTGTGGTATAGCATGACATAAGATTACTCCATACACACCTGAGAAAAATGGAGTTGCAGAAAGAATGAACAAGACATTGATGGAAAGGGAAGGAAGCATGCTCAGTGGTGTCGGGTTAGGACAGGAATTCTAGGTAGAGGTGGTGGAGAAAACATGTTACCTGGTCAATAGATCACCTTCATCAGTGTTGGAGGATAAGAATCCACAAGAGATGTGGACTGGTAAGAAACCCTCTCTTTCATATCTGAGGGTATTTGGATGTGATGCATATGTACATGTTCCAAAGGAGAAAAGAACAAAGTTGGATAGTAAATATGAAAAGTGCATCTTTATTGGGTATAAGGATGGTTTAAATGGTTATAAGCTTTGGAACCCAGTAACAAGGAAGGTTGTGTACAACCAAGATGTGGTGTTTAGAGTGGTGAAATATGTTATTAAACATGAATTCCCATCAAAGGAACTTGAGAAGAAAGAGTTTGAGCTAAAAGAGGAAGAATCAGACTCTACAACAGAAGAGGAATCAAAAGATGATGAGCCACAAACTCCGGTTGTGAGAAGATCAGTTCGAGAAAGAAGGTGGCCATAAAGGTATAGTCCATCTTCTTTCTATTCAAATTTTTCTTTATCTATTACTGATGATCATCCCAGAACTGTGAAGGAAGCAGTAGATTCAGAGGATGGAAAATTATGGAAAGAGGCCATGGTTGATGAAATGGCATCCTTGCACAAAAATGAGGCTTGGGATCTGGTGGAGTTGTCGGGTGGAAGGAAACCCATTGGAAGCAAATGGGTGTTCAAGAAGAAGACAAATGCAGAAGGAAAGGTGGAGAAATACAAAGCTCGGTTGGTAGCAAAAGGTTATTCCCAGGTGTTGGGAATTGATTTTGGTGATATTTTTTCTCCTGATGCCAGTGTAGCTTATATTAGATTACTTTTATCTGTTGCTTCTTCTTTTTTTTTGAGTTAGAAAAGATGGATGTGAAGACAAAATTTCTTCACGGGGATCTGGAAGAGGAGATCTACATGAAGAAACCTGAAGGCTTTCAGTGAAGGGTAAGAAAGAACTAGTATGCAAGTTAAAGAAGTCTTTGTATGGGCTAAAACAGTCACCAAGGATGTGGTATAAGAAATTTGATACATTTATATGGGGACTTGGCTTCACAGAAGCAAAGCAGATCACTATGTGTATTTTAAATTAATTGGTGATCGTGTTATTTATCTCATCTTGTATGCGGATGATATGTTGTTGGTTGGAAATGACAAAGAAATTATCTAGGATTTGAAGACCCAACTGTCCTCCAAATTTGACATGAAAGATCTTGGTGCTGCAAACTATATTTTGGGCATGGAAATTAAGAGAGATCGGGCAAAGAGGAAGCTCTCGTTAAACCAGAGGAAGTATGTTGAGACAATATTGTAGAGGTTTAATATACAAGATAGTAAACCGGTGAAGGTTCCTATTCCTGTAGGTGTGAAGTTATATGTTGAAGAGTGTCCCAAGACACAAGAAGAGGAAGAGAACATGTCCCATGTTCCATATGAAAGTGCAGTCGGTAGCTTGATGTATGCAATGGTCTATACTAGACCAGACATTGCACATGCAGTGGGAGTATTGAGTAGGTTTATGTCAAAACCAGGGAAGGAGCATTGGGCAACAGTGAAGCGGGTTTTCAAGTATTTGGGTGGCACTAGTGATTATGGTTTGTGCTACCAAGGAAGATCAGGATTGGACAGTGTTTTGGATATTCATGGCTTTGTTGATGCAGACTGGGCTGGAGATCTGGATCAAAGAAGATCTACAAGTGGGTATGTGTTTAACCTATTTGGAGGTGCAGTTAGTTGGATGAGTAAGAAATAATCTGTAGTGGCATTATCAACTACAGAGGCAGAATACATGGAAGCCAGTCATGCAAGCAAGTAAACAGTTTGGTTGTAGAGATTGTGTTTGTTGGGTGTGGAGCATGATTATCATCCTAATTTAGAGGTCTTTGTTTCAGCTGGATGCATACCCCAGGAAGATTGCACACCCCTCCATGTGGGGGGGTTCGGGGGAGGGGGGGACTTTTCCCCCCCGCGGGGGTTTGGGGGGGCCATCCCCCCTGGCTGGCATGGTCTGGGGGCCAGCGGTCCCTCGGTGGGGATTTCGGGGGCAGCGCCCCCAAAGTTAAAACCAAATGTAAAATTGCCTTGTAAAAGTATAGTAATTTCTAGTCAATTTGGGCCGTTCATTAGGCGGATGATCTGACGGTATAATTTATGTTTAGTTTAGGGTTTTTTTGCCCTAGAAGGCAACCCCTCTCTTTGTATGAGGGTATTGTATTGAGGCTGTGGAATATATGTGTATTCTTAGAGCAAGAAATACAAAGGTGACTGTGAGAGAAAACGAAGGATATTACAACATTTTGTAGGTTGTGTCTCTTCATTTTGATGGATAATAGAAAGGAAGGACTGGTTGTTTGAGGTGGACGTAGCCCAAACTGGGTGAACCACATATATCTGTGTCTCTATGGTTTTATGTGTTTGTGTTTTTCCGCATATTATATGTCTTGCATTTCTCTGTCATATATAATATTTTTCTAACAATGTTCAAGTATGGGGTTAGTACAAGGAGCTATAAGGATAGACTATGATAGCTAAAGTGAAATTTTCTTGGCAAATAACCCTGCTTATCATTCAAAGACAAAGCACATTGATGTTCAATATCACTTTGTGAGGGATATGATAGAAGACAAAAAGGTGTTACTGGTAAAGGTGGACACTTTGAAGAATACTGCAGATGCATTGACAAAACATGTGAGCTCTGAGAAGTTCTCTTGGTGTAGAGAAACAATGGATGTTGCAAGGCTAGATAAATGACTAAGGCCCCCTGTGGAAAGAAAACAACAAGTGGGAGAATGTTGGGTTGTGTTATATTCTTTCCATGACTAGCTCCCCTAGTTAACTGGGGAGTTAGAGGGGGGGCAGAGCCCTCCCTTTGCTGCATAGTGGGGAGGTCACAGGGGGTTTGAGGGGGGTAGGTAGCCCCCCTCTGTGTTTTAAAATTTGTATACAAGTAATTTCTGTACGGGGTTAAAACCTACAGAAGCAACACAATGACACATTTTCCTAAAAAATTTGAGGAAGAAGATAAGATCAAGGTTTTAACCTATCATCATGAGTACCATGTAGCATGTGTTGATAAATAACTAAAACAATTACATAGAGTATGCCCTTTGTGTTGAAGTAATGTATGCAAGAAAAATGGAGCCAACTCAAAATATTCTATTCTTGATGTGAATAATTGTACATCTATCTAAACGAAGGTTTACTACATATTTTTGTATATTAAATTATTTTGTATAATTCTAACGAGCCATCGTGCACAATAGAAGTATGAGGTCCCTCACTACTAAATTGTCCAACCCCATTGGAGCATCCTTGCGTGTTAAAATTGTGACTATTAGAGTGTTGATATATCTGCGGATTAACAAGGTGCAATAAAATGATGGAAAGCCAGAAGTGCACTACATAATGTGTGGTAGATTAAATATAAAGACAACGATATGAGGAAAATACCAACCATATACAAGTTTGTTGGTAAAACCATTACAAACAATGTGATGAGGAGAAATACAAAAGTTTTGAATTGGTCATTAAAAAACATATAAACCATTTTGAAAGGATAATAATCACACCAAGAGAATGGATTAAGTGTTAAAAGGGCCCATATACGATGCCACTAATGAAAACCACTTGCAATGGGCATAAAATATATTGTGGTTAATAATAAATAAATAGAACTAGTATGGGCATGGATAAAATAATGTGATTGCTAAGGTTTTTGTATACATAATAAAACACATTCAACATTTCAGGAGTCTTGACCAAGGAGTTACAAGTTATTTCATCAAATACATAAAAATGAATGCACAAAAAGGAACAAAAAGATGAGGGCCAGAGTGGAAAAAAGGACCAAGACCAGAGTTGATCAAGCTCAATCATTGTTTGAGGGTTTTGAACTCTCACCACTCTCTCAATATTGATGATGTTGATTAGTTTATTTATGAAAATCCTCTCTTATTTCATTATAGAAAAATTTGTCCATCTTACAACCTAAGTATTGGCATTGTGTTTGAAGGATTAGAACTGCAGCGTGTTTATGGGGAAATTATATTTAAATACTTTATGAATGCATTACCAAATCGGTGGTGATCATGAAATATTTCACTCAACACCAGGGTTGCCAGAGGGGTCACAAAACAAAGCTCGTGAATAATGACATCTCTTCTACGAATACCATGTCAAATCTCATTACACTTTATAGGTCTTGGTTTAGACTCGAAAAGTTGAAAATAAAAAATGTCTACTATGGAGAAATTTCTGAAATCTCATACTCAATATTAGCCCCACATAAATCTGCAAACACCTTATGTTATTATTTGTAAATCTATTCATTTGCCATAAATGAAAAATATTAAAATCATGGAAAAGGCCAAAAGAAAATATCAAAGCCTATGAGGAAATTGAAAAGTCCTAGGGAAGATGAAAAGTAAAGTGGATGTTGAAAGGTCATGAGGGTAGTGCAAGAGTCACTGGGAAGGTGAAAGGTGACCCCCCACTTCTACAAATAGACCTTCATGCCTCATTCAAGGGGACTTTTAGCAATTATGATAGGCTAGTAATATGATTGCTACTTTTTTCTTGAGGAGTTGAAAGCATTCACTCTTGTTAGCATATAGGTGGAGGGATTGTGAGGCTAGTGCTATGTTATGAATATGATATGAACTACTCTTGTCCCACTATTGGGTTTTGATGAGCTTGTTGTACATGTATTCAAATGGGAAAAATACTAATGAGAACCTTTTATGTTTATGCATTGATTCCTATGCATTCTTATGTTATTATATTGGTTATTTGGTATTCCATTATGTGTGCATTTGGTTTACACATAGGTTACATGTTTATGAACTAATTCGTTTTCATGCAGCCTATGGGTTGGATTTGAATATTTTCTCTTAATTCAATGTATTGTTAGTAGTTTATTGTGAACTAATATGAAGTTTGTTGGTGGCACTTTCCCTTTTTTTATGTCTTAGTGAGTTTCAATTATCTGATGCTTCCTTAAGTCATGTTTTTCCTCATGATGTTGTTATGGTATTCTTATATCATGTTCTGCAAGCAATAAATGGAGAATTGATTTCATCATCAGTATTCTAACATATTACAGTCGGTATCACACTTTTCCTCTGCATTCAATATCCATGAGAAAAGCACACACAATGGAAATTGGGCCGATATCTAAATGGGGATCACAAATATTGTGAGGTCTAAGTTGGAATCCATACAAGGGAGACTCCCTAGTGTTTACGAATTATCCAATGTCGTCAACAACACTAAAATCCATTTGAAATTCTAAACGCACTCTCATTCACCTCAACATGCATCAACCAAGGAAGTGTGCCCCCTCTCTACTTTATAGTCTTGTAAATGGTACCACTTCCCTTCGAGGGTTCTAGATTTGGTTGGCCAAAAGTATCATAGCTATGTTTCTATGAACTCCAACTACTCTCATGGAGTCTCTAGGAACCCTTGATAAGGCTCATCAATAGGTACGTTATAAGGGCCATGATGCCATCCTCCAACTTTAGAACTATCTCTTTCTCACATTTATTTACAAATTTTTTTATATCATGCTTAGTGAGAAGGGTAAAAAATGTTTTCTATGTCATGTGACCTAATATGGTTTAATTGTAGGAAATTGACCATTTTTTAGATGATTTCTATGTAGGGGCTCGAAGTAGATAACATGGAGATATTCTAGGGGGTTTTCCACCACTTTAACTGGACCTTCAATCAGTCCAATATCGTAACACTCTCTCTCATCATCTCGAGGTCATTGGAGCCAAGCAAGACGAGGTCATTGGAAGACAAGAAAGTGTAGTTAATGAGGAGAAAGATCCACCATTCTAGAGTTGTGGGAGACAAATATTCCTATTTTCTAGGGAGCTGCTAGTAGCTACCCTCTTGTATAAATAAAATTTAAAAGAGCTCATTAGGATTCAAGTGTTGTTTTCATCTAGGTAGTTCTTGAGCTCAAGTACTTGAAACTATTATTTTTTCTTTTATGTGGTGTATTAGACATTGATGCAATGATAATGAGAAGTTTCTTATTGGTTCATCACTGAGTTAGTTCTAGAGGGTTGAGGCTCTTGGGTTTGTGACCAACCCCAATGGCTTAGGTCCCTCTTGTGTATTTGTATCTCTTTTTTATTTCAGAGTGCTTATTATTTTCTTTCATTTCATTAGAGAATAATCCATCAAAAATTTGTGATTGCAACCTCTACCTCATTTCTCTCATGGGAGAATGAATAGAAGGATTTACAACCACAGTCCAAAAATATTATGTTTATGATTTATTGGAAGAATATTGATGTTGGTTACCTTGTTTGCATGTGCTTGTTGTAGCTTATGAGTTGATTTATTGATTAGATCATAGTTTTGGCATATATTAGATAACATTTAAATTCAACTCATCTTTTCTGCTATTAATTGTTTCATTTTGTTAATGATAAATGGGTATATGCATGTGATGAATTCATGGTTGTTTTGATCTACAGGCAAGGGCACCTTTAGTGCCTCCATCTTGGACTTCCTCGCCTTTTCTTATGAATCCAGAATTATGTCCTAAAAGTTATGTTCATGAGATCATTTTCCTAGACCACCATGAGCATCTCTCCTAGTGCAAAACAGGCCTTCAAAAATCTCTGAGCTTGGCTAGGGGCTTTGGCCACCCTTCATTCATTTATCTCAACCTTCATCCACCTTTCCATACCTTGAACCCATCATTTCCACCTCCTAAACCTTCTCGGTAACCTTCCTATAGCATTACAGGCCTTCCTGTAGCAATAGAGGGCACATGTAGAAGCCTCTTGTAGCACACCTGTAGCAACCTGTTTCTTCACCAGTTTTGACCTTTGTTGCAATTTGGACTTAGTTTAGAAGGATGTTGACCCCCAACTATGACTCCATGATCAAGGGAAGCTCCTAGGCCACTCCAAACCCTCCTTTTCCTTCACTGCAAAACAAAATAGTGTTAGTTCCCTTATCACATATTTGGCACAAATAGAACATTGATTGATATGAAAGTGTGAGCTAGATAGATGATACATAGAATCTTGAGTTATGAGTTGGTAGGTTAGCTTCTTGTCTGCAAGTAGATTTGATACCTAGATGGTTGATTGCAAGATAATGTAGTTTCCTTTCTGCAAGTAGTGTAGCTCTTGTCTTTTCATGAATTGATTCAATAGCATTTGCAAGTTGAAGTTAATAGCATTTCCCT
The DNA here is from genome assembly GCA_031772625.1 of Pinus tabuliformis. NCBI lineage: Eukaryota > Viridiplantae > Streptophyta > Pinopsida > Pinales > Pinaceae > Pinus > Pinus tabuliformis. Next base: position 943,553,822 of record CM062811.1, on the reverse strand, counting down.
TTTCATAGTTAGAGGTAACTTCTAAATTTCACCTTTCTTAGCTAGTTTTAATTCTAATTTAGTAGGAGGAATGGTCTAGGAGCACTATTGATCAAATTTCCTAGTTGAGGGTGGCATGAGTGGAATGCCATCTAGTGTGCATATAGAACTGTCACCTTAAATTTTGTATGAACCCTAGGTTGATAAATAGAGTTGAGGAGCCCGTGGAAGTTGCAAGATTCTTGTTGCAATACTAAGGCTCACCACATTTTGGTGTCGTTGCTGGGGAGGTGTATAGTTGGATGTTATTTCTTATTAAGAATTGTTTTCTATTTTGCATACAGTTTCAAAAAAGTAACATAAAATAAAAAGAGAATGTTTTCTTTCACGCCTCGTAGGAGTAGAGACAATCAAGGAGAATTCTTACCAAACACCCCCACACCCTCAAGTAGTCAACCTTCACTCTTCTTCGGTGATTGTCAACTTCCTTCTCTAACTACAGGGTTGTTAGAAGACACTCTAGGTGAGCAACCTGAATATTTGAAAAACCTATTAGGGAGGAAGAAGAACCCACTTCCCTATCCAACCTATGGTTGAAAGTAGGAACAATGAAGTTTTCCCAATCAGAGAGACTAATGGAGAGGCTCGAATGATGAATATAAGCCTTATTTCCCTTCCACACTTCCATGGCCTACCCTCTGAGGATCTTGATACCTTCATGTTTGAATTTGTTGTTGTTTGTAGGACCTATGACTATGCATCTGATGACCAAAAGTTGAAGTTACTCCTCTCTACCCTTAAGGATGCACCCTTGCGCTGGTTTATGGGTCTACCTAGGGGTAGCATCACTACTCGGCCTCAAAGAATCTTAATCTTGGAATTGATGAATCCATCTAGGAATATGAGGGGATATTTCAACTCAGTTATAGGAGGGCTAGATGCACCTTTGATCATGAATCACTTAAACTAGTTCTTCTTTGATGGACGAGGGAATAAATGTTGGAGATGATCAACATGCTGTGTGGGGGAGATATCTATTATTTATTCTATGATAACATTAAAACTGTTTTCAAGAATCACTCTAGGCCAGCTAGAAAGAAGGGTAGGGCTAGTCAAGGCTTGGGCCAATTCCTCTCCTTCTACAACATCCATCAAGAATGAGATTGGGAACATGGTGGAGAAATTTAAAAGTGAAATGTTGCATACCTTTGATTTGAAAATTGATACTATCAAGATCAATAGGAAATAGGGAGAGCCCTAGCTATTTTCTTCCCTAAATTCACTAGAAGGTACCCCAAAAATGAATGCCCATTAAATGTCATAGAGGTCTCCTCAATGTGTGAGGAAAACCATGCCAGAGATAAATTCCCTTATTTTGCTGGATTAAAAGTTGTATACCAAGGGGCATAAGGTGGGGTTGAGGAACTCTACTTTATAAATCAAAGGAGGCCTCAAGGACCTCAACCATATCAACATGGAATGAAAGGTGTATCTTACTCTTATTAGCACCCCAACTATAATGCACCCTTTCTACCCTGGTACTCTTCTACTCATCCATCATGGTCCACACCTAATTCATGGCTTTTATGCTCTTCAATGTCCTCCTTAATCTGTCAATCAACCATTTCATCCATATGCTCCCCAAACTCCTCAATGGAACAACCCATCATAAGTGTGGAGGCCTCAAATCAACTAACCTCTTTCTCTACTGAATCCGTCTTAGCCTCAACCACAAATCACTCATTATTCTCCACCTAAGAAACCTCAGATGTCTTCTTAACCCAATCTGAATCCAAGTGACAAGCAAGAAAAATAGGTCTACAATGGAGAGACATCTTACCCTGCCTATGTTGTGGATATCCAAGATATCAACCTTAGGTCTAGAAGAGTGCTTCTAGATAACCATCCACGATCTCCACCTGAAGGAATTGAAGAGGAAAAGGAAGAGAGTACCTGTCAAGTGAATCCACCTCTTTTTCTCGAGAGATTGATCTGCCCTAGCCAACACACCCTAGAAGAGATTGAACGTTTGGGAGAATTGAAGAATTTGTGTGTTAAAATACCCCTTCTCTAGGATATTAAGGATGTTCCCATCTATAATAATCTTATCAAGGAGAAATGTTTCAAACACTCTGGGAGAAGAAAAAGAGACACCCCACCATCAATGTTATTGGTCAATTCTATGATTTAATGCTGGGGAGAGTGATTTGTCCAAAATAATTAGACCCCGGGAGACCAGTAGTAGATGTGCACATTGATGGCATCATTGTTCCGTATACCCTCATTGATCTTAGTGATGCCATCAATGTGACTACTAAAGATGCCATGCTAAAGCTAAACCTCCAAGGAGCATTGAGGAAGACCACTATAATGCTGCAACTTGTAGATAGGTCTACAGTAGCTACTAAGGGAGTTGTTGAGGATGTTATGGTATCCATTGACTCTTGGGAGTATCCTGTTGAATTCTTGGTTCTCTATCCAAAAACTAAGTTCAATAGATATCCTCTCATATTGGGAAGGCCATGGCCAACCACTAGTGATGCTTACATTAGTTTCAAGGTTGGGAACATGACCATTAACAATGGACATTTGTCTAAACAATTGGTATTGTATCCTCCTACTTAGCCATCCATTGAGCATGACTTACCCTTTTGGCTAGAAGAGGAGGAGGAATATGAAGTGTATCATACAACATCCTACCCAATTTGTACCCTTGATGATGTTATAGGAGGGGGGCAACCTAATGAAGATGACCTCATTGACCAGATATTTTAGAACCAACCCCTCAATACCATGCCTCTTGATGACCTAGTGAAAGAATTTGAGAGTAGTCGTTGGAATGAATTATTCTCAGTTGACCCAAGTCCTACTCATGTCAAAGTTGTATAATTTGGCCCATCTAGAACCTTGAATATTAACCCCTCTCTCTCAGCCAAATAGGAAGAGAAATTGCGCAATATGCTGAGAGAACACTTAGATGCCTTTGCTTGGAACTATAAATAAATGAAGGGGGTGAATCCCTCGGTTTCTACTGATCACATCTACATCAAGGAGGTATGCAATCCTGTACGCCAACCTCATAGGAGAATGAACCCAACCCTCAAGGAAATATTAAAGGAAGAGTTACAAAATTGGTTGGATCCAGGGTTCATATACCCCATCTTAAATAGTGAGTGGGTGTCTCGTCTAGTATTAGTCCCAAAGAAGAATGGGAAGTGTAGGATCTATGTGGATTATAGAGAACTGATCAAGGCCACAAAGAAAGACCATTCCCTTTTCCTTTCATTGATAAAGTTTTAGATGGTCATGCAAGGAAGAAGTTTTTCTCTTTCCTAGATGGATTCGGTGGTTACATTCAGATCCATATCATCCATGAGGACCAAGACAAGACTACATTCACATTTCCTTGGTGTACCTTTGCTTATAGTACCCTCCCATTCGGTATATGCAATTCCCCTGCCACCTTTCAAAGGGCAGCTCGGAGCATCTTTGCTGAGCTTGTCCATGTCTCTATGGAGATCTACATGGATTATTTCACTCCCTATGGGTATGACTTCCTGGATTCTCTCTCTAATCTGGGTAAATTCCCAAGAAAGTGCATTGAAATGAACCTCTCACTGAGTCCTGAGAAATGTGAATTCTTAATGAATGCAGGGAATTTCCTTGGCCATTCAATTTCTTAGGAAGGGATACAAGTGGAACCAAACAAGATTGCCATCATCAAAAGGGTCCGTAGTCCTCAAAAGCAGAGGGATGTTATGACTTTATTGGGCTTATATGGCTATTATAGGAGGTTTATCAATGATTTAAGTAAAGTGGCTTCACCATTGTTTGGATTGCTAGCCAAGGACTTAAAATTCTATTGAACAAGTAGCTACCAAGAGGCCCTTGAGATATTTAAAGAGAAATTGACCACTGCCCCCATACTTAGGGGTCCCAATTGGTCACTTTGCCTTTCCATGTCCATAATGATGCATCATAAGATGTGGGGATAGCCTTGGGGAAAATAGATGAGAATTTACCATATGCCATTTATTTCATTAGTAAAAATATGTCTAAGGATGAATTGAACTACACTATCACCGAAAAAGAGCTCTTAGCTATTGTACACTCCTTAAAAAATTTAGGCACTACATCATTGGATACAAAAATTTTGTGCATACTGATCATGTAGATATTAAATATTTGATGAATAAGCCTGATGTGAATGCCAGAATCATTAGATGATTGTTATTATTACAATAGTTTGATTTGACTATCATGGACAAGCCAAGAAAAGAAAATAAAGTTGCAAACATTTTGTCTAGACTTACTTTTCCTACAAGTGATGAAGGGATGGTCGATGATTAACTTCTAGATGAGCACCTATTTTATATCTCAATGCTCTCTCCCTAGTTTGCTAACATAGCCAACTACTTAGTTTCTGGGAGATTTCCTCCAAATTTGTCATACAGGGAGAAGAGAAGAATTGTAATAAAAAGTGTGCCTTTCACTTTGATTGGGGACAATATTTTTAATCTGGGACCAGATCAGATTTTTAGGAGATGTGTCAGGGAAGATGAAGTCTTTGATATCCTCTCAACATGCCATCATGGGTCCTTTGGGGGTCATTTTGCTGCCAAGAGAACAAGTTTAAAAGATTTACAAGCTGACTACTAGTGGCCCACTCTCCACCAAGATGCAAGAAGGTATACTAGCAGATGTGATCAATGCTAGAGGACGGGGAAACCCACACTGGGAGATGAAATTTCTCTACAAAATTAAGTGGCCTTAGAACCATTTGACAAGTGGGACATGGATTTCATTGGGATAATTGATCCACCATCAGGGGAAACAAAGTACATCATTTTTTGCATTGATTACTTGAAAAAGGTTTTCAAAGCAACAACATAGGAGAAACTGGTTGAGTCCGTACGGGAACATATTTTCTACAAATTTGGGTACCCGAGGGAGATAGTTATCAATCAGGGGGCTCAATTCACTGTTGGACACAGATTTTCATTGATGTCAATATGGCAATATTCAAGGAGTAGACAGAGCCACCAGAGGAGTAGATGGAGATGAGAGGATCAGACAGAGCCAAAGAAGAGGAGCACACAAAGCCATCAGAGCTATAGAGGAAGCAGACAGAGTTATCAGGAGTAGACAGAGCCAAAGAAGAGGATCACACAGAGCCATCAGAGCCATAGAGGAAGCAGACAGAGTTATCAGGAGCTATCGAAGGAGCAGTGGACACGTTTAACAGCAAACAAACATGAGCCGTCAGATTTCCAGCGAAATGATCCGACGGCTACTGGGCGATAAGGATGTGTGGAGGTTAACCAGCGGGGACGAGCAGACGAGCGGTAAGTAGTATTCCTCACACCGCTATCAGAGATGGGTGGTAAATATACCATGGCATGTGATACCATTCATTGCACGACACGTGGATGACAGGACATGGCGGAAAACCGATTTATCGCGCGTTAACATGTGATTAAGTTATGGCATTGGGAGGAGCGAACATTGTTAGATTTTGGTCAACGCGATTGATGGTGGGGGGAAATAAACTGGGTTTAACAAGTGGGGAAAGCAGTGGAGACCGTCAGATTGTGATGTGATGATCGAACAATGTGGGTTCTATCGCACGGGTTTCCGATTGTTATGATAGGGAAACGATGAATTTGATGAATCCGAATAGATAGAGGAAGCCATGGATCGGGAAGCAGAAAGGTCAAGCGATTCAGAGGAAGCTCAAGCGAGTGAGGAGGAAGCCAAAGAGCCAGCGAGTAAGTGGAAACGAATGGACAAAGGCATGAGAGTGTATAAAACAATAAAAACAGAGAACTGTTGGTGCTGTTGTTGTGGTGAAGAACCAGAGGGTGAGGTAGTAGAAGCAGTAGAGGCAAAAGAGGCAGAAAAAGCAGCGGAGGCTGTAGAGGCAGCAGAAGCAGTAGAGGCAGGAGAGTAGGAGTGAGAGAACCTCAGCTGAATAGAGTGCAGTAGCATACTAGTGTATACCAAGATTGGGTTGGAGCCCAAGAGGTTGGAGCCTCAGAACTGAACAGGACTGAAGTCATTAGGGGTAGGTGCTCCTAAGTGCAGAACCATTGCAAAACAGAGTTGGTGCTCTGGGGGTTGGAGCCTCACTAAAGTCCAAGTTGGAGCTTGGAAACTATTCACAATCAGATTTATACTTATATTGTATTTATTTCATTGCACTGCCTTGAGTTTTTAATAAAAGCATTAATTCCAGCTGTTGATTTCTGTGTTCTATGTATACATATACATATCTATATATGTTTTTGGCAATCACTAGAACAATTAAAAAATAATAAGAAATACTGATTCACCCCCCCCTCAGTATTTCCAACAATTGGTATCAGAGCAGGCTTCTTCATACTAGTCTAACAACTTGAATAAGGATCTGCAGCCATGATGAGAAATCATCAAGCATCAGGAAGACCTCCTTTGTTCGATGGCACTAAATTTGGTTTCTGGAAGAAAAGAATGACCTACTACTTAATGTCCCTTGGACCTGAAGTCTGGCATTTTGTTCAAAATGAATACAAAATGACTACCACTCTTCCAACAGACCAAGACGAAAGGAAAGCCTACATCGCAAATGCAAAGGCCATGAACTCCATCACTAGTGCAATCACTGTTTCCGAGTTTACAAAAATCATGCACTGTACATCTACCAAAGAAATGTGGGAGAAGCTAGTTAGCTTGTATGAGGGAGACTCAAAAGTAAAAAAGGCAAAGCTTCAAACTCACAGAAGAAAATTTGAAAGTTTGAGGATAGAAGATGAAGAAGACATTGCAACATATCTCCTCCGAGTAGCTGAAGTGGTAAATTCCCTGAAAGGATTGGACGAAAAAATTGAAGAAAGTACCATTGTTCAAAAGGTATTAAGGTCTCTTCCAAACAGATTTGACTCCAAAATAAGGGCTATAGAAGAAGCAAAGGATCTATATACCCTCAAAATGGATGAAATCCATTGAATTCTCACTACCTATAAAATGAGGAAAGGTGGCCCAAGCGCCAAAGATGCAACATTCAAGGCCTCAAAGTCAAAGAAGTGGAAAGAAAGGAATGACTGTAGTGATGAGTCAGATGTGGAATCCGAATTGGCTCAATTTGTACAAAAGCTGAAGAGAGGATCTAAGCTTAAAGCCAAGTATCCTCTTATCTATTTTAAATGTGGTAAAATAGGTCATTATGCAGCAAAATGTCCTCATAAACATGACAGTGATGATGAAGGAAATTCTAAAAGAATGGCACACAAAAATAAAGGGTTCAATAAGAAAAACTTCTTCTCCAAGCAATATGAGTCTGATGAGGATGAGTTTATGGTCATCAAAAGGAAATCAGATGAGGAAAGTGATCATGATGAAAGCCAAGAAGCATTATTCATGGCACTCGCAGATGATGATGACTCGGGGCTGGAAGGAAATGTAGATGAAATGTTAATAAGCGCCATTGAAGAAAATGAGAAACTACGGAACAAAACCATTTCTCTCAAAGTGGAAAACGAGAAAATAAGAAGGAGAGAAGATCTCTTGGTAGAAAAACTTATAGAAAAAGAAGAGACTTGCGAAGAACGCGAGGCCGAAGTAGTGTCTCTGAGAAAAGAATTAGAGCAAATTAAAAAGGGTTGTAAAAGCTCTCAAATACTTGAGACTATTTTGAAAAATCAAAAACCTCAACATGACAAGTCTGGAATAGGTTTCAAAGGAGAATCCTCAAGCACTAAGATTAGTGCGAAAAGCTATGTCGATGCACTTTCCTACAATCCAAAAGATGAAAAAGTATGTTATCAAAAGTACATCCCAGATCCCAAGAATGAAGAGAGAATTACTCCAAAGAAGAATGTGGAGTCGAATCATGGACACTACAGCAAATACAAACCTGTATTCCACCAAGGGCCCATCGCAAATCCAAAGAATGAGGGAGGAGTAATTCCCACAAAGGAAATCGACTCAAACCGTGGTTGCTTCAACAAGTACAAAACCATCTTTCTTGGACACTACTTTCACTGTAAAAACTTCGGTCATCAAGCCAGACATTGTATGGTTCGCAGAAGTGAAAATACAAAGCTAAAGGATCAAATAATCAACTCATATGCCCCCAAAAGGCAGGGACAAATCAAAACCTTCAATTCATTTGATCCCTTGACCAAATTTGACCTGATTTGCTCTTTCTGTTACAATAATGGACACTATGAACAAGATTGCCCACTCAAAGGAAGAAAGACGAGTAGCAAGAACTCCAGTATGGACAAATGCAGCCTACCTCTATATGCTCAAAATAATGGAAACCGGTGGTTTGTAGATAGTGGGTGCTCCAGACACATGACATGAGACAGAAGGAAGTTTGTATCACTGAGCAAAAAGGAAGGGAATGTGTCCTTTGGAAGCGGATATGGCAGAGTTGCAGGAAAAGGAACAATTACTCTGATCAATGGAAAAGGAAAAGCTCAAGATGCTCTGCTAGTTGATGGACTCAAACAAAACCTCCTGAGTGTCAGCCAAATCTATGATCAAGGACATAAGGTTGTTTTCAGCACTAAAGACTGTGAAATAAGGAACTCTGCCTCAGGGAAACTTGTGGAAAAAGGGGTGAGAACACTAGACAACATTTACATTCTTTACAAGATTCAAGAAAATAAATGCTACCTGAGCCAGACAGATGAGAGTTGGTTGTGGCACAAGTGACTTGGATAAAAGCTTCGAAAATCTGATCAATATTAGCAAGATCAAATCTATACGAGACATCCCAAGGCCGTTCAAACCAAATCAAGCAGTATGTGGTCCATGTCAACATGGAAGGCAGACCAGAATCAACCACAAGACAAAGGAGCTCTCTACATCGAGGCCCTTGGAGATCATCCATGCTGATGTGTGTGGGCCAACTAGAAATCAAGAAATCCAAGGAGAAAGGTACTTTGTGTTATTTTTTTATGATTATACTAGAATGATGTGGATATATTTCATAAAGTATAAATCTGAAACTTTTGAATGTTTTAAGAATCTAAAATCCCTTGTAGAAAATGAGAAAGATTCAAAAATTAAGTGCCTCAGAACAGACAGAGGAGGAGAATTCACATCGAACAAGTTTAGTGAGTTCTGTAATATTTATGGAATTAAAAGGGAATTCTCGATTGCCAGAAAACCTCAACAAAATGGGGTAGTTGAAAGAAGAAACCGAACAGTCCAAGAAATCGCAAGAACTATGCTATTAGCAGTAGACGTACAACCTAAATTCTGGAGAGAAGCAGTAAGGACAGCTATCTATACACTGAATCGAACTCAATTAAGACCAAATTTTGAAAAAACTCCTTATGAGCTATGGAAAGAAAGACCTACTTCGGTGAAGTACTTCAAGATCTTTGGAAGCAAGTGCTTCATAAAAATAAATGATTGCTCACCCGGAAAGTTTGATTCTCGGGTTGATGAAGGGATATTTCTTGGATACTCTACACGGAGAAAGGCTTACAAGTGCTACAATTATCGACTAAAGAAAATAGTGGAAAGCATTGATGTAAAGGTTGATTAAGATCTTCCAGTAAGGGAAATTGAAGAACATGAAGATGACTCTCTCATTGAAGAAGAAGAACCTAAAGAAGAAGTAATAGATGAGGAAGAATAAGAAGAAGAAGAGGAAAGAGAACCACCTAATACCCCTTCAAAGATGAAGTATGTCCAAAGACATCATCCAGAAGAGAAGATCATTGGAGATAAAGATGAAGGTGTGCAGACCCGAAGAAAGATAACAATCACACCCAAGAGAAAAGTCATTGCCCTCCTATCTATGATAGAACTAGAAACATTTGTAGAAGTAAGTAAGGATCCTCATTGGGTAAAACCCATGGAATAAGAAATGTCCCAAATTGAGAAGAACAAGACATGGGAGCTGGTACCTTGTCCAAAGGACAAAAACATAATAGGAACCAAATGGGTGTTCAAAATAAAATGAATGAGGAAGGACAATTTATCAGAAACAAGGTAAGACTTGTCCGCAAAGGCTATTCACAAATTGAAGGAGTTGACTTTGAAGAGACATTTGCACCAGTGGCCCATATGGAAGCTATCAGGATGTTCTTGGCATTTGCTTGCTCAAGAGAATTTAAAATATATCAAATGGATGTGAAATCAACATTTCTAAATGGGAAACTCAAGGAGGAAGTCTACATGGAGCAGCCAGAAGGTTTTGATCTAATAGCAAGAAAGGACTTAGTTTGTAAGTTGAAAAAGGCTTTATATGGGTTGAAACAAGCTCCTAGAGCTTGGTATGCAAGATTGGATCACTATCTACAACAACAAGGCTTCAAAAAGGGAGTGGTTGGAAGTAATCTATACATAAAGACAGATGAAGGTAAGTTACTAGTTGCTCTTGTTTTTGTCGATGATTTGATTTTTGCTAATAATAATGATGAAATGAGCCATGAATTTTCTCAAAGCATATCAAAAGAGTTTGAGATGTCAATGATAGGAGAGCTATCCCACTTCCTTGGACTTCAAATATCTCAAACAAAATATCTAAAAGACATGCTCAAAAAATATGGAATGGAGGACTGTGCACCCTTGAGCACACTTATGACCACAAACTACAAACTGAGCAAAGATGATGACTCCCCTCTAGTAGATGAAACTCATTACAGGTCAATGATTGGAACCCTTCTATACTTAACAGCTACATGACCAGACATAATGCAAGCAGTAGGAATGGTGGGAAGATCTCAATCTGCTCCCAAACAATCCTATTTATTAGCTGTAAAAAGAATTCTTAGATATCTGAAGGGAACTTATGATTTTGGTCTTTTGTACCCAAAGAACTCAACACTGACTGTAACTACATACACCGACGTTGATTGGGCTGGAAGTATAGATGATCAGAAAAGTACTAGTGGAAATGCATTCTTCCTAGGAGACTGTTTGGTATCCTAGCTCAGCAAAAAACAATCATACATATCATTATCCACAGTCAAAGCCGAGTATAGGGCTGTAGCAAACTATTGTACTCAGATACTATGGATGAAGGAAGCTCTAAAAGATCTCAACATATGTATAGATCAACCAATTACCGTTTATTGTGACAACACAAGTGCTATCAGTCTCAGCAAAAATCCAGTGATGCACTCAAGAACCAAACACATACCAATCAAGTATCATTTCCTCCGTGAGCAAGTAGCTAAACAAAACATCATTCTGGAATATATCAGTACAAAGGAGCAGATAGCTGATATTTTCACAAAACCTCTTCCTCGATAAGCATTTGAACATTTGCATCAAAATATGGGGGTTATTTCTTTATCATCACTCAAGTTCATTCATAAAGATGCAGCAGGATAGGGGGAGCAGTTTGACAGGGGGAGTTCGTATGCATTCCTTTGCCATTGATGTCAAAGGGGGAGAGAGTAGAAGAACATTGCCATCAATAACAAAGGGGGAGATTTTTGGACACGGATTGTCATTGATGTCAATATGGCAATATTCAAGGAGTAGACAAAGCCACCAGAGGAGCAGATGGAGACGAGAGGAGCAGATAGTGCCAAAGAAGAGGAGCAGACAGAGCCATCGGAGCCATAGAGGAGTAGACAGAGTTATCAGGAGCTATCGTAGGAGAAATGGATGCGTTTAACAACAAACAAACATGAGTTGTCATATTTCCAGTGAAAATATCTGATGGCTACCGGGTGATAAAGATGTGTGGAGGTTAACCAGCGGGGACGAGTAGACTGGCAGTAAGCGGTATTCCCCACACTGCTTTCGGATATGGGTGGTAAACTTACCATGGCGCGCGATACCATTCATTGCACGACACGTGGATGATGAGACGCAGCGGAAAACCACTTTATCGCATGTTAACATGTGGTTAAGTTACATCATCGGGAGGAGCAAACGTCATTAGATTGTGGTGAATGCGATCGATGGTGGGGGGAAATAAAATGTGTTTAACAAGCGGGGAAAGTAGCGGAGACCATCGGGTCGTGATGTGATGATCGAACAGTGCGGGTTCAATCGCACGAGTTTCCGATTGTTATGACAGGGAAACGGTGAATTTGATGAATCCGAATAGACAGAGGAAGCCATGGATAGGGAAGTTGAAAGATCAAGCGAGTCAGAGGAAGCTCAAGCGAGTGAGGAGGAAGCCAAAGAGCCAACGATTAAGTGGAAACGAATGGACAAAGGCATGAGAGTGTATAAAATAGTAAAAACATAGAATTGTTGGTGCTGTTGTTGTGGTGAAGAACCAGAGGGTGAGGTAGTAGAAGAAACCGAGGGAAAAGAGGCAGAAAAAGCAACGGAGGCTGTAGATTCAGCAGAAGTAGCAGAGGCAGGAGAGTAGGAGTGAGAGAACCTCAGCTAAATAGAGTGCAACAGCATACTAGTGTATACCAAGATTGGGTTGGAGCCCAAGAGGTTGGAGCCTCATAACTGAACAGGACTGAAGTCATTGGGGGTAGGTGCTCCTAAGTGCAGAACCACTGCAAAAAAGAGTTGGTGCTTTGGCAGTTGGAGCCTCACTGAAGTCCGAGTTGGAGCTTGGAAACTATTCACAATCAGATTTATACTTATATTGTATTTATTTCATTGCACTGCCTTGAGTTTTTAATAAAAGCATTAATTCCAGCTATTGATTTTTGTGTTATGTGTATACATATACATATCTATATATGTTTTTGGCAATCACTAGAACAATTAAAAAATAACAAGAAATACTGATTCACCCCCCCTCTCAGTATTTCCAACATTCACATCACATATGATTGAGAATATCTTAAGGCAACATCATATCAAACACAAAACATTTATTGCATATCACCCTTAGGGAAATGGGTAAGTTGAGGTTACAAATAGGGTATTGGAGAGAATCCTCGCCAAGGTTGTGAGAAATAACAAGAGAGATTGTGAAGATAGATTAGTGGAGGCCACTTGGGCCTATAACACCACTTGGAAGACAACTACTAGGTTCACTCCATATGATCTAGTTTATGGGAAGAAATCTCTGTTTTCTATTGAGTTTGAGTATAATACTTTGAGAATGGTAGCCTAATTGGACTTGGATGTCACCAAAGCACAAGAGAGGTTGCTCCAACTAAATGGATTGGATGAGTTTAGAATGCAAGCCCTCCTACATAGTGAAGTTATACAATTTCAAAGGAAGGTTTGGCATGATAATCATACCAAGGAAAAGGTTTTTCAAGAAGGATATTGGGCATTATTATATGATTCTAGGTTCAAAGATTTTAAAGGAAAACTGATGACAATATGGTTAGGCCCATACCTGATAGAAAAATGTCATGAAAATGGAGCTATTCAAATCAGGACCATTGATGAAGAAGGGATCCCCTTGCTTGTCAATGGTTACAGGATGAAGTTATATAGGAAACCTATGTCTAAGGCAAAATTCATCAATACAATCAATAGAAAAGTCAATGTGATTGGGGGTGTCATAGCTCCCAGTCCACAACACTCTTAGATAATTTTTTTGAAAAGAAAGAAAAAAGAGAAAAAAAGGAAAAAAAGGAAAAAGGCCTAGATGAAAACCTTTATGAGGTATCTGACGCCAACTCCTAGGTTGAAAACCTCTCTCAGGTAGCCCCAAGAGCAAAAGAAAAAAAGAGAAAAAAATAGTAAAGACCCTTAGGTGAAAACCTCTCTTGAGGCACCTAGAGCAAGAATACAGGTTGAAAACCTCCTCTAAGGCAGCCTGTGCGTCTCAAGAAAAAAGAAAAATAAGGAAAAAAAAACACAAGAAAAGGATTTTTACCATGTTTGTCGACCTTTTTGTCATTTTGCGGTTATATACAGTAGTAGATTCCATAACTACAAGGCCAAAATTCTCAAGATTTATTTCATTATTTCATTATTCCATCCATGCACTTCTTATCCATCATCTCCACTCATGTGATCACCTGTCTCCAGCATCCAATTAGCCAAAAATTCAAGTTTCACCCCCTCTCTGGACTACTATAGGAATGACCTATAATTTCTACAGGAAGATCCTGTAGTTCTACAAGAGAGTTCTGAAAAGCTATAGGAGGGAGATACGAGGACAAGAACATCCCAAAAAGGACCCTATGACCTTGAAAATGATGAATAAGGTCCCCCCATCATGGTCCATCATCCATCTATCACTCATCCATCCCATTTCACAAAAAATCACTCACATAGTGTTACCCCTATTAATTTTTTTTAAAAACACATAGAAGCCATTATCATAATTTATACAAGTCTACACTACTCCCTAATGATCCTAGAATTGTCCTCAGTACTTTTTACAACTTCTCTCATCACCCCCATGTAGATTGAAGACCCCAGAGGAAAAGGAAAGGACTGCTATAGGAAGAAAACCTCCTCCTGTAGCAGCCTATGCACACATCACAGAAAGCATTGATCTTGTTTTTTCTCATCAGTAGGGGGTGATGGAGACTTATGAGACCACTCTGAAGAAGTCATATCACTCCCAGGAGGGCTTTCCACCAACAACAGTAGCTTGAACATCAGAAAGATACCTGCACACACAACAAACACATCAGTCAAGTATCATGAGGAGAAATAAAGAAACACACAGGAATTAAGTCAACAAGTCAACATCCTTGATGCCAATGATATGGTCTAGCTTCAGCATGCAAATCCATGTAGTGGTTTGATCATGAGGTAGGCACAGGTATGATAAACTCTTACCTCCCCCTATGTGTGAATAACGAAAATGTGTAAATGTTGAGAGGGGATGTTTTAATAAGCTGGAGGTGGCTAGTTAACTTGGCCACCCTCGGCTAGTAAACTAAAAGTGATGGTAAGCACTCATGCAACGTGGAGATGTCACATTAGCTGAGTTGGGATCACAAATAGTGGGTGGTGATTACGAGAAAAGGGGAAATAATTACTCGGAGTGGGGACAATGGTCCAAAAGAGGAAACCCCGTGTGACTTCCAGGTCATCACAACACTCCAAGCCTAATCTAAAAGTGGCATATTATATACTTGGGCTCAGGTTATTTTACATAATCACTCATTTCAAAAATAATTTGGGAGAGGACAAGCTCGGGGTTCCATCGATGTGTTTTGAACCCCGTTCTGTGATTGCTACATGAAGGAGCTACAAGCAAGCGTGTAACTACTACAAGAGGGTCGAGAGATTGCTAGAGGAAGGTTAAGAAGGTGGAGGAAAGCCACAAAGGTTTGAATTGATCTCCGAATTACCACCTTCATCCTAGACAACTTGACAAAAATTAAGTGTCACCATCTCTTTCATCCATCCATCAGATTGCATGCAAATTTCACTTCAAATTCTACAAGCAATGGCAGTGTAATTGTGAAATTAAAAGGTCTTCTTGAGTAGTAGAGTAATGGGAATGTAGGAAATTTTCATTAACAAGGAATTTTTAACTCACTACTGCCACTGAATTACACACTAAAGCTATAGAAGAAGTATCTCTCCCTCACTTAATTAAAAACATAAAGAAGAGATGGGGGGAGGATTTAACAGAAAGGAGCCCTCAGATACCAAGAGAATCCACCTACACCCTCATGTGGTAGAAATTTTTAGAAGACACCAATGGCTAAGATTCTTCGAATTATTGAAAGGGTATGATGATGACCTTGCCTTTGAATTTTTCATGGATTCGAATTCACAAACAAAGGACAGTGCCACCACTGTGGTGAGGGGGTTGCATATCTCTCTCAGCCTTGAAATAATTAGCAAAGTAACAACCCTACCTCTAGGAATCAAGTGGGATAGAGAAGACAAAACCACTCATGTCACTGCTAAAAATAATTTCTTCACTACCAATGAAAATTTTGTTGAGGACAAGAATGGGGTTAAGAGGGAAATCCTACCTTATCCTTGGGATGAGGTGGCCTACAATATTCTAGAATACATATCTTCTGAGGGAAGAATGAGTGTGATATATTCTTACCACTTTAGATTACTTCATGAACCCAACTTCCAGGTAGAATTACATCTTTCTAAAAGACTTAGTGTGCCATACTTCCTCTTATAGTCCATCAGGGGCATGAGTCAAAAAGTGAGAGAGAGAAAACACCAGCACCTAGGCCACAATGGCCTCATTAAATTAATAGTGGTGGATGCCTTGGGAAATTTGAGAATCATTGTCCTTTGGTCCAAATTCATAAACATGGATAGAGAAACCTTTATTGAGGCACATACCCTCACACCGGGTGAGACCCCAACCTCTAGTGTTGAAAGAAGAGAGGGAAAGACAGAGGAAGAAGAAGAAGGGGAAAGGATAGAAGATGATCCAGGTGGATATTGGTGGCCACCTGCCAATTCCACCTGGAACCCCACCATTGTTTCTTTCAGATTTTTAGTTTCTTTAATTGTATCACAGTTTACTATTTTTAGCAATTTTTCGGGTCCTGAACTTCCAAAGCCATTTTGAGGCCCTAACGAGATATTGTGTTTGTCAAACGGAGATCGTATGCCAAAGTTACGACCTCGGGAAGTTGATGTACCAATTTACCCAAACGGGGCCCACAGTTTGGCATTTCATCTTCTAGGGTTAGGTTTTTGGATGTTTAGGGTTTTCCATTGTTTCTAAACAATAAATAGGCCTTCGAGCCTCATTGTAACATAGCTCAGAGGCATGTAGCCACCAAATCTCTTCTCAGAGATAAGCTACCATCGCCCTAGCTGGTTTATTTCCATTTCTGTTTGTAAGCATATTTTAGTATTTTACATTAATGAAATGAAGTATTATTTCCACTGCATCTTTGTGTTTATGGTTATCTATGTATTTTGTTGCATTCCTGTTTAAATCCGGATCAGTGGTATCAGAGCGGTCTGCTTTTTCTCTGTTTTTATTTGCATGTCCCTAACAAGGTCGGGATATAAGGAGTTAGGGCTTGAACTGGTCGAACCTTTGTGTGACCAACCTTGCAAATCCCGACAGCCTCCCATAGTGGAAAATAAAGATGAGGGGGTAGGAGATCCTATCAAAATCTCACTTGAAGAAGCCCTCGTGCGACAAAGGAATGCGATGATGGAAATCTTTTCAAGATCCCTCAGCGACTACCCCAAGGTGATGCATCGGCTTCCAACAGCTACTCTGGAAATGCCACACCGTTTAAGGTACAAGTTAATTTTGAAATCCCCATATTTGAGGGTCAGATAGACACAGATGCTGTCGACAAATGGTTAAATCTGCTAGAGGGTTATTTCTATTCATGATTTTTCCAGTCGGGAAAATATTATTTTCGCTCTTCTCAAAGCAGCCCTCCACGTCAAGGACTGGTGGGAAACATATTGCGAGTAGAAGGATGAAAGTACATGCTCACTATTTTCAGTCACACCCACTTGGAATTCATTTAGGGATGTCATCAAGGAGAAGTACTACCTTGTTGGAAGCTATGAGGATCAATACATAAAGTGGACCACACTGCGGTAGGGAAGGGACCAAGATGTGCCGGAGTTGACCAATATTTTCTATACCCTTCGCGCAAAGTTGGGTCTTAAGGATTCGAAGTAGCATTTGTTACTCAAATACTGCGGCTGCCTGCACAAGTATATCCAGGAAGAAATAGAACTCCTAAACATCTCCTCGCTCGGCATTGCATACCGATATGTCATTAGGGTCGAGCAAAAGTTTAAACAGAAGAAGCGAGACTTTGGATATGGGAATCCGAGGCAAGGGAAAGGTGGCCCCAAACCGTAGAACAGAGGACAAAGCCAAGGTGGGGCAGCGCAAGAAAACCCACCAAAGCCGCAAGCAAAGAATAGCGCTGCGAAGCCGAAAAAGGACATGAGAAAGTGGTGTGAGTTCCATAAGAGCTCCACTCACAACACAAGTGAGTGTTGGGCCAAGCAGTCACTAGTGGCTGAGCTAAAGGTTTCAGAATCAGATGCAAGTTTCGACTCTGAGTCAGAACCCAACAAAGGGAATGATAAAGGGAAGCAGATTATTGATGTGGAGCCCAACGCCACCATTGCCACCATGAAGATCCAGAAGGAGGAACCCAAAGATCCAAAGGAGGAGGAGTGTCTCTTCCACTCCCAGATGTGGGTAGAGGGCTCCACGCTACAGTTCATTGTCGACAGCGGGAGCCAAAATAACCTCATTTCAGCAGAGGTCATGAAGCGGATGGGCTTACCAACCACAACACATCCACAACCGTACACCATCAGGTGGCTTCAATAAAGACGAGATCTTCGCATGAGCCAACAATGTCACCTTCCATACAACATCAAGCCCTTCAGGGATGAGGTATTATGTGACATTTCTCCCCTTGAAGTTTGTGATGTATTACTATGACAACCATACTTGTGGAAGCGACATGCTGTGTATGAATCAAGGCCCCGTTTTGTTATTGTTACTTTGGGAAATAAGTTGTACAGGATACTAGAGGTACCACTGCCTACCACCATCTCGTTGGTTAATACAAAACAATGCAGTAAGCTCATTTCCAAAACCAGAAATTTTTTTTTCCTGATGATATACCCTCAAGGAAAGAAGAAGATGGTGGCCATGACCTCCAGACAAGGCCCCTCCACATGACAACTATAGATGGACAAGGTCGTGAAGGAGTACGAGGACATCTTCACCTCCCCTGCAGGGGTTCCTCTACACTGTCAGGTCAAGCACCCCATCGATCTGACCCTAGGTGTACCTCTTCCCAATGGGCCAATCTATCGGTGCTCCATGCTAGAGAATGATGAAATCAAGAGGCAGATTCAAGAGCTGCTGCAAAAAGGTCACATCCGTCCGAGTTCATCACCCTCTAGGAGCCTGATCGTGTTGGTACAAAAGAAGGATGGGACTTGGAGACTCTGTATATACTATCTGGTGCTAAACAAGATCATTGTCCGTAATCGGTACCCAGTCCCACAGATTGATGACCTCCTAGACCAACTTAAGGGGGCAAAATATTTCAGCAGCATCGATTTGAAGTCAGGATATCACCAGGTACCAATCGAACCCTCTGATGTGTGGAAGACTACCTTCAAAGCCAAGGAGGGCCTTTTCGAATGGTTGGTTATGCCTTTTAGATTGACGAATACTCCTACAACCTTCATGAGGCTAATGGATGACATGTTGTGGCCATTCACCAACTCATTTGTAGTGGTATACTTGGATGACATCCTGATCTTCAACTAGAGTTGGGAAGAGCACCTCCACCACATCTAGCAGGTTCTCCAAACACTGTGGCAACACAAGTTATGTGCCAATTTCGAGAAATGTACTTTTGGAATGACCCAGGTTCAGTATCTGGGATATATTATTGATGAACAGGGGATACATGTGGATCCAGCCAAGATCCAAGTCATTTGGGATTGGTCATATTCAACCACTCTAACAGAGCTCCGTAGCGTTCTAGGTCTTGCCAACTTCTACAGCAGGTTCATGTTTGGATTTTCTCATATCACTTGGCCCTTGAGTCAAGTCACCAAGGGAGGAGCAAAAGAAAAATTCTTTTGGTTTGAATCTCAATGGAAGGCATTCACAAAGTTGAAAGATTGCCTCTGCTCAGGACCAGTGCTTGCATTACCAGACTTACAAAACCATTTGAGGTCGAGACAGATGCCTCTGACTATACTATTGGAGCAGTCCTTACTCAACATGAGGATCCAATGGCATATCACAGTGAGACACTTTCAGACACAGTCCAAAAGTATCCCACTTATGACAAAGAGATGTATTCCATTAAGCAGCCCTACCGACAATGGAAGCATTACATTTTGGGGAAGGAAACGGTCATCCACACAGACCACCAACCCTTGTAGTTCATACAGAACCAAGGGAAACTACAGAATGATTGCCATTAAAAGTAGTCCAAATACCCGCAACAGTTCCATTTGAATATCAAGTATAAGAAGGGCAACACCAATAATGTTGCAGATTTCCTCAGTCGACCACCGATCATGGCATTAACCACCGTGCCCAACTCTTCTGGCCATGAGACTTCTGATTGGCCACTTCTCTACAAAGGCGACCCAAAATTCGGCCACACATACCAGACACTCTTGGAGGGTCAACATGTTCTAGATTTTCACCTGTAGGATGCCTTGCTATGCCACCTGGGTCACCTTTTTGTTCCTTCAAGCGAGCGTGCCAAGATGACTTGGGAAGCACACTACAGTCGGGATGCTGGGCATTTCGGGGTCAAGAAAATGGTGGTAGTACTGTAGAAGTATTTCTATTGGCCGAATCTTCGTCAGGATGTCAGGAAGTACATTAGATCATGTACTGCTTATGCAATTGCCAAACCGACCATCAATAAGCAAGGCCTCTATACCCCACTGCCTACCTTGAGTCGACCTTGGGAATCCATCTCCATGGATTACATGTCAAGCCTTCCTTCCACTAAGCATGGAAATGACTATGTTTTTGTGGTCTTTGACAAGTTCCCGAAGATGGCCATTATGGCGGCCTGCAAGAAGAATATCACAGTAGAAGCCACTGCTAAACTCTTCTTTGAACGAGTGTGGGTACACTTTGCGATCCCATGGTTTATCATCTCATATCAGGATAGTAGGTTCCTCAATACGTTTTGGTCTAGTCTTTGGTCGATGTTGGACACCAAACTCACTAAATCCACAGCCTTCCATCCTAAAACTGATGGCTAGACAGAGGTTGTCAACAAGATGGTCGTACACATTCTGCACATGTACAACTCAAAGCATCCATGCACATGGGACGAGAGCCTCCCCTATGTTTAGCACAGCTACAACTGAGCTCTCCACATCTCGACTAGCCACAACCATTTTTAGGCGGGCTTGGGATTCCAGCCACTATGTCCCATTGATGTGGCCATGCCATTTGCAGCGACTCACACAGATTCAACTCATGTATAGTCCGAAACAGATAAGGCAAATAGTTTCATTGAGCACATCCAACATATTTTCCAGTAGGTCCATGACATTCTAGAGAAATCAAATTCCAAGTACAAGCAGCGACATGATGAACATCGAGTGCCACACAAGTTTCAGCTAGGCGACAAATTCTGGTTGCAGTTGCAAAAGGAATGCCTTACCGAAGCCTATCGGAAACTTAGACCACTTTGATATGGTCCTTGCACCACTTCCAAGGCTATGGGAGACAATGCGTTTGAGCTCAGCATTCCCCTATTCCTTGTCATGCACCCAGTGTTTAATGTGGACCGCCTTCAACCATACTTTCCACCATTACTAGACACATCTGACATTGCAGAACCACTCACACCCACAGAGTTAAATCCAGATTGAATGGAAAAAGCTGCAACTGATCGGATCATGGATACATAGATCAAGCACACTCGCTAGCAGAATATCCAACTATATCGAGTTGTCAAAGTAGGCCAACTCCTTTACCAGGGCCAGTGGCTCACCAGGGACCAAGTTTAGCAGAATTTTCCTCATCTCATGGAGGAACTCAACGCAATGGGGACCATTGATTCCTAAGGGGGGAGGAATGATCGAAGTGGATATTGGTGGCCACCTACCAAGTCCACTTAGACCCCCACCATTGTTTCTTTCAGCTTTTCAATTTATTTAATTGTATCACAGTTTACTATTTTTAGCAGTTTTTCGGGTCCTGAACTTCAAGAGATGTTTTAAGGTCGGAAACGACATTTTCTGGGAAAACTGGGAGCAAGATGGGTCCATGGACCTATGTTTCTCTTCCCAAAGTTGTAGTTCTCGGATAGATATTTCTAATGAGATGTTATGCACGTCCAATAGAGATCGTATGCCAAAGTTACGACCCCGGCAAGTTGATGTACCAATTTACCCAAATGGGGCCCATAGTTTGGCGTTTCATCTTCTAGGGTTAGGTTTTTGGATGTTTAGGGTTTTCCATTGTTTCTCAACAATAAATAGGCCTTCGAGCCTCATTGTAACACAGTTCCAAGGCATGTAGACGCCACATCTCTTCTCAAAGATAAGCTACCATTGCCCTCGCTAGTTTATTTCCATTTCTATTTGTAAGAATATTTCAGTATTTTACATTAATGAAATGAAGTATTATTTCTGCTGCATCTATGTGTTTATGGTTATCTCTATATTTTGTTGCATTCATGTTTAAATCTGGATAAGTGGTATCAGAACAGTCTGCTTTTTCTTCGTTTTTCTTTGCATGTCCCCAACGAGGTTGAGATATAAGGAGTCAGGGCTTGAACTGGTCGAACCTTTGCAAGACCAACCTCGCAAATCTTGATGGTCTCCCATGGCGGATGAAAGAAAGATGAGGGGGCAGGAGATCCTATCAAAATATTGCTCGAAGAAGCCCTCGAGCGACAAAGGAATGCGATGATGGATAGCTTTGCCCAGATCCTTCAGCGGCTACCCTAGGGCGATGCATCGGCTTCCAACAGCTACTCTGGAAACGCCACATCGTTTAAGGTACAAGTTAATTTTGAAATCCCCATATTTGAGGGTCAGATAGACATATATGCCATCGATAAATGGTTAAATTTGCTAGAGGGTTATTTTTTTGTTCATGATTTTTCTAGTTAGGAAAACATTATTTTCACTCTTCTCAAAGCAACCCCCAACATCAAGGACTGGTGGGAAACCTACTGCGAGCAGAAGGATGAAAGCACAGACTCGCTATTTTTAGCGTGCCCACTTGGAATTCATTCCAAGATGCCATCAAGGAGAAATACTACCTTATCGGAAGCTATGAGGATCAATACATAAAGTGGACCACATTGCGGCAGGGAAGGGACCAAGACGTGCCAGAGTTTACAAATATTTTCCATACCCATCACACAATGTTGGTTATTAAGGATTCGGAGTAGCATTTGGTACTCAAATACCATGGCTGCCTACACAAGTACATCCAGGAAGAAATAGAATTCCTGTAAATCTCCTCGCTTGGCACTGCATACTGATATGTCGTCAGGGTTGAGAAAAGGTTTAAATAGAAGAAGTGAGACTTTGGATTTGGGAGTATGAAGCAAGGGAAAGGTTCCCCCAAACCGCAAAAAAAGGACAAAGCCAAGACAAGGCAGCCCAAGACAACCCGCCAAAGCTGCAAGCAAAGAACAGTGCAGTGAAGCCGAAAAAGGACACGCGAAAGTGGTGTGAGTTCCATAAGAGCTCCACACACAACACAAGTGAGTGTCGGGCCAAGCAGTCATTGGTGGATGAACTAAAGGTTTCAGAATTAGATGCAGGTTATGACTCCGAGTCAGAACTCAACAAGGGGAATGACAAAGGTAAGCAGATTATCAGTGTAGAGCCCAACGCCACTGTTTCCACCACGAAGATCCATAAGGAGGAACATGAACATCTAGAGGAGGAAGAGAGTCTCTTCCACTCCCAGATGTGGGTAAAGGGCTCCCAGCTAAAGTTCATTATCGAAAGTGGGAGAGAAAAGAACCTAATTTCGGCAAAGTTCATGAAGTGGCTGGGGTTACCAACCACAACACATCCACAACCGTATACCATCGGGTGGCTTCACGAAGGACAGGATCTTCACGTGAGCCAGCAGTGTTGCCTTCCATACAACATCAAGCCCTTCACGGATGGGGTATTGTGTGACATTGCTCCGCTTGAAGTTTGTGATGTATTACTAGGACAACCATGGTTGTGGAAGTGACATGTTGTGTATGAATCAAGGCCCCATGCTATTATTGTTAGTTTGGGAAATAAGTTGTAGAGGATATCGGAGGTAGCACTGCCTACCGCCATCTCTTTGGTTACTGTAAAACAATGCAGTAAGCTCATTTCCAAAACTAGGAAATTTGTTTTCCTGATGATACACCCTCAAGGAAAGAAGAAGATGTTGGCCACGATCTTGAAACAAGGTCCCTCCGCATGACAAATACAGATGTACAAGGTCGTGAAGGAGTATGAGGACATCTTCACCTTCGCCGTAGGGGTTCCTCTACACTGTCAGGTCAAGCACCCCATCGATCTGACCCCAAGTGCGCCACTACCCAGTGGCTCAATTTATCAGCGCTCCACGTTGGAGAACGATGAAATCAAGAGGGAGATTCAGGAGCTGCTACAGGAAGGTCACATCCGTCCAAGTTCATTGCCCTGTGGGAGCCTGATCGTGTTCGTATAGAAGAGGGATGGGACTTGGAGACACTGTATTGACTATCGGGCACTAAAAAAGATCACTATCCATAATAGGTACTCGATCCCACGGATTGATGACCTCCTAAACCAACTGAAGGGGGCGAAATATTTCAGCAAGATCGATTTGAAGTGAGGATATCACCAGGTACCAATCGAACCCTCCAATGTGTGGAAGACTACCTTCAAAGCCAAGGGGGGCCTTTTCGAATGGTTGGTTATGCCTTTCGGATTGACGAATGCTCCTACAACGTTTGTGAGGCTAATGGATGACATGTTGTGGCCATTCACCAACTCATTTGTAGTGGTATACTTGAATGACATCTTGATCTTCAGCCAGAGTTGGGAAGAGCACCTCCACCACATCCAATAAGTTCTCCAAACACTGCGGCAACACAAGTTATGTGCCAATTTGGAGAAATGCACTTTTTGCATGACCCAGGTTCAGTATCTGGGATAAATTAATGATGAACAAGGGTTGCATGTGGATCCAGCCAAGATCCAAGTCATTTGGGATTGGCCATCTCCAACCACTCTAACAGAGCTCCGCAGCTTTCTAGGTCTTGCCAACTTCCACCGTAGGTTCGTGTTGGGATTTATCATATCACTTGGCCCTTGAGTCAAGTCACCAAGGGAGGAGAAAAAGAAAAATTCTTTTGGTCTAAATCTCAACAAAAGGAATTCACAGAGTTGAAAGATCACCTCTACTCGGCACCAGTGCTCGCATTACTAGACTTGCAACAACCATTTGAGGTCGAGATAGATGCCTCTGACTATGCTATTGGAGAAGTCCTTACTCAACACGGGCATCTAGTGGCATATCACAGTGAGAACCTTTTAGACATAGTTCGGAAGTATCCCACTTATGACAAAGAGATGTATTCCATTGTACAGGTCTACCGACAATGGAAGCATTACATTTTGGGGAAGGAAACAGTCATCCACACAGACCACCAACCCCTACAGTTCATATAGATCCAAGGGAAATTGGAGAATGATCGCCATCAGAAGTGGTCCACATACCTATAATAGTTCCATTTCAATATCAAGTATAAGAAGGGCAGTACCAATAATGTTGCAGATTTCCTTAGTCAACCCCTGATCATGGCATTAACCACCATGCTCAACTCTTGTGGGCACGAGACTTTTGATTGGCCACTTCTCTACAAAAGCGACCCAGAATTTAGACACACATACCAGACACTCTTGAGGGTCAGCATGTTCTAGATTTTCACCTCCAGGATACCCTGTTATGCCACCTGGGTCACCTTTTTGTTCCTTCAAGCGAGCGTGCCAAGATTATTTTGGAATCACACTACAGTCAGGCTGTTGGGCATTTCGCGGTTGAGAAAATGGAGGGAGTACTGCAGAAGTATTCTATTGGCCGAATCTTCGAAACGATGTCGGGAAGTACATCAGATTTTGCACTGTTAGCACAATTTCCAAACCGACTGTCAAGAAGCAAGGCCACTATACCCCACTGCCTACCCCAAGTCGACCTTGGGAATCCATCTCCATTGATTACATGTCAGGCCTTCCTTCCATTAATCATGGAAATGATTTTGTTTTTGTGGTCGTCGACAGGTTCTCGAGGATAGCCATTATGGCGGCTTGCAAGAAGAATAACACAGCAGAAGCCACTGCTAAACTCTTCTTTGAATGAGTGTGGGTACACTTTGGGATCCCACAGTCTATCATCTTAGATTAGGATAGCAGGTTCCTCAGTACATTTTGGTCCAATCTCTGGTCGATGTTGGACACCAAACTCACTAAATCCACCGCCTTCCATCCTCAAACTGATGGCCAGACAGAGGTTGTCAACAGGATGATCGTACACATTTTTCACATGTACAACTGAAAGAATCCACGCATATGGGACGAGAGCCTCCCCTATGTTCAACAAATCTACAACCGGGCTCTCCACAGCTCGACTGGCCACAACCCTTTTCAGGTGGGCTTGGGATTCCAGCCACTATTTGCCATTGATGTGGCCATGCCATTTGCAACTACACACACAGATTTGGCTCATGTCCAGTCCAAAACAAATAAGGAAAAAAACTTCATTGAGCACATCCAACATATTCACCATCAGGTCCATGACATTCTAGAGAAATCAAATGCCAAGTACAAGCAGCGACATGATCAACATTGGGTGCCACACAAGTTTCAGGTCGGTGACAATGTCTGGTTGCATTTGAAAAAGGAACGCCTTACCGGAGCCTATCGGAAACTCTGACCACTCCGATATGGTCCTTGCATCATTACCAAGGATATGGGAGACAATGCATTTGAGCTCAACATTCCCCCATTCCTTGGCTTGCACCCAGTGTTCAATGTGGACCACCTTCGGCCATTCTTTCCACCATTACTAGACACATCCGACATTGCAGAACCATTCACACCCACAGAGTTAAATCCAGATTGCATGGAACAAGCTGCAACTAATCGGAACATGGACACATAGATCAAGCACACTCGCTAGTAGAATATCCAACTATATTGAGTTGACAAAGCAGGCCAACTCCTTTACCAGGGAAAGTGGCTCACCAGGGACCAAGTTCAGCAGAAGTTTCCTCATCTCAAGGAGGAACTCAACGCAATGGGGACCATTGCTTCCAAAGGGGGGAGGAATGATCCAGTTGGATATTGGTGGCCACCCGCCAAGTCCACTTGGACCCCCACCATTGTTTCTTTCAGCTTTTCATTTCTTAAATTGTATCATAGTTTACTTCTTTTAGCAGTTTCTTCGGGTCCTGAACTTCCGGAGCCATTTTGAGGCCCTAAACGAAGTTTTTTGGGAAAACTGGGAGCAACATGGGTCCATGGACCGATGTTTCTCTTCCCAAAGTTGTAGTTCTTGGATAGATCTTTCTAACAAGTTATTGTGCGCATCAAACAGAGATTGTATGCCAAATTTACGACCCCAGGAAGTTGATGTAGCAATTTACCAAAATGGCGCCCACGGTTTGGCGTTTCATCTTTTAGGGTTAGGTTTTTGGATGTTTAGGGTTTTCCATTGTTTCTCAATAATAAATAGGCCTTCAAGCCTCATTGTAACACAGTTCAAAGGCATGTAGCGGCCAGATCTCTTCTCAGAGATAAGCTACCATCACCCTAGCTGGTTTATTTCCATTTCTATTAGTAAGCATATTTCAGTATTTTACATTAATGAAGTGAAGTATTATTTCCACTGCATCTTTGTGTTTATGGTTATCTCTGTATTTTGTTGCATTCCTGTTTAAATCTAGATCAGTGGTATCAAAACAATCTACTTTTTATCTGTTTTTCTTTGCATGTCCCCAACGAGGTCGGGATATAAGGAGTTAGGGCTTGAATTAGTCGAACCTTTGCAAGACCAGCCTCACAAATCTCGATGGCCTCCCATGGCGAATGAAAATAAGGACGAGGGGGTAGGAGATCCTATCAAAATCTTGCATGAAGAAGCCCTCGAGCGACAAAGGAATGGGATGATGGACAACTTTTCCCAGATCCTTTAGCAGCTATTCCAGGGTGACGCATCGGCTTCCAACAACTAATCTAGAAATGCCACACTATTTAAGGTACAAGTTAATTTTGAAATCCCCATATTTGAGGGTCAGATAGACACAGATTCTGTTGATAAATGGTTAAATCTGCTAGAGGGTTATTTTTCTGTTCATGATTTTTCCAGTCAGGAAAAGATTATTTTCGCTCTTCTCAAAGTAGCCCCCCACATCAAGGACTAGTGGGAAACCTACTGCAAGAAGAAGGATGAAAGTACAGGCTCACTATTTTCAGTCGCACCCACTTGGAATTCGTTCCGGGATGCCATCAAGGAGTAGTACTAGCCTGTCAGAAGCTATGAGGATCAATACATAAAGTGGACTACGCTGCGGCAGGGAAGGGACCAAGACGTGTCGGAGTTTACCAATATTTTTCATACCCTTCACGCAAAGTTGGGTATTAAGGATTTGGAGTAGCATTTGGTACTCATATACCGTGATTGCCTACACAAGTACATCCAGGAAGAAATAAAATTCCTGAACATCTCCTCACTCGGCACTGCATACTGATATGCTGTCAGGGTCGAGAAAAAGTTTAAATAGAAGAAGCGAGACTTTGGATCTGGGAATCTGAAGTAAGGGAAAGGTGACCCCAAACCGTAGAACAAAGGACAAAGCCAAGGCGGGGTAGCCCAAGACAACCCGCCAAAGCTGCAAGTAAAGAACAACACCACGAAGCCAAAAAGGGACACAGGAAAGTGGTGTGAGTTCCATAAGAGCTCCACGCACAACACAAGCGAGTGTCGAGCCAAGCAGTCACTAGTGGCTGAGCTAAAGGTTTCAGAATCAGATTTATGTTGCAACTCTGAGTCAGAACCTGACAAGGGGAATGACAAAGGGAAGCAGATTATCGATGCGGATCCCAACGCCACCATTGCCAGCACGAAGATCCAGAAGGAGGAACCCAAAGATCCAAAGGAGTAGGAGCATCTCTTCCACTCCTAGATGTGGGTAAAGGGCTCCCCGCTACAGTTCATTGTTGAAAGTGGGAGCCAAAAGAACCTCATTTCGGTAGAGGTTGTGAAGCGGCTAGGCTTACCAACCATAGCGCATCCACAACCATACACTATCGTATGGCTTCACCAAGCATGGGATCTTCGCGTGAGCCAGCAGTGTCACCTTCCATACAACATCAAGCCCTTCACGGATGAGGTATTGTGTGACATTTCTCCCCATGAAGTTTGTGATGTATTACTAGGACAACCATACTTATGGAAGTGACATGTTGTGTATGAACCAAGGCCCCGTGCTATTATTGCTATTTTTGGAAATAAGTTGTATAGGATACTGGAGGTAGCATCACTTACCACCATCTCATTGGTTACTGCAAAACAATGCAGTAAGCTCATTTGCAAAATTGGGAAATTTGTTTTCCTGATGACACATCCTCAAGGAAAGAAGAAGATACTAGTTACGACCTCTAGATAAGGCCCCTCCGCACGACAACTACAGATGGATAAGGTTGTGAAGGAGCACGAGGACATCTTCACCTCCCTCGTAGGGGTTCCTCTAGACTGTCAGGTAGAGCACCCCATTGATCTGACCCTAGGTGCGTCGCTGCCCAATGGGCCAATCTATTGACGCTCCGTGCTGGAGAAGGATGAAATCAAGAGGCAGATTTAGGAGCTGCTACAGAAAGGTCACATCTGTTCGAGTTCATCATCTTGTGGGAGCCCGATCGTGTTGGTACAGAAGAAGGATGGGACTTGGAGACTTTGTATTGACTATCGGGCACTGAACAAGATCACTGTCTGTAATAGGCACCTGATCCCACGGATTGATGACCTTTGAGACCAACTGAAGGGGGCAAAATATTTTCGCAAGATCGATTTGAAGTCAGGATATCACCAGGTACCAATCGAACCCTTCGATGTGTGGAAGACTACCTTCAAAGCCAAGGAGGGCCTTTTCGAATGGTTGGTTATTCCTTTCGGATTGACGAATGCTTCTGCAACCATCATGAGGCTAATGGATGACATCTTGCGCCCATTCACCAACTCATTTGTAGTGGTATACTTGGATGACATCCTGATCTTCAGCCAGAGTTGGGAAGAGCACCTCCACCACATCTGATAGGTTCTCCAAACACTGCGGCAACACAAGTTATGTGCCAATTTGGAGAAATCCACTTTTGGTAGGACCCAGGTTCAGTATCTAGGATACATTATTGATGAATAGGGGGTGCATGTGGATCCAGCCAAGATCCAAGTCATTTGAGATTGGCCATCTCTAACCACTCTAACAGAGCTTCACAACTTTCTAGGTCTTGCCAACTTCTACTGTAGGTTCGTGTTGGGATTTTCTCATATCACTTGGCCCTTGAGTCAAGTCACCAAGGGAGGAGCAAAAGCAAAATTCTTTTGGTTTGAATCTCAACAGAAGGCATTCACAGAGTTGAAAGATCTTCTCTGCTCGACACCAGTGCTCACATTACCAGACTTGCAAGAACCATTTGAGGTCGAGACAGATGCCTCTGACTATGCTATTGGAGAAGTCCTTACTCAAAACGGGCATCTAGTGGCATATCATAGTGAAACACTTTCAGACACAGTTCAAAAGTATCCCACTTATGACAAAGAGATGTATTCCGTTGCGCAGGCCTTCTGACAATGGAAGCATTACATTTTGGGGAAGGAAACGATCATCCACACAGACCGCTGACCCCTGTATTTCATATAGACCCAAGGGAAATTGCAGAATGGGGGGTGTTAAGGAGGGTTATACCTACAACAGTTCCATTTGAATATCAAGTATAAGAAGGGCAACACAATTAATGTTGCAGATTGCCTCAGATGACCACTGATCATGGCATTAACCATCGTGCTCAACTCTTGTGGGAACGAGACTTTTGATTGACCACGTCTCTACAAAAGCAACCCAGAATTTGGCCACACATACTAGACACTCTTGGAGGGTCAGCATGTTCCAGATTTTCACCTCCAGGATGCCCTGTTATGCCACCTTGGTCACCTTTGTGTTCCTTCAAGTGAGCGTGCCAAGATGATTTGGGAAGCATACTACAGGCGGGCTGCTGGGAATTTTGGGGTCGAGAAAACGGTGGTAGTACTGCATAAGTATTTCTATTGGCCGAATATTCAACAGGATGTCAGGAAGTACATCAGATCATGCACTGCCTATGCAATTGCCAAACCGACCATCAAGAAGCAAGGGATCTATACCTTACTGCCTACCCCGAGTCAACCTTGGGAATCCATCTCTATGGATTAAATGTCAAGCCTTCCTTCCACTAAGCATGGAAATGACTATGTTTTTGTGGTCGTCGATAGGTTCTCAAAGATGGCCATTATGGCGGCCTACATGAAGAATATCACAGTAGAAGCCACTACTAAACTCTTCTTTGAATGAGTGTGGGTACACTTTGGGATCCCATAGTCTATCATCTTAGATCAGGACAGAAGGTTCCTCAGTACATTTTGGTGCAGTCTCTGGTCGATGATGGACACCAAACTCACTGAACCCACAACCTTCCATCCTCAAATTGATGGCCAGACAGAGGTTGTCAACAGGATGGTCGTACACATTCTGCGCATGTACAACTCAAAGCATCCACGCACATGGGATGGGAACCTCCCCTATGTTCAACATAGTTACAACCGAGCTCTCCACAGCTCGACTAGCCATAACCATTTTCAAGTGGGCTTGGGATTCTAGCCACTATGTCCCATTGATGTTCCCATGCCATTTGCAGCTATTCACACATATTCGGCTCATGTCCAATCCAAAACAGATAAGGTAAAAAACTTCATTGAGCACATCCAACATATTCGCCAGCGGGTCCATGACATTCTGGAGAAATCAAATGCCAAGTACAAGCAGCGACATGATCAACATCAGGTGACACACAAGTTTCAGGTGGGCAAAAAATTCTGGTTGCATTTGTAAAAGGAACGCCTTATCGGAGACTATTGGAAACTCAGACCACTCCGATATGGTCCTTACACCATTACAAAAGTTGTGGGAGACAATGCATTTGAGCTCAGCATTCCCCCATTGTTACAGGGAAAAGTGTCTATGTAGAACTGCTAATCCCACTAAAGTTGGTAGCTGTTACAGGGAAAAGTGTCTACTCAAAACTGCTTATCCCACTATGGTGTGATAGTTGCCTTAGAAACAAACAAAGTAAAGCTACTTTTGTTTTTCCTTTATGAAATATAGATAGAGAAGGACAAAGAAGACCAACCTCTGTCTTGCGCTAATCTCCTGATTCGATTCCTCTCTTTCGCTACTTGTTCCCTTGCATGCCCAGCTTCACAGAGTACCTGTAAGATCACAGTAGCATAGCACTATACGAGAACATTGATCTATAATCATAAACAATCTAGGATCAGATGTAAATTGACCATACAAATGCAGCAAACATAAATGACACAAGAGTATGGAGGAAAAATTGAATAACTTTTATTGATAAACAAGAAAGAGCCAAGGGGAGTTACAACCAGTTGTTCTGACCCAGCATCATCCTCTCAGCAAGGAAGCCCCTCTTCACCCCATACAAAGCTTAGATCACCCAAAAATCTGATGTTTGTCTCAAGAAACCAACAGCAATTCCTTACAATATGCAAAATTCCAGCCTCTGGATCTCTGGGATGAGGGATCCATATATAGATATCTGTAAGGGAGATGAGTCAGCTTGTGATTTGATTAGTGTCTTCCCTCTGATAGTTCTTGCTTCCACTTGGAGATTGATGATCTCTTACCCATCCTTGGTCGAATTCAGAGAGGCAAGTGTCACAGCAGAGGTTTCTGGAAGCTTCCATTGCCTCTCCACCTCGCGGAATGACAATGCCATTTGTCATTTCTCGCCCATCGCACCCCATAGAAGGGATTTTTGAAATGTAACGCACCCACACAGTGTATTTAGGTGATATGCAACGCACTTGGCCTGTGGAACAGCTGAAATGATCCTGTTTTGACCAATTCTGAGCAGTTTTTCATGGAGAACTTCTGGGGGAAGATGTAATCAGTTGACCTTGTTCCTTTAGGGGTTAGAAAAAAACTTTTAGGGACTTAGGAGCCCTTGGTTTATGGACATTTCATGCTTGGTGTTGTAGTGCCCAAAAATGTCTATAACAGTTGCCCCCTAAAGCATGAGGTCATTAATCTTTTGATGTCGGGTGAAATGCTTTATTATGAGGATCCGAAGTTCTTTCAAGCTAGGAGGAGACCTGTAATAAGATACAATACAATACATTATCTTCATAATATTTTCATGATCTAGCTGAGGCGGGCATTCCCATGCTCAACTTTATAAATTCATTTTCATGTACATAGGACAGACAATCGTCTGAGTGTAGACTGATGATTCTGATAGAGCCATCATCCCTTTGATTGGATGATTATCTGTGCAGCAATGATGTACATTTGATGTCTTTATTTCCCTGAAAATATATCACAGCCCACATGGATGAAACTAGATCCGGGGTCTTCAATCTCGTTCGATCTTCACTCGAAGTACAAATCTATCCATGTGAGAGATGTTCTGGAGTCGAACATGGAAAGACATCGCTTGATTACCAGCAAATGATATAAGCTGTTAACAAGCGCGAGAGGAATCACCGATAATGATAATGACCCCCAAGGTACTACAGTACAATTTACGTGGTGTGAATAAAGTACTTGGTATCGAACACCTCGCAAAATCTTTCGGTCGAAGGTCATTGATGTAAACCTGTCACCGGAAGTGAGAAACTTGCCGTTGAGGCATGCAAGCTTCAAAGTACTGAATGGGGTGTTCCTAGATCAACTTCTTGGATAATGAGCTGATGTCGACAAGAAGTGATCCATCATAGGAGGGCCTTAATGAATCCCACATCAATGACATGGAACGGAGCAAATGATTAATGGAGGTGAAAACGATCTGGTGATATAAGGTTCAGGGTGGCGATCATGAAAGAGTGGAGTATAAATGTATTGTAGTGGGTGAGACACAGGTGAATTCTCTGAATGACTTCTCTTGAACATATCGGCGACACTGACGTGATGGATTGGTAGTATTAACCCCAAATGTGGAATGTATGATGGGACCATGGTGATGTGACCGGTGAATGAAACAACCCAACCCGACTTGGATGCGGAGTGAAAGTGTCATGTTCAAGAGCGACTTGCTACCAACAAAGTTTCTTCAAGTTTTTCTTCCCAATTTTTCCCTAGTCATTGCTGACCAGTACCTATTTAATTTTATCAAGCTTGAGGAGGATAACATATGCTTGTTCTATAATTTTCCCTTCGGGCAAACCCATCGCTATGTTTTAACGAGCCTAGCGATAGTGAAACTCGTTCTCATCTATAGACAAGTTTGTCGCTATTAAAATTTTAATGAGTTTAACGACAAAGATAACTCGGTCCTTTTCAATTTTAGAGATTCTGAAAAGGAACGTAAAGGAAACTCCAAAATTCCTTTTTCGTCATCTAATCCCTTAAGTCTGAAAAAGTATAAAACAATACAGAAGGGATGAATTTTCGATCCTTTTAACGAGCCGAACAAGACAAGCGCTTGATCTTTTTGTGTAATAATCCCTCAGGTCTAAAAAGATTAAAATTTAGAGGAGGGATAGCACTTCCGGTCCCTTTAACGAGATGGAGAGGCCAATGGCTCGGAAATATTTTCATATTTTAGAAGTCATTTGGAAAGAGCTTAAAGGAGACTCGTCTTTTGAGGAACGAGTGATAAAATTGGGTAGCGACGGATTCCAAGTAAAGTTTGGAATTTTCCAATCACGGCAGTGTTACAAGGATGGCTAACATGATCACTCTTCGTAGCTGTTCCTCAAAATGGGTAAACAATCAAATGGAGGTGAATGATCGGCCAATGTAAAAGTGGAGGTGACGGTGCAAACACGACCAAGGCTTTAAAGGTTGAAGTGTTACATTCACGATGGTTATTTACTGGAAATTGGTTCATTTTTTAATGAGCTTAAACTTTGGAGGAACATGTGCTCATTGCTTATGTTTATTTTTTAACGAGCATGAAGTCCGCGCTAAAACTGCTCGATTAATCCAGTCGTATAATAAGAATGTCTCATATATAAAAACGATAATTTTTAGAGTTTTTCCCCACATCCTTTCTTTATGCATGTTAGGAAATGACCAATCCTACGAGTTTAAAGGGTTAGAGGACCTACAAATTTAAAAAATAAATAGTCGCTCGTCGCTTGCACGCCAAAAGGTTTGCATG
Organism: Pinus tabuliformis; assembly: GCA_031772625.1. NCBI lineage: Eukaryota > Viridiplantae > Streptophyta > Pinopsida > Pinales > Pinaceae > Pinus > Pinus tabuliformis. Next base: position 943,519,100 of record CM062811.1, on the reverse strand, counting down.
CCCCCAGGTATAAAATAGAATTTCAAGGTCACCCTTCAAATCACCAACAAAACATTTGTTTTATCAGGAACGGTATACCTCTTACAGGTTACCAAAGATTGTTCTATTCACGGCGTAAACAAAACACTTCTTCGGCGATGTTTATCGAAATAAACAAAGGTGAGCGACAATGCCTGCCAACCCACATAACTTTGACAAGAGAATATTATTCCAGTCCAACTCCCTCTTCCAATCTCAGATGGGAGTACGGAGGTCATATACTCTCGCGGAAACCTACCCTATACCTGAAGTTTTCTTGCCGAAGCAGACCAGGGTGCATGCCCCCTGGGTTTCAGTCATGTCCCCCGAATCACACACACTCATCGAGCGGACAGACTGGGGATTGAGACATTTCTTGCGTGAAAAGACCATTCAGGGATGGTATACGACTATTTTCTATGCATGAACCAGGGAATGAAAGCTGGTCTACGAGCTTGACCACTCTTCCTTCGTGCAGAAAGCACATTACTCTAAAGAGTGAGGAGACAATCGCTCCCATGCAATAAATATAGTCTCGTCCAAGGAGTAGATTATAATCCAAGGGTCCTTGAACTACCTTTACGTTTATTTGAACGGTTTTCCCTCTCAATGTTATGGGTACACTGGGAAGGATCCCTAACAGTCGACTGGTTCCTTTGTCAAAGCCTGTTCGATTTCTTATCTCAGGCAAAAGCGATGGCGAACCAAGCGCTTTCCAAGCAGTCAAGGAAAGGATACTCACAGAAGCCCCTTCATCTATGATGGTACTGGACATAACCATTCTATATATTTGAACAAAGATTTGGAATGGTATACTAGCCAGTAAACGGGGTCTGCCCAGTTGATTCCAATCAAAGGAGACAACTAGGTTGCTTGGAGGTGGGACCGAATAGACGACCGAATATGACTCTGACGAATTTCCTTCCTGCGGTAAAGGAACGGGTAAATTGCCCCCATGTTCATCGGAGTCTGTGCTCACGAAAAGAACTTGAACGGTGTCATCCTTGTTCTCTTCGGTGACCGTATCATCTGAAGATGGAACCTCTGAAGGCAAGACCCGGTAAACTGCCACCTCAACCTTTTGACTTTCGTCTGGTATGGGTTCAGATGGTTTGTCTTCAATGATAGATGCTTCAGCCGACCATCTAGGCGGGCCAGCCGGTTTTTTAACTAGTGACGGACTCGGTAAGAGTTTTTTATATCCAGGAGGAATTCGTAACGGTGAAACCGGACAATCGTCCAAAACTCTTTTCGCCTCGTCTAAGAAAGGACAACGATGGACGGCATGGTCGCCTTCGTAGAGTTTACAAGGAAATATATATTTTCCTCTTTGTCCTGGGGCTTCACTTTCACTAGTCGACGGTGTGTTTTCAACATGATCATCAGAGGTTGACGACACCGGGTTGTGCAAACGAGGAGACCAGTCCCTTAAGATCCGAGGGATGCAAAGACAATCTCTATGATAGTGGTCTCCTTTGCAAATGACACATGGCGATTTAGGCCTGGTCGGTGCAGTGTGTGGATTTTAACTAGACGACGCTCGTTTGCCCTCATTCACTTTTGGCTCCTCCTTCTTCTTCTCTTTCTTTCTCTTTTCCTTCTTCTTCTCAGGTACTTGATTTTTTGCTTTACCAACCCCATCAAGCGAAGAAGAAGGAGGAGAGGAAGAATTGGAGGAAGTAGAAGGTCGGTGGGTAACTCTGGACTCGTCTAGTTGCTGACTTGATTGTTCAGGAATTACGGTGTTCTAAACGACAGAGGTTGAGAAGAGCCATATAGGCAAGCCGATTGTCAGTCCTGGAAGCGACATGTGGCCATATGGGGTGCACCAACATCTCCCCAAGAGGAGAAGGGACTAGGATTTCCTCCAAGGGGAATTCTTTGGTTCGTGGATTCCATTTTCTCAACCCAAGATCAACGTAGGAAAGGATGATGAATATTCCGTTTAAAATAAATTTTAGACGGTTTGAGACAACTTGTTTTTTCAATTTTTAAGAGTCGAGAGAAAAAAAAAGATGACTCTAGTTGCCTTCGATTTTTAATGAGCCTGAAGTGAAAAGTGCTCAGATGGACCTTTTCTGTTAAAGAGTCTGAAAAGGAACGAAAGGGACTGATCTGGAAACCTAGGTAGAGGGATTACCAAACCAATCGCAAAACTGCAGAATACCTTTTACGGTACGGCAGTCAATCTTCCCGAATGCTGTGTTCAGTGCATTGCGATCGATAGGGTGGCAGACACGGCTTCCTATGGATAAAGGATTAAGCCTATTGTGGTCTCCCAAAATATACTCGACGGTACGTGGGAGCACAAGTCTGTATTGGCACTTATCGTCTCAAAGTCGAGGAATCACCCAACCATTAGTGAGAACAATAGTTACCAGGCTTTACGACGCCAGAATACATCTCTAGCCTAGACTTCTAAATGTTGTGCGTTAGGTTCCAAAGCGTTGTTAGATTCATTGAATTTATTTTATAGTTGATCTTGTTTATGAAGTTTTCCTTTCAGGTTCACCGTGAGATGTAGATGTAATTCCTAAAATGCAATCTAAGATGATAAACAATCTTTTTATCTTCTTTGTGCAATGAAAATCCTAGCTACTAAGGAAAGAAAGACAGAATTCTTTCACAAAGAGCAAAGAGCACACTCTAAATGCACTTTCCTAAATCAAACCAATCAAACTGTCTAAATGAAAATGCACATGCATGTATTTGTTTTCGACTTTCTTAGAATATGAATGGTAAAAAGAAATTTGATGCACAAATCTGAATTACTTTTCAAGCGATAGTTATCAACAAGTTTCTTTTCGAAATTAAAAATGGAGGCAATCACAACACCTTACGATTTGGAAATGAATACTTGTTTTCGACACTAGAAAAATTACAAATTCAGACCAAAAACAATAGTAACAGGATAATCGACTATCTACAGCAATCAAACTCTTTCCTATGATTGAAAACGCCACTTGCGACACTTTCAAGTCAAAGGACGACAGTGCGATTATGTTACTTTTTGCAAATGAGAACTGAAAATGACTCAACAAACACACAAAAACATTTACAGTTCTTTTGTACAAAGGAGGCGGAATAACAGCAAGGAAAAGGTGTTTCAAACAGAGATATACTGATCATAGGCAGCAAAATTCATGAATAGAACTAGAAAGAATGAATCACAGAAACCAAAACTGCACAATGCCTAGTCTGATCAGCGCACCAGTAACACAAGGAATTTGAAATGCAGTGCACCTAATACACTCGGGAAGTGCGCTGAATTTCATATTCTCAGAACAGTACCTGCGCTGGGCCAGAAACGAGACTTTGCTTGGGTTCCGGGTCACATTTTGCAGTTCAGTTCATGGGTTTTGGCCGAGCAAATGGTAATTAGTAATGCAACAATCATGGGTATATCTAAGCAGGATGTAAGAGCTACCACAAGGGGCAATCAGAGAGTTTGTGAATCAGTTGTTTAAATCATAAACAGATCTTGGAGATTGACTGAAGCGACATTTATCTACTTTGCATTTGCATAGCAAATTCAGTTCGAAAGCTACCTGGCACGACTTCAGACTCCATCTGTAAGTTTATGAAATAGACAACAAAGAAGATAAACAAACAAACTAATTCGTCCCCAACGGAGTCGCCATTTCGTTACAGGGAAAAGTGTCTACTCAGAACTGCTTATCCCACTAAGGTGTGATAGCTGCCTTAGAAAAAAACAAAGTAAAGCTACTTTCATTTTTCCTTTATGAAATATAGATAGAGAAGGACAAAGAAGACCAACCTCTGTCTTGTGCTAATCTCCTAATTCGATTCCTCTCTTTCTTGATAGTCTTTCGCTACTTGTTCCCTTGCACACCCAGCTTCACAGAGTACCTGTAAGATCACAGTAGCATAGCACTATACAAGAACATGGATCTATAATCATAAACAATCTAGGATCAGATGTAAATTGACCATACAAATGCAGCAAACATAAATGACACAAGAGTATGGAGGAAAACTTGAATAGCTTTTATTGATAAACAAGAAAGAGCCAAGGGGAGTTACAACCAGTTGTTCTGACCCAGCATCATCCTCTCAGCAAGGAAGCCCCTCTTCACCCCATACAAAGCTTAGATCACCCAACAATCTGATGTTTGTCTCAAGAAACCAACAACAATTCCTTACAATATGCAAAATTCCAGCCTCTGGATCTCTGGGATGAGGGATCCATATATAGATATCTGTAAGGGAGATGAGTTAGCTTGTGATTTGATTAGTGTCTTCCCTTTGATAGTTCTTGCTTCCACTTGGATATTGATGATCTCTTACCCATCCTTCGTCGAATTCAGAGAGGCAAGTGTCATAGGAGAAGTTTATGGAAGCTTCCATTGCCTCTCCACCTCGCGGAATGACACTGCCATTTGTCATTTCTCGCCCATCGGACCCCATAGAAGGGATTTTTGAAATGCAATGCACCCACACAGTGTATTTAGGTGAGATGCAATGCACTTGGCCTGTGGAGCAACTGAAATGATCCCGTTTTGACCAATTCTGAGCAGTTTTCATGGAGAACTTCTGGGGGAAGCTGTAATCAGTTGACCTTGTTCCTCTAGGGGTTAGAACAACACTTTTAGGGACTTAGGAGCCCTTGGTTTATGGACATTTCATGCTTGGGGTTGTAGTGCCCAAAAATGTCTATAACAGTTGCCCCCTAAAGCATGAGGTCGTTAATCTTTTGATGTCGGGTGAAATGCTTTATTATGAGGATCCAAAGTTCTTTCAAGTTGGGAGGAGACCTGTAATAAGATACAATACAATACATTATCTTCATAATATTTTCATGATCTAGCTGAGGCGGGCATTCCCATGCTTAGCTTTATAAATTAATTTTCATGTACATAGGACAGACAATCGTCTGAGTGTAGACTGATGATTTTGATAGAGCCATCATCCCTTTGATTGGATGATTATCTGTGCAGCAATGATGTACATTTGATGTCTTTATTTCCCTGAATATATATCCCAACCCGGATGGATGAAACTAGATCTGGGGTCTTCAATCTCGTTCGATCTTCACTCGAAGTACAAATCTATCCATGTGAGAGATGTTCTGGAGTCGAACATGGAAAGACATCGCTTGATTACCAGCCAATGATATAAGCTGTTAACAAGCACGAGAGGAATCACCGATAATGATAATGACCCCCAAGGTACTACAGTAAAATTCACGTGGTGTGAATAAAGGACTTGGCATCGAACACCACGCAAAATCTTTCGGTCGAAGGTCATTGATGTAAACCTGTCGCCGGAAGTGAGAAGCTTGCCGTTGAGGCATGCAAGCTTCAAAGTACTGAATGGGGTGTTCCTAGATCAACTTCTTGGATAATGAGCTGATGTCGACAAGAAGTGATCCATCATAGGAGGGCCTTAATGAATCCCACATCAATGACACGGAACGGAGAAAATGATTAATGGAGGTGAAAACGATCTGGTGATATAAGGTTCAGGGTGGCGGTCATGAAAGAATGGAGTATAAATGTATTGTAGTGGGTGAGACACAGGTGAATTCTCTGAATGACTTCTCTTGAACATATCAGTGACACTGACGTGATGGATTGGTATCATTAACCCCAAATGTGGATGGTATGATGGGACAATGGTGATGTGACCGATGAATGAAACAACCCAACCCGACTTGGATGCGGAGTGAAAGTGTCATGTTCAAGAGCGAGTTGCTACCAACAAAGTTTCTTCAAGTTTTTCTTCCCAATTTTTCCCTAGTCATTGCTGAACAGTACCTATTTATTTTTATCAAGCTTGAGCAGGATAACATATGCTTGTTCTATAATTTTCCCTTCGGGCAAACACATCGCTATGTTTTAATGAGCCTAGCGATAGTGAAACTCGTTCTCGTCTATAGACAAGTTTGTCACTATTAAAATTTTAACGAGTTTAACGACAAAGATAACTCAGTCCTTTTCAATTTTAGAGAGTCTGAAAAGGAACGTAAAGGAAACTCCAAAATTCCTTTTTCGTCATCTAATCCCTTAAGTCCGAAAAAGTATAAAACAATACAGAAGGGATGAATTTTCGATCCTTTTAACGAGCCGAACAAGACAAGTGCTCGATCTTTTTGTGTAATAATCCCTCAGGTCCAAAAAGATTAAAATTTAGAGGAGGGATAGCACTTCCGGTCCCTTTAACGAGCTGGAGAGGCCAATGGCTCGGCAATCTTTTCATATTTTACGAGTCATTTGAAAAGAGCTTAAAGGAGACTCGTCTTTTGAGGAACGAGTGATAAAATTGGGTAGCAACTGATTCCAGGTAAGGTTTGGAATTTTCCAATCACGACAGTGTTACAAGGATGGCTAACATGATCACTCTTCGCAGCTGTTCCTCAAAATGGGTAAACAATCAAATGGAGGTGAATGATCGGCCAATGTAAAAGTGGAGGTGACGGTGCAAACACGACCAAGGCTTTAAAGGTTGAAGTGTTACATTCACGATGGTTATTTACCGGAAATTGGTTCATTTTTTAATGAGCTTAAACTTTGGAGGAACATGTGCTCATTACTTATGTTTATTTTTTAACGAGCATGAAGTCCGCGCTAAAACTGCTCGATTAATCTAGTCGTATAATAAGAATGTCTCATATATAAAAACGGCAATTTTTAGAGTTTTGCCCCACATCCTTTCTTTATGCAAGTTAGGAAACGACCAATCCTACGAGTTTAAAGGATTAGAGGACCTACAAATTTAAAAAATAAATAGTCGCTCTTCGCTTGCACACCAAAAGGTTTGCATGCCCCCAGGTATAAAACAGAGTTTCAAGGTCACCCTTCAAATCACCAACAAAACATTTGTTTTATCCGGAAAGGTATACCTCTTACAGGTTACCAAAGATTGTTTTGTTCACGGCGTAAACAAAACACTTCTTCGGCGATGTTTATCGAAATAAACAAAGGTGAGCGACAATGCTTGCCAACCCACATAACTTTGACAAGAGAATATTATTCCAGTCGAACTCCCTCTTCCAATCTCGGATGGGAGTACGGAGGTCATATACTCTCGCGGAAACCTACCCTATACCTGAAGTTTTCCTGCTGAAGAAGACCAGGGTGCATGCCCCGTGGGTTTCAGTCATGTCCCCCGAATCACTCGCGCTCATCGGGCAAAACGGACTGGCAATTGAGACATTTCTTGCGTGAAAATACCATTCAGGGATGGTATATGACTATTTGCTATGCATGAACCAGGGAATGAAAGCTGGTCTACGAGCTTGACCACTCTTCCTTCGTGCAGAAAACACATTACTCTAAAGAGTGAGGAGACAATCGCTCTCATGCAATAAATATAGTCTCGTCCAAGGAGTAGATTATAATCCAAGGGTCCTTGAACTACCATTACGTTCATTTTAATGGTTTTCCCTCTCAATGTTATGGGTACATTGGGAAGGATCCCTAACGGTCGACTGGTTCCTTTGTCAAAGCCTGTTAGATTTCTTATCTCAGGAAAAAGCGATGGCGAACCAAGCGCTTTCCAAGCAGTCGAGGAAAGGATACTCACAGAAGCCCCTTCATCTATGATGGTACTTGACATAACCATTCTATATATTTGAACAAAGATTCGGAATGGTATACTAGCCAGTAAACGGGGTCTGCCCAGTTGATTCCAGTCAAAGGAGACAACTAGGTTGTTTGGAGGTGGGACCGAATAGACGGCCGGATATGACTCTGACGAACTTCCTTCCTGCGGTAAAGGAACGGGTAAATTGCCCCCATGTTCATCGGAGTCTGTGCTCACAAAAAGAACTTGGACGGTGTCATTCTTGTTCTCTTCGGTGACCGTATCATCTGAAGATGGAACCTCTGAAGGCAAGACTGGGTCAACTGCCACCTCAACCTTTTGACTTTCGTCTAGTATGGGTTCATATGGTTTGTCTTCAATGATAGATGCTTCAGCTGACCATCTGGGCGGGTCAGCCGGTTTTTCAACTAGTGACGAACTCGGCAAGAGTTTTTTATATCCAGGAGGAAGTCGTAACGATGAAATCGGACAATCGTCCAAAACTCTTTTTGCCTCATCTAAGAAGGGACAACGGTGGACGGCATGGTCGCCTTTGCACAGTTTACAAGAAAATCTATATTTTCCTCTTTGTCTTGGGGCTTCACTTTCACTAGTCGACGGTGTGTTTTCAACATGATCATCAGAGGTTGACGACACGGGTTGTGCAAACGAGGAGACTAGTCCCTTAAGATCCGGTAGATGCAAGGACAATCTCTATGATAGTGGTCTCCTTTGCAAATGACACATGGCGATTTAGGCCTGGTCGGTGCAGTGTGTGGATTTTCACTAGACGACGCTCGTTTGCCCTCATTCGCTTTTGGCTCCTCCTTCTTCTTCTCTTTCTTCTTCTTTCCTTCTTCTTCTCAGGTACTTGATTTTTGGCTTTACCAACCCCATCAAGCGAAGAAGAAGGAGGAGAGGAAGAATTGGAGGAAGTAGAAGGTCGGTGTGTAACTTTGGACTCGTCTAGTTGCTGACTTGATTGTTTAGGAATTGCGGTGTTCTGAACGACAGAGGTTGAGAAGATCCATACAGGCAAGCCGATTGTCAGTCCTGGAAGCGACAATGTGGCCATATGGGGTGCACCAACATCTCCCCAAGAGGAGAAGGGACTAGGATTTCCTCCAAGGGGAATTCTTTGGTTGGTGGATTCCATTTTCTCAACCCAAGATCAACGTAAGAAAGGATGATGAATATTCCGTTTAAAATAAATTTTAGACGGTTTGAGACAACTTGTTTTTTCAATTTTTAAGAGTCGAGAAAAAACAAAAGATGACTCTAGTCGCCTTCGATTTTTAATGAGCCTGAAGTGACAAGTTCTCAGATGGACCTTTTCCGTTAAAGAGTCTGAAAAGGAACGAAAGGCACTGCTCTGGAAATCTAGGTAGAAGGATTACCAAACCAATCGCAAAACCGCAGAATACTTTTTACAGTACGACAGTCAATCTTCCCGAATGCTGTGTTCAGTGCATTACGATTGATAGGGCGGCAGACACGACTTCCTATGGATAAAGGATTAATCCTATTGTTGTCTCCCAAAATATACTCGACGGTACATGGGAGCACAAGTTCGTACTGGCACTTATTGTTTCAAAGTGGAGGAATCACCCAACCATCAGTGAGAACAACAGTTACCAGGCTTTACGATGCCGGAATACATCTCTAGCCTAGGCTTCTAAATGTTGTGCGTTAGGTTCCAAAGCGTTGTTAGATTCATTGAATTTATTTTATAGTTGATCTTGTTTATGAAGTTTTCCTTTTAGGTTCACCGCGAGATGTAGATGTAATTCCTAAAATGCAATCTAAGATGATAAACAATCTCTTTATCTTCTTTGTGCAATGAAAATCCTAGCTACTAAGGAAAGAAAGATAGAATTCTTTCACAAAGAGCAAAGAGCACACTCTAAATGCACTTTCCTAAATCAAACCAATCAGACTGTCTAAATGCAAATGCACATGCATGTATTTGTTTTTGACTTTCTGAGTATATGAATGGTAAAAAGAAAGTTAATGCACAAATCTGAATTACTTTTCAAGCGAAAATTATCAACAAGTTTCTTTTCGAAATTAAAAATGGAGGCAATCACAACACCTTACGATTTGGAAATGAATACTTGTTTTCGACACTAGAAAAATTACAAATTCAGACCAAAAACAATAGTAACAGGATAATCGACTATCTACAGCAATAAAACTCTTTCCTATGATTGAAAACAACACTTGCGACACTTTCAAGTCAAAGGACGACAGTGCGATTATGTTACTTTTTGCAAAGGAGAACTGAAAATGACTCAACAAACAAACAAAAACATTTACAGTTCTTTTGTACAAAGGAGGCGGAATAACAGCAAGGAAAAGGTGTTTCAAACAGAGATATACTGATCACAGGCAGCAAAATTCATGAATAGAACTAGAAAGGATGAATCAAAGAAACCAAAACTGCACAATGCCTAGTCTGATCAGCGCACCTGTAACACAGGGAATTTGAAATGCAGCACACCTACTACACTCGGGAAGTGCGCTGAATTTCAGATTCTCAGAACAGTACCTACGCTGGGCCAGAAACGAGAGTTTGCTTGGGTTCCGGGTCACAGTTTGCTGTACAGTTCATGGGTTTTGGCCGAGCAAATGGTAATCAGTAATGCAAAAATCATGGGTAGATCTAAGCAGGATCTAAGAGCTACCACAAGGGGCAATCAAAGAGTTTGTGAATCAGTTGTTTAAATCATAAACAGATCTTGGAGATTGACTGAAGTGGCATTTATCTACTTTGCATTTGCGTAGCAAATGCAGTTCGGAAGCTACCTGACACGACTTCAGACTCTGTCTGTAAGTTTATGAAATAGACAACAAAGAAGATAAACAAACAAACTAATTCGTCCCCAGAGGAGTCGCCATTTCGTTACAGGGAAAAGTGTCTACTCAGAACTGCTTATCCCACTAAGGTGTGATAGCTGCCTTAGAAACAAACAAAGTAAAGCTACTTTCGTTTTCCCTTTATGAAATATAGATAGAGAAGGACAAAGAAAACCAACCTTTGTCTTGCACTAATCTCCTGATTCGATTCCTCTCTTTCTTAATAGTCTTTCGCTACTTGTTCCCTTGCACGCCCAGCTTCACAGAGTACCTGTAAGATCATAGTAGCATAGCACTATACAAGAACATGGATCTATAATCATAAACAATCTAAGAACAGATGTAAATTGACCATACAAATGCAGCAAACATAAATGACACAAGAGTATGGAGGAAAATTTTAATAGCTTTTATTGATAAACAAGAAAGAGCCAAGGGGAGTTACAACCAGTTGTTCTGACCTAGCATCATCCTCTAAGCAATGAAGCTCCTCTTCACCCCATACAAAGCTTAGATCACCCAACAATCTAATGTTTGTCTCAAGAAACCAACAACAATTCCTTACAATATGCAAAATTCCTGCCTCTGGATCTCTGGGATGAGGGATCCATATATAGATATCTGTAAGGGAGATGAGTCAGCTTGTGATTTCATTAGTGTCTTCCCTCTGATAGTTCTTCCTTCCACTTGGAGATTGATGATCTCTTACTCATCCTTGGTCGAATTCAGAGAGGAAAGTGTCACAGGAGAAGTTTCTGGAAGCTTCCATTGCCTCTCCACCTCGCGGAATGACACTGCCATTTGTCATTTCTCACCCATCGCACCCCATAGAAGGGATTTTTGAAATGAAATGCACCCACACAGTGTATTTAGGTGAGATGCAATGCACTTGGTCTGTGGAGCAGCGAAAATGATCCTATTTTGTCCAATTCTGAGCAGTTTTTCATGGAGAACTTCTGGGGGAAGCTGTAATCAGTTGACCTTGTTCCTTTAGGGGTTAGAACAACACTTTTAGGGACTTAGGAGCCCTTGGTTTATGGACATTTCATGCTTGGGGGTGTAGTGCCCAAAAATGTCTATAACAGTAGCTACCTTAGAAACAAACAAAGTCAAACTACTTTCGTTTTCCTTTATGAAAGATAGATAAGAGAAGAATAAAGGAGACCAACCTCTGTCTTGTGCTTGGTTCCTTACTCGATTCCTCTCTCTTCTGATAGTACTTTGCTACTTGCTTTCTCATATACCCAGCTTCACAGAGTACCTGTAGAATCAAAGCAGCATAACACTATACAAGAACATGGATCTATTATCATAAAAAATCTAGGATCGGATGTAAATTGACCATACAAATGCATGAAACATAAATTACACAAGAGTATGGAGGAAAACTTGAATAGCTTTATTGATAATCAAGAAAGAACCAAGAGAGTTACAACGAGTTGTTCTAACCCAGCATCATCCTCTCAGCAAGTAAGCCCTTCTTCACCTCATAGAAAGCTTAGATCACCCAACACTATGATGTTGCCTCAAGAAACCAACAACAATTCCTTACAAGATGCAAAATTCCAGCCCCTGGATCTCTGGGGTGAGGGATCCATATATAGATTTCTGTAAGGGAGATGAGTCAGCTTGTGATTTTATTAGTGTCTTCCCTCTGATAGTTCTTGCTTCCACTTGGAGATTGATGATCTCTTACTCATCCCTGGTGGAATTCAGAGAGGCAAGTGTCACAGGAGAAGTTTCTGGAAGATTCCATGCTTCTCCACCTCGCGGATTGACACTATCGTTTGTCCCTTCTCGCCCATCGCACCCCATAGAAGGGATTTTTGAAATGAAAAACGCACCTACTGTGTGTATTTAGGTGAGATGCAACGCACTTTGCCTATGGAGCAGGTGAAATGATCTAGTTTTGAGTAGTTTTTCATGGAGAACTTCTGGGAGAAGCTGTAATCAGTTGACCTTGTTCTTTTAGGGGTTGGAAAAACACTTTTGGGGACTTAGGATACCTTGGTTTATGGACATTTTATGCTTGGGGTTGGAGTACCCAAAAATGTCTATAACAGTTGCCCCTTAAAGCATGAGGTCGTTAATCTTTTTTATGTCGGGTGAAATGCTTTATCATGAGGATTCGAAGTTCTTTCAAGCTGGAAGGAGACCTGTAATAAGATACAATACAGTACATTATCTTCATAATATTTTCATGATCTAGCTAAGGCGGGCATTCCCATGCTTAGCTTTATAAATTCATTTTCATGTACATAGGACAGACAATCGTCTGATTGTAGACTGATGATTTTGGTAGAGCCATCATCCCTTAGATTGGATTATTATCTGTGCAGCAACGATGTAAATTTGATGTCTTTATTTCCTAAATATATATCGCAGCCCAGATGGATGAAACTAGATCTAGGGTCTTCAATATTGTTCAATATTCACTCAAAGTACAAGTCGATCCATGTGAGAGATGTTCTGGAGTCGAACATGGAAAGACATCGCCTGATTACCAGCTAATGATGTAAGCTATTAACAGGCGCGAGAGGAATCACTGATAATTATAATGATCCTCAAGGTACTGCAGTACAATTCACATGATGTGAATAAGGGATTTGGTGTCGAACACCATGCAAAATATTTTTGTCGAAGGCCATTGATGTAAACCTATCGCCGGAAGTGAGAAACTTGCCATTGAGGTATGCAAGCTTCAAAGTACTGAAACGAGTGTTCCTAGATCGACTTCTTGGATAATGAGCTGATGTCGACAAGAAGCAATCCGTCATAGGAGGGCCTTAATGAATACCACAACAATGACACGGAACAGAGCAAATGATTTTAATGGAGGTGAAAACAGTCTGGTGATATAAGGTTCAGGGTGGCGGTCATGAAAGAATGGAGCGTAAATGTATTGAAGTGGGTGAGACACAGATGAATTCTCTGAGTGACTTCTCTTGAACATATCAACGACACTGACATGATGGATTGGTAGCATTAACCCGAAATGTGGATGATGTGATGTGACCATGGTGATGTGACCGGTGAATGAAACAACCCAACCCGACTTGGATGCAGAGTGAAAGTGTCATGTTCAAGAGCGACTTGCTACCAACAAAGTTTCTTCAAGTTTTCTTCCCAATTTTTCCCCAGTCATTGTTGACCAGTACCTCTTTACTTTTGTCAAGCTTGAGGAGAATAACATATGCGTGTTCCATAATTTTCCCTTCAGGCAAACCCATCGCTATGTTTTAACGAGCCTAGCGATAGTGAAACTCATTCTTGTCAGCTATGGACAAGTTTGTCGCTATCAGGTTTTAACGAGTTTAACGACAAAGATAACTCGGTCCTTTTCAATTTTTAGAGAGTTTGAAAAGGGATGTAAAGGTAACTCCAAAAATCCTTTTTCGTCATCTAATCCCTTAAGTCCGTAAAAGTACAAAACAATATAGAAGGGATGATTTTTCGATACTTTTAACGAGCCGAACAAAACAAGCGCTCGATCTTTTTGTGTAATAATCCTTCCGGTCCAAAAAGATTAAAATCTAAAGGAGGGATAGCATTTCCGGTCACTTTAACGAGCTGGAAAGGCCAATGGCTCGGCAATCTTTTCATATTTTACGAGTCAATTGAAAAGAGCTTAAAGGAGACTCGTCTTTGAGGAACGAGTGATAAATCTGGGTAGCAGCTGATTCCAGGTAAGGTTTGGAATTTCCCAATCATGACAGTGTTACAAGGATGGCTAACAGGATCACTCTTCGCAGCTGTTCCTCAAAAGGGGTAAACAATCAAATGGAGGTGAATGATCGGCCAATACAGAGTGGAGGTGATGATGAGAACACGACCAAGTCTTTAAAGGCTGAAGTACTACATTCACAATGGTTATTTACTGGAAATTGGTTCATTTTTTATTGAGGTCAAATGCTGGTGGAAACATTTGCTCAATGCTTATGTTTATTTTTTAACGAGCATGAAGTCCGCGTTAAAACTGCTCGATATAATGGTCATTTCTTGACTTTACCATTAATAGCTTTGTTCTTTCAAAGATTGTACTGTAAGCTCAATTGCTTCATCAAACTAGTTAGAAATGAAAAATATATGTTTGAAAAATGAGTTAGGACACTAATATTTTACTTGAATTACGTAAAAGTAATTTAAAAGTGCTTTTACCTCTCATTTTACCATTTCATTTGAACTTTGGCTTTTTGGAGCTTTGGAGGTGCTTTCCCCCTTTGATTTTTCACCAACTGATTCTGGGAGATTCTGTGGACGATTTTCGGCGCCGTCTGGACCAGGTAGGGGCTAAACCTCAGCTCTTTGATCCGGATTTAAATAGGAACGCAACAAATTACAGAGATAACCATATACAAAAAGATGCAGCGGAAATAATACTTCATTTCATTAATGGAAAATACTGAAATATGCTTACAACAGAAATGGAAATAAACTAGCTAGGGCGATGGTAGCTTATCTCTGAGAAGAGATGTGATGGCTACATGCCTCTGAACTCCGAACTGTATTACAATGAGGCTCAAAGGCCTATTTATTGTTGAGAAACAATGGAAAACCCTTCACATCCCGAAACCTAACCCTAGAAGATGAAACGCCAAATTGTGGACCCGTTTGGGTAAATTGGTACATCAATTTCCCGGGGTCGTAACTTTGGCATACGATCTCCGTTTGATGCGTACGATAGCTCATTAGAAAGATCTATCCGAGTACTACCACTTTGGGAGGCAACATCGGTCCATGGACCCATGTTGCCCTAGAATCCCAAAAAAACGTCGTTTAGGGCCTCAAAACGGCTCCGGAAGTTCAGGACCCGAAAAATTGCTAAAAATAGTAAACTGTGCTACAATTAAGGAAACTGAAAATGCTAAGAAAGACAATGGTGGGGGTCCAAATGGGTTGGTGGGTGGCCACCAACATCCACCTGGATCATTCCTCCCCCCTTAGGAAGCAATGGTCCCCATTGCGTTGAGTTCCTCCATCTGCTGAACTTGTCCTGCAATCTCTGATGTGTCCAGTGATGGTGGGAAGCATGGTCGACGATCGTCCACATTGAACATTTGGTGCAGGCGAAGGAATGGAGGAATGATGTGCTCCAAAGCATTGTTCCCCATAGCCTTGGTACTGCTGTAAGGACCATGTCGGAGTGGTCTGAGCTTCTTATGGGTTCTGGTAAGGCGTTCTTTCTGTCGATGCAACCAGACTTTGTTGCCCACCTGAAACTTGTGTGGTACCCATGTGGGTGAGGAGAAGTTGTTCCGATGTTTTGTCATGACCGTATCCCTTTGTTGCTGCTGCTGCGTGGAGGAACCCTTTGCAGGGGTCATGGATGTCGCAACGATCTTCTCCTTATTTTGGGAGTGAACCAGACAGATGAATTTCCTGGTCTGTGATATGAGCTTGCTGCCTTTCTTGTTAGTGATCAAAGATGTGGCAGTAGGTGGGGTTACCTCTGGTATCCTGTATAATGAATTACTCAAAGAAATAATGACAGCGCGAGGCCTTGACTCATACACAGCATGTCGCCTCCACAAGTATGGCTGGCCTAATAGTACATCACAAACATCCAGAGGTGTAACATCACACAATACCTCATCTGTGAAGGGCTTGATGCTGTAGGGAAGGCGGCATTGCTGGCGAACTTTGAGATCCCGTCCTTCATGAAGCCACCCGATACTGTACGGCTGTGGGTGTGGTGTAGTCGGTAGGCCCAACCGCTTCACGACCTCTGCTGAAACGAGGTTCTTTTGGCTGCCACTGTCGACAATGAATTGTAGCGGCGAACCCTTCACCCACATCTGTGAGTGGAAAAGACGCTCCCCTTCCTCTGGATTTTCGGGCTCATCTTTCTGGATCTTGGCGGTGGCAACAGTGGCGCTGGGATCCGCATCAATGATCTGCTTCCCTTTTCCATTACCCTTGTCGGGTTCTGGCTCAGGGTCAGAACATGTATCTGATTCGGAAGCCTTTAGCTCAGCCACCAGTGACTGCTTGGCCCGACACTCACTTGTGTTGTGAGTGGAGCTCTTATGGAACTCGCACCATTTTCCAGTGTCCTTTCTCGGCTTCGCGGCGTTGCTCTTTGCTTGCAGCTTCGGCTGGTTGTCTTGGGCTGTCCTGCCTTGGCTTTGTCCTTTGTTCTGTGGTTTAGGGGCACCTTTCCCCTGCTTTGGATTCGCAGATCCAAAGTCTCGCTTCTTTTGTTTAAACTTCTGCTCGACCTTGACGGCATACCGGTATGCTGCGCCGAGCGAGGAGATGTTCAAGAACACCATCTCTTCCTGGATGTATCTGTGTAGGCAGCCGCGGTATTTGAGTACCAGATGCAGCTCAGAATCTTTGATACCCAACTGTGTGCGAAGGGTGTGAAAAATGTTTGTGAACTCCGGCACATCTTGGTCTCGTCCCTGCCGCAGTGTGGTCCATTTGATATATTTGTCCTCATAGCTTCCGACAGGGTAGTACTGCTCCTTGATGGCATCCCGGAAGTCATTCCAAGTGGGTGCGGCTGAAAATAGTGAGCCTGTACTTTCATCCTTCTGCTCGCAGTAGGTTTCCTACCAGTCCTTGACGTGGGGGGCTGCTTTGAGAAGAGCGAAAACAATCTTTTCCCGACTTGAAAATTCATGAACAGAAAAATACCCATCTAGCAGATTTAACCATTTATCTACGGCATCTGCGTCTATTTGACCCTCGAATATTGGGATTTCAAAATTAACTTGTACCTTGAAGGGTGTGGCATTTCCAGAGTCGCTGTTGGAAGCCGATACGTCGCCTCTGGGTAGCCGCTGAAGGATCTGCGCAAAGCTATCCATCATCGCGTTCCGTTGCCGCTCGAGTGCTTCTTCGAGCAAGATTTTGATAGGATCTCCTGCCCCCTCGTCTTTCTTCTCATCCGCCATGGGAGGCCGTCGGGATTTTCGAGGTTGGTCTTGCAAAGGTTCGACCAGTTCAAGCCCTAACTCCTTATATCCCGACCTCGTTGGGGACATGCAAAGAAAAACAGAGAAAAAGCAGACCGCTCTGATACCACTGATCCGGATTTAAACAGGAACGCAACAAATTACAGAGATAACCATATACACAAAGATGCAGCGGAAATAATACTTCATTTCATTAATGGAAAATACTGAAATATGCGTACAACAGAAATGGAAATAAACTAGCTAGGGTGATGGTAGCTTATCTCTGAGAAGAGATGTGATGGCTACATGCCTCTGAACTCCGAACTGTATTACAATGAGGCTCAAAGGCCTATTTATTGTTGAGAAACAATGGAAAACCCTTCACATCCCGAAACCTAACCCTAGAAGATGAAACGCCAAATTGTGGACCCGTTTGGGTAAATTGGTACATCAATTTCCCGGGGTCGTAACTTTGGCATACGATCTCCGTTTGACGCGTACGATAGCTCGTTAGAAAGATCTATCCGAGTACTACCACTTTGGGAGGCAACATCGGTCCATGGACCCATGTTGCCCCAGAATCCCAAAAAAACGTCGTTTAGGGCCTCAAAACGGCTCCGGAAGTTCAGGACCCGAAAAACTGCTAAAAATAGTAAACTGTGCTACAATTAAGGAAACTGAAAATGCTGAGAAAGACAATGGTGGGGGTCCAAATGGGTTGGTGGGTGGCCACCAACATCCACCTGGGTCACTCTTTCATTTCATCCTTTCCATTTTTCATTCTGAGTCTAATTTCTGGTTTTTCTGAGCCTCTGGGGTTTGAAAAACTCGCCCTGGCTCCATTGCACCCTTTATGCATCGAAAGGTGCGTTGGATGTTAGCCTGTCTAATGGCCAATTGACATGCAACATACCCAGAACACTACTGTAGGTGCGATGAGCGCAAGGAAGGAAATTTATGCACAATTTTCAATGGAAATTTTTGCTTGTTTCTCACCAAATCAGGATCTAACTCTTCTCTTGTTTGTTTTCAGAGATTTATTGGAGCAAAATGACTATTACATGGCGAGAACGTGAGCATGAAGAAGATGACGTGCTTGCTTTACATGATCTAGTTACAGTAAATGCATTATGGAACTGTGGCCTATTGAAGTTTTTCCGCATTTCTAGCATGAGACAACAAATCAACTTGCTGCAGTATTTGCTCGATGCTTGGGATCCTACCAGCCAGGTGTTCCAGATTAGGGGCAAATCCATCCCCTTGACTGTAGTGGACATCTATTTTTTGACCAGCTTATCGAGGCGAGGTGCCCCTATCTCTTTATTAGGTTCGGCTCGTGGAGGTGAATCTGTGAGAGATTATGTTCGCAGGTATTGCAGAGAGGGATCTCAGCCGAGTAAAGACAGCAAGATCATCATCCAAGATGTCACTGACAGGTATTTGAGGACCATTCTATTCACTTTTGGTAGGATGGCTAGTGGTGCGGCTCTTCATGTGGCCAACCGATCTTATATGCAGTATGCCTTGGAATGTCTCGAACCGAAGGTGTTCAAATGGTGTGACGCAGTACTCCTTGTGATGAAAGAACAGTTGACCAAGGTGAAAAATAGGAGATTTAAGAACTTTGGATATGGTTCTATTTTGACCGCCTTCGCCTTGGAAAAGATACCACTGATGCAGTCGCAGTATATTGCACTTGGTTTACCTCCACCGACTGAACCACGTATGTAGAGATGGGTCGACCATATGTCTAGGCATGCTGGTTAGTCTCAGATTTCCTTTTCTGATACCTTCTTCGAGTGGTTTGATCGTCAGGAGATGGTTTATTCTGAGTATCCATATGCTAGTATGGACTTCCGGGGTGACCTAGATTCGGTACTGCCGGCTGGCGAACAGTGGGGTGCCATTCGTAAATTCTTGACCATATTTCTGTTTATCGTTTTTCCTTTTATAATGTCCTCGTGCTTTGTTCTATCAAGACTAATCAGAACTCATGTGCTCATGCAGATGTTGGTCTCATTCGGCCAGTAGTACACCTGAGAGTGCCAGCTGCCGCTCCAGCAGGAGGGCTGTGGGAAGGGCTATCCTTCGCGACCTTGATGTGGCCGAGACTCTTTCAGCATTATAGGATCAAGTCGAGGGTCTCACTCTTGGTATTCCAGATGTGAGGACCAACGAGTTGCCTTTGAGGTTGCAGCGACATACTACTGGCGTGCCAAGTCGATGGACTAGGCTTTTGCGCATGATTGCACAGGCGGTGACTTGTTATCACCAGCATCACTAGACTAGGGTGCCCCCTAGCGTTTTGAGTTTTGGGTCATTTGACCAATTTTGTCTTGGTTACAGAGCATTATGTGTAAACCATAAACAATTATATATATATATATATATTTTTGATTTTCGGAGTTTTATTTTGGTTAAGTTACATGATCCTGATGCAAATATTGATGAGATGCTTCTTTTTATAAATGTTGCAAATGTCTATCTAACACATAATTTGCCAATGAGTCAGTTAATGTGTTTAAGTTTCTAGAAATATGCTGATATTGAATAAAATCAAATTGCCTTTCCAAAATCTTGACCCTTAGGAACATGCAATAGATAGCTGGATTTCGGACGAAGTAGATACCAGTGAGCTGTAGTATGACGAGCTGTGAGTCTAGCCTGATGACCAGTTGGCATATGCCATGTGTGATGGCATCAGAGAGAAGTTCTATCAACGCGCTATATTCAGCGATGTTATTCGTTGATCGACCAATACATACCCCTCTGAAACTTACTAACTCGCCGCTTGGATCAAAAATGGCCCAGGCCGCAGAAGATAGGTTCCACGAACTACGACTTGCTCCGTCAGCGTATCCAACAAATGATTCCAGTAGGTTTGGCATATGCAACAAATGTAAAAGGTGGATTTACTTGAACAAAACAAATACTTTAGCGAAAACAAAAATGTAACAAAAGCATGTAGGTTACCACACTGAATCATGCATAGTAACACTTAAGGTACAACCCGTTACGAGGTTGTGCCAGTGGAATCCTGTCATAATCCATTAACTCGTAGGCTCCTTTTGCTAACACTCGCTTAACAATATAGGGGCCCATCCATAAAGACTTTAATTTACCTGCTCCCAATTTAGCAGATTCTTGGTCATAAAGCAAGACCAAGTCACCTTCTGAGAAGACATGGGGTTTGACATTCTTGTCGAACTGCGCCTTGACTCGTTTCTTATGGGCTTCGTTAGCCAAAGCGGCATCACGACGGGTTTTATCCAATTGGATTAGTTCCAAGAAACGAGCCTCCTCTTCTAAAGTTCCGGGGAGAAGGTCAATTGCGAGTTTGAGGGACGAGATTTCACATTGAACTGGTAAGATTGCTTCTAGGCCATACACCAGTTGGAAAGGTGTAAACACGGTCACATTCCTTACCGATGTTTGGTATGCCCAAAAGGCTGAGCACAGGATCAGGTGCCAACTCCTTTTGTGGACTCCAATCATCCTTTGCAGCATGCGCTTCAGGACCTTGTTGATTTCTTCAACTTGTCTGTTGGCCTGCGGGTAGTATGGAGTAGAGCTGTCGTGGGACAACCCTAATTTGGCAGATAATTTGACCATCATGTGATTGCGAAAATTCGATCCATGATCTGTGACTATAGCCTATGGAATGCCGAATCTGGCGACTACATGATTAAAAAAGAAAAGGGCAGTTGTTTCACCAGTGTTATCTAATGTAGGCATCGCCTCGGCCCACTTGGTAAAATAGTCCACTGCGACTATGATATACCCATGCCCCCCGGTTGAGGTGGGGTTAGATGTCATGAAATCAATGCCCCACTTGGCGAATGGCCAAACAACAACTATTGGCTGCAAAGGTGCGGGCGATCTTTTGGTTTTGCTATCGAAAATTTGACAAGCATGGCAACTTCTGACTGCAGTTATGCAATCTTTGAACATTGTTGGCCAGAAGTATCCTGCTCGTAAAAGTTTTTGCGCCATAGCATAACTGGATTGATTCCCCCCACACGCGCCTAAATGGCAATCATTCAGGACTTTTTTGGCCTCCTCATGGGTGAGGCACCTTTGTAGAACTGTATCGACACCACGACGGTAAAGTGTATCATTGACGATTTTGTAGTCTTTTGATTGGTATCGAATACGTTTTTGTTCGGAACGAGAGGTATTAGGCCTATATTTTGGGTTTGGAGATAAATGATTATATCTCCATACCACGGATTGCTTGAAGATACTAGAAACAAAGATTCATCCACGATAGTTTCTTCGGTTGTTTCATCGTTGGATGACGATGGGAGATCGCATAATAATTCTGTGAAAACTAGGGCTTTCTTTGACTTGGATTTTACAAATTCCAGATCAAACTCTTGTAGAATTGCTATCCATTTTGAATATTTGCCCCCTAGCAACTGTCGCGACAATATATAAGTCATGGGGTTGCAATATGACAGAATGGTAGTTTTTCGAAAGAGGACATAGTGTCGAAATCTCTGTATCGCTTGAACAGCTGCGAGCGCTAGCTTTTCAACATAACAATATTTGCTTTCTGTATCATTTAAGTTCTTACTCAAATAATATATAGGATGTTCAATTCCGTTTTCTTCTTGAACTAAAACCATTGCGATGGTTGTATCCGCTGCAGCCAGATACAGGTTAAATTCATTTTGATAATCAGGAGCGTACATTAATGATGCTTTCATTAGGGATTCTTTTAAAGCATCAAAGGAGGCTTGTGCAACCTGATCCCAGATGAAGGGAACTTCCTTTTTCAATAGACATGTAGCTACCTTAGAAACAAACAAAGTAAAACTACTTTCGTTTTCCTTATGAAAGATAGATGAGAGAAGAATAAAGGAGACCAACCTCTATCTTGCACTTGGTTCCTTGCTCGATTCCTCTCTCTTCTGATAGTCCTTTACTACTTGCTTTCTCGTATACCCAGCTTCATAGAGTACCTGTAGAATCAAAGCAGCATAACACTATACAAGAACATGGATCTATTATGATGGTGGAATTGTGGTTGTTGGTATTGCACCAGCCATGGTTGTGAAGCCATGTGCTATTGCCCGATACTAACTGTTTGACCAAGATGAGGAGTAATTGTAACCGTTTGGGCCAGTGTCATTCCACCAGTTAGCAATTGTGGTTGAGTCGCAGAGTCAAGAGGTTGTTGCATTACAACCTGAGAAACCTGAAGTTGGCATACAACAGGTAGAGCTTGTACTTGCGACACTGTCACAATAGCTGGTGTAGTTGGTATATTTGACATAGGTAAACATTGTTGCATCGAATATACAACTCTTGGTTGTTGAGGTAGTATCGGTACCCAACCGCTAGATGTAATTCCAGCATAACCTGAATTTTGTTGTGAACTCCCGTATGGCTGTCCTCCCGGAGGAGACAATGAAAGGGTATACTGCCCCCCATATGGCGGTAATCCAGTACTTAAAGGAATGGTTTGCCCTTGAGGACCGGACTACCCAAATTGACATCCTGAAGGATCAATTTGTTGAGACTCAACATAAGAGTTTCCGGATACTATTCCGGATGAAAAAACAAGAACGGACCATACTGTCGAAATAGCCCCTGAGTGGGCCCCTTCTAGCAATTGAGAGCTAGTTGGGACAGATGGTATACCAGCGAACATTATTGGAGTGATAGCAGGAAGTTCTGCCATCGCTGTATTGGATGACATAGTCCTAGATGTCGACGGTTGTTCAGACATTTCTAGTCTTTCCAAAAGATTACATAGCGATTCTACAGGAGCTTCCGCTGACGCTAGACTAATTTCTGATTAAGAAGGATACAAAGTGATCCCGACTCCAAATTGCGATGGAGTACTAGATGGAGGCTCCTCCACAATCTCTTCTATTAGCAATCAGACTAGGTGGAAGAGGTAGACTGTCAGGTCCGTAAAATATTTCTGGTGCCGAAGAAGGTATGGAATCTGCAGCGACAGATGTTTGGGGAATAACACTCTGTGAACAGGTTGTAGATGAAACTGGTTCAGTAACACAAGTGTTTACCTTCAAACTAGGATCAGAGCTACTGTCCCTCGGTGGCTGTTGAACTTCTTCTGTAAAGGCAGGGATACCAGAAATGTTTGGAGTAACCGGAGTCTCTGATGTTGTTGGAACACTTGTTCTAACTTTACCAGGAGATTTGGAACCGGTTAAACGAGTTCGCCTTGTCTGTAATAGTTTCGATTCCGGAGACAAAAACGGTTGACTCGTAAGCCTCCGCGAACAACGGGGTTTCAATTGACTTTCTTCCACGATTGCGGATTACTCGATCAACCAAAAATAAAGGGGAAGTATGTTTCCGAATTAGATGAATTTTAGACGTTTTGACACAACTTGTTTTTTCAATTTTTAAGAGTCGAGAAAAAACAAAATATGACTCTAGTCGCGTTCGATTTTTAATGAGCTTGAAGTGACAAGTGCTCAGATGGACCTTTTCCGTTAAGGAGTCTGAAAAGGAACGAAAGGGACTACTCTGGAAATCTAGGCAGAGTGATTACCAAACCAATCGCAAAACTGCAGAATAATTTTTACGGTACTGTAGTCAATATTCTCGAATGCCGTGTTCAGTGCATTGTGATCGATAGGGCGGCAAACACGGCTTCCTATGGATAAAGGATAAAGCCTATTGTGGTCTCCAAAAATATACTCGACGGTACGTGGGAGCACAAGTCCGTACTGGCACTTATCGTATCAAAGTGGAGGAATCGCCCAACCAACAGTGAGAACAATAGTTACCAGGCTTTACGACGCCGGAATACGTCTCTAGCCTAGACCTCTAGATGTTGTGCGTTAGGTTCCAAAGCGTTGTTAGATTCATTAAATTTATTTTATAGTTGATCTTACTTAAGAAATTTGCCTTTCAGGTTCACCGCGTGATGTAGATGTACAATTCCTAAAATGCAATCTAAGATGATAAACAATTGTTTTATCTTCTTTGTGCAATGAAAATCCTAGCTACTAAGGAAAGAGAGACAATATTCTTTCAACAAAGAGCACACACTATATGCACCGTCCTAAATCAAACCAATCAAACAGTCTAAATGCAAATGCACATGGATGTATTTGTTTTCAGCCTTCTTAATATGTGAATGATAAAAAGAAAGCTAATGCGCAAATCTGAATTATTTTCCAAAGTGACAATTACTAAAAAGTCTCTTTTCAAAATCAAAATGAAGACAACAACAACACTTTGCGATTTGGAAATGAAAACTTGCTTTCGACACTAGAAAAACTACTAATTTAGATCAAATAGAATAGTAACAGGGTAATTGACTATCAAGAACAATCAGGTCCTCTTCTATGACTGAAAATGACACTTGCGACACTTCCAAATCAAGTAACGACAGCACAATTACGTTACTTCTTTGTAAAGGAGAACTGAAAATGACTCAACAAATACATAAAAATATTTACAGTTCTTTGCACAATGGAGGCGGAATAACAGCAAGGAAAGGGGTTTCAAACAGAGATGTACTAACTACAGGCAGCAAAACTCTTGAATAGATCTGAAAAGAGTGAACACATAAACCAAAATTTAGGAACAATGCCTAGTCTGATCAGCGCACCTGTAACACAGTGAATTTGAAATGTGGTGCACCTACTACACTCGGGAAGTGCGTTGAATTTGAGATTCACAGAATAGACAGTGCGCTGGACCAGGGACGAGACTTTGATTGGGTTCCGGGTCACTGTTTGAAGTTCAGTTCAGGGATTTTGGCCGAGCAAGTGGTAATCAGTAAATCAATCACAGGGGTAGATCTAAGGAGTTTACTAGAGCCACCATGAGGGCAATTAGAAAGCTTGTAAATCAGTTGTTTAATTCATAAACAAAACCCGGAGATTGACTGAAGCAGCGTTGATCTACTTTGCATTTGCATAGCAAATGCAATTCGAAGGCTAGCCGACTTGACTTCAGGCTCCATCTGTAAGTTTATAAAGTAAACAAATGTAGACAAACAATCAATCTAGTCGCTCCCCAGTGGAGTCGCCATTTTGTTACAGGGAAAAGTGTCTATGCAGAACTACTAGTCCCACTAAGGCTGGTAGCTACCTTAGAAACAAACAAAGTAAAACTACTTTCGTTTTCCTTTATGAAAGATAGATAAGAAAAGAATAAAGGAGACCAACCTCTGTCTTGCGCTTGGTTCCTTGCTCGATTCCTCTCTCTTCTGATAGTCCTTTGCTACTTGCTTTCTTGTATACCCATCTTCACAGAGTACCTGTAGAATCAAAGCAACATAACACTATACAAGAACATGGATCTATTATCATAAACAATCTAGGATTAGATGTAAATTGACCATACAAATGCATGAAACATAAATTACACAAGAGTATGGAGGAAAACTTGAATAACTTTATTGATAATCAAGAAAGAGCCAAGAGAGTTACAACCAGTTGTTCTGACCCAGCATCATCCTCTCAGCAAGTAAGCCCTTCTTCACCTCATAGAAAGCTTAGATCACCCAACACTATGATGTTGCCTCAAGAAACCAATAGAAATTACTTACAAGATGCAAAATTCCAGCCCCTGATCTCTGGGATGAGGGATCCATATATAGATGTCTGTAAGGGAGATGAGTAAGCTTGTGATTTGATTAGTGTCTTCCCTCTGATAGTTCTTGCTTCAACTTGGAGATTTATGATCTCTTACTCATCCCTGGTTGAATTCAGAGAGGCAAGTGTCACAGGAGAAGTTTCTAGAAGATTCCATGCTTCTCCACCTCGCGGATTGACACTGCCATTTGTCCCTTCACCCATCGCACCCCATAGAAGGGATTTTTGAAATGCAACACACCTACTGTGTGTATTTAGGTGAGATGCAACGTACTTTGCCTATGGAGCAGGTGAAATGATCCAGTTTTGACCAGTTCTGAGTAGTTTTTCATGGAGAACTTCTGGGAGAAGCTGTAATCAGTTGAGCTTGTTCTTTTAGGGGTTGGAACAACACTTTTAGGGACTTAGGAGCCCTTGGTTTATGGACATTTTATGCTTGGGGTTGAAGTGCCCAAAAATGTCTATAACACCCATTCCTTGGCCTACACCCAGTGTTCAATGTGGATCATCTTTGGCCATACTTTCCACCATTACTAGACACATCTGACATTACAGAACCGCTCACACCCATAGAGCTAAATCCAGATTGCATGGAACAAGCTGCAACTGATCAGATCATCGGCACACAGATCAAGCACACTCGCTAGCAAAATATCCAACTTTATCAAGTTGTCAAAGTAGGCCAACTCCTTTACCGGGGCAAGTGGCTCACCAGGGACCAAGTTCAGCAGAAGTTTCCTCATCTCATGGAGGAACTCAACGCAATGGGGACCATTTCTTCCTAAGGGGGAAGGAATGATCCAGGTGGATATTGGTGGCCACCTACCAAGTCCACTTGGACCCCCACCATTGTTTCTTTCAGCTTTTCAGTTTCTTTAATTGTATCACAATTTACTAATTTTAGCAGTTTTTCGGTTCCTCAACTTCCGGAGCCGTTTTGAGGCCCTAAACGACGTTTTTTTGGAAATATAGGAGAAAGATGGGTCCACGGACCATTTTTTCTCTTTTGAAAGTTGTAGTTCTCGGATAAATCTTTCTAAAGAGATATTGTGTGCATCAAACGAAGATCGTATGCCAAAGTTACAACCCCGGGAAGTTGATGTACCAATTTACCCAAACGGGGCCCACAATTTGGTGTTTCATCTTCTAGGGTTAGGTTTTTAGATGTTTAGGTTTTTCCATTATTTCTAAACAATAAATAGGCTTTCGAGCCTTATTGTAACATAGTTCAGAGGCATGTAGCCACCACATCTCTTCTCAG
Source organism: Pinus tabuliformis (assembly GCA_031772625.1). Taxonomy (NCBI): domain Eukaryota; kingdom Viridiplantae; phylum Streptophyta; class Pinopsida; order Pinales; family Pinaceae; genus Pinus; species Pinus tabuliformis. Next base: position 943,491,930 of record CM062811.1, on the reverse strand, counting down.
AGATAAGCTACCATTGCCCTAGCTGGTTTATTTCCATTTTTGTTTGTAAGCATATTTCAATATTTTACATTAATGAAATGAAGTATTATTTCCACTGCATCTTTGTGTTTATGGTTATCTCTGTATTTTTTTGTGTACCTATTTAAATTTGGATCAGAAGAGGAAGAAGTAGCAGGGCCAGAAGAAAGGGAAAGAGAAATAGAAGAAGAAAATACAAAAGAAGAAGCAGAGATGAAAATAGAGGAGGAAGAAGAACCAAAGGCATAGGTAGGAGGAGAACATGATGAAAAAGAAGAGGGGGAGAAATAGGAAAAATCAAGCCCTGAGAAGACTACTGAGCAAATATGAACAGAGAAACCCCCAAAGCAAACATGTTTTTCTCTAGTAACCACTAAACAGGAGGTAGTTGCAACTTTAGCTACCTTAAGCACCCTAGTTAAACCTAAAAAGAAGAGACAAAGGGAGCCCCCCCATATTTTAAGACCAGGAAAATCACCAAGATCAAGAAAGGGAGGCCACAAACTCCCACAAAATTCCCCATCACAATTAAGGAGTCCCCAAGCAAGAAAGAGGAGGTAGGGACAACTGAAGGAAAAATTGAAGAGGCCACCTCTCCAAAAATCACAATAATGAATCATATAGCATATGTAAGGAGGCTTACCACCAAATCAACCTCCTTCAAACAACCCAAGATACCAACAACCCTCTAACAAGAAGAAAAAGGGAGGCTACAGGAGGGGCAGAGCATGCTACGCAAGGAAAAAAGTATGTTGTAGGAGGGACATAGGATGCTACAATAGGGGAAGAATTTGCTGCTAGAGGGGTAGAATGTGACACAACAGCTATAGGAGGTAGCATCCTCCCCAAAAAAAATTGAGAAGGACTTCCAGAACTTAAGGAGCCTATTCCAAAACCTAGCCTAAGCTCCTATTACAAATTCATTGAAGGAGGGAGGATTATTCCCCAAAACTTTGCAGTTCCACTTTTCTTTGAGCTAGAAACAAAAAGAGGAAGAACCCACAGGTGGATGCAAATTGCTAAGTCTAAGAAGGTAGAGGATGTGGGACTCATGGAAGAAAAATTCCTTGAAATGAGAAAGGAATTAAGTGAGCTGAGAATGAGGGAGTCCACAATGAAGGAGAAAATGCAGGTAGAAAATATGTTGTTAAAAGACAAGATGCAAGAGAAAGAAACCCAAATTTCCACTATGGAAAGCCTCTCCATGGAGGCATTACAGTGTAGAAAACCATCCAATTCTTATGCACTCTTTCTCAAAGAGTAGTGGCTTAAATTATATATCAAAACCTTAGCACAACATGGATGTACACCCTTTCAGCATTACAACAGTTCATTGAATTTTGCAACCAAGCTAGGATGGCGGAAAAAGAAAAATTGGCTGAGTTTTACATACACAACCTCACTCTGCCCGACATGAATTTTTTGGATCCTAATGCAAGATTAGGGGATACACAATTGATGGTATTAGCATCCTAGATGACTCATGAGGAGGCAAGACCCAAGGAAGTGAAGAGAGTCATGGAAAAGGAGGAAAATGAACCATTATATATCAATGTGATCTAGTGAGCCCAATGGTTTTCATTAGAAATCATAGCATCATCTCCAATGACGTTGACTTAGCACCTAAATACCTTGCCAAACATGAACAAGCGATCTTACATGTTGAAGACACATTCAGGTTGTTGGGAATAGAAAGCATGCAAGGTTGCCAGAAGAGATGGCATGCCTTACCCCACAGCCTACAAATCAAAGAATTTCACACTCCTAAAAGGCTAAGGAATGCCTTGGAGAGGACACCCCTGTACAATATGATCACGCAAATATTATAAGTTAAGTGGATAGGAATCAAGCTCAGTACACCCTTGCTGCTAGGCCTACAGGAAGGAAGAGATGAAGCAGAAGAGTAGAAGGAGTGGGAAGAAATAGAAAATAATGTAGGTTTCTATCCACAAGAAGGAAAACCATTTGAGGAACCCTGGGATGTCATGGAGACCACCAGGGCCATGAAAGAAATGCACATAGATGAATTAGTTTCTTAGAGGATGAGCAACAATTTTAGTAGCGGGTTGATGAAGAGGTTCATCAATAGGTACATTATAAGGGTCATGATGCCATCGTCCATCTTTAGAACTATCTCTTTCTCACAATTATTTACAACTTTTGTTATATTATTCTTTGTGAGAAGGGCAAAAAACGTTTTCTATGTCATGCGGCCTAATATGGCTTAATTGTAGGGAATGGAACATTTTTGAGATGATTTCTATACAGGGGATCGCAGTAGATAGAAGGGAGATTTTCTAGGGGGTTGTCCACCTCTTTAACTCCTTCAATCATCCCAAGATCACAACACTCTCTCTCATTAGCTCGAGGTCATTGGCAACCAAGCAATTGCAGTTAATGAGGATCAAGATCTAACATTCTCGAGTTTTGGGAGACAAATATTCCTATTTTCTAGGGAGCTGCTAGTGGCCACCCTATTGTATAAATAAATATGTAAAAGAGCTCATTAGGATTCAAGTTTTGTTTTCATCTAGGTAGCTATTGAGCTCAAGTACTTGGAACTATTATTTTTTACTTTTATGTGATGTATTAGACATTGACACAATGATAATGAGAAGCTTCTTATTGTTTCATCATTGAGTTAGCTCCAGAGAGTTGAGGATCTTAGGTTTGGGCCTAACCCTAGTGGCTTAGGTACCGCTTATGTATTTGTATCTCTTTTTAGTTAAAAGTGCTTTTTATTTTCTTTCATTTCATTAGAGAATAATCCATCAAAAATCTGTGATTGCAACCTCTACCTCATCTCTCTCATGGGAGCCTGAATAGAAGGATTTATAACCACAGTCCAAAAGTATTATGTTTATGATTTCATGGAAGAATATTGATGTTGGTTACCTTGTTTGCATGTGCTTGTTTTAGCTTAGGAGTTGATTTATTGATTAAATCAAAGTGTTAGCATAGATTAGATAACATTTAAATTCAACTCAACATTTCCACTATTAGTTGTTTCATTTTATCAATGATAAGTGGTTATATGCATGTGATGATTGCAGAGTTGTTTGGATCTGCAAGAAGGGGAACCTTCACCACCTCCATCTTGTAATTCCTCACCTTCTCTTATGAATCCCAAATTCTGTCCTAAAAGTTCTGTCCATGAGATCATTTTCCTAGACCACCATGAGCATCTCTCCTAGTGAAAAACATGCCTTCAAAAGACTCTGCGCTTGGCTAGGGGCTTTGGCCAACTTTCATTCATTTACCTCAACCTCCACCCACCTTTCCATATCGTGAACCCATCATTTCCACCTCCTAAACCTTCTCGGCAGCCTTCCTGTAGCATTACATGCCTTCTTGTAGCAATACAGGGCACCTGTAGCAGCCTCCTGTAGCACACCTATAGCCACATGTTTCTTCACCACTTTTGACCTTTTCTACAATTTGGACTTAGTTTAGAAGGATTTTGACCCCTAGCTATGACTCCATGGTCAAGGGAGGCTCCTAGGTCACTCCAAACCCTCCTTTTACTTCACTACAAAATAGAATAGCGTTAGTTCCCTTATCACAAATTTGGCACAAATAGAACATTGATTGATATGCAAGTGTGAGCTAGATAGATGATACATAGAATCTTGAGTTATGAGTTGGTAGGTTAGCTTCTTGTCTACAAGTAGATTTGATACATAGATGGTTGATTCCAAGATAATGTAGTTTCCTTTCTACAAGTAGTGTAGCTATTGTCTTTTCATGAATTGATTCAATAACATTTGCAAGTTGATGTTAATAGAATTTCCATTTTCATAGTTAGAGGTAGCTTCTAAAATTTCACCTTCATTAGCTATTTTTCATTCTAATTTAGAAGGAGGAATGGTCTTGGAGCACTATTGATCAAATATCCTAGTTTAGCGTGGCATGAGTGGAATACCATCTGTTGTGCATATAGCACTATCACCTCGAAGTTTGTACGAACCCCGGGTTGATAAATAGAGTTGAGGAGCCCTTAGTAGTTGCAACATTCTCCTTGCAATAATGAGGGTCGCCAACCCTCTAGGCCTAACACTAGAGAAACTTATCCCAAACAATTTTCCCTCCAGGGCTCCATCCTTCCCAAAGGCAACCCAAGGAGAAATTTTCACCCAAATAAACCTATTAGTCATATGGTTTCACAATGATACAAATTTATAGTGGATCCTCAATTCACAACCAACATACCTAGATCAGGTAAAAATGATTAGATTGAAATGAGAATCCCCCGCTTTTCACCAAACTCCTAGATTAAATATTCATGTATTTCTCTTGAGAAGTGACACTCAAAATACTTCCCCACCACTTTGGAACTCATCCCATCCCTTGGAAACTTTGGATAAAATCATACTAAAAAATAACGACTTAAGAATAAGGAATATATTATTTTATTATTTGGCTCATCCCATTTTCTTAAACCTGTATCCCCTTTCTCTCCCATGGAGTTCTATCCCCATACTCTCTTGCTTGACTTGGTTTGCAACAAAATATATTTTATTAATATATCAATGATTGCAATTTACATTGTGAACGTCATCCACCTTTCAACATACATGATCTTTAACCTGATATCATATGTGATTTGTCCCAAAAACATTTATACAAAAGCACTCCAACCTATAACATATATACACAAACACTCTAACCCAAAACATACTAGCTTTCCAGTCTAAATATCATATGTACATATACAAATTTGGTGTTATGCAAACCCTTACAATTTTTTTCCCTCAATACCCTAGCTCTCTTACATATCATGGTTTATGAAATTTTACAAGGATATATTAGCCTTGGTCATTGACGAGTATCCAATAATATATGTAAATTATATGGAAAATTCAAATAATGTGGAAGAAGCTCCTCCTTTAATTTTCCTTGAAGAACCATGGATTATGAAGATTTTTCTTTTTTTTTTTTATTTTTTTTTTGTGGTTCATAGACACCTTGGTCAACGGGTAGCGCTACGTCCATGGAAAAATCAGCGCTGATCGACCCTGAAGGGAATCTAGCCCCGCGGCCCACTAGCAAGGCCTGACCCCAAGGGCTTCGGGGAGATTGGACCCTGTGACCTCTCAATGGCGAGGCACTGATTTTGACCAACCGCGCTAACCCTTGGGGCTGGTGGATTATGAAGATTATATCAAATAATGGTTACATAAATTAAAAAATTCCAACCCCCTAAAGGAGTTTGTATAGTACAAATCCTAATGGAACACCAAATGAAAATGATACATGAAGTCTATGAATAAACTCAAAGGACAAAAATTTAAAGTGATATTTGATGCATATAGAAGCAAGATATGTTAGAATTGGTATGATTTAGAGAAAGCTTATGAGGAATAATGTATGTACAATTTAAACTTTTGGGAAAATAACTATGTAAAATAGCTATGTCCAACATTTATTTGATGACTATTCTCCACCTTATGTAGAGAATTAATGCAAAAGTTAGGATTTATTTATGACCAATGTTTTTTAGTTTTCCTATTCTCTAATAGTAGTGTGCCTTCGAGATCCACATTCAACTTTTTGCACATATGTCAATAACTTTTTGGATATGGATGGATCTATAAATTTTGATCCACATGAAAGTATAGGTGTTTGGAGCACCATTCTCATTTAGGTATCCAGTTGGTACTTGCACAAGAACATTGGATACTTCAACATCATGGTCAACACTTGTACATGGGACCTAGGTTAATGATGGATCTTAATGGACTATTTTAGCATGGTGACTAGCATTTGTACATGAAACTTTGGTTCCTTAGCTTACTTCGAAATCAGAGTCATTCGAATCAATACTTGATCATGGGAGCTTCATTTATGGTTGTACACTTTTTGAAAGGGGGTAGATGTTGGGATCCTCCATAGTGCTGTAATGTGGGGCTAAAGGGCCCATTAGAGTAATAATAGTTAGTTGAGGCCATTCAATGTAAGGTGAACTAGGTATGGTTTGTTTTATATTATTAAATAAGGTCCACTATGTTAGTTAAAAACGAATACATGTAATATGGCCTCATTAAGGAAGGTCCACTCTCTAGTCAAAAGGTTGTTACAATTAGTATTCTCTTATGAACCATAAAGCAAACAATCATTCCTCCCAACCACTAAAAAACCATTATTGTGTGGATAGGTGTTTTCTACATTTAGTATTAGGAAGGTGTGTAATCTTTGCAATGCCTAACATAGAATTGACAAGTGGAATTTAAGGAACTATATTAATAAAAAAAAAATCAGTGTGTGTTATAAAAAAAAAAACTTATATTGGAGTTAACACATGATACATACATACATACATACATACATACATACATACATACATACATACATACATATATATATATATATATATTAACAATGTAGATTTATCTTAACTCTAGATTCATCATGACTATGAATCTACAAAATGGAGAGATAGATCAAATATCTCAATATGATTATCTCTAAAAACTCAAAAATTTGCATTAAAGGGATTAAATACTTTTTTAGCATAATAAATCATGAGTTTAAATAATTATAAACTAGTATATTTATAACCAGAACTTGAAATGTTCAAGTATAAATATACATTGCATAACTCCAATCGTCCAATCTATAATGAATAGGATATATGAAATTTATAATAAAAATAAAATTAAGATATATATATATATTTTGGTGTGTATATATAATCTTTAATATATTTGAAGATACGTTTTTTATAAATTTGAAATGTTCAAGTATAAATATACATTGCATACAATAAAATTAACATATATATAGATAGATAGATATGAAATTTATAATAAAAATAAAATTAAGATATACATATATATATTGGTGTGTATATAATCTTTAATATATTTGAAGATACGTTTTTTATAAATGTGGGCGGTGTAGTTAAGACATCCTAATTGGCTTAAATGTTTTTCCGCATACTAAATCAATTTATGTATTTAAAAAAAAATTAAATAACCAAAAATCACAATCTCACTCAAAATTCTATTACTAGATGCCAGTTTGAAAAATAAAACTTTGTAATTAAATTATCAAAACAACACAACTCAATTCAGAATTGTGATTCTAATAAATCTTTGACTAATTTTAAATATGTGGCCATTAGGTTTTAAAACCGTACATCAATTTATCATTATCATATCATAGCTATTGGCCAGATATCCTATAATTAAAGCTCATTAATGGAATATGTAAGTTCTGTTAGGCCAAGTCTTTCATGGTACTGGTAAACAGTTTTTCAATCTGACAACTTCATAATTGGAACAAAACATGCCTGCAAATAATAATGCCTGAAAACAGATGTTTGAATTTTGATAGATATGCTTCGCCAACCAACTGATATGATATATCAATGCCTGCAGTTGCTGACGCTGATACAACATTTAATCATAATTGGAATACAAACTTCCTGCCTGTATTATAATGATTATTATGTTTTCCATTGGAGTGAAAACTGATGTTTGAATTTTGATAGATATGGCTTCACATTGAGCTTTTATTTATTATTTATGTTCCCAGCTTTATAATGCTCTGCTATAGTATCTGTCCTGCGACGGTGTCGAAATTAATGTTTTCATAATAGCGATTGTTTTTTTTCCAGAGAGAAAATTTATATATGGCCAAAGTTTTCATGATTATAATATGGCTGAAGCTAGTTAGAATACGGTCGAAACCAGAATACAATAAGGTCGAAACCGGCAGATACGGCAAAGCCGTCACATATCGCCGAAAGGGGGACCTCCGCAGGATTCGAACTCGGTTGAGGAGAGCGAAAGCCATCCGCCCCAGCCGTCTTATCATGCACGCTGGGTGCAATTCATAATAGCGACTGTGTAAAGTCAATTGACCGGATTTTGGAAAAGGAGGATTAAGAAACAAAATTCAAGATAAATTTGTTTTAATGTCAAGTAAGGATTCAATTGAAGTTCATAAACAAAATCATTCTTTCTACCGATTGTTTCATGGTGAACAGCTCCACTTCTGCTATCTATAATTTCGGTGGTTTTTATATGACATAGATTGTCAAGTAAACTGATTGTAACAGGGGCTCGCAACCATATTAATGCAGAGTAGAGATCAAATTGATATGAAAATAATAGGAAAACATAGTAAGCTAGACACTAAATTGGTAAATAAAATTTATTAGGTTTAAAATAAACAATTTCCCTCTATTTAAAAATGATTAAATTGATAAATAAAATCTTTTGGGTTTAAAAAAGAAAATTATGAAAATAATAGGAAAATATAGTAAGCTAGACACTAAATTGGTAAATAAAATTTATTAGGTTTAAAATAAACAATTTCCCTCTATTTAAAAATGATTAAATTGGTAAATAAAATCTCTTGGGTTTAAAAAAGAAAATTTCTCCTATTTAAAAATGTTACTATTAAATTTTGTTGTTTATTTATGTTGATAGGTGTATGTAGTTTAGAATTATTTTTTTTGAATTTTAATTTAATTATGAGTGTTATTAAGTCGATGGTAGAGATTTAATCCAGTAGTATTCAAGGTTAATATTTATTTCCAAATTAGTTATATGGTTATGTTCTTTTAATTAATTTATAGCAAATTAATTAATTAAAATGTATTGGCCCATAATATTGTCAAAATGTTATTTACAAGTTAATAAGTTACATGGTAAAGTGTGGCATGAATCTCAAGTTTTTTGAAATGTATGTATGTTTAAATTATTTATGAACTAATATAGATCCAACTTAACCATTGATCTATCAAGGGTTGAGAGAGATCAATTTTTTTTAAGTGCAAACCTCCTTTAAATGGGAAAAAAATGTTTGTAATTCGAGATTTGATCGTTTGTAAATCTATGATTTATACATACAGAGATACACACACACTTTTTCATTATTTAAATTGTATTTCAAAATACATAAATGAATTGAGTGACTTGAAAATCTCATTGGACACTTCTTTTGTGTATACTACACAACTTAAACTTACAACTCTAGCAAATCTTTGTTAGATTTTAGAAAAAATTAACCCAAAAAATATACTTGCTAATGGGTCAAAATGTAGAATAATAAGACTATTGAAATGTTTTAGACATAATTGTTTTTTTTCATTTTTTTAAAACTATATATAATATATACATATTTGAGATTGAAATAATTTACTTAATATGGGGAAAATATCTAATTTATGGATATTGTTCAAATTAATTATTTTTTGTTGTCAATGTATTTTTAAATACACCTTAACATTACCTAATTCCTCATATTGAAATATTTTATTTATAATCCATATTGAGTTTTATTATTATTATTATTATTTTTAAATGTGGTACATTAATTCTATACTAGGAATTGAATGAATTATACATTTAATTATACATTTCTTCTTTTATGATTCTTATTACAAACTAATTAATTTTATTTACTTTCAAGTATTTCTTTTCTTTGAGCATTAAAATATTTTATCCTATGTATAAGATTGATATTGAAATAAATTAGTTAGCATGGATATTCAAATAGTTTATATAAACTCTACATTATAATATTTTTAAAAAATATAAGAACCATGCATCTTTTTCACACTAAAAAGTGAAATGTAAGGTGATTTTTTGTTTAATTACTTTATTTTTATGTAAAGTTGATAGAAAATTAAGTTATTTCACAATAATATCAAATATATTTAATTTATGGTAGAGAGTAAGAGTGAAATATTTTTCCTACATTTTTTTCGTACTAGATAATAATATCAATAACCAATAAAAAGTGAAATGTTTTTACCATATCTCTTTCATAAACTATAGAAATATGTATATTCTTTTTTTTTATTATAGCCACATTGTTATTTTATTTAGGTAATATATTACTTTTATTTTAAAAGATATATTTGTTAACTTCACATTGAATATTAATGGTATCACACATCACCTTCATATTGGGTTGTAGAATGTGTACTCAGGACAATTATTTTTATATTATTATAATTTAGTTAATTTTAATTTTTTTTTAATTTAAGCAATGTGCTATGTATCATGGGATAAGTGTTTTGATTTTTATCATGTGTAAATGCCTATTTATAAAGCTACATTAGTTTACTTCTAATTTAAACTCATACTCTTTATTAAGAAATAGTATTGAGATTTGAAACATCTATCACAATTTTTGTAGAAATTGAATTGGACTCGGAAAGATTCCATTTATTCCTCTCAATCATTTAGAATAATCCTAATTGATATATCACTCTATATAAAATATAAAATATTATATTTTTAATATTAGATAATATCACAGTAACGTAGCAGAATCAGAAATTTTAAAGACTATTTGTACTTAATTGCCCACAGTTATTTCTCTCTTGTGTGAAAACTACAGGGATGCATTTCATGTTTAACATTAACACTAACGAAGAATGAGGCATTGTTTCATAATGAAGAAGATTTAATATTGGCATTTAAAAGGGAGGTGGAATCGATGTAATGTATTTAGGAAAAAAATTTAAGAAGAATGAAATGAGATAAAAAGGGAAATAGGTCACTATATCGGTGGTGAATTAGAGTTGTTTTAGATGAGGTATAGGTTTGTGGACTATGAATTATTGTTTTGTATGAAATATAGAGTTATAGGTTACGTTAGAGTTTTGATTTATTTAAAATTTTTAATTATATAAAAATAAAATAATTAAAAGGAATGGGAAAAAATTTAATTTAATTTTTTAAAAAGGTATGCGTTACATATTTATCTGCATTAAATAAAACAGAAATGAAATGGAAGAATGAAGGGGATATATATATATATATATATATATATATATATATATATATATATATATTAAGGAGATCTAACTTTTTAATTTAATATAAATAATTAGATGAAAACCCCTTTATTAATAGTTAACCAGAGGAAGGATCTTAAGATTTATTATTGAATTTTAATGAACTAAAGTTTTTATCTAGATTTTGGAATAAATAAGAAAGTAAATAAAAAATTTGTATTAGCATAGATTTATTTTAATTTAAGAGATCAAATCTTTCAAGATACAAAACTTTTTTTAAGAGCAAAATTTAAGGAAAATTTTGTACCTCTAGTTATTGGATTCCTCTAGGCTCTTAGTAAATTTAGAATTAAGATGAATTTAGTAAATTTGGAATTAAGATGAATATATGTTGGCTTTGAGTAAACTACTAACAAAACTTTTTAAGTATAAGATTTGTTTTTCACTTATTTTACATAATACATAGTTCACATTTAAATATTTTGGAATTAAGATGAATATATGTTGGCTTTGAGTAAACTACTAACAAAATGTTTTAAGTATAAGAATGGTTTTTCACTTGTTTTACATAATACATAGTTCACATTTAAATATTTTATTTATCATTCACATTATCCATATTAAAATATTAATATAAGCTCATTGATACTTCAAAGTAGAAAACATATATTCATAGGATATAATATTTCTCTCTACAAATAGACATTGAATTATTTCTGTTATTAATATTTTTTAAAATTTTACATGTTACATGTCAAATCCGTATTAACCATTGAATAAATTATAAATCTCCATCATGCCCTAAATTACAAAGAATGTATTAACGAATAATAATTTGCTCACTCTTTCCCTCTCTATATATTTAATGTTAAAAATTTTTACTCAACATGCATGATGAAATATTAGATTTATGACCCAAATTTTTTCTTATTATTAATATTTTTTTAAACAACACCTTATTAAAAATAAAATAAATTATACATCTCCTTCACAACCTAAAGCGAATATCTATATCTCTATATACACACACACACACACACACACACACACACACACACACACACACACACACACATATATATATATATTAGTTTAGATTACTTTATTTTTCTTTATATAATTATTGAGTCCAGAGGTGCATTCTACAACCTTGTATGAGAGTGATTGATGATTTTCCGTGCTCAACCTCTAGTTGTGGAATCTAATTAAAAACATAAATGAATATACATATTTGGTTAGTTTTAATTAAAATAATTATAAAAATCAATAATTTCACTCTCACCATTGTAGCTTTCATTGTCGGGTCCACAGGCTCTCTCTAGCCCAGTATGGTAGAGATGATGTAATGCAATGTCTTATTTAACATTTTGGCTTAGCCAAATTACATTATGTTTTCAATAATAAAAATGAATAATTAGAATTATAAATGATAATAATTAATAATTAAACCAACTTAAATCCATCTTAATTTTAGATCTACCAAGCACCTAGAACCTAGAGGGATCAAATCTCTTGAGATATAGACATCTTTTAGAGTGAAAAGAGATTTAATCCCCCACGAAGCTTGATAGATCCAGAGTAAGATTTTTGAATCTCATTGTTTGCATAATACTTCATATCATGGCCATCACCAATTTAGTTGCCCTATATATGTGACCTCACAATAACAAACATGCTTTAACTATGGGGATTAAACCAATTGAGCTAATCCTCATGGATTATATATATATATATATATATATATATATATATATATATATATATATATATACATACATACATGTGTATATATATATATATATATATATCTGTGTATATATATATATATATATATATATATATACATGTATATATACATGTACATGTATATCTATGTACATGTACATATACATATATTCAATATGACTATTTTTACCAAGGTATTTATTTTAGTAATTTTTATTTAAAATTTAGTAACTTTCAATCACCTAGGCTTGTCAACATGAGTTTTTGCCAATTATGCTACCACCCTCAGATGTCACTAATTGTTTGTTATATATGTCAACCGAACATAGAATGAATTATACATCATATAGTACCAATAATATTATTTTTAGAAGTCATGGAAATGGAAGTCTTTTATTTATGGATGACATTGATTTCTTTTACTTAATTACTATTTTTTATTTTGTTAATGTAAATAATATTTTATTATTTTTAAATGTAACATTATATGACAAAGTCTACCTTATACTCTGTCCTAAGCACATCCCGATGCAAAAATAACACATCCAAGAATGTAGGAAGGGAAGAGAACATACTTAACATACTTGGTTGTGTTAGAAATTCCCGCACAAAATGGATTTTAATATACTATTTCTATATATAATTGATGAAACAAATATATAAGTAATAAACCACACACTAAATATTACACCATAGTTGTAAGTATGGCAATTCAAATGTCCTTATTTACAATTTATCTTCCTCCCCGATAAGTTGCGATAAAAGCTCCCTTGAGGTGGTAATGTTGGAAGACCTCAATACGTGGATGTTGGAAGACCTCAATACGTGGATGAGAAAAAATCAAAGACACCTTAAAGCAACTTACTAATCCAAGAAGGAAGAGACTAAGCAAGTGAATATGAGAACTACTTGAAGAAGACTCCCGTGGGAGGTGAGAAAAAGGGTATTAGATTACAAGTTTGATGCCAATTTGACACACTATTAACTTGTACCACCGTAACTTTAAAGACATTTAACAAATACATTAAAGGTGAATTAAATAAATTTGTGAATGTGCTAAGGAAATTGGTGAACCTTGATCTAACCACTAGATAAACTGATGTTTTTGTGCAAATTGATCCTTGATTTTTAATTGTACAACCATTGGTTCCACAAGTCCATTGCATATAATTCTAGGAAAGTGTTTCTTTTATATATAGGCCATGGGAGATGAGCATAATATGGTATGAAAAGTCCATTGTTTAGATATAGGACAAAACTAAATATGGTTAAGAAGAGTTTAAATAACTAGCTAACCTCCTAAAAAGCATACCCAAACAAATTTGTTGATGGCAAGGAATAGAGATAAGGCATTTACTACATGCATTTCTTACTAGATATAGATTTGGTCAACTGCATGATGGTCTAGATGAAGTTGAGAAGAGAATAAAGGATAATATGAAAATAAAAAATTAAAAGCATTGAATAATAAAAGCCAATTTCTATAAACTAAACAACATGAAAAAATTATACAAGTATAATGGTTACAATATGGTAGTTATTTTTAAGAAGAGATGTGTGAGCCACATTCATTTGCTAAAAATATGGTAAAAACAAGTTCAAACTACATTCTATAGTAATGGAAAAGAGGTAAAAGCCATAAGATGCAACAAATATAATCCTAGTATGTTGTTAATACTAAATGTGTTGAGATATTCTTGATCAATTTGAGTTATATGAAAAAAGAGGATTTTTTTGGGGCAATAAATTTATGTTCATTGCTTTGATTTTGGTCTTCTATAAATATTTCTATAGATAATTTTCATTCTAATTTTAATACCCTTCTTTAAGTGTGAAAATCTAAAAAAAAACACTGGAAGGATTCAAAAAATGAATTGAAATTTGATATTAGTGCTTCCCGACCCAATAACAAAGATATTCCTTGAATGATGTTCTTATACTAGATAGGGAACTTCTTCTAGATTTGTTATTGGTGAACCCTTGACCTACTTTGAGAACCTAAAAGAGTTGTATATTATGTTGGAGGGCACTAAAAAATTTGGTTTCCATGATCCAAACCAAAATAACTTGCTCAAACTATTTAGGGTTGAGCTCTATAATTGAAATTTTATGCCACCTTTGAGGTGTGAAAAAGAGGAATGCAATATTGTTATATTAGCTCCACATTAAAGACATGCTATATGCCAAGGAAGGATGAAATATTGAAATCAACAATATTCTCACCCTTAGCATTGGTGATAGTATAAGCCTCTTATTAGAGTGCATCGAGATCATTATGGGGGCCTACATGTTTCTCTTACTATAAGTGAAACCATACCTTGTCACCAACAACTAAAACTTGTGTGGTACTGAATGCTAATTGTGTTATTGCTTACATTTGATGTTGGATTTCAATAAAATATCATGAACTTGTTATTAGATGTGTTAGATATATTTAATAAATTTGGTTACATTTTTACCTCATTATGAGCATGGGAGTATGCTTTCTATCATAATGCAATGGGAATGGCTACATCAATTAGGGTGTTGAAACCCATGGCACCCCTAAAAAGGATTGTGTGAATAAAGGTGAGAAGAATTTTGCTCTCACTATGTTGAACATAGGGTAAGGTTTCATTACATGTGAGGGGATGTTTAGATTTGCATGTATTGAAGAGATTTATAATCATTCTTTACACTCATTTTTTTTTATTCATATATATATGGAAGCAATTTATTTGGTCATCTTGGTATCTATCATGGACGAAAGGTTGGACAATAAAATACTCAAGAACTTGATCTCCCTTTCTAATACAATGGTATTTAGCATCCAAATTGAATCCATACATGTTCAAATAAAAGGTTAGTAATATCATGTATTGTAATGCTCATCTTAGAAGGTGGCATAATTACCATCTTAAAGAACCTGCCAATAAGTACAATAACAAAATTGTGGCAATGTTTGATTAAGGGAGACTAAACATGAACTACATGGAGAATGATTACCAAGGCTTGTTAGGAAGGAAAGTGGGTGTACAAATATTTCTTGATTGCTGGCTTGGAAATGTGACACGTGGTAGATTATATGATGTAGCTACTTAGATCATTGCAAACCTTTGGACAAATAGAAATACATTTTTACCACTGCCACTATATTCTCCATAGCGAATTGTTTTCTACCCAATTGTAGTGTGCCTCGCAAATCGTACTCTCATCTCATTGGAAGGAACATAGAGTTGGACTATATGGCACATAAGGAAATATTGAAGGTGAAAGTTTGGCACCTATTTACTTACAACTATTGTCTTAAATATAGCAATGAAACTAGGATCACTAATATACATCTAGGCCTAATTTGATGGTTCATATCCGCATGAATTTAGAATTATGGTTAGTTTCACTATTAGAGATTGACTAATATAGCTTAAAACTTGAATGGTGATTTTTAGGTGATACTCATGAAACTATGTAGACCACTATGAAGGTGGTCATTTCACAACTTTCCCTATGTTTGCACATATTACATAAGTTTATGGTTAGTGTGGATGCTTGTTTCCTTTCCCAAAATATAATGCTTTAGTTGTTAATGGACCTAGAGTAGAATTGCATAAACATCCTTATTATAAGTGAGGTATTTGTGAAACCCAACAATGAGTGTCTTGTTTTGATAAGAAATGGGATGTCCATGTTGGATTATAATTTAAAAAATGAAATAATTTCAGGTGTCTATCTCAATATAAATAGTTTTTGCATATTTTGTAGAATGAGCATTTGTGACAAGTAGATTTGATGCTTGAACACCTGACAAGCATTATTAGTGCATTAATCAAGTTGACAGGCATGACCAATTAGCTAAAGATACCTTCCTTAAACTTGAGAGTTGTATTCCACATCAATTTTCTTAAGTGAAGCTTGGTCATGTCATAACTTAAGAAATATTATTTAAAAAAGTTCTTCCTTTGAGCTGACTGAGTATATCATAAATTTAGAGAATGGAGTCTCAATTTTTTGTCGTGTTTTTTCCAAAGCCATGTAGTCAATACAATGTTGTCATGTTCCATCCTTTTTTAAACCATGATATTTGGGCTCCCTTAGGATGAATATCTTGGTGAAATGTAGACCTTATGTATTAGTCCATGAATTTAGTGTTTGATACTTTCATTTTTTAGAAGAGAGAACCTAAAAGGTAATTATATGTGGTGGGGTAGTCTACAACATCCATTTTTAAACCCCCAAGTTTTGTATCTGTAATTAGGTCTTATAATTTTGGAATGGTTAACATGGGCTCATTGACAAGATTTAATGATGTATCATGTATTTTTATTTATATATTTGCAAAATATGAGCAGGAGACTGGATAAGATGAATCCCAATTCGTAAGGGAAGCAACAAGGGAGGAATGGAGAAGTTTCCTATCTTACTTGAATTAAATCTTATTATTTTTTATTTAGTAGTCGAAATATCTATTGGCTAGCATTTCTGAGAAATAATGGGGAGTATTACTGAAATACACTAGGAGTATGGGCTACACACTCATTCTAGAGACTTCTAAGTTAACCATGCCACTATAGGATGGACTCAAAACTCTAATTTTGAGTAATGTGGATGTGTGTGTGTGTGTGTGTGTGTGTGAGAGAGAGAGAGAGAGAGAGAGAGAGGTTTGTTCTCGTGAACTAGAGAGAGTAGAAAATTGAACCAAACACGTAGATAAAAGTGTTTATTTGAATGGGGGTGATAGAGAACCTTGTAAATGACAATAGAATTTGTGGAGTTTTAAACTCTTTTGGATAGGGAAATAGTGTAGAAGCCTTCAAGTCGAGCTAGATGCCAATAGGATGAGAGAGAGAGAGGTTTGTTCTCGTGAACTAGAGAGAGTAGAAAATTGAACCAAACACGTAGATAAAAGTGTTTATTTGAATGGGGTGATAGAGAACCTTGTAAATGACAATAGAATTTGTGGAGTTTTAAACTCTTTTGGATAGGGAAATAGTGTAGAAGTCTTCAAGTCGAGCTAGATGCCAATAGGATACACTAAATAGTTGGACTTAATATGCATGTAAGGCACTAATAAAAGGGGAGGATTGAGGGACTACAAGTAGTGAAGGACATCCTTTGTGCTATGTAGACCCATAGTGTGCATATTGTGAGTGTTAATATCCCTACGATCAATAGTTAAAAGGTTAAACATTGTTTTCTTATATGTGATGGAGAGTGGCCTTCATGTCCTCTACCTTGATTTGAATTTAACCTTGAGTGAAAATTCCTCTTAAAAATTTATATTTATATTGTGCTGGCTAGCTACAAGAAATATGTAGTGTAGCTAAGCATATTGATGGGTGGAGAGTGGCTCTCACTTCTTCAATTTCTAGTAAAATTAAATAACATAGATAAATGTATCTATTTTCTCTATTAACGAAATAAAATTGTTGTTCAATGCTTCATAATTATTGCTATGATATATTCCTAAGTGTGTTTGTAATGATGAGTTGAAATTCATGGTGAATGTTTTTTGGTTAATCATCATAAATTCATTTACTAAGTAATTATGTAAGAAGAGGAAATATTATAAGTATGTTCCTTATTTTAAACATGAAATGTATGGTATGGTATAATGTAAGACATAAGAGAAGCTCAGAATATGGCCCTTCTTGTATTTTTGTTAGTATACCTAGCCATTTATAGGATAGTAGTGGGACTAAATATCTATGTTGTACCTTTGAATTAAAGTAAGAAAACTGGGAGCTTTCCCTTGATTAAATACCTTGGAGAAGGGTTCTTAAGGCCTTGTTTGTGATATTTCATAGTGATATATATATTGTTGAAGACTTATGTGGACCTTGTTTTCTCATGTGTTAAGCTAGACTATTGGTTGTTATAGTTGTAATGTTTTAGAGTTGATTTTGTAGCTACCAATTCCCAAGAGTGTGAAAATATCATCTTAGTTGGGGGTTAAGATGTTGAATTGGTCATTGGCCATATTATGTTTTTCCATTGTGAAAATGTTAGGTTGAATGAAGTGTTTTGGAGGAGTTTCTAGGATGGAGAAGACCTTTGCATTCTTAGAAGTATTTTGGACAAGCGTTTGCCCAATTAAGAGTAAGTTTCAACCCTTTGAATCTAGCTAGAAGCTTAGAATTTTTTTTATAATTCAATATTTGAAGTTCCTATTTTTGTACAAGGGGATTTTAGCCATAGCCCTTAGTCATATGGGATGATAAGGGGCCATGACTATGCACTAATAGTAAGAGGGTCTAACTGCAAAAGGATAATTGGATGAGCCTATGGTTATGGGGAGTATCATTATAGTTTTTGGTGGCATATTGGGTTAGAGTGCTAGACTGGGGGAGTAGCCAAATATTGTAACTAAGCACAAGTAATAGGTGATTTTGGTTCTTGATGCTCGTTTTGTAGATATACCTAGTGACAAAGATATGGAGAAATACTCATCAAAGGACATTTAACAACTAGATTTGTGAGTGGAGTTTTCTTTTCCAAGTGGTGTGAAGTTCTGTTGGATCATTGGGAAAGTTATCCAAGGCTTCTCGATGTCTAGTCAATAAAATATCGAATAATAGAGAAATATTTGTTGATTGTTGTTCATCAATTAGACTAATCTAACCTTGTAGATTCATTTTCTTGTTTTCATAGTGGCCTAGTGATATTCCAATAGGACCAAGGAATGAAGTCCATATTCTATCAAGAGTGGTAGATAGGTGTTAGAGCATATATTTGTTGGGTGTGGAGCTTGATTGTCTTCTTTATTCATAGGCATCATCGTGTTGGACCCTAGTTCCTAACGGGGTGGTAACACCTCCCATTTAACCACCATTAGGGGGTCTAGGGGGGTGACGATGATTTTATAAGCCCCCCTCTAGCGGGGGTTTAGGGGAAGTGCCCCCGAAGCTAAAAATAGATGAAAATTTGCCTTGTAAAATATTGTAATTTCATAGTCAATATGGGTCTTTCATTTGGTGGATGATATGACAGTAGAAATTATGTTAATTTGGTTTTTTTTTTTTGTAGAAGGAAACACTTGGTTTATATGATGAAATTGTATTCAGGATGTGTATTATTATTCTTAGCGAGAAAGAGAGAGGGGATTGTGTGAGAGTGAAGAGTAAATTACAATGGATCTACCGTAGGTTGTATATCTTCATTTTGTTGGATAATATAAAAGGAAGGATAGGTTGTTTCTCCATGGATGTAGCCCAAATTGGGTGAACCACATATATATGTGTCTCTCTTGTTTTATGAACTTCCTGTGTTTGTGTTTCGACAATATTTTATATGTTCCATTGCTCTGTAATATATAATTTCCTAACAGTATTCAGTGATGTAGATTGGGATATGGAGTGTATGAGATATATATATCTTGGAAACCAAAATAATTATGAATGGTTTTTAACAAAAAAATTGATAATATTTATTTTTTAACAAAAAATTGGATGTTAGTTTTTGGATGATAGCATAACAGGCCATGAGGAGGAAATGTGAAGTCCATGTGAACACTATGGGATGTCATTACTAGGTGATGTGTCATGATAGTGTGGAATGTGGATAGTCTTAGGTAATGTGTCATGATGACATGTCATTGATGTGGCATGCCAATGTGGTGAGGTGACTTGGAATTATGACACTTCAGTGTTGAGGTGGAGGTAGGTGGCAACCTCATGGAGGTGACGTGGAACACAGAAGCTACGACTAGAAAAATTTGAAAATCAAGAAAATTCCGTTGTGTAGGTCTTTTAAAAATCTCTAGATACATATTTCTAAAAGGTTTAATTATAAAATGTAACGAGAAGAATGAAGTCCCAAATCTAGATTGATTTGGATTTTTTTTTAATAATAGAATTATATAGATCCAAATGTTCGGAAATTCCAAAATGTATCTAGAATTTTGGTGGTCTATAGATTATTATATGGAGATTAATGGAAAAATTAGATCCAAGTATGTGCCTTGGGATGATGTTCCCCATGATGGTGTGGACCTTTGTGGTTCCAATGTGTCGATAATGATTTCCATGTGTTAGCCACATGAAGCCAATGAGACATTGTAAGTGGGTTCATGGGGGTTAAAAGAACTATCATGTGTTTTTTGTGTGGAAATGTATGAATGCTAAGGTGGCACTTAGAAGGAAACATATTTAGACGGGCACAATTGTTGTGCCAAGAAATGTTCCTAAGACAAGGAGCTATTGCTCCACAGATCTTGCCCTAGATTCATCAAATAGTGTGTGGCATAGTGTACAAATTTCCAAAATATGAGGTAAGCACAAACATAAACATTTTATTTAATAAGCCATAGAATGCATGTTTGATGCATCGAAGGCTAGTGAAGATCATGGAATTTGAATACAATGTTGGAGATATCATGTTTGCTCAAATATCCTGCACCTAGCTACTTTGATCCAAGCCCCTGCACATAAGAACCAATAAAAAAGAATGTTTTTTCCTCCATGGAGGGAATATTACCATGTATAAACCATAATAAAATCAACATATATTATAAAATTACATGAAACATATGAAGGGAAATTTGTAAATTCTCTTAGTATTCAATGATAGATACAAATTATACCTTAGCTTATTTCCACTCTCCTCCTCAATTCTTGGTATGACTTCTCCTTTACATGCTGCAAGACTAGGCTCACCTAATAAGAAAATGAATTTTTAGTCTAAAATCACCAGCATGACTGAGCTCTCTTTTGTTCTAAATCTATATCTCACTCTAGATTTGATTTTGGATCGAACTCTTCTCCTCTTGATAAGTTAGATTATATAAGTTCATTCTATCCTTTGGGAGAATGTATCTGGACATCTAAGCGCTTGAGATGTCAGAAAATTTTTACAATAATGCACATGTAGCCAAATCATACAAGAGCATGTCAAGTTGATATCATTGGGAATGACAAACTCTAGAACATTTTCTCAATTTTGAAATAATTATTATTTCATAATTATGAATTGTGACAAAATAATGATGAGAAATTACTCATTTATGTAATTTCACCCCTATAACATCTAATAAATCCCTTGTAAGACCCATATAAGTAAAACCAAGGGTGAAAGGGGATGCGTTCTGGTTGAAAATTGAGGTATGTTGAACTTGGGTCTCTCTGAATATAGTGGAGTGGCAAATGAGGTCATAAGAGAAATTGATGTCCAAAATGGATTACTAAATAATGTAGCTCAAATTCAAGGAAGGTTCTAGGACAAAAGGGCTGAATAAGAGAAATGTTGATACCTAGGTCTCAAACATAATAATATCAGATGTCACTAAGTTGGGGTTACCCTTGCTTAGCACAAAGAGAAATTGAACATGGCTACCAACTATACATTGTAGATGTTGGGCGTGGGATCCCCCAAGGGAAGTTTTGAGGCTTAAAGCCTAGATTTTGACTAAATCCAATGTAAAGACTCCACATTTTGTGGGCGCTGAGCGCAAAGTTGTAAATGAGTCATAAGGTTGTCTGCCCTCACTTTTGTAATGTAATGTTGACTTTAGAGATCTACCCATGGTCCGTGGACCATGGGATTGTATAAATAGAGTGAGGTTCTAAGTTGTAAAAAAGAGACAATGAAGTCATGAAAAAAGATGAAGAATGGAGTCTTATCTAAGTGTAGAGTCGAGTATTTGGGTCGTAGAGTAGGAGAAGGCTCTGCAGTTGAGAGTGTTCATAGGCCTAGTAGTCCGCAACTGAGTGCGCGGACCCCTATAGCTAAGTGCGCAGGGTGAGTCGAGTCTGTAACTGATTGGAGAAGTAATAAAGAAGAAGTTTCATATCATTTCTGTGTATCTTTTTCTTGTTTTGTACATTGAATGTGTTGGGTATAAATTGCATTTCTACTGTTTGTATGATGCGCAAACTTATATGATTGTGTTGATTAAGTGAATATAAGATAAAGTATATGTTTACACGAAGTTAACTAACAGTTATAAGAAGATAAGTAAGATAGACAGTGCAACTTGGTAAAATAGCACATATCGTTGCATTAGCAGCGTGAAAGCACCTCAGTCCCTGGATGGGATTGCGCGAAGGCAATTATAACAAATCGCAAAGGTCTCGTGGGTCGTGACAGTGCGCGAAGTGACCTGCGCGAAGATATTCACAGTTGGACTAAATAGACCCCTTAGACATCTCAAGGGTGCTGAAACTTGGTTCTAGCATCCCCCCATACTGCTTAGGGTGAGACCCAGTCCACGCTCCACGGGCTATTGCCGAAAGGGCCAGTAGTGTAGGGATTTTTTTGGCTAATTAACTCCGAACTTGGGTCAGGCCCCATCAACCCAACAAATGGTTCCGTTTCCGGGACCGAAATCAGCATAGATATGTCTAATGTTGTATCATTGGAATCCAACTAAGAAGGAAATTGAAGGTTGGTTGGACAGGAGAATTCACAAGTTCGTGGCGTAGGAGAACAAGAATCCGTGACTATCAAAGGAAGAGTGGTTAGATTTCTACCTATACACAGATATCCATGAAATCTTCTTCATGTCTTTCCGTACTAAGCTATACGAGTGGATCGTGAAGCTAGTAGATAGCCAAGGAAGGTGGAAGCTCGACGATCCTATTGTGTGGACCCCAGAATTGGTGTGCAGGTTGGAAACATCAGAGGATAAGATCACATGCACTGTTGATCACTAGCTCGATCATATTATAGGAGGATTCATTATCGAATTCACGGTAGACAGTCCAATCAACTATAGTGAGGCAGAGCGACGCTTTCTCAAAGAACCGCGAGGTAAGTACGTAAAGTTTGTTAATACTTGGATTAAAATGTTATTGTGTGAAAAGAAGATTGTGCAGTTACATTGATGTTCAGGGCTATCCAAAGTGGAAAAACTTACTTAAATGAAGGAAGTGTGGGACCAGAGAATAGCCCCTTGATTTCTCCTCTGCAAGGGGACAAGGAAGAGCTTGTGAAGGTCTCTTCACAAAGTGTGATCCATTTGATAAGGAAGAGAATTCTACGCATACCACCCCCACCCAAACCACCTCAAGCTTCATCACCATCACCTCCATCTTCGCCCGTACCACCTCCTCCACCACTGCATTTCAATATGGTAAGCACAATAAAGTTGCCAGTGTTCAAGGGATTGGGAAATGAAGACTCAGACCAATTTTGATTCTTGGTAAAAGTTGTATGGGAAGCGCAGGGAGTTATAGATGATAATATCAAGAAAGTGATGCTAGTTAGCACCCTACAGGGCCACATGTTGACCTGGTACATTAAGCATTCTAATGATAATTCGAATGTGGGAATCATGGAGATCTAAACTATGCTAAATAAGGAATTTATCCAGTCGAATTCTGAAGCACAATCGATCATTGGATTCAAAGAAATCATAATGCTACCAGGCGAGACCCCTTGAGAGCTGGATCATAGGCTGAAGTGTACGATTCGCGAAGCTTATATGAATCTGATGGATGGACAACACCGCGAACGGTTTGTAGCGTTGCTAACGCCACATTTGAGGAGCGCGTTGTCGCAGCAGAAGTTAACGACTCAAGCAGAGGCTTTAGATATTGCGATGAGGCTGCATGAGACCCAAATTCAAGATCCTAATTTGGGAGTTCAACAAATCCACGTGCAGTTGAAAAACTTATGCCTTGAGATGTAGAGTCTAAAATAGGACATGACAGCTTGACCAGAGGTGCACGAAGAGGTGTGGTGTGTAAAATGCAAAGGTCAGGGTCATGACAAAGACCACTACCTAGTGTTCGAAAATTACCTCGTGGGAGGAGGATCGATGCCGTTAAGGTCGAAAGTGCAAGCAGGACCAAGCACGGTGCCCGATTTGTGGTGCTCGATTTGTCAAATAGGTGGAAAGAATGCTACAGACAACTGTCATTTGCTACAGAAGTATAGACAAAATTTGCAACAATTTTTCTATAATTTTTGTAGGTCGGTGGGACACGATGAGCACACTTGTAGAAGCTATGAGTTAATGATGGATAGAACTCCCACCTACAGGGTTTAGGCTAAAACGCAGGCCCTAGACCAGAGTGCTGGGATGGTGAGAACCAGATTTCAGGGGCGCAAACGAGGTCGAGGTGGAGGAGGACTTGGAAGTGGTCGCGGACAACTGATATGCTACAATTGTGGATGGCCAAGACATTATTCCCATGATTGTATGGACCGAACGTGTCCATCGTGTCTTTATTGTACCTTGTTTGATCATGAGACGGAAGGTTGTCCTACGCTGATAGCTAGGATACATGACAAAGGAGCCCTACGACCTCCCCTGACTCAGAACCTGCAGATGATGAGGTCTGAGCTGCGCGAGGAAGATCCAAATGTGAACATTGTGCTCCGAAGTGGAATCACGATTGGAGATGATAAGGGAAAACAACCAAAAGATAGTGCTTGGGTTTGCAAAGCCCAGGTGAAAGAAGCGGAGTTTGATTTGGAGCACGCTCGAGAAACCTTTATGGAAGCTAAGAAGAGCTTCGCTAATGCCTCCACTTCAGGAAGCAAGGATAGACCGGAGCTGGAGATGGACCCATCTATGCTCTCGATGTTTCTCGAAACATGTATGAAGCTACTGCGTGATAGTAAAGCTATAAAGGGGTTACAGGAACTCATTAATAGATGCGCTGGGACCATGCCAGGAGAACCGCACATAGTTTGGAAGATTAGAAAGCATAAGACAAGAACAGGAAGAGAAATGAGGTTAACCTTGCAGATTGGAGAATATGAGATGGACCAAGTAATTCTGGATTTAGGATTGGATGCAAACGTTTTTCCAAAGAAGACGTGGGAGCTCATGGGGATACGTACGCTGTAATGGTCTCCTATTCAGCTACGAATGGTGAACCAACAGAAGATAATACCCTTGGGCCGATTGTAGGGAATCACCGTGGATATTGAGGGAGTGAGTGCACTAGCAGACTTTGAGGTGATAGAGATTGTTGATGACAACAATCCCTACCCCGTGCTCTTAGGAATTGATTGGGCCACTACATGAATGGGGTGATTAATCTGAAGAAGCGCAATATTATTTTTGAGAAGAAGTCTCTATGCGTAGTTATACCCCTGGACCCTGTTGAAGGATCACTCTATACAGAGCTAGTGCGTGACTATGAAAGTGACGATGATTTGGACTGCATCTACAAGATAATTGTGCGAGAGAAAGACTGGGTAAATTCCACCACAGATGGGTGAATTTCATGGGAGCGTGAAAGCTCCTATACTTCGCACTCAGATGAGGAGATAGAGTGATGGAAGAACTAGTTACATGAGGTAAACATGCTTAATTGTAATATGATGACAATATGACTGCGTTGCATATCAACAGAAGTGAGAGATCTACCTACTGATGGGTTAAGTGAAGTAGATACTTCCTTGGATAAGTATGAAAGCGAGGTGCCGAAAAAACAACGTTTCTAGGCCTTGAATTGGGTAATGCACGATACGCCCGTGAGGTGGTGGGGTACGTATAAAGGAAGCTTTGACGACTGGGGCAAGTGTAGGAGGATGATGCACACACAATTTGGGAAGCCTAGAGTGTGATTGACAGAAAAATACAATGGATGGGATGGTACGCGCGCGCATTTGTTTAGGTGGGTACAGGCATATGGAAAACAACCTACGTGGATGGACAAGAACTTCGCGTTGGGAGATACGGTCGATAACCATGTGTTGGTGGGGTAAATCCACAACTGGATCCTTAAGTTGGAACGATAGAGTGTGGAGAGAATGATCGCGTAGAAGGTTATCCACGCAGAAGACTTTAATGAAGTGTACAAAGCACTAAACAAGGTATGTAGTGCGCAGCGAAGCGATTGGGACCTACGCGTACCAGTAGTCTTATGGGCTTATAGGACAACGTGTAAGAAACTAATGGGACATACACCTTCTAGGCTGGCCTATGGAGCAAACACTGTAATACTGATGGAGTATATCATGCGTAGTCTGCACATAGTAGTGCCCATGGATATGACGGATCACGGAGCCTTGGAAGAAGGGACCGCGTAGTTGGAAGAGCTCAAAGAAGAACACTTGGGACCTGATGAAGAGATCCAGCATGGTGATCTTAGGCTCTAAGAACTCGTGAATGAAAGCGTTCGGTTGAGGGACAAAAGCACCATGGTAGAAACAGAAATCCAGAAGCTTAAGGAAGAAATAAAGAAGGACTTTCTTGATAAAAAGGATGTGGTTATAGAACAGGATGAGCGTGATTACGTTGACAAACTTGGGGACTACCATCGAAATTTTATCAGTTTAATGCATCAGACAGGACTATATGTCATTAAGGAGATCTTAGATGGTGGCGCGATGCACTTGGTGAAGTTAAATGGCGAACTCTTCCCAGGAAAAGTAAAAGGTAGTCGGTTGAAGCCATATACAGGTGGCTCTGCCACCTGACTAGTTGCGGGGAGCATAGTCTTAGTGCTCCATGTAGTTGAAAGGATGCACGAGACTATAAACTACTCTTCCCAGGAGCTGCTCGATGTCAGGGCTACGCGGAGGAGCAAAGTGTCACAAGGTCCACGACAACGCAAGGGTAGTTGCGCTGCCACGCAGGTTGGCTGGAAAGTGACCGTTATAGACACTATTCATGATGTGATGCTTCGTTTGAGACCAAAGGGAGTAGGCAGTAGGCATTTAAGGTAGACTTTATGGGTTAGATTTGGGAAAATCTACCGCCAAGGGAGCATTAATGGACCGGATTTGGGGGGAATGGTCGAATTCGAATTCAAAAGGCACTATAAATTGCAAAGGGCTACCAAGGAAACAACACTTGGCCATTTGAGAATTGAGTTGTCTTGTGCCCAGAGATTTCCAAACCCAAACCTGCTTGACCTATTGGAGTTGAAGGTGTTACCTGAGCAGTTGAGAGATTTGTGGAACAACAAGAAGGCAGCGTCTGAAGAAGCCAAGAATATCAAAGAGATGACCACTGAAGAGGCCATGTAGGCCATGACAATAGGAGATTCCCCAGAAAGCACCAGGATAGTTGCAGAAATCCCTAAATCACTGCGCACACCAAGACCCAATAAAGATAAGTAGCCTATGGTTTCGGTGCGCATGTCCCCTAGAAACCCGTTGAAAACCAAACTTACTATGGAAGAAAAGGGGAAGGCAGTTAATTTGGAAACTGATGAAGAGGAGGAAGACCTTGAGGACATCCTCATAGAAGAGGAGGAGGATGAAGGAATGGAGGAAGAAACTGAGGGCAAGGACCTTCTAACCAAGCTTCCCGCATATGTTCCTCCGTGAAAGGGGAAGGAAAGGGTGCCCAAGGACCTAGATGAGAGCAAGAGCTCTCTGCAGACTCCACTGCTCCCAAATGATATCATTTTTGAAGGAGCGCACTTGGGATGGGTGCCGGGTCTAATGTTTGAATACTGGGATCTCGAGGACCATGAGAAATTCCCACACTTGGCGACTGCGTAGCTAATGCTGCCGAAGAAAAATACTACGACGGGAGTCATAGAGTTAGAGCTGCACAAGTGGTTGCACAGAGTAGAGAAAGCAGGGTTGTTAAACCTACTCTGGGTGCCACATTACCATCGCACCCCAGTAACTATCTTTGTCATCAGGCAGCTGCTCTGCCTGGTGCATGATGGGTGTTTGTGGCTGGAGGAGCCCATCCCCATCACAGACCACCTAATTCATAGAATTACCCGACTCCCTTACAAAGGGGAGGACCCAACGGATATTTTAGAGGGTAAGAGTAATGATTTGGACATCGCAGAGGCCATGAAAAAGAAATTCAAGCTAGAGAAGAAAAAGAGAGGCTAGGCGATCTCCAGTATCAGCAACACTGTGGTCCGAGTCGCAACGCAGATACTAGTTGGGAAGGTTATGCGAAAGTGTCATGTGGATGAGGTGCTCGTGCCAGTGGTTGCACTTGCTGCGCAATGTGCAAAGGGGTTCTAGTTTAACTGGTCAAAGTACTTGTGCAAGGAGTTCCTGGAGAAATGCCAGGAGGCACAGGAACAGGGGAAGATTTTCCACTATGCATGGCTTCTGCTATCCATAATGCTGGTGGCTTGGGAATTGCCTGAGGACAGCCAATTCCCCACAATTGCACAAGATCTTCTGGATGCAGCAAAGTACGCTTCACTGTGGGAAACTAAAGATGCGCAAAGGATCTGAGACAGTAAAGTATTCTTGGTTTTAATGGAGACTAACATCAGAATGGGGATTAAATGCAAGCCGCAGTTATCTCCCACTGTCTACAATAGTTTGCAGAGCTTTGCAAAGTTCAAGGCAGACTTCCACCACGTATATATCTGGGCGCGCAAGGACAATGTGAAGAAATGGAACGAGCTCCCGTACCTGGCCACAGAAAATATCATATTCGTTGTTCTTGAGTCGTGGCAGCTGGAGTGGTGTGCTCCAACCAAATCCATGTTGGAATTGGAGAAATCTGTTGCACAAAGGAAGAAGAAGGAGGAAAAACTGTGGATGGCGTAGTTGGTAGAGAAGAGAAGAAACGAGGCAGCAACGACAAAGGCACAAGAGGCATAGGACACTGCGAAGGAAGCAGCAGAACCACTGAAGGAAACCACACAACAACAAAAGGCAGTAGAGAAGGCGTGGAAGGGCCAGAAGTCACCTTTGCCAGAACTGGAGATAGAGACAGAGGAAGCTGGCATGGACCCACACATAGCGTCCACACAGCTGAAGAGGTAGTGCCCGAGAGAGTAGGTGGGGCTGCGGAAGAAGTCAAAATCCTCCAAGTCTTCTTTTGACCCAATCACCCTCACTGAGGGGGATCTCCATGACATAAGGGAGATGGTGCAGTACGTTACCGCAAAGGCCCTTGAGAAGTTCACGAAGGAGAATTAGATGGTGTTGGGGGCCCTCTGGGCACAGATACAGGAGTTGCAAGTGTGCACTCCTCAGGATAGTACTCTGTCAACTAGCCTCATAGTAGGCACGACCGCAGCTGAGGAAATGATGCGTGCCTACAGCTGAGGAAATGTTGCATGTTCACATGACCAACACTATAGTGTTGCCAAAGGGGGGATTGGTTACAGAAAATGAGTCTGACAGGCCTATGGTCAATGTGCTGAAGTGGGTTGGGATCAACATGGCTTCACTCCCTCGGGAGACGCTCTATGTTCTGTAGGACAGAGTGACTACAGAATTGTGGCTAGAGAGGGCTGCACGCTCCAGGTGATGGGTGAAGAGTGAATTAACATGGAAAAACTAAGCTTGTAGCGCAATAAGGTAGTGGCACAGAACCGATAGATTGTGCAGGTGGTTGAAGAAGCCTGCCAGATGGTCCCTGAGTTGGTCATCCCAGTAGAGGCACCAACAGAGGCACGCATCTGGAGGCTAGCAGCAGGGGTACGCGAGGTGAAGAAAGAGATGGCTAAGGTTTAGTTGGAGCTGAACCTTTAGATGGTTGAGCTATGGTTGAAGGTGCAGCCTTCAGCTCCACCAGAGGTGAGGGAATAGCACGCTAGTGCCATTACAATGGGAATAAAGGAGGTCAGCAGTGCAATGAACGATTGCAACAAACTATTAGAAGAGTCATTCGAGGTCCTCAACACTCTACGGGACGACCCGAACATATAATGCTTAGAAATAGAGGCGCGTGAGTTGCAGAAAAAATACGATGATATTAAAGGGACCACAAAGACAGTGGCCCTTACCCAGAGGCTCACGCGGATGCAACAGGCAAAAGCAATCAAGAAGTAGGTAGACGTGGCACATCATAAGGAAGGGGTTTTGAAGGCACGTGTCTAACCTTGGATCAATGAGGAATTCATCATTACAGCCTCGATCGAGGCCAAGCTTGCGTAGATGCAGGGAATGCAAGAGCAGATGCAGGGAAGAAGTTCAGGTACCACGATCTTTGAACAACACGTCCAGGAAGTGCAGAAGACAGCTACTCAGTACGCTGCCGACCTTGTATCAGTTCAGGTAGAGTTGGGAGGTCTCTGCGTGAAGATCTCTGCACTGATAGAGTGACTTGAGGGTGAGTCACAATGTTTGTGTTGGGGGCTTGTTGGGTGCAAGATCCTCCAAGGGAAGTTTTGAGGCTTAAAACCTGGATTTTGACTAAATCCGATGTAAAGACTCTGCCTTTTGTGGGCATGGAGCATGAAGTGGTAAATGAGTCATAGGGTTGTCCGCCCTCATTTTTGTAATGCAATGTCGGCTTTAGAGATTTACCCATGGTCTGTGGACCATGGGATTTTATAAATAGAGCGAAGCTTTAAGTTGTTAAAAAGAGACAATGAAGTCATGAAAAAGGATGAAGAATTGAGTCTTATCTAAGTGTAGAGTCGAGTCTTTGGATTGTAGAGTAGGAGAAGGCTCTTCAACTGAGTGCACGGAGGCCTAGTAGTCCACATCTGAGTGCGTAAACCCCTGCAGCTGAGTGCGCAGGGTGAATCAAGTTTGTAACCGATTGGAGAAGTAATAAAGAAGAAGTTTCATATCATTTCCATGTATCTTTTTCCTATATTTTAAATTGAATGTGTTGGGTATAAATTGCATTTATACTGTTTGTATGATGTGCGAACTTATATGACTGTGTTGATTAAGTGAATATAAGATAAAGTATCTGTATACACAAAGTTAACTAAAAATTATAAGAAGATAAGTAAGATCTGCGGTGCAACTTGGGGAAATAGCGTAGATCGCTGCATTAGCAGCACAAAAGCACCTCAGCCCCTAATTGGTAATGTGAAAAGGCGATTATAATAGATCACGAAGGTCTCGTAGGTCAGGACAATGCACGAAGTGACCTGCGTGAAGATATTCACAGTTGGACTAAATCGACCCCTCGGACATCTCAAGGGTGTGGAAACTTGGTTCCAACATCCCCCAGACTACTTCAGGTGAGACCTCAGTCCGCACTCTGCGGGCTGTTGCTGAAAGGGCCAGTAGTGTAGGGATTTGTTTGGCTAATTAACTCTGAACCTGGGTCAGGCCCCATCAAGCCAATAGTAGATCCATGGAATGAAATTATAGGACATGGCCATAAGATATAAACAATGGATCCATGTGAAAAACCAAAGGATCATGGCCACCAACAAATATTACGTGGATCTATGTCATAGTAAACATTGATATGACTATGGACACATATAAGGTAGGCTTCCTAGAATAGTCCTCAAAGTACACAAAATGATACATAAATCTAACACAACTTGGGAAGTGTGCCATATATGAGTGATATGTCGTTATCCCAAGGTCTTCTACTCAACCCTGATGGTATGAATCTACAACATGCGAATAGAGGATTTGATGTCGAGCATGATAGAAACAATATGATTATTTATGATTAAGGTATACCACTAAAAGATGCAAGGGGACCCACTAATGATAAAAATAGACCCCAAGGTACCTAGCATAGCACATCAACTTTGAATAAATGAGCTTACATCAAACACTTGCAGACTTGACCCATCAAGGGTCAATGAGGTAAACCAACTCTCGATTGCAAGGAATCCTACCATTGGGGTTTGCAAGCTCCATGGTACTACTATATCCTAGATCAAACTCCTAGATAATACATTTAAGTCAATATGAGAAGTTCCATTGAAGGAAGGCCTTATTATATCCCCTATCAACTGGCGTGGAACAAACTGAGAGATGATGTGAATGGATGAAGTCATAAAGTACAATTGACATAGGGATGAATGGGACCAAAGGTCAATAAGGACTACATATGGATGAATGAGGTTTAAAATTCCCCTGAACATGTAATGGAAGGAAAAAAAAGTGACCTTCAAGCATTGACTAATGAAAACCACATGATACCATGCAACAACATAGGAGGAATTTAAGCATGCTCCATAGTGACTAGAAGAGTAACTAGGCAAAGGAGTAAACAAAAGCATAGTTATGGTATAGCTCCTAGGCAAGCTAAAACCTAGTTGTGAGGAAATGATGTAAATAGGTGCCATGTTCAAGGATGATGCAGTTGATGCTACCATTTTGATTGATCAATAAAATAAATCACGATCCTTCCCATTTTCTATTTTTAATCTCTAAATTTAATGAGCACAAAAGAGAGGACAAGTAAGATCAATAAGGTTTTTCATTCAATTTTAATGAGCTCAAAAAGAGATAAAAGGATTCCTGGTACCCTTCAGTGTTTAACAAGCATGAGGACACTAAGAAATCCCACTGTGGAGAAACGAGTGGCATAAATGGTAGAAGCTAGTTCCAAGCTTATGGAACTACCCTAAGAAAAAAGAAGCGAAGATGCTGGAAAAGGAGATTACTTGATGTAGTGATCCCTCCAGGAAGGTTAGGAACACCAAGAGAAAGCAAGTGATGGTGCAAACACAATGTGATGGAAGTGGTGAATCAATATGAAGGATTATCTACATTCATAATTAAGGTGGAGTGTAGCAGCAATTAGAAGGCACAAAATGGGTGGAATCCTCTTGGGGTATAGCCAAAAAATGGAAAAGGAGAGAAAATGAGGACCAAATTCTAAGTCATGGTGGGTCAAAAGGATGGATTCCATGGTGATAAAATAGTGCAACATGGACATGAACACAAAAATGAAGTGTTAATATAAGACTTCCATGTATAATCAATATCTACTGCGAATTTACGATGTGAAAAAAGAGATGTGTTAAAATCGCAACTTAATGATATCATACCTACGATGCATTAAAAATGGCAAGGACAATTCATAATGTAGTATAAATGGTAATGTTAAACCTATCCCTATATTATAGGTTCAAGATAATTTCACATAGGTTGTAATGGATGTTGCAATAAATATGCCACCATAGCCTATTAAAGCCATCTAGAAGACTAGATGCATGGTTAAATCATAAAATGAAAGAAATAAGACATGGATTGGGTAAAAATGAGACGATGTATTTTTTATTTTTGAGTTGTATAATATTTTTGTATTTTTTGGCATATATGATGTACCATAAAGTTATCACGTACAAGGTGTAGCACAATCTAATAGGTTACATTGTGTAGGGCCCATAGCTGGGAACATGCCAAGGATTCTTGTGTATGAACTCATGGTTTATTTTTAGAACCATATGGTGCAACATGGTCAGGGGACCATGCCATAAAGAGTTGAATTTACATATTCCTAAAGGTTAATGATGTTGGGGAAAGTGTAGAAGTATATCATTATCAAGAGTGACTCAAGGACATAAGAGGTGCATGGTCTCATGAGCTAATGGAACTCTTTGACAATGATTATCAGGACATAAAGGGGGTATAAGATACTCATAAATGGGAGGACGTGGGTTCTACAATTCATTGGAAATTTTAGTGCTAGAAACCAAATATTTGACTCGGTCCAAGGGTGGCACTCCCATGGATGGTCTAGGAAATGCCTCTTGGCTTAATTTAAGATTTAATTTTCCAATCTCTACCAGTTTTTGTTAAGGGAGTATGGAGGCATGAAAAGGAACAATCTCTCTAGGAATAATAGGTGAATCCATGACCTCTTAGATAACGTTTCCAGAAGGATACTTGTCATTAAGGGGGTGACATGGAATAGGTGGAGTGATGGCCCATGTGGGTAAATAATCCTAATCAAATTTCATATTGGGAAGGAGTTTCTGGCCATTGAAATGAGGTGCTAACATAACTACTAGAGAGTAGTCTCTTTTGCTAAAGGAAATATATCCTCACCATATAGGTCTACTTTTGAAGGAGAAGGAACCACCCAAGAATCCGGTGATTGATGGGGTCTATTGGTGATAGAATATATCATCTGCATAGGAGAGGTCAAGGTAGATGGAACACTAGGAAAGGTAATAGGGAACAGGCGTATAGGTGATGGGATTTTAAACAATCTCACATTGATACTCTCATAGGCTGAAGGGTTGTCTTCAAAACACAACACAAGAATACCCATAGTGGTATACTTAGTTGACAACACATAATATTCTAATTGATCGATCGTGACAATATTTCCTTGATGAGGAAATAAAAACACATGGAACACTAAAGACACAACATTGGTCATAGCATAGGACCAACTATGACATGTTGATTTTTCAAGTGCAATAGATACAAGAACTAATTTCTTAAAACTAATAATTACTTCTAATGTTGTAGATATTCTTTTAGCACTTCCAATTTGTCATTAATAAATTACACTTCATAAATTCAACCATAAATGCGCAAGGACGATAGAGATCACAATGCATACAGATAACACAAGATTTACCCTAGGAAAACCACTTGGAGGGAAAACCTAGAAGCCTTTTCCTTACAAAAATTATTTAGCCCAACAAGGGATACACCTAATTTTTCTAGAAAAATATGATGGTCAAACTAACCAACAATTATATGGTAAAAGCTAGTCAAACTTCCCTCTTTCCAAGTAAATATTTTTCCCAACAAACTTAGCCCTATCTGATTTTCCTAGGCCAAAATTTGGCCTCGTAGAATCTACCCAAAAACTTGGCCCTGCAGCCCAAAATATTCGTAGAAACTTGCATGTGCAAAATTGCAGGAGAGAGAAACACACATGTGAAGTCACAGAGGGATATAAAATATACTTGATATATCTCTGTTCTTCTTCATATTTTCCTTTTCTTGGATGCCTAGAACATATCTTATCTTGTGAGAGACCAAACTTTTCTTGAAGGCGGACGTCGAGTGCCTTAATGTATGTCTCTTCACTGGCGCTGACTTGACAAGTTTGGAGCCAAAAATTCAAAATTTTCTCTTTTGAAACTGACATGATGAATATTTGTTATATTAATCATTTTAATGACTAAAATAAAATGACATGAAGAATATGTCATGCATTTTTCATAATATATATTTAAAGGGATAAAATATTAATTATGAAGACCAACCATAGCTACAAAATTCAACACTCCCTCTTATCTAGGGAGGTATTCATAATGACTATCAGATGTTCTCTTATTGATAAATTTCTCTAAGAAAATGTTCATCATTTATCATAAGCATCAACATCATCTGATTATCATAATCATCGTCAACATGTTTGGCATATGGTAAAAATATACAACACCAAGTAGGTACCATAATTATAGTCATCATCTCTAACCTATGATACATGATTAACATCACCTAGTTACCATGATTCTGTTTGGAGCTTCCAACTCATGATATACTAAATAGTCCTGGTTCACCATCATCCTCATCAATCTCTTT
Organism: Pinus tabuliformis; assembly: GCA_031772625.1. Classification (NCBI taxonomy): domain Eukaryota; kingdom Viridiplantae; phylum Streptophyta; class Pinopsida; order Pinales; family Pinaceae; genus Pinus; species Pinus tabuliformis. The sequence continues at coordinate 943,456,361 of CM062811.1, read as the reverse complement.
GACTCGTGGTGAAACCCTAGGGACACACTCGATCCATTTGAGTTTTCGGTCACAAATACAAAGTATTAATTCTAGGCCATGATTTTAAATGGGATCAAGCAACCTATCTGCAGAGTATACTAAGCCTACTGTTGACGAACCTACTCGACTCTATGGTTGATTAATTATAGGCCTCTCGAACCATTCTTCTTAATCTTGGTCAATATACTTGACTCACAAATGGTGTACTTCCTCTGTTGAACCATTCTCCCTAATCCTAGTCAACGTACTTGACTCAAAGAAAATGAATTTCCCCTAATAAGTCAACTATGTTGATGTGTCAATTTTCTACCTATGGAAATCATCTTGCATCAACATCATGCTCAACAATTTCTCACTTGGATAAATTCACCAATTATCAAAGTCGTCACTTGGAACTTGGTCAACACCTGTGACCTATTTTGAAACCCTTGGTTATTACCATTCCTGCATGCTAATTGAATGGTAAATCTCCTCTCGATGCTTGAGTCACTCACTTGTCCATCTGGGGAGAACTTTGGGCCTTGATGCTCTTTGGGCCATTCTCTCTAGCCATATTTTGTGGCCCTTGGCCAATACTTTGACCTATCTAAATTTTGAACTAGGTAGAATGTATGCCCCTTGATGCAACAACATCACCATTCCCTCTAACCAAGGAAAATATTCTCAATGCTTCCATATTATCCCTGAAGTATGAAAACTTGCCAAGCTTGTCCCTAAAGTATACAAACTTCTCAAGATTGTCCATGAAGTGTACAAACTTCTCCCTGGGACAAAGGTTTTGTGAGCCTGTGATTCTGGTTCCTTCAGCTACAAGAATCATCCAAGATCTTTCACTTTTGTGATGTTATTATAATTTCATTTTAAAGAGCATAAAAGAACATATTTGCATGCTTAAAAAAGTGGAAGCATGACAATGATCAAAAAATCATGATCACGACACATTTGATAACAGAGTTCATGCAATGTGGAGTACGTCTTCAGGCCCGGTGTCAAGATGGTGGAGGTCTCTTCATATATTGTTGGAAATGATGATGATGTACATGGAAGACTCTTTTTCATAGCAAGTACATACACCCTCAAACAAGAGTGGCTTGTCTCTCCATGATACGTTCCTCTTACAAGAATTCTCACTCAATGAGGCTTCCTCTCAGAATGACAAACTAAAATGATCTCACACAATGTGGAAATGAGCATCCCTTCAACATAGTTACATAGGGATCTTCACAACAATACATAGCATGACAATCTAAATACATCTCATATAATGTGAAAAAATCGATCCCACAACATAACATCAAACAGGGATCTCAAAACATAATACATCATCTCAAAAATTATGAAGGAAAATATGGCATGGCTGATTCATGTCCCCTCACCTCTTAAGTTGGCTGAAAAATGGAAGGCTCAGCCACAAAAAATGACTGCATCATTGAATTTTCATCATTGAGAGGTGTTAAATATACTATCCATTTGTCAAAATTGGCACCGTCAAAATCTGGGCCTCTAGGAATTTTTTAGATTCCCCATGATTCTCCAAAATTCCTTTCTCTGGGCTAACTGGAGATCTTCAACTCAGATCAAAAATCTGATCTCTCCATCATGATTCTTGTGAGATTCTGAGATTTTTGAGTATATAGTTGGTTGCATTCTGACCCTGGCAAATTTTAGCCTCCAAGGAATCTAGAAGATTCCCTCAAGATTATTCAAAGATCCTGCTCTGCTGGGAATCTACAAATATGATGCTCAAATGGTAATTTTGATTTCACCATTGTGTTCCCTGTGAAATTCCAGTTAAAATGATTGTAAACTTCATATCATTCTGACAAAATGAAAATTTACCTCCCCATGGAATCTTCGAGGCATCAAGGAATATTCTCTGCAAAAAATTCTCTGCCTCGAAAAATGTGGAAATCATGGTTCCACACTCTATCACTATGTCATGGTTATGCTATTTGGTGAGGTTCCATTCATGCTTAGGGTTTTGTCGTGTTTTTCGTTCTACCGCTACCTTCATGGGCGTGTTCTGGAAGAAGGTTCAAATAACAGATGTGGACGGAGCTTCCCAAGAGACCCAAGTGGCCCGTTGGCAATGAGCTCGACTCACTCGACGTAGGATGGGGTTTGAATCCCCTTAATGCCATATGATAGTTTTTTTTTTGGTTGGGCATTACACCCTGTTGGCCGCCAGTCCACGATTTGGTTTTCATATGGTTATTCCAGGTGGCAGGCCTACCCAATTCGAGTGGCCCACCCCCATATACACCCGTTATGGTGTTTGGGGCCGGTGAGGGTCATGGCCTATTGGACGCCCTTTTTGTATATATTATTTGATGTTAATATGGTTGTTGGAGGGCGGGGTTGGGGTGTCCGCCCCCCATACATACATATATATTTTTTGGTTTTTTACATAACCATAGGCCATTCTTGAAAATTCTTGAACGTGGAGGTTATTAGGCATTTTAGGGATCTAATGAATTTTCCGCTTCTTGGGTACTAGGTTCGTTGTCGGTTGACGGTGAAACTGGGGATACTCAAACCTAGCCCACTGTCCAACTTTGACTGCAACTTTGACTTGCTCTAACTTCTCCATACGATCTCGGATTGGAGTGTCGTTCACGTTATTGGAATCAGGGCGACAAGCACTTCGATATGATGCCAAGTGTATCGAAATTTTGACACTTTGAATTTTAAGCCTTTTTATCATGCCACTAGTACTTTTAGAGATCCACCTGGATCAATTCTCCCCACTGAGGTGATTTTGTTCCTCCAAAAATATGACAATAATCTAAAACTTTGTACATTGTCTACACCAAAAGTTTCCTAATAGGTCACCCTTCCTTCTCCTTCACCTTTGTTCTTCAGAGCCATAAGAGATGAGTCAACACTTGCATCCTCTGCAAACCTATAATACAATTTTACAAATTACATGCTTAACTTACATGACCAACTAATGACCCAAGCATCCCATACTTGCCACGAGTTTATAACACATACTCTGTGGTCAAGTTTACATCAAAATGGAAACAATACCCGAACTATCAATACAAGGCCAAAACATCATTATTGTTTAGCAAGTGATGGAAAACACATCATCACTTTTACATTTTAAACTGCAACACATGATTTAAAAAGAAGGCCCAAACAATCTAACTCATCTAGAAAAACCTTTACTCACTTATCAAAGTGAATGGGTTATCTTCTTCTGGCAAATTTTCTTGTCGAACAACTTCTTGAACCGATTTCTGCACTGGTGATCTTTCCGTAGGGCACTACTCTGGATGGAGCCTCCAACACGTGGTTCTTTGATGACCAATCCTATTGCAATGACTATAGAAAGTGTTCTTCCTCTAGATCTTCTTAACATGCTTCTTTCCTTACTATGGAGAAGGCCTTTCATGCCTCATCCTCTTTAGTGTTGTCATTCTCTTCTAGCACTCAGATAACACATGGTTATGTAAACTGCAAAAACTACATGTTTTTCAATGCCATGATCTACGTTCATCATAAACAACATTGATTTGATAGTCACCTTATGTGTGACATCAGTTAAGATTTATTAAACAACGGGTATTATAGACTCATGTGCTGGTGTGTGTGCTGTGTTATTTAAGCAATGGATCGATCAGATTTCCAATACACAGACATTTCAAATGGAAGACAACAGAGAAATACAGTAACCACACAAAGACACAAACAACTTTAATAAGGAGTTCACCCTAATCTCCAAGGCTACATCTCCGGTCCAGCTTCAGTGGTGGCCTTATTTTATTGCATCTTCAAGCAGAAAAATTACATTACAAGGACTCAATATGAGTTCTGCTGAAGCAGGTTTGCTTGGCAGGGTGGTTCGTGGAATCCCCACACCACTTGGAGTACACAAACTCTCGTTCTTCCTACCAACTGTATGACCCTTGGTCTACAGTGGAAAGAGCCAACTGTGATGCTCAATCCAGACAGATTCCTCTATGGGAAGGCTTGATTCTCAAGCTCTCTGGTGCTCAATACTTCCTGTGGTTAGCTCGGCCATCTATCGCATTTTCTTGGCTTTACTGCTCTCTCTGTTCAGTCATCCTCTCGGGGTTCACTGTTCACTGTCTTTTTTCTCTTCTATTCCTCGTTCAAATATTTTCCTGTTCACTATCTCTGTTCATGGCTTTAGCCATTCGACCTCTGTGCCTATTCGTTTTCCTTCTACTCCCGCGTCGATTCGCCTGTCGCCCGCATGCTTGGAATTCC